>JAWNOU010000103.1:2575000-3175000 GCA_035045725.1 Drosophila ezoana
TATAATCTATATATATATATATATATATATATATATATATATATAATTCTTTATATGCGATCAGCAGTTTTTAACAATTTATTAAAATTTTGTTTTTTCATATCACAAGAATTTTCAATTTCCCAAAAAAAAAAAAAAAAACCATTATGTAGCTATACGTGTGTGTGTGTGTGTGTGTGTGTGTATGTGTGTGTGTGTGTGTGTGTGTGTGTGTGTGTGTGTGTGTTTAATTAATTGCTATAACTAGTTTATACGATTAAAATGTTTTAGGCATAAATTTATGAGCTAAATATATGTATATAAAAAGAATTACACATTTGATTAGTTCCCGTTTGTTAACTCAATTCTGTGGGCTGGCCACGCCCAGTTTGCAGTTATATATATATATCTATATATATATATTTTTAGCCATGACAACAAATTCATGTGTGTGTGTGTGTGTGTGTGTGCGTGTGTGTGTGTGTGTGGGTTGTTTTTGTTTTTAAAGCTTTCTCTTACAATCGTCTGAATTTCGTTTGTTTTTATTTACTTCTCAGCTGTTGTTGCTTCTTCTTCTGCTTAAATACCCTTGCAGCGGGCATGCCAACTATGCCAGTCAATATGTAACGCATGCGCTATATATATATATATATATATATATATATATATGTACTTGATCGGATTCTACAAATCAGCTGGAAGCTAACTGAAATGTTGCCTGGCAAATATATTATCAATTTCTCGGGTTCAGTTTTTCGATATAAGTTTAGCTGAAGAATCGACGCTATTTATACCCTCATTTGGAGGGGTCACATTTCTCTGCAAGGGTATTCGCATATACAATTTTTCGCTCCTGTTTTTTGCCTTCAATTTAGCGTTAAAATTCTTGAGTTAATTAAATTTTCTGCTTGATTATTTTTATGCCATTTGATTCGTTTTTTTTCGTTTTTTCTTTTTTTTTTGTACACAATAAAATTATATATTTACAAAAACAAAACTTACGCAATAAAAAGTAAAATATAGCAAAAAAAAAAAATGGGTACTTAAAATAATTACAATATATATATAGATAATTAATTATAATTAAACAAAAAAAAAAAAAGGCAACTAAAATTAATTACAATTAATTTGTAGCTAGAATTTAGCAAAAAAAAAAAAAAGATGGCGCGTAATTAAATTTAATTTTAATTACAATTAATTAATTAATATGAAAATAATTTTATGCTGCAATTATTATGTGTGTGTGTGTGTGTGTGTGTGTGTGTGTGTGTGTGTGTGTGTGTGTGTGTGTGTGTGTGTGTGTGTGGGAAGGGTTTTGATATGTGTTTGTTGTTTTTGGAAGTAATTAATTAGTAATTAATTCAATTAAATGTAACAGTTAAAAAAAAAACAGACGAAAAGTAAATTGCTTTTTAGACTTTTGCTTGTTTTTACGTTAATTAACTTACAAGGCCCAGGACCAGGCCCTTGGCCACGCCCCCTTCCCTCTAGCCGCCCGCTCGTTAGGTGGGTTTTTTCTTTTGTGATTGTTGCCGCTGCGTTTGGCAACTGTTGCTGCTGTGTTTGGCAACTGTTGCTGCTGTGTTTGCTTAGGCCAGCAGCGTTATGGGCGCTGCCCTGGTGCTGCTTGTGGGCGTGGCAGCTACCGCAACCGCCGCACCGCCCCCCGCTGCAGCCGAGTTAAGGCGTGCCAGCGCCTCCTGATCCAGCCAGCGCTGCAGCAACTGTTGCTGCTGCTGTTGTTGCTGTTGCTGCTGTTGCTGCTGTTGCTGCTGCTGCTGCTGTTGCATCATGTTGTCGTTGTAGACGGCGGCATGCAGCTGCAGATTGAGGCTGTAGCTGTGCGTGGAGCTGGCGCTGGGGCTGTCGCTGTAGGTGGAGGAGCTGCTCTCGTAGCCGGAGACGGGCGAGCCTTTGGGGCAGCAGAAGCCGATGGGCGAGAGCGCCGGCGCCGAGAAGGGGCTGAGCACATTAATGGTGGGCGTGGCGGGCTTGCTGCCGCCGCAATTGCTGCTGTTGCTGCTGCTGCTGCCGCTGCTGCCGCCGCCCTGAAACTGCTGCTGCTGCTGCTGCTGCTGCTGAGGACTCCCGGCGTGAAACGGCGGCAGCGGCGCGGCGGCAGCGTAAGGCATCAGCAGCGGCGGCGGCGGCGACTGAAAGCAGCTGCTGCTGCTGCTGCCGCTGGCAAAGGGATGATTGCTCCAGATGATTGGCTGCTCCCGTTGCTTGGGCGCAACGCGCTTCTTCTTCTTGCTGCCGTTGCCGCTGCCGCTGCTGCTGTTGCCGCCGTTGAGCGTGGCATGCTCCTCATCATCGGCATCGGCGGCGCGTTCATCCTCCACGCGCAGCTCTAGCTGCTGTTCCCGCTCTAGCTCCCGCTCTGGCTCCGGCTCCCATTGTGACTCGGCCGCACTCTCGTCCAGCAGATAGGGCTTGAAGAGCTTGACCTGCTTGGCGGGCAGCTTGCGCTCAGCAACAGTTGCTGCCTCCGTGTCGGCCTCGACGTCGATGTCGATGTCGACATCGTCCTCGGCCTCGTTGTCGCTGGGCTCGCATTTGATGGCCTCCAGTTTGCTCAGCTTGTCCGCCGGCGTGCTGCCGCCCAGCCAGGGCGATTGGGCCGCGCGCTTGCGACAGCCCAGCGGCAACTGTTGCTGCTGCTGCTGCTCGAGCTGCAACTGTTGCTGCTGCTGTTCGCGTTGTCTCCGCGCTGCGCTGCTCAGCGACAGATCCATGGGCGCGGACAGCGGCAAGTAGGCGGCAGGCGCATAACCATAAACCAAAGGCGGCGGCGGCTGCTGCTGTTGTGTGGCATGTTGCTGCTGTGTGGCATGTTGCTGCTGTGCTGCGGGCTGAGGAATGTGCTGGCTGTTGCTGTTGCTGCTGTTCAGTGGCACGGCATTTGGCACTTGTTGCTGCTGTGTTGTTGTGCAATATGGCAACGTTGTGGCGCTGCTGCAACTGTTGCTGCTGCTGCTGCTGTTGTGGTGGCAATTGTTGCTGCTGCTGCTGTTGTTGTTGTTGTTGTTGTTGCTGGCAAATGCTGCCACGACGGCGGCAATTTTGGCCGCCGACAACGTGTTGTTGCTGTTGCTGCCGGCCGCAGCTGCTGCTGCTGTTGTTGTTGTTGCCGCACCAGCAGCAACCGTTGCTGCCGTGCCATTGCTGTGCTGCAACGGCGGCAAGGCTCCCGCCGCCGCTGCTGCTGCCGCCGCTGCCGCTGCTGCCACATGATGCGCATGCGCATGCGTATGCGGCGCTGCGAAGCCGTTCGTCAGCAACTGATGCGCACGCGCGGCAGCAACAGCTGCTGCCATCGAGGCGGCGGCGGCTGCTCCGTGCGGATGATGATGATGATGATGATGGTGATGATGTGCCAAAAGATGCTGATGAAACTGATGCGGCTTCAAAGGCGCCGCCGCTGGCTGCTGCTGCTGCAACTGTTGCTGCTGCTGCTGCTGGTGCTGGTGATGATGTTGCTGGTGCTGCAACTGTTGCTGCTGCTGCTGTTGCTGCTGCTGCTGCTGGTGCTGGTTGTTGGCCACCGAGGAGCGCAAGTTGGGCTCGCATTGCAGCCACTTTTGTATCTGGCGGCGATGTATGTTGTACTTGCGCGCCGTGGCACGCTGATTGCCCTTGCAGTCGTTGTCGTTGCGATACGACTCGAGCACCTGCAGCTTGAACTGCGGCGTGAAAATGCGACGTGAGCCCATCTTCGGGCTGCACGCGCTGCTGTTGCCGTTGCCGTTGCTGTTGCTGTGGCGCTCAGCAACTGTTGCTGCTGTCGTGTCCTTAGCGGGCCGCTTGTGTTGTTGTTGCTGCTGCTGCTGCTGCTGCGGTTCCTGTTGATTAAAGTTCAGCGCGGCGGCGGCGGCCATGGCTACTGCGGCGGCGGCAGCGCTGCTACTGCTGTTGTTGTTGTTGTTGTTGTTTATCGAACTTTGTTCGCTGGTATCCATTTTTGTTTGTAAAACGTTTTTTGTATATCAAAAATAGTATTAACTATATATATATATATATTTATATATACAGATTTCTTAGCATATATCTATGTTGCTTTAAAAGTTGCTTTTGTTGTTGTTGTTGCTATTTGCTGGCGACGCTGGCGACGCTTGCGCTTTCATAACTTGCGATCTGGCAGCGCTGGCACTGGAAACAAGTGAGCGCAACAACAAAAACACGTTAACGCCGTCGTCTTGGAAGTAACAAAAATTGTTGCGTTTTTGTATTGGTTTTATTTGTTTTTGTTTTTGTTTTTGATTTTGATATAGATTTTGTTTGGACTGTTGCTGAATGTTAGATGAAAGAACACAAGAGCACAACACAAAAAAAATATAGTATATATGCACATATGTGAAATTTGTAGCTTGAATTCATTTGCACACACAAAAACACACAGAGAAAAATATATATTTGTTGCTCTTGTTTGGCAACGCGACGCGATCCGCAACCGCACGGCAAGGAATCCAAAACACAATTGTTCTGCCTGCTGCGTTCTACGTTCTAGACTGGCTGGCCCGTCGTTGTCGGCGCTGCTGCTGCTGCTGTCGCCGCTCACACACAAGCACACACACACACACACATACACAGATACGATGCGAGAACGAAACGAAACGAACTGAAATGAACGAATGAACGCAACAACAACACAGCCACAGCCACAGCACAGCTCGCGCGCGCGCCTCTCAGTCTGAGAGTGTGAGTGCAGTCGACGCTCTGTCTACTTGTTTGTGTGCCTGCGCGTGTGTATGTGTGTGCCTGCGCGTATCTGTGTGCGTTCTAATAGCTCATCAGCAGCAGCAACAGCAGCGACAGCGCAGCAAGTGTGCGTGCATCTATGTGTGAGTGTGAACGAGTCAGACACTTGGCGGGCCCCAGAGTTGCCGCCGCCAGACCAAACCAGTTGTTGTTATTGCTATTGTTGTTGTTGTTGTTGTTTTTGCAGCCAAGCCAGCAGCAACAGCGCTGAGCACTGCAGACAAACTGACGACAATCGTCGGCGAGGTGTCTGCGCTCCTGTATTATGCATGCATGTACACTCGTGTGTGTGTGTATTTGAGTGAATATGTTGAATGGTTGTTTGCGTGTGTGTGTGAGAATACTTCTTGTTGTGTTCATGATGGAATAACATACATACATATATCTGTATGAATGTATATATGTATATATATGTATATACACATATATATATTAATATGAATATAAATATATTATTCCATCATGGTTGTGCTTGTTGCGACCGCGGCGCTTTTGTGTGGCTGGTGTAGAGTTGATTTTCTGCTACGACCGACAACCGACGCGTCGGACGCATCGGACAGAAGGGGACGGACACGAACGACGATTGCTGGCCCTGCCCCCGGGCACGGCCCAGGCCCGAACCGCCGTCGCCTGCCTCACCACAGGCTGACTAACTGACAAACTCTGTGTGGTGTGCTGGCCACTCAAACTGTGCACAGTGGGGCAAAATATTCACTAACACAGATATTTGGTGTAATATTAAATCATTCAACATTCATACAACTAAAATATAGGTTGACGTACATCTATATGTACGCATGCATATTTTATTCTTTTCTTACCAAAACTATTTAACTATGCAAGGCTTATATATATATATATATTATTTGTTTATGTACATCTATATTTTCAACTTTATTCTAACTTACAATTACACATTCATAATCAAAAGCTTTGCCACACTGTGCTGTTGTGGCTGTGCGCCAAAGGAGCAGCAGCGACAACGACAGCGACGACTGCGAACCACGTTGCGGCGGCCGCTGCCAACTTGCGCTACAATTTCGCTAGCTCTGCCAGTTTACACCGATACATGCACACACACACATACAACGCAGAGTGCATGTACAGTGCACATGTATGTGTGGCAGTGTGTGTGAGTCGTGGCTGCCAGACATTCTGGCACTAGGGCTCGGCCCGGCCGACATGTTTGGTGCTTTTGCTTTTGCTCTGTCGCCTCGACGCGGCGACGCAGCGTCAAATCGTCACATGAACTTGTTGAGCGCTTGCCGTCGCATGATGTGTGTGCGTGTGTGTGTGATTTAAGGTGGAAGGGGGGGTTGAGTGCACGCCATGCCATTGCCTCTCTGACTCTCGCGCTCTGCGCTTATGCTCTGTGCATGCATTTATGTTTGTGTGTGTGTGTGTGTGTGTGTGTATATTACGTACACAATCGAGAATCAACTGTTGAATGTGTAATGCGCTGTGCTGGCTCACGATGGAATAACATGTTATTCCATTATGAGAGCGATGCATTTTTTTTTGTAAGTGTGTGTATGTATGCGTACGTGTGTATGCTTCGTTGTTACTAAAGATGTACATATGCATGTGTGTACATACATACATACAGACATACATTGTTTTTGGCTGTGGGTGCATTACAGTCGTCGCTGCTGCTATCGCTTAGCGATGCTGCCGTCGCCCCCACCTGACTAAGCTCAAAGACAAAAGGGCATAGCTACAACAACAACAGCAAAGGCAAATGCAACTGCACTAAAATAACAACAACAGCAATTGCAACAAATACAACAACAACAACAGCAACTGTGGGCCGCACTTGTTGCAAATGACAAACGAAATTTTCTGTGCGCTCAACGCGCAGAGACAAAAATCTGCGCTGCTTCTGTCGCTGTCGCTGTCTCTGCCGCTGCTTCTGCTTCTGCTTCTGTCGCGGCGATCGTCGTCAACTGGAATTCATGAATGAAACACATATGCATGTGTTTGTGTGACTTTGCTGATGTTCTTGTTGTTGTTGTTGCGGCTGTGATGACTGCGTGTGTATGCAAATTTACAAATAAAAAATGTGTTTTCTGTCTATGGCAAGCTGTTGTGTTGTTGTTGTTGTTGTTGTTTCTGCTGGCAGCATCATTTGCGCGTGCGATATTGAACAGCAGTTGAAGCGAGGGCGCAAGAGACCAAAAACGAGGCATAAGCGAAAAAGTCGAAAGACGCACGCAACACGATTAGAGGTGCTCGACCAAAGGCAGCAGCAATAGCAACAACAACAACAACAATAACAGCAACGGCAACGGCAACAGCAACAACAACAATGCAGATAAAAAAGCATTGACTCACCTAGTCAAAGCAGAAGGCGACGGCCGCTCTGATGATGCCCGATGATAGATCGCTGCTACTCGGCAATGCTCACGCCTAGGAGTGAGGGAGACAGGACGAGCGAGTGAACGAGTGAGTGCAAGTTGGAGTTAAGAGAGGCTTCCAGTCAAGAGAGGACATTGGACAGCGCGCATAGATTCCCACGTCGTCGCCTTTGCGATCTTCTTCTTCTTATTCTTCTTCTTCTTCTTCTTGTTGGTTTTGGTTGTTTTTGCTGGCATCCCAACACGCCCCAAAAAAGAACGACGCGTTGTCTGGCAACGTTGAGCGCTAACCCCCCTCCCCGCCGACAAACGCCGACGCATGCACATGAAAATGTTTTTGAATTGCATTTCCAAGTAACAAACAACAAAAACAACATGCGCTCAAGGAATAACAAAAACAAAAACAGCAGAGAAAAAAGTTGAAAAAAAAAAACGAAAACTTAAATAAAAAAACAACAAAAGCAACAACTACACAGGCAGCGCTGCAAACGTGTGCGTGCGTGTGTGCGTGTGTGTGTGTGTGTGTGTGTGTGTGTGTTTAAAATAAAATCAAAAGAATTCCACTTTTGTGGCCCCGTCGGCTTCTAAATCGATTTATCAAAAAGAAGAAAACAAAAAAAAAAAAAATAAACGAAAAAAAAATGAAGAAGAAAAGAAACACATTCAAGTAAAAAGCGGAAAAGACGCAGGCAAAGAGATAAAAATTGAATATAAAAAGGTAAAGGTAACGTAAAAATCGAAAACCTATACACACAATAGATGCACACACACACACACACACACACACACACACACACGCACACACATAGGCAGACAGAGACAGACACATGAATTGATTAAAAAGTTGAAAAAAAAAAATAAAATCAAACAAAAATCATTTGGTCAACGGGCAAGGGGCGGACGCGGGGCAGCCAACGTCTTCAAGCACAAAGGGCGCGGTGCGATCGCTGTCGTGGGTACCGTGTGGGCAGAGCGGCAGAGGGGCAGAGGGGAGGCACACATAAAAGCGACACTGAGCGAGCGTTGGCTAGCCAACGGGATGGGGTACGGGGGTAGGGGGCAAACGCTATTGGGCCCGGGCCGACGCCGTGCTGTCTGCCTTCGAATGCGGAGCATAAGCCCACACACACAAACACAGGCGCAAACAACGAGCCGCATATATATGTATATGCATATATACATGCACATATATATAGATATAGATATATATGTATACATATATGTATACATATGCATACACACATGAACGAGTCGGGCAGGCGGATTTGTCGCTGGAGAGCGGGCAGGGGCGACACTTGGACACTTGGAGACTTGGAGACTTGGAGACAGCAACACTCGAAGAGCTCGTCGCGCACGCGTAACCCAATCCGAAACTTAACTTAGCCCAAAACCAACCCGAACCAGGGCAAATGAAAGCAAATCAATAAGTCACAGCGCTGATCAGCTCTTAATATTGTTATTATAATAGATATATATACATATATATATGTATGATATAACCCATATAAGTACTTTTACAAGCTAGAAATATCCAGAAATCTTAAACTACAAATATTATATATGTTCTTTTATAGCATGTAATACTCGAAAAGTTTCACTAGAATTTATTGAATAACAAATATAGAGTATATAAAGTCTATAGAGTATATGGAAAATATGGAGTATAGAGAGTATATGGCGTATATAGAGTATATAGAGTATATGGAATATAGAGAGTATATAGAGTATATAAAGTATAGAGTATTCGGAGTATATAGAGTACTCTATATCTAGAGTATATGGAGTTTATATGGTATATAGAGTATTTAGAGTGTTTATAGAGTACCCAAGAATATAGAGTATATGGACATAGAGTATATGGAGTATATATAGAGTAAAGTGTACACAAATCAAATATATATAGTAAAATCTTAATCACAGATCTATTTTTTTTAACTTATTCGCATATTAGCATTTATTCTGGTTCTGAAAAGTGCTCCCCTGTAAAACCCATATCATTTTTCCGAGCAATCAAATGTTGAGCTCCAAGTTTTTTAAGTTTGATATGCCCAGTGTTAACCAGATAAGTATTACAGTTATTGAAAAGGATTGGATGAGGCGAGGACGAATTAAGAGAGTAGAAATCGTAAAATGGAGATAAAATAGGTCTCATATGCTGGCAAGAACTGTATATAATATAAAAACAAACTTAAAGGAACTCCATTTCATAAAAAGAGACTGAAAAACTGCTTTGCAGTTTATGCTGCAGCTGTTCTTCCTCTTTCCTACGCCCCACTCTAAATATGATTAATGCGTTCTCAGATAACTTCGGTGTTTATAGTCCGATCTTTCTGAAATTTTCAGTGGCTAAAGAGGACCCCAAAAAGTGAATATAAACCAAAGCGCAAGGCACTACGATTAAAAATATGCCCCATCTTTTGGTTCAGGAAATAACAATAGAAAATATAAACTATTCTATAGATATACTATATTCCCCGTTTTGGGTGTCTTTCTTCAATGTCACTTTATGACTAATTGTACAAAGTTTGCAGCGAAATAAATAAAAGTGGAAGGCTTGTGAAATAAACTTGGATGAACTGTCGATGGTTAGTTGGCGGCGCTTATCAGGCGATAAGATCGAACAAAGGGGCATAAATAGTGCTAAATATCGTGCGATCCACGCTCCCAAAACTGTTTAAATGACACTTAACCAGAAACTGTAATGGGCATACATATATACATATATATGCAATTCGACTGATCCAATTTCTTCTGTTCTCAGATTGTAGTACCCATATGTACATATATGTATCTCCATGTCGAGTTTTTTATAGGTAAGTCGAATGAAAAAGCTCACTTGGGCCTTGAATGGGTAACTGATATTAATACCCTGTATCGACTGCAAGTGGGTAGATTGAAAAATCAAATCAAGCTGGCTAGTATATATAATTATGATCAATCCGAGATAAAGTTTTCTTTAAAATCAAGCCCCAGTTCAGGAAATAGATAAAAATCGATTAAGTTGCAGAGTATTCTACTTAAGGGATATTTCGCTGCCCCAAAGAGTTACAACCTTGGGCCTTGGTATGTGCACAGCTTGCGCTGACATAGTTAAGACCTGAAAATTTCATCAAAATCCATAAATAGAGTTCCAAGTTATGCAGGAACACATTCTAAATGTTTAAGGGCAAAAGTTTGCAGATCTTGCAACTGATTACAGGGTATCTAGCAGACGTGCACACGGCCTCGTTTCCATTTCTGTTTCACTCCAATCCGATCTCCCCCTGCACGTGGCTCAATCACGTTTTCAGCTTACGATATCAGAAACTCATGCACATTGTAATTGGGGCGAGTGTTTTGCCCGGGCTGAGTCACAGTTAAGGCCTATTCACAATTGTTTAGGCACCCGAAAACCTCCATTTACATGAGACCAGATCGCACGTTGGCGCTAGGCTAATGCGCAAAACGGCAATTGGCATCGATTTGTTTCCGAGTCTGACTAATTCTGACCCCTCCCCCCCTCGAGCCGGGATTATCGCCCATCACGATCGACGGCGTGTGCAGTCAGCCGGCGTATCTATCTAATCACATTCAAACAAATATTTATGTATTCATATATTCACAACATCCAAGAATTGATCGTGTGTAAATCCCCTGGATATATTATGACTTTGGGCTTGGTTTCGACTTTTTTTCGAGTGATCGAATGATTGAATCTCTGATCTATGATCTATGCCAAGTTTCTGGATTCCGTCAACTCTGTCGTAGTCAAAGATCGCCTCGTTCAGCTGTACCCAGTAATTTTTCGTATTAGTTCCATTTATGCCAATGCCACGATATGATCAGCTTCATGGCAAAATCTACAATCTACATGATAATGTAAATCATTTTGAGTGGCGTTTTTTTTGTTGCTCTTTTTCTGCTATTCGCATCGAACTTAATTCAATTCATCAATTTCAAGCTGATAAGCCCAAGTCAAAGATCGTCCGATCGACTTAATCAACTTATTTAACTAAATAAATATATAACATATATATAAACTATTTGCCCTGTTTGATTGTTAATGTGAGCTGAATTTACGGTTTCGAGTTTTCGGTACTCGTTAGCTTTTGTGTTGCGTGGAAATATTCCACCCGCAAGCGTGGAAACTGTTCAATTTCGTGATTGTGATCGTTTTTTTTTAAATCCACCTGACAGATAATTGTCATATATGTTTGAAGCCCCTTTTAAATGATCACAACTTTACTTAATTTTGATACAAAATAAACACTTGCACCGCGCAAAGCCGGGCAATACCTAACTTCTATATAATTACAAGCAGCAACTTTTATGGCCCATTATTTACAGATTGTAGTTAGTCGAGGCACAAAGATATGTGCCAGATCTTTAGCTATACACACACATATATATATATAACACGTGTGTACTGAAATGTTTTCTGATTTCTGGGATCTGAGCTAATCTGGTTTATTATATGGCACCTGAGCTGTATAGATATTCGGTTTCAGTGATTCACTTGCGGCTTCGCTTCTGCTTTACAGATTGAACTGCCTTCAATTCATCAACTGATTAGCCGCATGTCAAAGATCGCCGGAACGTGTCGATCAAGTGTTACACTTTTTTTTTATTCTTGTTTCATTCTGAAATCAGAGGAAAGTATACTATATGGTATATGGGAGATAGACTCACACATTCTGGCCTCCTACCCTTGAGCTTTTCCAATTCCGGGAGGTTTATGTATCCAACAAAGAAAGTTTTCCCTAACTATGTATACTAAAGGAAGCTGAACAAACCAAGTTTGATCTATGTAGCTCATAAAGTCTTCGAGTTATGCCTCAAAAACATATCTCCACATCGATAATTATCGATGTTATGAAAGTGAAAACAGAGAACGAAAAACCTATTATAAACATTTGACTTTCTAATGGAAACATAAGAAGATCTACAAACCAGGTTTGATCTATCTAGATAGTAAAGTTATTTATCGATATTTTGACAGTGGGAACAGTTATCGATAAATGAATACAGGGTATAAGGAATATTTATGGAATATATATAGAGTATTTTGCCTTTTGCCCAGATTGTTGCGATCAATGCCTGGAAATTTCCGCAACATAAATATTTTTGAAAACCGAGCTGAAGGCAGCCCCAATGTCGAAGACAGAGCCAGAAGCAGAGTCAGAGCCAGAGCCAGAGCCAGAGCCAAGGCCCTGCATAGTTGTGAGCCAAAGGATCATTTGGCGATCGTTTCATTTACAGCACGATCTTGGCCAATTCCAGGTAAACACAGTGCCCGGACTCTGCTGAGAGCTGAAGCTGGAGCTGGACCCGCTGTTGCTTGGCGATCTCAGGCGCCTAATGGATAGTTCTTCTTGGAAAAGAAAGCGGCCTGCCTTAAAGGAACGTGGCCGGGGCCCATGGTCAGTCTCAGCCATGACGAGGGTTTCCAATGCTGGCTGCAAGGGGCGGGCAGCGGGCAGCGGGCAACGGGCATCGGGCAGAGGGAGGGGGGGCAAGTGTGTGTCTTGCTGCGGCCAGAGACAGAGGCAGAGGCAGACATTGGGCCGCCGAAGCTGCAGGCGCATAAAAATGCGCTGCCCAAGCACACAAACAAACACACAAGCACATGTGCACATACATGCATGTATGTATGTATGTATATATGCGCAAGCTGCTGCATGTGTGTGTGTGAAAGGCGGCAACGCGCGCGCGAAGGCAAAACTTTTATTAACTTTTCCAAGAATTGGAATTTCTTGGATCCTGTGTGCCTGTTGCTGTTTCGCTTCGCTTCGACTGACTTTAAATGCGGCTGCTGCTCATGCGAAGCTTCAGCTCTCCGCTCCTCTTCTCTCATGCAGGTACCCACACACACACACACACACGCGCGCGCACACATTATCGAGTGAGCTTCAGGTGTTGTTGGGTTTCGATCTGGCATCTCTTTGCTAGTTAACAAACGCCGCAGTCGCAGCCGCAGCCGCAGCCCAGCATTCTTTCGCTGGCAACTGACCTGACGTTGGCCAGGGGTAGGGGCATGCGGGGCATGGCGTTGCCACCGTTGCGTCCAACGTCGTCGTCGTCAATTTGAGTCAATTTCTGTTCGGTGCCGCCGCAACGAAATGAATCGAACGAAACTGAACGAAACGCGCATAAATAACGTAAAGCAAAAACAACAAAAGCAACAGCAGCAGCAACAACAACTGTCGGTTTAGAAGCTGGCTACCCGGGAACGGGGCCCTCCAACGCCAACACACACAGAGACATACAGACACATACACATACACATACACACACATTAAGCCAGACCAGCGGACGCCTACGTGCAAGCAAACGGGTAAACTGCAATGGCGCTGCTGCTGCTGCTGCTGCGGTTAACACAGGCAGCGCAGCGGGGCAGCGACGAGGCGACAACGACTGGCGCACTGGCAGACACACTGGCAGCCGTTGCTGCTGCTAAAGCGCCACACAGTATGTGTGTGTTTGTAGTGTGAGCGAGTTTTTTTTTTTAAATTGCGCTCTCGCTCTCTTTTGCTGCTGCTGCTGCTGCTGTAGTTGTATAAGTGTGCGCTGGCTTTGTGGCTTTGTGTGTGTATGTGTGAGGCACATGTATTTTTAGTACAAGATTGTTGTTTAAACAAACAGGTTTTTTTACACCGCAGCAAATAACTCGTCTGTCTGCCCCGCTGCCGTCGCCTGCTGCCCGCAGCGCCACAGTGTATTTGTGAGTGCAAATGTGTGCGTGTATGTATGCCGGTTCTGTTGCTGCTGTTGCGCTGCTGCTGCTGCTGCTGCCGCCTCCGCCTGCAACGCTGCTAGCTGTTGTCGATTTTCAATTGGGGAGACGTCGACAACGACAACGACGACGACGACGACGGCAGCAGACAGTGCGGCAGCCAGTTCAGAGCTTAACTAATTTTCCATGGCAGCCCTGGCGCCAACAACAACAACAGCAAAACCAGTCGATCGCGTATCGCACATGGCGCACATGCAACCCTGGCAATGTCCGATGCCCGATGCCCGATGACCGATCTACAACAGGTTGTGGGGGCTATGCGCCGCACAGGAAACTGTGCGCTGCCCGCTAGCACCCGCGCACCGCTTGCGCAATTTGCTGCCTCACCGCCACAATAGTTTTTTCCACACTCACACACACACACACACTCAGGCATGTATACGTATATGTATTTTGTTGCTTTTTTGGGTCCCCGATGATGCTATGCGCATTTCGCGTTAAAATAAGCGAACACCTCTGGTGTGAAATTCCGTTGTAAATAGCTTTGCGCATGGTAAGCAATGGGCAGCGGGCAGCGAGCAGCGAGCAACGGGTAATGGGCAGCGGGTGGTAGGGCGCTCACGTAATCTCAGCTGCGCTCATAGTGAAACGTATTGCATGCCGCCCTGAAAAGCTTTTGAGCTTCAGTATGTACAGGAGGATCCTCAAATACGCAAACGTGTTAGAGCGAGAGAGCCAGCGCTATATGGCGTGAGCTTTTATTGAGCATTAAGCAGCTCATAAGCTTTTGCCACGTTCATAATAAGAGCTTTTGAATGGCTGATACTAGCGGCGCCTTAACGTCTGCGTTGGCGGCGACGTCGGCGCAGCGAACTGCTGCTATTGCTGCTGTTGCTGCTGCTGCTGTCGCACATACAGTGGCGATCCGGCAAGGTGTACCTCAAGCTAATGTTATTTAATTTATTTTTGTATTCACACGTTTTGTATCTGCTACGGCTATGGTGGGGGGCAGCACACATTACGACCGACACATATGTACATAGGTTTTGGGAACGGGAGCCAAAGCGACACGGCCAGGGCAAGTGACAAACGCTGAGGTGAGCGAGTGGAACAGTCCGGCAACAGCAGCAGCAACAACAACTACAACAACGTTAGCTATAACGAACGTGGGCAGCGACGACACATGAACAAGCGCCAAAAGCCGTCGCCGACTCAATACGTGTGTGTGTGTGTGTGTGTGTATGTGAGTATGCGAGTGGGAGTTAGTATGTGTGAGAATGAACACAGAATGAATGCTTAACTCGCTCGCTCGCTTGCTCACTCGCTCACTGGCGCTCCTCTCGCCAAGCATTCATCCGCAATTCATTTGTCGTCGTCGCTCTGTCTGCGCTCGCCATACACACTGCAGCATTTGCATGTGTGTGTGTGTATTGGAGTGTGGGCCGTTTGTTCATTCATTCGCTCTCACATGCTAAGACAGAGACAGAGATACAGGTACTGCTGCTACAGCTAGTGCGCGAGCTCGTGCTCATGCTCATAGCGCTCACACACAGCATAGCGTGCGCGCTGCTCTGAAGAAGTGCGGCAACAGCGCACTCGATCGGCACAGACAGAATGTCGCCAGTTCATGCTACGCCGCCAGACATACTGTCGTCGTTGTTGTCGCCGCTGCCGCTGCCGCTGCCGTTGCTGCTGCTGTTGCTGCTGTCGATGCCGTTGCCTTTGCCGAGCTGCCCTCTCGCCGTTGTCGGCGCTGCCGTTGCCGTTGCCATTGCCGCAGTCATCAAATCACATTTCACACGCTGCGACCCCCTCCCGCTGACGCTGACATAGCCCTAACCCATTGCCTACCAACGCGAGCGCTGCTGCAGAGCGCTGCTGTAGCTGACCTGCCGCCCCGCCTCTGACTAGGCTGCACTTTTTAAAGATTTTTTTTGCTGTTATTTTTTTTCGCTTAGCAGCATATGCAGAAGCTCCATTGGAGCCCCTCTCCCCTTCTTGCGACCAATCGGCAATTGGGCACATGCACACATACAGATGCGATTTCGAATATGCATGTGTATGTACATACATATGTTGTCTGTGTGTGCGTATGTGTGTGCTGTGCTTGTATACAGTGCGACCTCGACTTTGGCAACTGATCGATGCAAAAGCTAAGAAAATAGTGAAATATAAGCACATACATATACATGCACTCATAAACAAACGCGATATACTATGTATACATATTTTTTATAGAGCTCGAATGGAAAATGCGGCAAAAAATGTTTAAAAATTGTATGTGTATGTATATATATGTGTATGTGTAGGCATATAAAGTACATATGCACAAGCATAGATATACAGTGAAAGCTGTCTGAAGCGACCACCAAAGACTTCAGTTTCTTTTATCCTGCCATAGATACGTATATTTATTATTTCATGCATAAAAAGTTACTGTTTTTATGCATATATACGTATATACATATGTACGTATATATATGTATGCACTTTTTGACATACACACAGCTATGCTTAGAAAAGTGTGTACCCGCGAGCTTTTCGCGATAAATAAAATTGGATGCTTGCAAAATGAACTATTTAAGCTCGATAAATATGTCAATCGATAATACAAGAATCCCGTTTCTCAAAGTGTTACCAGCTCTTAAAATAAGAAGAGGTCCGCGATCCGTTAGCGGAGCTTTCACTGTATATATGCATGTGTATATAGTATAAATGGCCTGATCGACTTCGTTCCATAAAGAAGCCTAACGCTATCGCGTGCATTCTGGAATGCTGCCCAGTAAATTTCCACGCACATGCACATGCTGGAATCGATCGGCCTTCAATTTCTAATGTTCAACACTTTTGACCAATCACAACAACAACAAAAGCTCTATGGACAATTCCGGGAAAGTTCGTAACTCTTCAACATGGAGAAAATCGTGGAAAAGCAACTAAAAGTGCTTTAGTCGGGAGTGCACGACTGAAAGATGCCCCGTGCTCAGCGCAGGCAACATTCCAGCTTCCTGTCACACATACATATGTATATATACACAAACACACACACACACACACATACACGTTACTATGGGCACATGGACTATGCTTGTTCTTAACTTAAGCCCCCCACACTCTGGGAAATGCAGTCTTAAAGAACTTCGGTGTTAATGGAGCGATCTTTATGAAATTTTCAGAACATGTAAATGACACTAAATTGTGTGTATATACCAAAGTGCAAGGCTCTGGCTTCAAAAATTCTTTAGATCCCTTTGTATCCGAGCTTATGTGTTTTCTTAATTGCCCGATCTACATTCGGAATGTCATTCCGGGCAATGATCATTCACCTAGCTGAGTGTTCAATTCAAGATTTGGGTTCTATGGCGATCAATATCAACAAAAGTCAAGTGATCTTTGAACGCTCGATTCCGATTTGAAATCTAATCTTATTTTCTATTTTCGCTATGGTATGAAATTTCATTTCGTTGGGCAGAATGATGTCATCATTCAGAATGTGCACTGATAACCCAAAGTTTCCCGAGTTGACTGTCCCAATGCGAACTTAAGGCTCGCGATAACAATCTGGATTTGATTTTCGTTTGTATTTTCATTGGAAATTCAATTCGCTTTTTACTTCGAATGAAGTCATCGTTCAGCATGTGATCGAGCACATTGATTAACCCAAGTGCTTAGTCTGGCATATTAACTTTGGGTTCTATAATCTTTGATCTATTGTACAGCTTCCAGTTTAGCTGGAAATTCAAACGCTTCGATTGAATCTGCTCAACATTCCGAATGTATTTCTTGAATGTTACGAAAAATGTGAATGTTGGCCAGTAGAATTGTATTCATTCAAAATGTAGAACATATTACATTTAACCTAACTTTCAATTCACCCTCCTGGGTGGAAAATGAGTGCATGTGTGTTAAGTGTCAACCGATCAGCTTTCAATTTATTCTCAGAGCTCTGCGAAAAATCTGGGCACCATTTGGTGTTCATCCAATGGAACTCAAAAGTATTTTTTCATATATCTATGTAAAAGGACATTTTAACCGTGATTCACCCATTTCGCAAATTTCACTGCGTTGTGTGAAAACGAAAGTTTAAGGCTGAAAAAGAATACACAGGCGAGAAATTCGCTGAAGAAGTGAAAAATTATTGAGAAAAGTTCGCCAAATCCCGCTGATTTATATAGTATATCTATATAGTATGTCTATACATATATTTATATCTATAATAACTTGATCAGCCTTTAAACCCCGACGAAAAACTATTGATGGCAACATTTTGTTGTTAATCCAATCGAATTCAAACGTATTTTTTTTAAATATCTACGTAAAATGATATTTGAAGCGTGATTCACCCATTTCGCAAATTTCACTGCGTTGTGTGAAAACGAAAGTTTAAGGCAGAAAAAGAATACACAAGCGAGAAATCGACTAAAGAAGTGAAAATGTCTCGAGCCAAGCCTGGTTATGGTATATATATATATATATAGTTTATGTATAGAGTATATAGATATAATATAGGGTATACATATATATACATATGTCTTTTCTTTACGTGTTTCTAAACAAACTGTGGAAATTTTCCAATATTTTTGCAATAATTGCTGCTGATGCACTAAATGTATTTTTGGGCACTTTCCTACATCGTTTTATGGCCGCAAACATCCGCAATGCCTGCAATTCTGTCCACTCAACAAAGATCTATATATATATATATATTTATATCATATATATATATTACGCCCCCGACTCGTTACATTTGGCGTTGTAAGTAAGTATTTGGGGCTAGTTTGACACGATCAGCATTAAATCGTTGCAAAAAACTGCCGAAAAATGTTTTTTTTATATTCTAGTTTATAATCGGTTTTGGCTTTTGGCTGATTCAGCTTTATGTGGGTGTGGCCAAGAATCCGAGTGCTGGGCATTGGCCAAGCTGCATTCCATTCTACTTGTTTGTAATTATTATTATTATTATATTATTTTTACTCTTTATCTTATTATTTGGTTCACTTTCTTTTCATTTGTGCAACGTCAACAAATCAGACACAATTTCATCGGAAACTCGTGTATATATGCTTACAGTTATTTCGTAACTGAATAAGGTTAATCACCTAAAAAACAAACCTCATAATTATGAAACATTTCTACAGCTCTGTGGAAAGACTTAAACAAGTGAAAAACTCGAAAGGAAAGCTTTACTTTATTCAAAATGTTCTACCTTTTAAGCAGAATTTTAACATCGAATATCTCATATTGAGTTAAGACTTTGATTCTGATTCTGACAGTTTCCGATTCCCCTTTCCCCATCTTCACCTAGCTTTACATTTAAAAAGATTATAGACATTTGTTATAAACTTTGATAAAATGAAAGCTTATATGATATTTGAACTTGATGCTGATGATATTCGAGCTTTTCGCTTGCTCGAAACTGAGAAAGTTCAGAAAATTAGATTGGGCAGGTTTCTTAACTTCTCGTGGAACGTATCTTTCCGATCCCATAACCATGCCCGAGCAAACTTGTTGAACTCGGGAACTACAAAAGCCAAAGACTGGAAATTTGAAATATAAACACTCTCATATCATACGGAAAAGAGGTTTATCATTGCTCATCTATAAATCTTAAAATAACAATTATGCAAGATGGTTTTTTAAAGCACAGCTCGAAGATTATGAGAGCTCGTTCAAACTTGATCTTAGAATCGGATGAGATGCATTTCAAAAGATAGAGCCTTGCGCCTTGATATATGCACACTTTTCCAAGCCATATTTAAGGCCTGGCAACAACATTAAGATCGGACCATATAGGCCGAAGTTAATTGGAACAGAATGCATTATCCGTGCTAAGTTACGGGGTTATTTGAAAGGTGTTATACAGGTGTTATGGCCGTACGATTGAGCTCCCTTGGGACGCGGCTCGATGAGGGCCTGCCTGGCCACAGTTCTGTTGAACTGTGTTGTGAACCTGTGCCGCGGAATTGGCCTGGCAATTGCCCAAGACATGTGTTGGCCACTGGCCAGCTTTAGTATGGGGCTTTCCCGTCCAGCCAAACACATGTGTGCTACGATGCCATATATGTTAGATCTGGACAGACCTGGCCCGCAACGAATCCGCATTGTGCCCTCTGTGCCGCTAACATTTTGGCTTAGCCAGGCAACCAAATTGCGGCTCAGGCCACGAACTGGGCTCGAGCCCAGGGCTCTCAGTCAGTTCAATAACACCACACACACACACACACACAGCCGTACACACACAGCCGTACACACACAGCCGCAAGCCCGCACACCATCCGGCGGCATTTGTTTTGGATTTCCCGTCGGATTAAGCAACTTAGTGCACAATCCGTCGCAGCGTTCGCCGTTTTGTTTCCTTCAGTTCCGCACTTTACGTGAAGGTAGCCGCGACCCGCCCGTCCGCCGTACACCCGTACACCCGCCCGCCCGTTCGTCCGTCCGTCCGCCCGCTTGTCCGTCCGTCCGTCCGCCCGCTTGCCTGCCTGCCTGTCCGCTAATTGTAATCGTGGGAAAAACCAATCAGACGCAACATTCGTGCACTTCTTTTTATTAGGGTTCAAATATTAGCGTAATCCAGTTAACAGATTTTATGAACCAGCCCAGTAAAGAACTTGGCTTTACGATCCATAAACTTGGCAGCTCGCAGCCAACCGAAAGATAGATCAATATTCCAAAGATCCAGCCGAACGGCACTTGCATTTCTAATCAATGTACCTATTACTATACGATCTGATATGCTCCGATGTCCGATCGATCGATTCTGAAGCGTTTCGGGGCACTTCCCTTTTTTGTGCAGTCCCTGTGCGGTCCGAACTCCGACTCCGCGGGTTCGAGTCCGCGTCCGAGTCGCTGTGCTGCATAATAAAAGAAAACACAAACGTCAGAGGCAGCCATTTATCATATAACCTTCCCCCCCTCCCACGACTATATCATATATCATTTTTCTTGCCGCTCGTTTCTGAAGGACCCTTTGCCGCTTGGTACGTGCCGACGCCAAGAATATATCATTAGATCTTAAATCAGAAAACATTTCTCGAGAACTTGACTGCGCTCTTTGGTAGAAGGCTATGGCACAGTTCCAGTTCCATTCGTCTTTAATCTTGAAAAGTCATTATGGTATATATAGTTCTTGATCAAATGTCCGTTTCGATAACTTAAACAATCATCATGCAAGTATATTTTAAGCTGTGAAGAACTGGAAAAATAGGTTAAAGTACAGCTAGTCAAACCCTTTAAAACTTTCAAGTCTTTAATTGCCCATTGTACCGAAAAGTTGGGCTAAATTTGAGCTATATTCAAAATTGGAATTCACAGAATGTGATTAGTTTTTATTTGGGACCAAAGATCTTTTGTGTGCTTGGTTTGGTTTGGATTTTGGTTTGTTTGGGATGCACTTCAAAAGAGAAAAAGTCCATATTCTAACCCTAACCTAACCAAAAATGAATGCTATTTCGATTGCAGCTTTATCAAGTATCTAGAAATAAACCCAAATGAAAACTCTTTGAAAATATGGATATATTCTCTTTTCAAGTTTGATGCATCTAGCTCTTATAATCTTCGAGTTATGCTCTGAAAGTCAAGTCTCAAAATCGATTTTTATCGATATTACGAAAATGAAATAAAGGAGCATATTTGTTTCCAATTTCAAGTCTTTCATTTGTCTGTTCAAAAGAGAATCTAAATTGAAATTCCGGGACCGAAACATCTTTGTTCTAACTAAGCTAAGCTATATCAAAAGTTTGTAAATAAACCCCATAAAAACTAGCTGGAAATATGGTTATACTTTCTTTGCCATAGCATACCTTCGGGCTAGCATAATGCCCAAAAGAAGAAAGAGAGAGAATTCTCTGAGATTCTCTACCGTGTCTGGGCTGGTCGGGAATATGCCGACGACAGGCGTTGATGATGAATGGAACCATATCCGGTGCGGGCAAATGCCGGAGAGTGTACGTGGGCCAAATTGCCATTTGGAATGGAATGGATGTTGCATGAAAATGTGAACAAATTTGGTAATTCATTCGACGGCGTCGACAGGTGTCCATTATCTAGCTAATTTAAAAGTAAAATCAGTAGCACCCACCTGGGTCGGGCGCAAACGCGTGCTGCATATAGAATTATGAAATATCCAATTATTGTCTAACATATAGACTTCGGATCCCAAACAGTAGCCAGACGCAGCTGTCCATAAATCGCTCAATGCCGGTCAGTTAGGGGACAAAGGAGAGAGAGGGGAAGAGAGAGAGGGGGGATTGTGTCGGGGCAGGTGGGCGACCCCTGAATAGTGTCAACGGGAACGCAGACGAAATACTAATTAGCGGGCATGCAGCATATACATACATACATACATGGCATATATCGAGGCGTCGGAGTGCGCCAACAATGCAATGCAATGTATCTATCTATTGCCATGTTCAATGCCATAAATCAGAGACTCGGTTCCGTTTCGTAGGCGTTATATCGCCGCCATATCGGATCATGACCAGCGACAACAACAACAACAACAGCAAGTCGGGCGTGCTCGACTAGGAGCTGGACTAAAACCAGCTGCCGCTAGAAACATGCATTCCCTTCCACACCCTATGCCATGCGACTGTGCTGCTTCTTGTTCTTCCCGTAGTCCCATAACATATATAGAACATACAGTCTTGAGTAACTTCGGTGTTCATTGTCCGATCTTCCTAAAATTCTCCGAGCTTTCATATGGCACACAAAGATGTGTGTATACCAAAGCGCAAGGCGCTAGCTGTAAAAATATTATATTTCCGTTTCGAATGAGGTTAGGTACACGATAAATGAAATATTTTTAGTCTATATATACTCTCCGAGAGCCCACATGCCAAATTTGGTGTCTCTAGCTCTTAGATTCTTCGAGCTTTGAGAAAAGTAAAAGTTAAACTCGATCTGAGCACATATATTTCAAATTTCAAGTCTCAAACACCCATTTTGGTCTGTTTCAACGGAAACAGGGTATACGAAGCACAATCAGTGATTGCCAAAGAGGTGGCAGAGATTAGCGATAAGCATCTGACATTTGACGGGCTCCCTGGCATACCAAAACGTGCCCAAGCGATCCCAAATGGCGACGGACTCTCAATTGAGTCGGACAGTTGTCGCTTTAGTTGGATATGACAGGCCCGTCGCTTTCTTCAGCGTAGAAATTCAAGTAGTGCCCATTAGAGGGTGCACCCTAGACACATTCGATCGACCTCCAAGGGAATTATCTTTGCGTACCCGACTTAACTGCGAAATGAATCGAAGTACTTTTCAAATAATCAGCATATAGAAGTGGACCTAGAGTATAGAGAGAAAGTATATACATTTGTATAGCATAAGGTTTAAGATCTGATTTTCAATTCCCTTTAAAATATTCATATATATATTTTATAAACAATTTGCCTTATATTTGAACCTAAAAAGAAATTTGTAAGCTTTTGGTTTTCAAAAATGTCTCAAAATAAAAAAGCTGATTGATGAAATTCTAGATTAAAGGTGCAAAGCGTTTTTTGGCACTTTCCAACACTGAACAAATCCTAATTACTCGAAATTTTCGTTTCCGGCGAGCATATATAATAATTCTATGCTCTATCTAGAGCTCTGATTACTGGAGCTTACTCAAAATTAAAATATCCTTTTTAAGTAACATTCTATGAGAATATTTTATATATCATATATTCCTCATCGGTCAATTGATCAGTCGAGTTAATATGTAAACCAATCTCTGAGTTTTAAAGCTATATGCTATAATGATATTTGGTATAAATCATTCCCGAATCATCCCATATATATATATATATATGATGTAGCTAAACTTTTGGTTGAAAATAAACATATTTTTCTGCAAGATATTATATTAAGGTAAGGAGTTACGCCCTCAGCATGCTCCTAAATGCTATCAATATCGGTAATAGGGGTTCCTCTAATGCAAAACTATTTTCAGACCGGAAGTTAAGTGTTTCCTTAAATCTGCTTTCTCTTTTTTCCGTTGTGGTTTAAGTTGTGAAAAATGCCCTCAAGATCGGTCTAAAGAAATCATTAAGCTCAAAATAGAATAGTATATCAAATAGTAGAATTGGGCATCTAGAATTTGTAATTTAGCGCAAATCGGCAAATGTCGTACTCAGCGAGCGAGTACTGTATTTATTGATGTATTTCTGTTAATGCCATGTTTGTACTTGCTTTGTACTCTATGGGTTGGAAGTGCATACAAATAGATTCGGACTTGGCCAAACGGACGGACAGTTTGACATTTGTGTGTGTGTGTGTGTGTGGGATGTGTGTGTGTGGGATGCGTGTGCGTGTGTGTGTGTGTGTGTAGCATTTTGGCTTCGACTTGGAAGTTTTGCTGCAGCTTTGGGCATTTCATTCAAAGTAAATATTTACATGCGAGTGTGTGTGTGTGTGTGTGTGCATTGCCGGGCAAGGCATAGCCGCTGTCGCCGCTGCGTTCGTCGTTTGTTTATGCATTGTATATATGCATGTTTGTACATATGTGTGCATGTATGCAAGCTGTGCATGTGGCGTCGTTGGGATACCTACAATGCACACACACACACACACACACACACACACGCACACACACAAAGATACGTACAAGAGAATCCATATCAGCACGCCACAGCAAGAACAACAATTATGCCCTGCCAAACGTATGAAAGTTCAAGCACACACACACACTAGCAAACGCATGCACAGAGTTGCCATATAAAGGCAAACAAACGTGCGGCGACGGCGACGTGCGGCGAAGGCGAAGGCGACGACGGCGAATGCCCAGCCGGGCCACGCCACGCCAGGCCGGGCCAGGCCAGGCCAGCCAGTCAGCCCAGGCCGAGTCGGCAGAGTCGAGCCAGACAGTCTGTCGCCAGAAAAATCTACACACAACAACAGCAACACACACAGCAGCAGCAGCAACAACAGCAGCAACAACAGCAGCAGCAATAACAACAACAACGGCGACAAGAGCGCAAGCCGAAAAACGAGGGCATGGGCGGGCAGTATTTGTGGGAGGGGTCGGCGCGCGGGCGATGGCGTTGGCGATGACGGCGTTGTTCAAGTCGTTTGCGTCGCCGTTGGCGTCGCAGTTGGCAGTGCGCAGCGCTGTATCTGGTTGAGAAATCGTTTCAATGCGCAGAGCAAAGCAAAGCGAAGCCAAAGCCAAAGCAAAGCGAGGCAGAATTCCATTTAGATTATATTCTTTGTTTTTTTTTGTTTTTTTGTTTTTTGTTTTTTGATTGTTGTTGTTGTTGGCGCTTTTGACGAGCGGGCAACGTGTTGTGCGGCAGCTTGGTAGGTGTTACAATACATAATACACGTCGCACACACACACACACACGCACACACACTCAGACACATGTGCATATATGCAGCGCTGCCAATGCGGACGACAACGACGCGCATTGCCAGACCGTTCGGCGCGCACAGCCGTCACATAACGTCATCGCCAGCATTGGGGGGGGAGCAGCGGGGCATTGGCGTGCACCACGGGGGGTGCTTAATGTTTAGGCTGCTTATGCTGTGCCACACACATTCACACACACACACACCCGCACACACCCGCACACACTGTGTGTGTGTGTGTTGTGCGCGCACCACCTAACACCGCCCAACCCGCTAACCCCTTTGGGTCATACGCCCCTGGCCGCTGAGCTGCTTGTTTTTGGTTTGACGACGCTGCGACTCGAGTACGAATTTTATCGCCCACGATTTGTGTTGTTTGTTTGTTTGTTTTTGATACCCTACCCTAGCCACTAATACACAAACAACAACTGGCATTCGCGCGCGCACACACACACACACACACACACATATATATATTGCACATGGGCCACTTAAGTGCAGGCGCAGCAGCAACATGATCAAGGGGGGGTGCAACGGGGCAGGGTTGTCGCTTTGCTTTCGACTAGCTTACTAACTAACGTGCCAGATGCGTGTGTGTTTGCTCACCCACAGCACACACAACACCCGCGATATCGCCCCCCTTCCCCCCTTTCCCCCCCTTCCCCCTTGGCTCTTATCGTTTAACAACGCGCTATCCCCATAGACAAACAGTCGAGTCCAAGTTTCCAATCGAATCCCCAAGCCTTCAAACGAAATGCAATTCGATTTCGATATAACGCATGTTTATTACAGTAGTCGCTCCTTAGAACATTCACATATTGGAAGTCTAAGATAGTTTAAGTTTATGCCTTAGGTTTTCTGTTAAAGTTAAGAGGCTTTGAATGGTCTGAAAAAAAGAGTTCAAAATTAATTTCGAAAAAAAAGGGTTTTTTTCGAAAAACGGAAAAGAATATAAAAATTCATTTTGAAAATATCCCAAAAAATATTTTAATTTCTCTTATTCGAGATGATATCATAGTTAAACGCTGAAAGTCCCTAGTTATGAGTTCGCAAATACAGTGAAAACTCGCTAATTGGAACTTGAAGAAATGTGAATTCAAGATTCTTTATTTATAATTAACCACAGTTTCATGCAAACTTTCTACATTTCTGTTTAAAAATGCATATAATATATATATTTAACAAAAAACATTACACAGTTTCCTTCCAGGCCACAAGATTTCAATTTGCCAGTGAACACTGTAGAAGACACTGAAATTAAAATCTGGATCATATGCATAATATAATTTCACTTTAATTGCATTTCCTGCTTAGCAAGAAGCTCTGATTGGCGCGGGGAAGATGATGAGGGGTGGGAAGGGGGTGGGGCAACAAGAACCGCAAAGGAGCTGTCAAAGCTGCGACTGAATTGCGGTTAACCCTTTCCAGGATAGCGTATACGACAAACGAGAGAAAACCTGGAAGACGTCTCGCGGCGAGTCCGGCGAGTCGCTCGGAGTTGGGAATCGGGTCGCCTCTCGGGCAGCCACAGTCAACTGTACTAAAGATAGAAGTGAGCATGAACACGTTCTCACTAACACACACATACACACACACACACAGGGACACACGCGCACACACACAGAGAGAGAGCAGGCAAGCAAACATACAGGAAACGTGGACGCCAAAAAAAAGAAGAAAAAAAAACAAAATAAAGGCACAGAAAATGTGAAGGGAGGGGCGTGCGGCGCTGAAGCGGGGCGGACGCTGCATAAGTGCATCATGATGTGGTCTGAAACCCAACACTGTTGCCTGGCTGCGAATATTAAAATACCCACTTAAGACCAACAACAACGAACAGAAACAACAACAATCGTAAGTAGTACCCTTACACACACACACACACACACAGCGCGCTGGCAGATCAACTGCAGCCAGGAGGCAGCCAGACATTGGCGCCCTTAGCACTTGGTTGGTGCTCTTGAGGCTAAGAATATCTTTGAGTTGAGTGAGACGAGGGCAAGAGCGCGGGCGCGGCCACGTCTGGCGCTCAAGTAGTTAGCCAGGCAAAGAGAAGATGAAGAAGCAGTAGAACCTTAACCAATTCACTTGCTTTAATGGTCATTTCCTTTGTTGCTGCTCGCTCTGCCTGCTGCGACTAAACTAAAAGTGCATAATTAACATAAACGCACACAGCGCTTTATATAAAAAAACACTTCAAAATGTTTAAAAAAAAACTGCAGTCAATTTATGCTTTCAATTCAAATGACGCGCCTAAACTCAAAAACAGTGTGTACACATGTGGGAAAATGCAACTACAAAATGCGCAACGTAAACGTATAAATGCGCTACGATATGCGCATAGCTAAAGCTATCGATAGCAATCGCTAACACTTATCGATAAGCTGGCAAATTTTCCACACACTGTCCTCGCTATTAGTGTGTGCGTGTGTGTGTGTGAACGCGTTGATTTACTAGAAAATACTTCAAAAACCCAAATAAAGAACCACCCACAAAATGTCAACAATTTGAATTTTGTTGCATTTTGCCATAGACAGGTGCTGAGTGAGCGAGCGAGTATAGCAGGCAGCAGCAATAACAAACAAGCAACAATAACAATAGCAGGCAGCTGCTGCTGGAAGGCATTAAAACAACAACAAAACAAACACACGCACGCACACACACACACAACACACACGTACACACCTACACACATACACAAGCGCACACAAACGCAGGAAAAACAAATACAAAGGCAGCTTTTCCAGAAATTGGGTCGCGTTCTTTTTTTTCAGCTCTTAGCTTTTTGTTTTTGGCATTTGGCATTTGTTATGGCTACTTTGGGCACATGTTTCGGTTAGTTTCCTGTCTCTTGGGCAATATTTTTGCATGAAAACTGTGTTGTGACAAAAAAATGATTGCATTTTCTTTTTGTGTTTGTCTTTTGCAGCCTGAATCGCAGGTGTGCCCAGTAGATAAGTGACCCCGCTCCCTCCAGTACAGCAACACCAGCAGCAGGAGCAGCAGCGGCAGCAATGAGCGTCGTTGGCAAGCAACTGAATCCCGTGCAATCAAACTCTGCCGCTGCCGCCGCCGCCTCCTCAACGGCGGCTGCCGCTGCGGCGGGCAGCAGCAGCGAGGCCAACAATGCAAATGCTGCCGCAGCAGTTGTCGCCGCTGCCGAGGCTGGCGATGCCAAGCGCAAGGAGAAGTCGAATGTAACGCCCGAGGATGTGCTGCGTCTGAACAAAATAACGGATGATTATCTGTGCTCGGCAAATGCCAATGTGTTCGAAATTGACTTTACACGCTTCAAGATACGCGACCTGGAGAGCGGCGCCGTCCTCTTTGAGATAGCCAAGCCGCCCAGCGAGCAGTTCCCCGATGGCCTCTCCGTCGAGGACACCATGCTGGCCGCCGCCGAGGATCTAACGCTCGATGACACTGCCGATCCCAATGCCGGGCGCTATGTGCGCTATCAATTCACGCCGGCGTTCCTCAACCTCAAGACAGTGGGCGCCACGTAAGCCAAGCCAAGATATATAGAAGTACAGTGAAAGCTCCTTGAGGTGATCAATTTGTGTGCTCCAAACCCATTGAGAAGGGCTAAAAGGCATCAAGTTTCCCTCTGTGTTCTTTACTTGTATCGATAACGATAACTTATATCACCGATAAATATCGATTATTTGATTGCCATAAGATCGGACTATAAGCACCGAAGATAATCAAGAGTGTGTCTGCCTTCAGAGAGCTTTCACTGTATATTCGATTTAGTTGCTTATATAATAATATATATATTTCTCTTCAGAGTGGAGTTCACTGTGGGCAGCCAGCCCGTGAATAATTTCCGTATGATCGAGCGACACTTTTTCCGCGATCGCTTGCTTAAGACATTCGACTTTGAGTTCGGCTATTGCATTCCATATTCGAAGAATACGTGCGAGCACATCTACGAGTTTCCTAATCTGCCACCAGATCTGGGTGAGTAATGCCTTCCAGTGGCCCCCGCCCAGCCACGGCCCAGGCCCAGGCCCAGGCCCCGCCCAATAGAATATATAACTGCAACTGCTGCCAGCTGGCGGTGGGTCAAGGTCATGTGCACACGCGCTTACAGTGCGCATTCGATATGACGAACAGGCTTTCGAATGGTTGACGAGCAGAAAATAACCCAAGCAAAGATATGTTTGATGAAATTTAAGATGAAAGTCAAACACTTTTTGGCCAATTCAACATAGCGAGTGCGCACTGTATCCAAGTAGGTCACAGCGTTATTAAATTGTACTCTCTATTTTTTTTTGCTTTGTCGCCTTTCCAGTTGCCGAAATGATATCAAGTCCCTTTGAGACGCGCTCGGACAGCTTTTACTTTGTGGAAAATCGACTCGTGATGCACAACAAGGCGGACTACGCCTACGACGGCGGGATTATTGTTTAACTAGGGAGCAGCTAAACTATGACTAAAAACTAGAGCAAAACTAAACTAAAACACACACACAGACACACACACACACACAGACACGCACATGAAGCGAAAACCAAAGCAAGCAACAAAAACAAAACAAAACAAAACAAAATATGATTAAAGGAATTAAAACCATTTTAGCCTTAGCACCATGTTTTACCCACCATTCCTGTTTAATGTATTTATTATGATAAACAAATACACACACACACACACATGCGCGCACACACGCACACATCCATACACTCGCACACACGCAAACTGTGTTCATTTATAAGCAAACTGTGTAAAACAACAACAAACAAACAAAAAAAAAACAAAAAAACGAAAAAACAAATATTTTACTTAATAACGAAAACAATTTAATTTATAAGTGCAATGTGATTTTCTTGCAACACACCTCCCTCCCAAGTAGCCCTCAACTAATTTAACTAATTTGTATTTATTTAGTTGTACTCTAAGCGACACACATACATACATATTTGAAATACATATACACATCAAGCAGGCTACGTTTTTCGATGCTAATTTTTTTAAGTTTATTAATTCTTCGTTTTGTGTTTTATGTGTATAGATATATTTTGAAAAAAAACGCCGTCTTTACTACATAAATCCAAACACGAGAAAGAGAATTAAATTTACATTTGAAATGTGCAAGTTTTGCTTTATTTGGATCCCCGTTGTCGGGCGAAAGATAGAAAGAACTTGAACTGATTTAGCTTCTTTATAACTCGTTCTACATACTATTGCAATCTCGCTCTGATTAGTGTAGACATAAGAATTTGGGAACTTGTTTCAGAAAGTTTGTTCTCTAAGGCTCGTTTAGGAACTCTGTGACTATCTCGATGAACTTGTGCGGCTCCTCCAGATGCACCAAATGGCCCGTTTCCAGCCAATGCAGGCTGGCATTGGGAAAGAATTTCAGCACCTCAGGCCAATCCTCGGGACTGAAATAGAGAGAGAGAGAGAGAGAGATACAAATGCAGTTAATCTCACTATTATTGAATCGTGTTAAACTCACTTCATATAGGGCGAGTGGGTGCCACAGATAAAGGTGGTGGGTCCTGTGAATGCCGGCAGATTAGATATGTTAGCACCGTAGTTGAGAAAGCCTTGCAGGCTGTTCTGCAGGACATCCACATTGCAGGTCCAGTAAAATCTGTAAGAGTTCGTACCATTGAGCCATGCTGTCAATTAGCACACGTCATTTTTGACATACTCGCCGGTTTGCGGTCTCTTTCGCAGATTCAATAAAATAAAATCGACCGTGTCACCGCCAACGGTCTGTAGGAGCGCCTCCTTGGCAACCTGGCGGCCCTTTGACAATGATAAATCCGCGGGCAGCGAAACATCCTTCATGGCGCTTAAAATACTTCCCATTTCGCCGATTGTGCTGGGAATGGATACAGGCGAAATGTCCACCACAATCAAGCGTTCCGACAATTGAGGCTGCAGGCAAGAGGAAACGGAAAAGCAGTCAGTAAAAAGTAAGGAAAGTCGTCTTCGCTCTCTCCCCTCTCCTTGGAGATCTTTATACACACATTGTGGAGCGCAAAATGCATGGCAGCGCGTCCGCCCATGCTGTGTCCCATCAGACAGGCTTTGGGTATCGACTGGGCCTGCGTGAAGGCAACCAAATCCGCCGTCATGCCGTCCGAGCCGTGCGTATCCGCGTGCGGACTGTCGCCGTGATTACGCAAATCCACCGTATAGACCTGTAATTGTGTGCATTTTAGAGCTACGCATTCCGCAAACATTTGGATGTTTACTTGCTTACGCGACGGTTGGTCTGCTTGGCCAGAGCTCTGCTCACGCTGCGCCAGTTCTGCTTGGAGCCAAACATGCCGTGCATTGTGATAAGGGGGGTTCGGCTGGCATCGGGTGTGGGTCCATCGAATTGATCGTGGCTCAGAGCCAAGGCAGGCACATTCGCAAATTGCCGTCTCTGCTGTTCCACACAGCAATTGCATCGGGCAGCTGCTGGGTAAGGGTGAACTATGCATTGGAGATTGAATTTGGCAGCGTGAAGCGCTGGAAAACAACGTAACGTTCCGTTCAACAGCTGCATTTCGCCAGAGTTGCAAAACGGTTATCGATTGTGCGACTGTTACATTTCCATAAATGCATAAGCATCGATAACTTAAATAGCCATGGGTAGTCACTACTAATTGCCTTTGTATTTGTTAAGTGTAGGTTCCACAATTCAAATATTAAAAAAATAAAACAATAACCACTTTGATTGACATTACACAGCTTGCGAGACACAAAAGTTTTAATAAAAATACAAAAACGTATATGTCTATAATCAGGCAATGTACATAGCTGTGGGCTCTTGAAGAATAGAAGTAGACTAGCTTCAATATTAGTTAACCTGAAAGCATTTAGCACTGGTTGTTAAATTAATAAAAATATGCATTGAAATAAGCTAAAATGGCCGTTAAATTTTTAAAATAAAATTGCAGCTCTCATCGGCAGTCAGCATTAAATATCGATAGTTGCTGAAAAGTCAAACAGGCGAGCAAGCGATAGTACCATCGAGCGCAGCTCTAGGCAACGTCGCTCAGCCCTAATATTTTCTGCAGTTGCGGCGGCATCGTTTGTGACAAAAGAATTTCTGCTTAAAAAGAGTCGCACGCTAATATCAATAAATTTAATAGAACTCAATAAGGAACAGGTAAAAGCTTTAACCAAGCGCCAGCAATATTGCAAACCAAGCTGCAAACTTTTAACGGCGATAGCTAACCAAACCAAACCCATCGGGCCACGCAGGAAAAGCAAAGAGGGAGAAATTGACGAAAGCAATCGACGGCGCACACATACGCACACAAAACACAGAGGCACGTTCACGCATACAACTTTACACGAAGCCGGAGCCGGAGCCGCCTGCTGATAGATTTTTTTTTTTTTATTTGGCCTGGACACGCCGACCAGCGACAGAGAAAGTGATAGGGAAAGGAGGAGCGACGCCTGCAACTGCGGCAATTGCGTTTAGGTGAGCAACAACAACAAACTGTGCACATTTGCATTACAACCAACAATTGATATATATATATTTTCAAGTATTCTATTTTTCCCCTCCAACACTACGTAAGTGCAAAAAAAAAAAAAGAAAAGTGGTTTACACACATCAAAAAATAACAAAAAAAAAAACGTATAATTCAATCAAAAGACTAAATGTATAACGCTTCAACAAATCGTATAAGACTTGTGACTTCTGTGAAAAAGTTGTGCTTGAAAATCGGTAAGCTCCGTCTCTCTACTGTCTTTCGCTGAGAGAGTAAAACCTGCGATGCGATTCAGTTCAGTTTCAATTGTTTAAATGTTTTCAACAACAACTTTGTCGGTCGCGAAAAGTGCGAAACAAAAAAAAGTACAAAAAAATACCGCAGAACCAAATAAAAAAAAAATATAAAAAAATACCAACAACACTAAAAACGTATATGAGATGTCGAATGTCATATACAAGTAACCTGTGTGTGTGTGCGTATATATACTAAATATATATCTATATATATATATATATATATATATATTTATATTTATATATGTGTGTGTTTGTGTTTCTTGTATTTATTTGTAGCCCTGAGAGACTTGAGCAAACGTAGTTCTTGTATTATTCAGATTCGTATAACAAGTATAACAATTGTTATATTCAGTAAATTATTGCTCACTCTCTGTTGTCTTTTGTTCGCGTAAAGTCGATATACGAGTTTAAAGTAAACAATCCACAACACACACATAAAAAAAAAAACTATATAAATAAACTATATAAAAAGTAAAAGTACAATTATGAAGGTAAGAATTCAACAAAGTGAACAGAAAACTTAACGTTCAAAACTTTTCTTTCCCCCCATCAAAAAAAAAATAAAAAAAACCTTTAAGTGAAAAAAAATGCACAGTCGACACACAAAATGCATATTTGGAACCCAAGTAAAGAAGAAGAACATAGGAAATTGAAATTGTACATACATATATAAAATATGTACTGTTAACCCATTAAGCCCCCGTACTTGACCTTGCATTGGCACAATTCTCACAACAACCAGTGCTGCCAAATGCCGCCTCAAAAAGTAGCTGAAACCCATGTTAAAATAGCTAAAAATAGCTTAACACAGCTGAAATAGCACAAATTGGCTATAGATAGGATTTCCAGTACGTACTTCTCACTAAAAAGCCAAAAAAAATAAGCTAAATCCATTTAAAAACTCAACTTTTTCCCGCTGACGACTCCTCAAAATAACCAAATTTAGCTAGAAAATAGTTGAATTAGCCTTACGGACTTTTTATTTTCTCTTTAGCCTTAATTTGCAAGAGATCTTCGAGTTTAGAATATACATTTTTTCGTTGTTGGGTTTTATATTGATAACCAAGTTCCTGTCATATTCCATTTATCTGTTGTCTTTGCTAGATTAGTTTCATGGGGCTGTGTTGTCCAATCGAACGTGGTTCGTTGTACGTTTGTGCTTGATATCGTATCGTATGATATCATACTAAGAAATCATTTTAATCTTGAAAATAAGTTTCAATTGTTTTTTTTTGTCTGCAAAAGTTTACATTGGCAATTCTGCAAAAGGGCCACCATGAACAAAATCTTAAAAAATATGCTGAAACGAATTTATTTGAACGTACTGACAACCCATCTAAATGTCAAACTGGCTGTCAAATAGAATTTCTCACTTTTTGGGAACTTATTTTTGTTTTGTTTTGTTTTGCTTTGTACTCTCTCATCCCCGAATCGATCTTTTAATAGCTATTGAATGCAACTAAATGCTATGAGAGCCAACCCATGAATTTCATTATAACATATATATATATATATTATATTAGTGGATTTTGCACCATTTTGTCCGTTTTACCAAGTAGGTTTTGCGCATTCAGTCTATCAAGTTCTAAATATTTATTTAGATATTTTATAATGAGTAAATTCGATCGGAGGAAAAGATAGAGCCGCAGTCCCTCTTCATTCGTGTGTAAGACTTTCCACAATATAATCTACAATGTAGAGCTTTGAAAATAAGTTTGAATCCGCCATACACCCATATTCCACCAAGGAAAGTGGAATCAACGAAATGTGTGAAATACTCCTTTAAATCTATTTTTACAAAGATCGTTAGAAATGAGAAACTAGAAACTAGCTGTTTGAGAAAAAAAAGAAGCAAAATAGTTGCATTCAAGCGTTTTCCGCCAATTTTCCACATTTGCAGGTGGAAATTATGCAAAACCCCGTATTAGCACATGAGGTAATACCAAAAACGATATCGTAATACTGCATGAGAGAGGTGGGGGGAACATCCCGAGAACATTCTTATCAAAGTTAGGAACGCTTTCAGAATAATTTGATGCGATTACGAAATGCAGCTCTGAATAACGCATAATCGAATCCAATTCCTAGAATGCAATTCAGTATATATACAAAATCCCTCTCTCTCTCTCTCTCCCTTTCCCATTCTCAGTCTCTGTCTCTGTCTCTCTCTCTCCCACTCTGTCTCTGTCTCTGTCTATCATTCCGTCGCTCATTTCCCTTGAAGGATCAACGTTGCACAACTGTTTACAAGAGGAAGAAAAAAGAAAAGAAACCCCGTCACTTCGGTTTGCCGAAGTCCAATTTTTTTTTGTTTTTTTTGTTTGTTTGTTTAGGAATTCGTTAACATATTTGCCAAAGATAACGAATACATATGTTCTATATTTGCATCTGGCTTGGTTCGTCCGATCTAATCTTCGACATCCTTCGCAGACAATCAAGGCGAACACCGGCGAGAACCAGCCCGCAGCGCTGTTTGAGTTATGGGCGTCAGCATGGAGTCGGAAGACACAGGCGGCAGCTCCAGATCGTCGTCGGAATCGCCGTCAAACTCGCGTCCATCGACGCCCACAAAGATAACAGCCGACGATGAGGATTCCACGATGAAATCCAGTCCAGGCGGCGCGCAGGGCGACGGCGACCTCAGTGGCGATGGTGAAGGCGATGGCGACGCCAGTGAAACTGGTGACGGAAATGATGCCGGCGGCGATGGCGAAGTTAGTGGCGATGGCAGCGCCGATGGCGATGGGAATAGGAATGCTCGGGGCGATGGCAATGTCAAAGTCGGTGGCAATGCTGCTGCCAAGGGCGGTGTCAAGAAGGGCGTGCGCACGCGCTCCAACAGCAACTCGTCCGGCTCCAGCTCCAGATCCAGTCGCAGCCGTCAGCGGCGCACCAAGCGAAAGAAGAAGAGTCCGGGCAAAAGCAGCAGCAGCAGCAGCAGCTCCAGTAGCAGCAGCAGCAGCAGCAGTAGCAGCAGCTCCAGCAGCAGCAGCTCCAGCTCCGACGACGACGACGATAAAGCAAAAGCATCATCGCCCGCAGCTGCTGCTGTTGATGGCGATGGCGATGGGCATGCCGTGCCCGTTGCCGTTGCCAAAGATAACGCCAATGTCCGTGTCGATGAGGACGCAGATGGCGCAACCGCGGTCTCTGTTTCGCCCAGTAAATCACCTCAGAACTCGGCGCGCAGTCGCAGCCGCAGCCGAAGCAATAGCCCAGAGCGATTATACAATCAGGTGGCAGTCGATCTTAACATTAGCCACGAGGATCTCAGCGATGTGAGCGACATTGATATGGACAAGCAGGCAACGTCCAAGGACTCGACAAACGTCGATGACGATGAGGAGGGCGCCATTTCCAATGACTCGCTGCCCGCTGTCCAAGATTCCCCCACACTCAATGGCAAGGATCGCAGCGAGGAGGACAAATCTCCCAGCCAGCAATCAACAGACGATAAAATGGTAACTAAAAATTGCAATCTATACATACTTTAACCGCTCGACATCGTATAGATAAGTTTGTATATTGAAATCAGCGCAAGGAGCAATCGTAGCCTATAAAGACGTGGCTAAGAAGTTCGACTGTTCGAGCCATGCCACATAGTAGTCCGAAGTTTGTTTGGTCCAGTTATATTGAAAAACAACAAGTATTTCATCTAACAAACTAAATGTTTGACTGATTCCTTCCATGGAGCTATATGATAGAGTATTTGTATTTGTAGCGTGCTTCTTCCCATATCAATGGCAATTTTTCGTGTGTGTCGACTAGACAGATATGATATATATAGGAAAATTGATATATATCCATATATATATATCCTTATTCTGAACGATGAGCTCAACGTTCTATCTATATGCACTAAAGACAGAAAATTTGATATAAGTAAATATTCACGTTTGTAGAACGCCGAACGAGTCGTTATTTTTTTTGGTTCTTTATGTCTTGCTCCATTTCCATAATATCGATTTTTAAGCAAAACTCGGTTGGATTTAAGAGCTTAAGACACCTAATTTGCTTTGCAGATTCTCGTATACCTACTGAGAATATTTCACTCTTTGGCTACCTCACCCCTTTCTCCACAAACTGGGGGGATAAAATGGCAGAACATTGCCACTTAGTATGTACAGACATTCGGGTGCCGTATTTACGCCCTGCAAACTTCATTATGATCGGACTATAAACTCCGAAGTTCCTCAAGAATATCCATACAAAGTGTGAGGCTGAGGGAAGAAGCAGAGCTACTTTATAGAGTGGAAAGTTTGACGTGTACTTGAATGTAAATGTGTCGTGTGTGTGTAATTTATATATATATTTAACGGCAGCTCGGCGCTGGGTACATTAAATCTTCCAATCGGGCACTCCCCGACTTACCTTACTGAATCCGTCAGACATTTAATCGCACTTGCATTTTTGGCTTATGCTCACAGGATCTGGAGGGCGCCAACGGTTTGGATGATCTGGTCAAGACTCACGACGACGATGCGCTCGATTTCGAGGCGGAGGAGGGCGAGTGTCCAGAAATTAAGGAGACGGACGGCGAGGCGGAAGGCGGCGCAAATGCGTCTGCCAATGCTAATGGGAATGACGTAAATAAAAAAGGCAGACAGGCAAAGTCGCCGCCATCGAAGGCTGATGATGATGATGATGATGATGGCAAAGTGGTGGAGCTGGACGGCGATGGCGAGGTGGGTGAGGATGGTGAAGAGGACGAGGCGGCTGGCTCGGACAATGCCAAAAAGAAGAAAAAGGATGAGGAGCTGGAGGAAGGCGAGGTATCCGATGAGGATGAGAAACGACCAGAGGAGACAGAACCGAAGCCCGTCTGTCGCTTCTATACGCGCGGCCAGTGCACCTGGGGCATGAGCTGTCGCTTCCTGCATCCGGGCGTCACCGACAAGGGCAACTACACAATGTTCGAGAGCCTGGTGCGCTCCGTGCCGATGCAAAGCAGCAGCGGGGCCAGCAGCTCCTCGCGAGTAGCCAGCGGCAGTGCCTATAACAGTCACATGGCAGGCGTCACGCCCGCCGGTGACTATCACGATTATCGCAACGAACGTCCCGCTGCGCTGCATCATCGCAGCGCCGCCGGACTGCATCATGCCGGCATTTATGCTGCGGGCACCGGTGTCGCCGGGCATCATGATGCGCGCAGCGGCCTGATAATGCCCGAGGTGCCGGTGGTGGTGGAGAATGCCTGGGAGCGTGGCCTGCGCACCGCCAAGGAGATGATGCGCAAGGCGAACAAGCGCAAGGAGCAGGACATGGACTTTGAGGATAAGAAAATGAATCTAACCCTCTCGCCCGATGAGCTGGAAAAGGATCCATATTATCTCAAGGAGCGCGGCAGTTCACCCAGCGTTGTGCGCGAATTGCCGCCGAATAATCCCATCAGCCATGGTAATCCGCGCGCCCTCCTGCCCTCGGTGTACACAATGTACGCCGCCCAGCCGCTAGATCGATACCGCTCCCCGTACATGCCGCCCATCCCATACGAGGATGTGGACGTTTATGGGCGCATGGCGCGCTATCGTGAACTGCCGCCACATCGAATGCCACAGTACGAGGATGATCGACGATTGCGGCCCGCACGCGAGGTAATTGTGCAGCGTGTGGAGACGGTTGGACGCGGCGATGAGTGGAGTGATCCCTGGATGCGCTCCAAATCGATTGGACGTGGTCCGTCGTACGAGCGCGACGACAGAAGACGCCGCGACCGTCGCAGCTACAGCAGCAACACATCCTATTCCAGCTCCAACAGCTCACAGAGCGATTCCAGCTCCGATTCGTCGCGTTCCAGCAGCGCCTCCGAACACAAGCGTCGCTATGCGCACAAGCTGATGACCGCCTCCACAACGCGTCGCCATGCGGCCGGACGTGCCCGTTCGCCCAGCCAAATACCGCGACGTCCCAGACGCACGTCCAGTAAGTGATGATCGATTCGATTAACCCAACTGGGCAGCATATCTTCATGGATATCTTCTTGTTTTACTTTGCAGAGGGCAGCGCCTCCTCTGCGTACAAGCGCACTGCGCTGGAGAAGCGCAGCGGCGGCGGCGGCGGCGGTGGTGGCAACGGCGGCGGCGGCGGCGCACACAGTCCCGCCTCCAAGCGCAAGAAGCTTTCGCCGGCGCCCAAAAAGTTTGACAAGTTAAGTCGTCGTCGTCGTAGCTCCAGCTCATCAGATTCAGGTATGTGTCGATGGTACGCTATTTAAATGAACAACTCCTAACCTAAAGGCTCCTCCGCTGCCTTTGGCAGATTCCTCAGATACTTCGTATTCGGACTCGGAATCGGGTTCCTCCTCATCGGACAGCTCATCGGGCTCGCACGAGACGCCACAGAAGCGTGTACGTGCCACAGACAAGGCGCTCAATGAGCGCAAACTAATCAAAAAACGTAAGCACGATGTGATGCTCGAATCTGATGCAAATTCCCAACTGATCGATCCTCATTTTTTGTTGCAGCCACTGAACAATCGACCAAGAAACGTTCACCCATTTCCATTGAGATTAAGAAACCATCGAACATGGTGGGTGTGTCAGCGCTTGTGTCGCCAGCCAATTCGCCAGACTCCGACAAGGAGAAGGACAATGGCAAGGAGAAGGAGAAGGAGAAAGACAAAGACAAGGATAAGGACAAGGACAAGGATGGCAAGAAATCGAGACGCGAGGAGCTGCTCAAACAGCTGCGCGCCGTCGAGGATGCCATTGCCAAGAAACGCTCCAAATTGACCTGATAACAGACGCACATCCTCCCCTCAAATCCCCTCAACGCATCCGCAGCCGCAATTGCAGCACGCCCCACAGCCCCGACCACAAGCAGTGCCAATTGTCGCACACTCACATTTGCGTGTGCCCGCATCTCTGTCCGGAACTGGGCAACGGCAACTGCAACTGCAACTGCAACTGCAACTGTAACTGCAACTGTAACTGGAGTAGCATTAGCAACTGCATTAGCATCCAGTCTACGGCAATTAGCATCCATATATAAAAATACTTATGTGGTTTTACCTTACATTCGCATCGCTTGTCGATATTGTGTCGATTGTCAGTTGAAAACAAACAATTCAATGCATTTAGTTTTAATAACCTCATCATTATTTACACGCGCACACACAACCCCACACACACACACACACACACACATATATATACACAGACAGACTATTTTTTTTGCCGCCCGCCAATAATACTACATTGATTATGATAGCTATACCATTGTATAAATAAAAGGCGCACTTCATTGGTTCAACTTTGTTCGATGTTTTTTTATTTTAAATACATTTATCTTTATATTTATTAGGTTTCCCATTAGGCATTGAAATATTTGAAGTGTCATTCCACCACAATTTAGTTTTGCAGTGAGTTGATATAGCAGTCAGCTCTTAACACGCTCGCCGTGATCCCTAGTTGGGAAATAAGCACGCATTGCGTAGATATAACATTCAGCACTTAACAGACACGACGTGATCTCTTAGTTCAGAGCTACATAACTTGTTTCAATTGCTGACTGCTACAGTAGTCGCTTGTCTGCTGTACTTTTTAAATGTTGTCTCTTATTTGGAACCTTTTCCATTTTCTTGTAGGCTTGGAATGCAGCTCACTGGACTTGATTTCAATCTAATTATTTGCTAATTAACTAATAAACCATTAGGTTCACTAGAATTGCATTAAATATTGTGAGTGTCATTCCATTATGATTCAGTTTTGGGTAATTTAATACAACCAGCCAGCTTTTGACACGCACACGTTGATGCCAAGCTGGAAATCAAACAAGGCTTTTGGGCAGCTTTGGGTTGTTAGTTCATGGCTATAAAACTCTGACATTCTCTACAGTAGTCGCTCGTATATTGTAACTTTCTAAATTTTGCAATGTCTAGAATTCAAAAGCCTTGTTTCAAACTATTTCTTTCTATTGCTTTTTTGTTTTTCAGCATTTTGCAATTGAAAGAACCCCATTAAAATGCCCTTCATTAACTATTCAATTTAAATTATAGCTAATTAAATTATAGTATAGAAAAATAGTTAAGTGAAGTCTTCTATTATGCTAGTAATACACACTTAAATTAAATTCGAGCAAGTAATTAATATTTGGACTTACTTAAATTTAATTAACTGAATGCTATGAAATACATAAGCTAAGGCCCTCTGACGGGAGTTCATTAAAACGAATTGCACGCGGTCCAATAAGATAAAAGCGCCATCTATGGCTTAAATAAAACCTCAAATTAATATAACAGGCACATTTTACGCAAGTTCCAATAAGAAACCGTAGTTTAAATTTCCATTCTAATTGTAATTTGCAATATTTTCAAATGTCTGTCGGCAATTTTTGACCAAAGAAATAAACAAACCAAAATAAAAGTAAAAATAAAATAGTAAAATATAAATATGTCCTAATAAATAAGAGTTTTTGAATTTAGAATAAGATTATGAAAAATCTCTTATTTTAAAAGCAATTTTCTTAGTTTCTAATTTAACTTAATTCGATATAATTTTTTGTATATAATATTTATGGTATATTTTTGTTAGTTTCTCTAAAATTTGCTTTATTTTTTTTGAGCATGTTTTTTTTTATTTTCATTAATAATTTTATGCGGCAGCTGCCAGAAATTGCAAATATAATATATGCCAATGTGTGTGTGTGTGTGTGTGTGTGTGTGTGTGTGCGTGTGCGTGCATGTAATGCGTTGTAATTTTACACCAATGTGAGTACCGTGTGTGTGCGAGTGTGTGCGTGTGTGCGAGTGTGCGTGTGAGTGCTTTGAATAAAACCTATTTAGATGACGAATCACAGAAATTTGGCCTCATCAATGTGTGTACCCGGAACACAACTCTACTTTGCCGACCCGTTGCCCCACACCCCACCCCAAACCGTTAACCACAATCATATACAGCACACCCCACCGCCCTCCCCTCGCAACCGCCCACAGCGCCATCGACACGTTCGCACGCGCAAAACCGACTCCGAATTTGACTTTGACTATATTACATTACACGGTCCTCTTTTTTTTCCCTTTGATTTCTTATGCCCTTACCTTGAGGGCATTATGATTTTGCTGCACAGCACGTTGAAGTACAGTCTTACTTCTTGAAAAGCGTCAACAGTCGAGGCGATATGCTCGGCAATCTTTTTGTCCTGAACGCTAAGCCAAATAGAAGTAGTCAGTGATTCGAATCTGGGTTCGAACCAGCAACCTGCATTTATCGGGTTCGGTTCATGAAGCTGGTTGTACACAACGAGTCCAGATTGTGGCTTTAATTAAGTTAAACAATTGATTTTAAATTTACTTTTGATTGTTCTACGGAAAGAACTTAATTTGCCAGCTGTAAAGATTTTCATACAGAAGAAGATTTATCTTTTGCTCTTGGAGCCGGTTCGGGAATAGTTCAACCTTCCAATAATGATATCATCTTGAATAAGACCCGCTCTTAGAAGTGATTTAGCATTAAATATTTGCTTGTAAGGGCATCTGCTCTTCGACAAACCTGCTGAAAACGTTTTGTTCTTATTCAACACACATACACATACATATGCATACGCTTATGTATATGTGTATGCGTAAAAAAATTTGCAAATTTCTTGTTCTTTTCTCGTCATCGTCTCTCATTTTTTGCAATCACAGCCGCAAAGCTGTCAGAACACATTGTCATCATCAGGCAGCCTATCACACCCTCCCCACCCCCCCTCCCCACCCTTTCCCTTCCGTGCTGTACACCACCCACCTGGTCACAGGCTTGCATATGTGTGTGTAGAATTTGTACATATCGTGCGGCATATACGCATACATGTGTCCGTAATCGTTGGCTCTGCTCGAGCCTAGCCCGTGGAAATAGTGTAATAAAGGACAGCTGAACTGTGCCAACCCTACCTCCCCCGCCCCCCCCCCTGTCCGTTCCACCACAACACCCCGCCCCTGTAACAGAGGCAATCCCCCCTTCTAGCAGCAAGCAGTTTCTTGGCTGGATTAGCGAATTCCGTTGGCATTTTTTACGCACTCTAAGGCAGGCGAAAAAAAAAACACTTTAGAGTTGGGTGTGCCCGACTAGGAGATACCCTTAAACCAGGTGTGAACATATTAAATTTGGCTCCTGTAGCACATAAAAGCTCCGAGATATGATTAAAAAAACTGGAACTGGAACTGATATCGATTCTTATCGATTTTTTTGTATCGATTTCAAGGCATTGGTGTTATCGCAGTTATCGAACATTTGGCATATACATACGTAATCTTCTTGTGACATATATTATATTTCCCGAAAGACAGACAGCTCTGGATCTTATATTTCCCGTGCTCCCGAGTTCCCGTGTTCCAGAGAGACATCGACTCGACTCTCAATGCAGATCCGGAATATATATACAACGTCTTTTTCTTCCTGTTACATACCTTTGCACAAAATCAATATACCCTATATGGCCATTTCCAAGAGGTTTGGGCCATGAAACCGTGGTGGACACCTTTGTCGTAGAACGAAGGGCTGATGGGGGCAGGGCTGGGGCAACATGTGCGACAGCAAAAACAATCACGAACAGATTTATCGCATTCATATTCCAGCTTGATGCGATATGTGACCCAAAACGGGCACCGGCCGGGGGGCGTGGCCTGCTAGCGGGGTTGGTCGAGTTACTTGGGCCGAAAAACATACGAAAAAAAATTTCAAATTTTTCTTTTTTCTCGTTAGAATCATGTGCGTATGTGTGTCAAGACCGCAAAATGGGATTACATTACTCAAAGAAATTTATTTTGACAGAACTAATATTTTTACACAGATCAGGGCTGCCGCTGATGTGTGCTCCCGCTTCCGCTCCCGCCCCCGCCCCCGCCCCCGCTCCCGTTCCGACCTCTTGCGCTCTTGGTCGAAAGCTGTGCGCCGTTTGGGTCGGAGATTGCGGTTTGCCTGCGCGGGGGCAGGGCGTTGGGCAGGTTTCTGGCGTAGCAAATGCTGGTGTGCGCGACGTTGACTAACTGCGCTGCCTTAAGCTGGGGCCGGCGGTTAAATTGGGCGGCAATCCTAGCGGGTCTTTGGCCAAATTTCGACTCGCAACTGAGCCGACGTAAGGCTACATTGTAGAGAAAGTAAGTCCTGAAGCTTTACTTTGTTTAAACTGTGTCTTAAAAGATCTCCAATCCGTGCTGCAAATAATATTTGGAGAGCTGTTTGATATGGCTCATGTGCTGTCATAGCAGGCAGCTTTTGAATGGCTGCCTAAAAGTTTCTGTTTGCCAGCTTGAAATGTTAGGAATATAAAAAATATAAATAGACAGATCTTATGTTCGATCTTGAGTCTCGGATCGTGGCTCAAATCTAAGTGCATGGTTGAACCCAAATAGAAAAATCGTCATAGCAAGCAGCATTTGTATGTTTGTGAGTATGAACTGATCTGAATTAGTATTAAAAGAAATAATATTAATAATATCTTGACTATACATGTGCAAAATCCTTTTTAATTCAAATACTATAGATCTCTATGGGAAGCATCACAAAATGAGTATTTGTATGGAAAACTTGTTTGTTTTTTAAGATATATATATTCTGGGCACAAATCTGCCAAAACTGTCGCAAATCGGAGCACAGCTCGGGTCGTAACATTATGTTGGCAATAAAGTTGTCCCTTCTCTACAAGGACATCCAATTTTTACTCGCCCTACTCTAGCTTTGTGGACTAGTTTTTTTTTTAAATACATATATTATTTTAATATGTGTCTTACTTAAACACTCTTTATAGCAGGCAGCTTTTGCCTGTTAGTTCAAGCAAACGCAAGCTAATGAGAATGTTACTCAATTATTAAGGCAAGGCGTTGAGCTTTCATAGCTGGCAGCTATGAGCCAGAGCCTTGACCAAAGCTATCAGTTATGCTTAGTGCGCGTTATCCTTTGCTTTGTGTGTGTGTGAGCCAGATCGAAATGGCAGCCAATTTCCGCGTCTTGACTTGATAAACGTGGCTGCTAAGGGCTCGGCCAGCTAGAGGGATTTGTGGAATCCAGCGCTGGCTGCGACGCCAGCACGTGGGGGATTCAACATATATATGTATATAATGTGTATATATATATCTAGATATGTGTATATATATGTATATATATGTAGTCCTGTGCGTTGTCCATGGCGTCGCATAGTCAAGGCAACGATTTTGTCAGTCCAATTTTTATTATTTGCACTGCGACTGCGTGTGGGCGTGTGTACGTGTGTGTGTCTGTGTCTGTGTGTGTGTGTGTGTGTGGGCGTGTGTCCTTATGCCCAGCACAACTTTTCTTTGATGCAATATGTACAAACGACCCGGCAAATCTAAAAGGAGCAAAGCGAAAGGATGCCGTCGCACTCCGGCTCGACCCTCACGTACGAACTTTTGCCATAACAACAACTGTGGCCATTACCCAGCCGGAGCATGTGAGACACACACACACACACACACACACATGTACGCGAGTCCTGCCTGTTGGTCCTTGCGCTACCTTTGCAGCAGCAGCAGCAGCAACTTGAGTCCGAGACCTAACCCAAGCGCAGCACCCACCACCCATCTGCAACGTCGCCATTTGCCATCAAAAGGCTTTCAATGGCAGACGCAGACTTTTCCACTTGGCCGTCACGACAGTCCAAACGTCCAACGTGGTCCCTGTGTGCCGTGTCCCATGTCCTTGCCTGGACGCGCCGTGCCCGTCCGTGTGGTCTGCGTCCGTTGCCAGGACGGACCGCAATGGCGTTTGCTCGTATTTGCCTTTGCCCACAACTCGCACTATGGTCACCAAGCACCACCCCGCACCACCCCCGTGCAGGCAGCCAGCAGCAGGCGGGCCCTGTGGGCGTTTGGCTTGTACATGGGGTTGATTTTTCGCCATTATTGTAACAATTTTGATCAATGGCCCTATTTGGTCCGTTGTCCGCCAGAAGAAAAACTGAACGAAAAAAAAGCGAGCCCAAAATATTATCAGAGTCCAAAATGCCGAACCCCAAATACCAAATACCGTGCCCAATATGCCAATCCCAACACGGGCTCTGGTCGTTCTCATATTCATTCGCATGTTTCTGGCGTTTCCTTTTTTTACTTTGGGTATCGTTCTTTGTCCTTTATTTTCTTTTTGCCTCATATAGCCTATACCCTGGCCAGGGCTGGCCGCAAGAGTATGCCAGACCTGCTGGGAGCACATCTTCCAAATGCGTTCATTTATTTATGGGATCGAAATCTTCCGAAATCTCTGTGTAAATAAAATTATAGACTTATCAAAGTATATGTATATATCTAGACGGGGGTCCGACCCCTTCACTAGCCCTTACAATATCTTATATAAATTTCAAGTTTTTGAGTTGAGTTTAAGTTTTAAATTCAAAATGTTAAGCTAAAATTAAAGATTTAACGTTAGAATTTAAAATGAAATGTTAAAACTTCAGTTTGGTTTTAACTTTCGACTTTCGCGCTGCTTTGTTATATTGCTAAGCTAATTGGAACGTCAATCCAATTGGAATATCGTTGCGATTTCTTTTGTTGGATTCGAGTCGAATCCAATTTGAAAAGAACTCCACTTATTAAATGTATATATAAATACCGACTTGGGCTTTTGATGCTGAGAGATCTTATATAGCTTAGTTATATAGTCTATAAGGCCCAACTGAATATAGGGTATATTTTGGTCGCGCATACTCTGTTGCCAATATCTTATTTGTTTTTTTTTTTCTATATATTTTTTCATGTTTATTTTATTATTTATTTTTGCCGCGTTTGCTGCTTTTGCCCGACGCGTGACTGTTATTATTTGTGCTTTGGCCTTATGACCACACACACACGCACACACGCACACACACACACGCACACACGCGCACACACCCATGCACACATACGCGCACACAGAGGACACCCGCACATATGTGCGACCACAGGCCATGACAACATTTCGGGCTAATCGAAGTTAACCCTTGGCTGGCTTTGCCAATTTTTTATGCATGGCTCCCATTTGCCATTCAATTCGATTCGATTCCTTTCTCGATTTCTGCTCTTGTTGTTGTTGCTGTTGCTCTTGTCCATTAAATTTACGACACAAAACGCAGTCGGGCAAACAAACAAACAAACAAACAAACAAACAAACAAACAAACAAACAAACAAACAAACAGCAGGGCAAACATTTTTATAAAGTCGCCGACGAGGATGACGCCAATGAGGCAGGCGCCCCAAAGATTGGACTAGCTGCCTTTGTCCAACTGGGTGCTGAACGGCTAATGCTGGGGACGGGGAGGGGGAGCGGGAAGGGGGTGGGGGTGGTATGTGTTGGTTGTGGGAGGAGGGGCAGGCGCAGTGGTTAACCTCGACTGGGTACTGGGACACATGTTTGCGGACATTTTATGCAAAATTCTCGGAATGGGAGATTGCGAATTGGAATTGGAACCGAGCTTCAGTTGAGAGTTGGAGGTTGGGTCCGGTCCGATTCTGCTACATGTGTGTGGTCGTGAGTGAATGTGTGTGTGTGTGTGTGTGTGTGTGTGTGTGTGTACTATGTGCATACATTAACCTATTTGCATTGCTCTCTCATTGTAGTTCTTTGATAGTGGAATGCGACGAGTGGACAGCAGTACATGATATTAATGGACTTTAACAGTGGATAAATTTTGGAAAAATTTAGAAAGAGAGCTACTTCTAAAGGGTATACTTATAGCTCAGCAATTGGAACTGGTGGGAATCGGCAATTGGAACTGGGAATCAGATAAATCGAATTATTTGCCTAAAAAACAAACCGAAACCCGAACAGAATCATATTTAAATACAAGTAAATGTTCTCTAAAAATGTATACCGTATACCCGAACACGAACCGATCCTCAAGGCGGGGCATTAATCGATTTCCCAAAAACTTAGTTTTTCAACTGAACGCGTTTATAAATTAATCAATAATCAGTTAAATTAAACGCCCAGTCGCTTAGCTTGCTCTCTTGTGAGCGAAATTTTCTTATTCCTCTTTGTTGGCTGTCCTCAAACGTTTCGCCGGCAGCAAACAGCTGTAGAACGCGCAAGTGCCGACTAGAATTGATTCAACTTTGATGTCGAATCTACCTTTTTGAAGTTCAACATTGATAGCTTAGTTCTGAAAAACTAATTGATCATTGAAAATTTCTGGTTTTCTCTGAGTTTATTGGCAAGGCAAAGTCGTAGGTCACCTGATACGATTGTACACCTTTGGGCTTTAGGCTTTGCTGAGGTGTGGTTGCCCAATTTGCAACTTATGCAACCAGCATATCCTGCAGCAGTCCAAGCAAGCGGCCAAAATGGGCGCAGGATCAGTTGCACGAGCCGAGGCAGATGTTCCGAACTCTGCTCCTTACCAGCATAATGCGCACTGCGTACACAAGGCCAAACGTGTGTGTATATATAATATTACCAAACTGGCGAACAAGGTGCAAATTAAGTGAATTCAAATGCCATCCTGTGGTCGACACAGAGAGCGAAAGAGAGAGAGAGCGAGAGAGGGAGAGAGAGAGAGAGAGAGTGAGAGTGCGAGGGGGCCAGCGGGTGCAGAGAGAGAGAGAGAGGCAGGCTCTGTATGGAGGTTTGCATATTGGTTAGGGAAAACACGCAGATGTCCTTAAAAGCGACTTTTTTTTTATATATCAACTCACACACACACGCACACACACATATACACAGGCACGCACATACTGGGTTATAGGCCTCGGCGAGTCCTGTTTTGTCCTGTCTGCGTTTTATTTTCGAATTATATGAAAAATTTGTAAGCGCTCGCGATCTCATATGACGAAACGGGACATGCAAACTACAAAGGACCAACAACAACAACAACAACAAAGGCTCTGCGCGTGTGTGTGTGTGTGTGTGTGTGCCGCCAGATTGCCGCAAGGTAGGCAAAAAAAAAAGTGCACACAAAATCAACGCCGCGTCGTTGTATCTCTCTCCTGGCGTGTGTCCTGTGCGTATTGCTGCTGCTTCTTGCTGCTTTGTGAATGCCCTAGCTCAGCGGGTATACGAATTCTGGCAAGCCTTATGTAACACCTAACTGGAGGTATATACGCCGGATCAGCTTTAGCAGACGAAGCTCTCGTCTGTCCATCAGTCTATATCTATAATATGTCTGTACATCTTTCGGTATGAAGCTGACTTGAGGAAACTTTGGAAAGCTGCGTCTTTTTGTTGCAGGCAGCACATATGTCAGTGTCGACCAGATCGGAACAGATCGGAATAGCATAAAGCTGACATAGGCAGAAACGCTAAAAAGTTGAGTTCTTGTCTTGTCACACTTGCTCTCAAGTGTTTCAACTGTGTTTTTTCTATATGTAAGCCATATCTGATTGATATCGGCTAACTATATAATATATATATGTATATATAGCTATATATATGTGTCTTTTAAGCTTTCTTTCATATCAGATAAGTCTTATCAACAAGGGACTTCTATATCTATAGCAGAAGCCTCTACACATATCCGCCAAGCCATGTATCTATATAATAGGGTATTTAGGCTTCGGCGTGTCGTTTCCTTCTTTCTTGTTTTTTATTTTTTTGCATATCACATGCCAGCACGGGACATTGGCAAAAGGGGTAGCTGCGGCGGCGGCGGCGGCGAGGGGGTTGAATCATCATTTGAATAATTCGACATTTGCGGGCTGCCTGCCCGCCTGCCCGACCGACCGTCCGACCGGCTGCCTGGTTGCCTGGGCCAGGACGCGTCGTTGTCCTGGCGCTACCTTTGCCACGGCCACCTTTTCCACCTTTTCCAGCTCTTATTTATTTTTTTCGCAGCTTTCCACGCGCCGCAGCCGCGCATCGAATGACGAAAATTTCGTAATAAATAAATAATCCTTTTCCGTGTGGAAAAACTATGCCACACACACATGTAGCTGAGCGTGTGTGTGTCTGTGTGTGTGTAAAATTTGCTCTCAATTTGAAATTATGCTGCGCGGAAAAAATGAGGCCATGCAAATGCAAAGCCCGCATGTGTTTGAGTGTGTGTCTGAGTGTGTGTGTGTGTGTGTGTGTGTGTGTGTGTGTGTGTGTGTGTGTGTGTGACAGTGGAAGGGGAGTGGTAGGGAGAGGGGAATGTACAGGGGGTAAGCTGTAGAGGATTTCGCAACATCAAAGCAACACCTGGCCAACATTGAACATCCAAAATCGAAAACGAAATCGCAATCGATTGGATTCATATACTCGAGACAACTTTAAACGATGCCAAATTTGAATATTCAAAGTGGAACGCGAATCGAGGCTGAGGCTGGGGATGAGCAAAAATGATTTTGGGTTGATTCGAGAACAACTTGACTGTGCAGACACAGCTGCTCATCCGTCAAGTTTTACCATATGAAAGAGGTTCCATTAAGTTTCCTGAGCTCGTGTTGCATCGTATTCGTTCGAGTTGTTTGGTTCGCGGGTCTCAATAGAACCGCAAAGTGGTTCAAACCCGTGTTGATTGCTTTTGGAAAGGTCTTCTTCCTTTTATAGACTTTTTTTCTTTCTTGCCTTGCAGAGGGTATTATAATTTCTTTTATGAAATGTGTAGCACATAAAAAGAGACATCTCCGAGCCCATGAAGTATATCTATTCCAGATCAGCATCAGTTTTAAGGCTGTCATCTTTCCATCTTTTTGGTAGTATACATGTCGGAACCAGCCGAAACCCTAATATCGAAAAGTAAGTTCTTGTGTGGAAAACTTTGTTGTTAATCGAGATATCTCTCTCAAACTCGGCATTTAAAGTTATTTTCAACTTTTTGCGATTCCGTGCAAAGTCTTATTAACACAAATATTATAAATTCTTCAGATTGGTTTTTGTATAAATCATAAATGTTTTCTCACAATCCGCAAAGGTTCGCAGAATTTGAATTAAATGAAATGTTTAATTTCTTGTCACATTTCGCTGAGTGTATTTGGGCATTTCGAATGACATTGCCATCATTCAATTGCATTTCAAAACAATTTTCAATAGCTGCTGTCGCTGTGTCGTGTTTGGGTTTTTCCACAGCTGCAACCCTCGAGTCTGGATGGAAAATAAATTTGCCTGTTGGACAGATTTGCGCAGATTTCTTTTTTTTTCTAACTGCAGCAGCCGCAGATCCTAACCCCTAAGCCCCTTAACCCTTTTTTTGTGCAATTGCAGTTTTTCGTTTTACTGTTTTTTTTTTTTTGAATCCATAGGGGAAAAACAAAATGGAAATTGCCTGCGTACAGTTCTGCGCTGGTCTTGGCCTTATCCGATGCGATTTCTCGACTCAATCCATTAACCACTTGACTAATTGCCCCCCCAACCCCTTCCCGAGCCCAGTCCACGATCTGGCACCTTTTGACCCAAAAAAAACTCTCGGGTTGACAGTTCAACAATGAAAGATCATGTGTGGACAATTGCGAAAGAGTTGCATTTGGCGCCTTATCGCATTACACGGCACACGGGGTTGGGCAATCTAATTGTCCGAGCAGCATCCTTTTGTGCCCTAAATCGACGGCTTTGCACCAAAACAAAAAAGTAGAGGGAACTGGGTGAAAAATCAAAATAAAACACCGCAAAAGTTTTGCCAGCATCCGCAACAACAACTGAAACAACTGGAACAACAGGAACAACAACAACAAACAGCCTCATTTTCACACGCACTTTGAACCTTTGCTGGCATTCGTTCAGCTTCAGTTTTCGAGGTCCAGGTCCGGGTCCAGCATCCCCTAACCAGAAAAAAAAACACAACGAACCCCTGCCCTAAGCATGATCTAATGCGCACAGTTTGGGTTCCTCTCCTCTCCTCTCCGCTCCGCTCCTCTCTCCCATCTTTTTGGTGTAAAAAACTCGGTTTTTGACAGTAAAGTGCAAACATGATGCCATATAATACCATATAATATCATCTAATATAATGCACATAATTGCTTTGAGCCGGCAGCATCACTCAATTGGCTCATTGCCGGCGCAAAGTCAAGGACCCTTGAAATGATCTGAACGGGCCAGGGGTGGGGGGACGGAAAAAAAAATCCCTTTTTCCTTGCTTGTTTTCATTTATTATTTCTCCCATTTTCCACGTTTTTTTTTGTGTCCTTTTTTTTTTTTTGTTTTGTTGGGTGTTTTGTTGCTTATAAATTGCCGCTAAATGGCTTGTAGCCGTCAGGGGAGGGGAGTGGAGTGGTGTGAAGGGGGGGGGGAGGGAGGGGCACAGCCTGTCATTGGTTTGTTTAGGGTTTGATGTGTCAATATTTGACAGATCAAATTGATATTTATACTTTAATGCCATAATGTGTGTGTGTGTGTGTGTGTGTGTGTGTGTGTGTGTGTGTTGTGTCCGGGCCTAATCAAAGTTGACTAATTGGCTGATTAATGAACAGAGCCCAGCTAGCCATAGTTGGCGGTCATTTGATCTGCGCGAGGGTCACGCAGGGGTCAGCCTTGAAAAGGATACTGATCGCAGCTTGAGTTCAGCCAGCTTATTAAATACATTTGCTGTTATAGTTCTAGATAATCTTATATAGATTCCAGACTTAACCAAAGAGCTGGCAGACTGTCGACAGCAGGCGGAATCAATCAACTTGGCTACAAGAATGCAATTGATGGGCTTTAATATATGTTCTTCTGCAGCCTGAACCCAATCAAAATGAGTAAGAAGTGCATAAGGGGTCTTTTTTAATGTGTCTTACATGCCGTAGTTGACATCTCCGACTCTATAGAGTATATACACACATTCTTGATCAGCATCAAAAACCATATCGATCGATAACCCTTTCAGTCAGTCTGTCCTTCCGTCTGTACGATTCCAATCTCGAGGATTCTAGGAGCTAGATACTGATCATATTCAAAAGCGATCACTTCTAGTGTTTGATCAGCTCGAGTTTGTTTCAAATAATCGATAACTTGCCCCATTACCAGGCAAACGATAAAAATCGATTTCGATATTCTACTTTTCGAACATTTTTCATAGCTTACATAAGCTAGAGACACAATCTTATTAATTTAGACTTTCGTGACCCCATTTCACTTTTTCATAAATCAGTTTATATGTCGGAACTGCCCGCTAGTATACCCTATTATATTATACAACTTTTAGACGTAAGTCGTGTTAATGCACAGATATCTCACGCACTTTTGTCTAGATTTCGATTTCGATTTCAAGGATATATATTTGCCTAATAGCCTAATCCTGGGACATCGCCTTTGCCTAGGTAAGTCCTTGTTTTGCCCGGTGCACAGCTGGAAGGAGTGCATGCTGCTGGGTCTAGGGGTGGGGAGGGGGAAGGCGCGGCACCCTGAGACATTGCGCCGCATGTGCCCCTCGCTGAGGGATGACGCCTCTGTCGCGGTTCCGTGCCGTCACCCAGCTCTTGTTCTTTTCGCTGCGGCTCAAGGAGGCGCCCGGCAACTGTTTCCTTTTTCGATTTTCGATTTTCGGCCCGGCATTGTGCGACCCGACGGTACCTAATCATTATAAATTATGTGGCAATGGGCCAGCCTCTGGCTCAGCATCGGGCTCTGTCCACACAGACAGCTCTCAGCCTGGGGCGCAGTCTGCGAAGGGGTTAAACTTTCTCACGATCTATAAAAATGGAAAAATGGAAATCCATAAAAAAAATTGAAAAGGGAAAACGCAAAAGTCTTGAGCAATAATTCATTTATGCAACCTTTTCTTGCAGCCTTCCTTTCAACCTTTTCACTTGGCCTGTAACGGGTTTTATTATATTTTTATTTTTTCCTTCGATCGATGGATCGACAGTTCGACAGATCGACAGAGGGAAAAGTGTTTTCTTGGGCGCGTCAGTTGGATAACTGATTAAGTTGAATTGTTTGTCATGACAGGAGACAGGCGATCCTTAAGGGTGGGCTGCGCCGGGGGCAGAAGAAGCTGCTTGAGAGTTTCAAAATATTTGCAGCAAGGGTTACCAAGTGGGACGATCTGCTGCTCCTGCTGCCTCTTCTTCTTCGTGTGCATCCTGTGAGAAAGTGGAAGACCGAAAGCCGCTGCTCGAACAGCTGTGCAAATGTTTGCTCATCCGCGTGGCGTCCAGTTGCATGTTGCGATTCTAAGAAAAGTTCGAATGTGGCTGGAAGAGAGCACATTCAATCGAAATATCAGGCAACACACACACACACACACACAACGATAACAACAACAAATGTTGTTGCTTGCAACTTTCTGCAAATTTTTTCAAATTCAGTTTGTTTTCCGCGTTTATTTACAATATAATTCTCATTATTATTGACATGAGTGTGGGTGTGCCTGTGTGTATGGGTGTGTGTGTGTGTGTCGGCAGCATCTAAAAAGTGTATAATTTCATTTGTGCTCGACCCTCGCACTCGCTTGCCAAATTTTAGCCGCCAATGTAGCTACATTTGCAAAAATAAGTAAGTTAGCTCCAGTCGGGAGTATCCGACTTGCAGCTACCCTTAGCTTAGGCTCTAGCTGGCGTTACCTGCACAAAAAGGCATTCTTTCCGCTTCCTTTGCCCTTTCGGTCTTTATATAGTCCGAACTTGATGACATTTTCAGAGCTTATAAATTCTATACCGAAGCGCAGGTTGTACCTTAAAAAAGGGGTTTCTGTTTCCAGTTTTGTTGGGAACGGGGTAGTTATTAAAAAGCTACGATGATCTCAATCTGTTTATGCACTCAAAAAACACACATACAAAATCAATATTAATCGATATTATAAAATGCGAAGAGTTATCGAAAAGATGATAAAAACTTTTTGCGTGTAATGTTCCTAATTCTAAAAGTTTATAAATTCCTCGATAACTCCTCTCATTTCACCAAGTCGATATATATCGATATGTTATTTCCACAGCTGCCGAAATCGACGAGAACTCTTGGACGACGAGTACAGAGTATAACAAGCCAAAAAACAGAACTGCAGTAAATAAAAATGAAAACAGCAGCAGAAATCGAGAAAGCGCTATCCAACGAAACAGCATCAGACCAGCGTCCATGTAAAGTGGATAACATTTCAGGGTAAAAGCAAAAGGCAGCAGCAACAAGAGCAGCAGGAGTTGGTGATGAAGTTGCTACGGAAATTCGTTATTGTGTTACCACAGGCGATGTGTCTGTGTCCCAATGTTATGTTGCCAGCGCCAGCGACGGTGCGGCAACAGCCCCACCCACAACTCTCTCTCTCTAGCCACATTCGCAGTCGGCGACTGTCCAATAACAGCAGCAACAGCAGCGACAGCAAACGGCCACGTCGCACAGTGGCTCAAATTCGTATGCATATTTGTTTTTCCTATCGATAAGTTATCGATAGCATGACCGACAAGTCGATAAGTCTTCAAGTGCTCGATATAAATGTAAATATTTATGCATAAAAGCGTATGGGGAGATAGATTGACTGACTGACTGATTGACTGACTGATGGATTGACTAATGGATTGACTGATGGGTAGAATAACTGACTGATTGACTAATTAACTAAATAATTGACTGACTGATGGATTGATTGACTGACTGATTGACTGACTGATGGATTGACTGATGGATAGAATGACTGACTGATTGACTAATTAACTGAATAATCGACTGACTGACCTAGCTATCACCTGCAAGTGTAGAAAATATATGGCAAACGGATGCAAAACTATTTGAGACGGGTTTCATACTGTTCGGAAAATACTCTACATTGGGTGGAGAATGAGGTGCGAATCGGAAATTGCCTCCGAACAGCTTTATATTCAGTTACAGAACCCGGACAAAGCCGGGTTATATACGCTAATGTAATTTATTTAGCTGGCTCGAGGACCGAGATATCCCGGAAAAGGTCGCCATAACCAGCATTATACATATTATATATATGTATGTATTGCTAATTTATTGATTTTTATTGTTGTATATTTTTTTTGAATATTTGCATTGTTTTATTTGCAACAAAAACTCATATATTTGCACCACGGTGCAGCGACGACGCGACGTTGATGCCAGGGAGAAGAACTGCGGCGCACGGCGCCGGCCACCTTTTGGCTCAAATAAGAAGTAGCGACCTTTTGCATGCACGACGATATTTTAATATGCAAAATTTCAAATAGTCCTCGCACACACACACACACACACACACACATATGCGACTCGTTGATTCCTTTGGTCATGTGTACGGACGACGGAGGACATTGGATGATGTTGCACGGGGTTGAGTTGGGCCGTGCCGAACGGACGCCCGCTAGGCAGTTGGCATGCCCGGGCCGCGTGTGGGCGTATTTGGTCGCCAGAGTATCCAATTCAAAAATTTTGCAAACCAACCAAGCGGAATTGGCAGGGGCGGAGGCGGAGGCTGAGCTTAAGAACCCGTCCAGAAACTGAGGCGGGGCTCCCATTCGCCTTTTTTCATTTCCTTTTCCGTTGGCAGGCGGCGGCGACCACCGAAGCGCATCAACAAGCAACAAGGCACACACACACACACACACACACACACACACTCGCACACATATGAGCATCCAAGTCGCAGAAGGGCGTACGCAAAACGACCCCGGGGGCCAAACCGTTCGTTCGACTAACCGTCCGTTCGCCAGTAACTGCAGGTGGTACGACATCCGTTAAAAAACTGCTCCTGGGTTCAAATTGGGGTTTTGCTGCACTCCGAAAAAAAAAACAATTGCTCTATTTCGCAATGAAATATCCAAAATTCTTCTCTGTTCTTATATCATACGAGGTTGAATATGCTTTTCCCAAAGGAAGCTTTTTCTCAAATACTTTTTATACCCATTGAAAATGGATTAAGAGGGTACACTGGTATTTTTCCTGAAAAGCTAGAGTTTTAATATCCTTTTAGATCGACAAAGAATTAATTTCCACTTAAACTTTTCTAAAATAAAGAAATTTTATTTCTTAAATTTCCTATAAATTGAAAACATTCTCTTAAACCTAGAAATGTTGCCTTTCATTCGCTTTTTCAAAGTATTTTTCTTCCAATAATTTATATATGAATATGGCCTAATATATTTTTCTGAGTGTACGATTGGGTGGGCTTTGTGTGGCTGGCATATTGAAATTATGTGTGCAGTTTTGTGTGTGTGTGTTTTTTGGGTTTTGCCATTTGCATTAGGGCCGGCTTAGTTGGCGCCACGGATCCCGGGGCTCTCGAGGCATTCTCTTGACCAGGGTCTGTCCACTGTCAGCCCCCGCCCCATTCCCCTCTTCACCGTGCAGCCATCCATTTAGCCATCCATCCATATGTCAGGGCAGTCAATCACAACTTGGGCTGTGCTGCCTTGCCACATTTCCTGATTTACGCAGGTGGCGTTCGAGTTGACTCCATTTGTGGCGTTGTTTGTATTGTTGTGGCCACACTCACACTCACACACACACACCCGCGCACACACCCACACACACACACATCTGATGTGGGGTTGTTATGAATGGATGCGAGTGCATTAGATGATGGCCCAAACGAAATCCCCTTTCGATAATAATGTGTTTGGCATAGGCAAAGTTATTGCGTGCTTGGTCAACAGAAATGATTGGATAGACCGAATTTAGCATGAGATGGAAATCGATTCGATTAACGAATATACATATATGAATACATGGCTATGGATGTGTGTGGCTCTTCGTAGATGACACCCGAAATTAGCTAAGTTGTTGATAGATAGATAGATAGACGTTTATTTATATATATAAAGTATTATGGGATCTTATGTTATACACATTTCGTGACAAAATCATAATACCCTCTATAAGGGTGCAGAAAGTATTTGAAAGGTTTCATTGGAAGATTTGTGAAAATGTGATCCAGCCACAGAAAACTAATTAGCATTCAAGAAATCTATCAAAATGAGAGTATTAAGAAATCAAGTAAAAACTATATTGCTTGGAATTTGAAGAATGTTAAAAGCAGCCGTTTTTTGTTTCCTTGCGAAACTGGTTGAGAGAACTAATAGATTTTCACGAGGTTTGGGTCTATGTTTATTTCTTTGGCTCTTAATCAATTTGTCATCTAAATTTGGCAACATTATTCCTGGTCTAAATGGATGTAAATATGGCACCAGCAAATATCCTATATAGACAAAGGTCAAATTTTCCCACTCCCTCCAACTTGTCTTTATATATAGATTGAAGGGGGTTCAATATATTATTCCATCGATCCAAGAATGGATGAAGAGATGGAAACTGCTTGATTGAATTAGATTAGATTTGCAAAGAGTTAGAGGACTTTTGTGAAAGATTATATGTATACATGATTAAAATAACCAGAGTTGAGGCTTTATTTTATGGTGGACTGTGTTAGGATTAGTTAATAGCTATGAGCTGAGGCATCGATGGGATGAGAGGCTGCGAGTTTTTCCAAAATAGTCAATCAAATAAAGAATAAAACAATTTGAATTTGGTGGTGCAATTTATTATTGAATGGATCAAACTTGGGTAGATAGGCAACATTAAATTCCGTTTTCGAGCTTGTCTTACACTTTAAAACTTGTAAAAGACCATGAAAACTGAACAGCTTAACGCTTGGTTGGATATTCAAGTGTGTTCAGTTGTTTGATAAACCATTTGATATGCATTTAATTGGAGCTCACAACTGGCAAATCGATGCGTATTGTTCTTGCTAACCCCAAGCCTCCAACAGCCCTTGCCTTGAAGTCAAACAGGTGAACCAGGTAAAACGAACGTAATGGACTTCAATGTGGAGCTCCAGTTGTTTCTCTAAGAAAAACAACAAAGGAAATCGCCAACTTGCATTTATCGCTACATATCACAATGGGTGGGGAAGGGAGAGTGGGGAGTTGGGGACGGGACACAGAAACAAAGGCCTTAGCAAGGGGGTTTGGGGTGGATAATACTCCTGACATGGCCAGACTTTCCTGCCAAGCACTTGTCTCTGAGCTCAGCTTGACGCTGGCCGACCAACTCTCTGTGAGAGGGGGTGCTCCCAAAGGGGAGTGGGGAGTAAGAGGAGGGGGGTTGGGAGTTGGGAGTTGCTTCTGTCGGCAAGGCACAAAACAATATGCGATGATATGATGCGTGTGCGTGTGTGTGTTCGTGTGTGTGTTTCAGGTTGTTTTTGGAGCGCGACGGACGCGTCGCGTTGTTGTTTTGACAACAAGCGACCAAGACTCTAAACCCACCAACCCACCCCCACCCCCCTTGCCAACCAAGCGCACACAAAAGAAAATTCAAGCGTCGCATATGTGTGCGGCAATAGGTGGGGCCGGGTGGTGTGAGGGCAAGAATATTTAACAGGAAGAAACCAATAAAACCTAATGATATGAAAAAATGCAATTTTCTGAAACTCAAGCAACACACACAAACACACACGCTTACAAGAAACATAACGAATACAACGATACGTAGGATATGGAGTACACGTTTACACGGTGTATAATGGCAGCAACAGCAGCTGAAATCGCAGCAACATGATTAAGGCTAACAGCAACAGCAGCAGCTGAAAATCCAACAGCACCAGCAGCTGAAATCTCAGCAACATGATCGGTAACAGCAGCAGCAGCACCCACAAGAGAAGCAATAGCAGCAACTATTGCAGCAACAGCAGCAGCAACAGCAGCAGCAACGACAACAGCAATAGCAACCAAGCAGCAACAACAGCAAGAAATAAGGGGAGGGAGAGAGTGAGAGCAATGTCTGAAATATTAGCAATTGTAGGCGTAAAAGCAGCAGCAACAACAACAGCAACAAATAGCAGGAGCAGCAACAGCATCAGCAATAGCAACAGGAGCAGTGAGAGAGGGAGAGCTATGTCTAAAATAACAGCAATTGTAGGCGTAATTGCAGCAGCAACAGCAGCAGTGACAACCAACATCGCACTCTAAACAGTTAACAGCAGCGGCAACAGTAACATTAACAGCAGCAACACTTGGAGCAGCAACAGTAGCTGCAGTCGAGTGTTGCTGTTAACAGCAGCTGGCATAGCGTAGAGAATATTTTGAACATTTTCCAAATGTTGCAGCGAATGCAACGTGATAAAGAGGAGAGCTTTCCAACATCCATCTGAGCAGATACTGCGAATTGTCGTAGAATTTGCAACTGCTGCTGCTTCATCGTGTAAACATTGCGTTGCGTTTGATTTTCCGCTTCAAAAAATCAGAAACATCAGAGCCGTCTTGGCCAAAGATGATGATGATTATGATGTTGATGATGTTGATGATGATGATGATGAAGATAGAGATGATGAAGATGGCCATGTCTTTGGCGCTTCTTGTGTTTTGCCTCGGTGACATGTTGTTCTCCGTTGTCGCTGCCGCTGCTGCTGCTGCTGCTTCTGCTTCTTGTTGTCCGCGTAAGTTGTCATATGTGAAGTTTTGCGCGTTGCTGAATTTTTATATTACGTGCACAGCAACAACAACAACAACAACAACAACAGCGGCAACAAAAAGCAAAGCAAATAAGAAGAAAAAAAATAAAAATACACGAACTTGGCTTCAAAAAGAAAACGACAAGGACAGCAACAGCAGCTGAAGTGAGTGAGAAGCAGACAAAAAAGAACGTGGGAAACGTAACGAAATGAAATGAAAGACAACAACAACAACAACAACAACAACAATACAAACATGGCACCCAACACTTGTTTCATGTCCGTATCCAGCCGCTTCTCGTTTGTACTGCGCCTGGCAACGTCCACTGTACGTCCCTTGGCCAGGCAGAGGCTTGCTGATAAGAGGGGAGCGGGGGTGTGGGAGGCTGGGAGGCTGGGTTGGGGTATTGCCTTTGAGTTTGAGGATGACACGCCAGCCAGGCAGCCATTGCCGTTGCATATGACAATGTATTACCGCTAAACGGAGGGCGAACCGTGCCCAACCGAACTCAAACAACGTCACTCCCCCCTCTCTCTTCTGGCCATCGTAGTCAGTTCACAGGACACAGGCGCAACGCATGTAAGCAATTTTGCAAAGTACTTAGTCAGCATCTTTTTAACCCTTACCCCACAGCAACAGCAAGAGCAAGAGCAAGAGCCCAGCTCCCGCCGCCCCTGGGCTGCCTTTGAAGGTGGCCGCGGGGTGACCGTTCGTCAGCAGCGCCCACGCATGGCGCTGCGCAGATACCGAGGGTAATGTTATGTCCTGTCACTGGCTACAGTCAAACGATAAGCCAGACGGCAAACGGCGAACGGCGAACAGCAGAGGCAGCCCAACTAACCCCCAACTCCATCGAATAAAAAAAAAGTACCCCTCTGTAGCCACCGCCCCTGCTTAGTGACTGTTTCTACACTACAAGTCGCAGGCCGAGCAATTTTTTAACATTTTTTAACACTGCGTTTCTTCGTTTGACTTCGGCAACGGGGTTTTCTTTCCTTCCGATTTTTTTTTTTCTTAACACATATTAAGCCGCAAAAATATTGCCGGGTATGTCGCAGCAGGCAAAATAAAAATAAAAACAAAAACAGGAGTTATGCTTGCGGTGATGAATACTGTATACCCTGCAAGTTTCGCAGCCGGTTTTTGTTCAAAGCGGGTTCAAGGCGAAAGGCAGGGAGTTTGGTTCGAAACGTGAACCGAACCATCTTTAGAGCTTGATCGCTGTGAATACAACTCAATTTTAGATCAGTCCTACCTAAATAGGTATCCGAAATAATGAAGGTTCTCAATATATGGGAATCAGTTTAACACACGTAAGTCAGGATATCTTTAAATACATAAATGAAAGGCAACAACTTCTTGAAATACCCACATATATGTTAGAGGAATTGGATTTGGATCACAACAATATAGATATGTATTCAAGATATGTTCAAAATTTCTAAACGGAATTCTAAAAAATGCTCTTGTCAGGAGTGCTCAACTAGGAAAGAGACGAACTAATAGTCAGATATGCCCAGCTTTTTGTCCTGATCCAGAATATATACGGGCCTTAAGGGGTTGGATATGCCTCCTTCAGCCTGTTAAATTTGCACGAAACAATCATACCCTTCATACCTATTTTCAATGGGCACAGGGTATTTAAATATATACATATCTAGAAATAGAATTTGCAAAACCAAGCAGGTTAGGGCTGGGGCTAGTGTTGGCTGCGTGGCGGGCGGGGGGTGTGGCATGCGAAAAGAGGAAGATGAAAAAAATGGCAGTGGCCTTCTAATTCACTCGATAGCCATTCATTGGAAATTCTTGATTGATGCTCTGCCCTTGTCTGCAGCGCGTTGATAAGCTGGCAAAGACTGTGCGGACCGCCCGCCCCCCGCCGCTGCCTACTGCCTACCCCCGAAGCCAGCTCAGTCAGCAGCACATTTTTACAACTGCTGCGTTGTCAGTTAGTTTTTCAATTTTTCATTTTACATATTTCAGGGATTAGATGAGGCCAACAACAGCAACAACAACAACAACTAGAAACAGGCATTTCCCAGCTACAAGTTGCAGGTTGAGGGCGCAGGGGCAAAAGTGAAATGTGGTTATCGGAAGTGCAATAAATATATTCATATGAACCCGACGTTGACACACACTCATTTTTCCACGCCAGCTCGCCTCCTGCGTACTCGGCATTCACTTAGAATTTCCAGAGATTTCCAAGAAATATGTGATAAACTAGAAGATACATCACATTCAGTTCATAGATATTGCAAATTAACGTCACTTTTGGTATCGTGTTTTAGAACTTGCCTATGCTCGAAAAGAGTCTAGTCCGGCGTGCTCGGCCCGCAAATACTCTTTACCCAGCGCTAGCTATACTCTAAAGAAGACTAGTCGGACGTATCCGGCTGGCAGGTACCCTTTACTCAGCGCTCAGCCGCAAGCTACGAACTGTGCTGCTTCTTCTCCTAGTCCCAAACTTTAGGAAATGTGTTCTTGATTAACTTCGCTGCGTATAGTCCGATCCTTATGTAATTTGCAGTGCTTGAGTATGGCATAGCAAAAGTGAGTGCATACCAAAAAACAAGATTATATCTTTGAAGGGGAAGTGAAATGATATATTCTGAATAGCTAATACTTTTTGCTAAATTTCCAATCAAAAGCCATGACTGACGTCCTTTAAAAATTTAATAGAATCGTTTGGAAAAATGAAACATGGTCATAACTATAATCAAATAAGAACATTAGAATGAACATATATATACATAAACATATATATATATATGTATATCTCATCAGAGCTTGTTTCATCAGAGCTTGTTTCATTGTTTGCGCTTGCATCGATCATCCAACTCCTTAAAATACTTAACCGCAATGTCCCGAGCGGAGTGCGGTTTCCTCAAATCGGTTGTCGCGACAGGTCTTGGATTTCCATTTTTGATCCCATATCTGTTATTACTTTTATTAAGATTGTTATTATTGTTATTATTATTAGTATTAGTATTATTAGTATTATTTATAATATTCGTTGATGTCGTCTTGCGTTCGTTGGTCTTCTCCATTCTATAGGGGAAATCGGTGGTGAATGGCTCCTTCTTGGTCTTTTTGGGGCGCATTCCCCTGGAGGCAATGGAATTTATTGATCGAGCATCAAACTTGATCGGTCTGATGGGATTGCTGTCGAATTCGGACACCGTATGAATCGATTCATTGGATGTCTCCGGCGTTCCAAGGCCACGCATGCTCTTGCGTATCTCCCTGTGGCGATCGAGTATCTCGCATACCTTGTCCTCGATCAGCTGGTCCAGTTTGTCCAGCTTGAGGTTCCTCAGCTTCTGCTCCAGCAGCACATTCACTGTATTGTTAATTGTCTCGTACATGTCCTTGACCTCCATAAGGCTCGACTCTTGCGACTTTGGATCCGGCCGCAGCATCTCCAGGGCATCCTCGGTGATAAGCGCGAATCGCAGCTTTGGAAATCTTTTAGCACTGTTTGCCATGGCTGAAAACTGGTTCAAGTATATTTCCAAAAAAGGTGCAAATATGAAAAACAAAAGACTACGAAAATACAATTTGGAAAAATAGTAAAAAAGTTAACTACAAATTTAAAAGAATTTTTTTTTATTTTTGACCTGACAAATTTTTGTTCCTGTTCGATAAACATAAACTATTGTTCTGAGGGTCCAGAAATAACTGATGTTACGGAGCGGCTGACCCAGTCGAAAGGTTTCTCATGGCCTACTCCAAGCGATTGTCAAAAAAGAGCTGAAGCACTGCCCCGAACTCTCATTCTTCCCCCTCCCCGTCTCTCTCTCGCTCTCTCTCTCTCTTGCTCGCCCGCTCTGATTGCCTTTGACTCGAGCACTTCCTTTGGGCCTATTGTTTTGGTGACATGTGACAGGCCGTACTTCCCAATATTGGCACGCAGCGCATTGTCCTCAGACTTTTGAGTCGGGGCTGCATAAAAACAATGCTCAAAGCGTGGGGTGAGACCAGTCGGAGAGGGAGGAATGTGGTAAAGCGGCAGTTCCAGAGGTTCGCTTCAAAATCATGTCCGATGACAACTAACAAAAGCTCTTCGAACAAGTCACGTTTTCTGCGCTCAATTAATAAAAACAAGCAGCATTAGCCAATCCAAACACACCGAAGTGTGTATACACTTTGCAAAAGAATTATTTCTTGAAATTATTTATACATATGTCTTATATATACTTTCAATATCTGTGTCTATATGTATATATCTATGTGTAAAATATTTCTTGCATCAAATCTATATAATAATAATAATAATAATAAAAAATCCTATCTTTAAAATGGTTTTCGGTTAAATGCGATACCAAAATTTTACATAAAGGTCTCAAGTTTTATGTTCATATCTCATAATCCATAATAACATGTGCATTAATATACCTCATTGAACTTAAATAAGCACATAAATAATATCGAAAATGACAATATTGAATCCCTCAAAGCTTAAATATATACATATGTTTTTCAAACTGTATTTAAAGAAAGAAAAAGGTATTTGAGAATAAAACCTCGCAGCAATTGGAAATGTTCCGTGCACAGGTTTTTCTTCTCGCGAGTCTTCCGATCTTACGATTTTACTTCTTTCTATACAAAATTTCAAAATGAATCTAAACAAACAAATATATTCAAATATCGTTCATTCCTCTCTAAAACCAAAGTGCGCAAATTCCCTAAGTTGATTATTATTAATATAAAGACTATAAAATGTACACTAGGACTTATGAAGACTAGAATTTAAAAAAATACTCTTAAAACATGCCAAGTAATCAAAAATCAATCGTTAAGAGATAACATATTGCTTTAAGATTTCTTGAAGAACATTACAAATATGACATTTACTCACATATATCATAGTCTTTAGTCTGTAAGATGAACTGAAGGTAATTATACGTAAATCTAATCTTACAAAATCTAGCAGAGTATTTTTATATACAAAACTTCTTAAGTTAAGGGGTATAAGTTATTAAATGTGTGTCTCGGTTGGTTTTTATATTATATTGTATGCTGACCCTTAAGCGATCTTTGCCCTGGTGTTAACATATATTTAAGTTTTCATTTCGTAACGCCCAACTTACCCAGCATATTCCAAAATAGTACCCAACTAATGTAATCTAATTACATGGCCAAGTGCTTAGCTTAATGAACAGGCAAAGTTCCCGATATAGTTGTTCTGTTCTTAGCACTGTCTTGAATGGATAACCCGGTCGAGTCTTGGGCTCTGACATGTTCACCTTTACTTTTGGCACTGCTTTTGTCACTGGTTCTGTGGCTGGCTGTGCCCCTTAAGTGGAACTTGCATTTTCATTTCCATTTCCTATGCGCGGTGACATTTCGGGGTTATTGTTTGCGATCTCCGGGTCGCCCCTGGCCGCGTCTTTTGACGACTTGTCACAGGCACTTCAGGAAGCCAGGCAGCGATCGCAGCGCAAGACGGCGAAACCTCAGCGACCCATGCCCAACCCCAAAAGAGCCCAAATGCGAAAAAATGAAAAATGATAATTTCCATTGACGCAATTATTAACGTTGTGTGCGCGCGTGTGTGTGTGTGTGTGTGTGTGTTGTGGCTGTTACCTGGCAGGGGATTCGGGCTTTGGGATCGGCATATGCATTGCGTTTACGGGATTAACTCGATTTACGAAAGGGTTACGCATGCATCCCGCGAACGTCCCAATAACAAAATATGCCAAAGTGTTTAATGTGCATTACCCGTTCCCATTTCCATTTCCATTTCCAGTTCGCATTTCCAAAATTTGAGGGAACGCCAGGTAGTCGCCAGGTCTCTGTCCTGGTTGGGCATGTGAATAATGCGCAATGAGCGTGCACAAAAGCCGAGCTCCTTTGCCTGCCTAATTCGCGACGTCGAGAGGGCACCGAGCACCGACAACCGAGCACCGGCGAAGGGGGTAGCCGAAGTGCTTACAAATTACGCTAAAAGTGAATTAACCCCGGCGCACAGCGACATCTCCCATCTCCCATCTCCCGTCCCGACCCGACCATAGGCAAATGTGTGCTGTCACGATCGCGGAGCAAAGACTAAATTTCTCGAGCACATATGCCGCAGAGATCGAACGTCTGTCGGCCCAACGGGCTGTGTGTGTGCGTGTGTGTGTGCTCTCTCTAATCAGGACTCGTCAATTATCACTCGCATACGTAGCCTTATCGATTGGACCCATCTCTGGTCTGCGCTTTTCGCAGCTACTTCTCGAGAGCGTTTTACGGCCGAACAGCTCCGATAATCTTGATCGGACGATCCGATCAAGTCAAGTGGCCGCCACAAAGTACCATCAATTAGCCAATTTTGCATTGTTTGCTGCAGGCTTTTTCTCGATTGCGCCTTTTGCTGGCGATCAGTTGCCGAGATATGGCATTGACAAAGGTTTTGCTTTTAAACAAATGGCGCCCAACGCGGGTTGGCCATAGAAAGTGTGAAAAAGTGTTTGATTGGAAATTGTCGATAGTTGTTGGTATCTATAATGATAATCTCTTGACATGTAGATAGAAAATGATAAAGATAAATGATTGCCCCAAAATTGGCAAATATATGCTTTATTATATCTTAGAAGATTGCGATTTGGTATAGCGTTGTATTTAAAGTTCTGAGAGTATCATATAGATCGGACTCTAAAAACCGAAGTTAATTAAGAATGCAGTTCCCAGCTATAGTGTGGGGTAAATAAAAGAAGAAGCACAGGCGCTGCTTGTGTTTGTATATGTATGTGTGTACAGAAGATAGCTAGAATGTTTGTAAGTACAGTTTGTTGCAGGGTATCTTCTAGCTGAACACTCCCGACTAGAGCCCTCTTACTTGTTGAATAATATAAAAACGAGCGAATGTATTCTATGTCATCTGAGATGAAAACCAGATCCGACAGACTTCTGCCATGTGTATAACAAGGTAATTCTTCCACACATAATTGCCCTAAAATATTTGTATCTAAATAAAACTAGATAATAGTAGATAACTGAACAATGCCAACTGTGGCTCAATGTATCAAATTGAAGATTTTCGTTTACTCGCAGGTTTTTCAAGGTGATTCAACAGCTGTAAAACCTTTTTTTATTTCTTATAAAGGGGGCGCACATACATTCTGATTATGGGCAATTTATACAGTGTTCAATTGGCAGAGTTACAGAAAGTTTTCAAGGGGAGCTGCTTGGGAAAGGGAGGCGGAAAAACTTGCTGTCAAAGGCCATTCGAGAAATTCAATTGTATTTCTTTGGTCTGGGTATTTGTTTAATAATATGGCGAATGTGTTTTGTCTGTCTGTTTGTGTGTTTGATATCGGAGCGCAACATTTATAAATGTAATTGTATAAATGGGCTGCTTATGCCCACAGAACCCCTCACACCCCCGCCCGTTCAAGAAAAGGGACTGTAAAGTGTGCGGTGTGGGTTGGCACAGAGGCCGAGACTTGAGCTTGGGCTTGGGCTTGGGCTTTTGCCCATAGGGTTGAAGCAATGGCCGTTCGTTCGGCTGCCCGGTCTGCGCTGTCCGTTAGCCATTAGGGGTGGACTGCGGATTCGGATACGATTCGAATCGCAATAAAAATATGGCCAGACCCGGGCGGTGCAAGCGAGACAACTGCGACGCGACAACAGGCAAACAACAAATGTGTACAATTTGAAAGCACTTCAAACGCTCGGCCCACAGTCACGCAGGCGACTCCCACCACCACCAGGCAGGAGCACCACTGCCACCACCACTTTACCCGCCGCCACCACCACCAACATCATCTGTGGCAACTCTTCGCCGCGTCGCGAGTCCGGCAGCCACTTCAGGACCTTTACTCCAGTGCCGTCCATCAGCAACGCTAACGAGCTGGCTGGCAGCACAGACTCGATGGGCACAATCGAGTCGAGGACAGCGGCCGGGTGTGAGGGTGGTTAGCTGCCCATTTGCCAACAGCTCAGCTATTGTCCCGGCCACTGTCCGATTTCCCGCTCCAAGCAAAAGGGTCAATGCGTACAGCAGAGCTTTTTGGTCTGTGCGGAATTTGTCCTGGTCCTGATCTGGTCTGGTCTTGTCTGGCCTGGCTTGGTCTGGTCTCTGGCTGTACACGTTCAACCCCTCGGACAGATTGACTTTTCTCTTGCTCTCTCCTTCTCTCTCTGATGCTTGGCTTGTGTCCGTGTTTGTTTGTGTATGTCCACTACGCAATTGCCGTTACCCACCCCTCCAGGTGGCCATTTTGAATTTGGCCAGTGCCCAAGTTACACCTTCCGTGGCGTCACAATTGATTTTAATAACTGCGTTCAGCCATTTGACCAGGTTCAGCTGCCGTTTGCCTTGAATACATGCTGAAAACATCGTCAGCCATGGGTTTCCATGGCTCTCCAACACGTTGCTCGGAGTGCAAATATTCCGCACAGATACTTTGCATTGAAATCTTTCTCTATTTTCGTATTTTTCGCAAGTTTCCAACTTAACTGTGAATCCATTGTAGCCGCAACTTTGTGCGAGACTTGTGCGCTTGCAAAGTACATCATACTTAAATGATTTTCCATATAAGCTCATTTCGCAATTGCAGCATAGTCACCTTTCTGTTCAGTTATTCCTCGACGCGTGGCATCCTGTAAAGTCTTTCAGCTGACATTTTATTGAGAGTCTGCACAATATTTACCACAACAAGGCTTTTACAAGCGCCATGGCAAGACCTGCTCAAGGGAACCAGCTAAAAAATAGTTTCCAATTTAATTGTGCTTGTGCGAAACCCACTTTACTGGCTCTGCTCTGCTCTGGACTGGAGTAATCCGCTTAAGGAGTACCTGCTGCAACCTCCATTAACACGCATTATGGATCGATTTCTTGTTGCAAGCTCTACTCGATCTATGGGAGTATGTTCTTTAAAGGAATGTCTAACTAGATCCCATAAAGATATGATGTCTCTGTTCTTATTTTGATAAGAGCTTATTATATATATTTGAGAAATAACAGATAAGTTGTGTTATAATTGAAGTGCAAATAATCCGGGAACGAGAGCCGGACAAGCCCAAAAATCGTATGACTATTAAGTTTAGCTCGTTTTTAGTTTGAACCGGGGTTAAAATCTTTTTAAGCCTTTCAAATTTTCTTATATTATTATTCTTTCCATTCATTTTTATTTTCACGTCTGCTCCTCGTTTGCAAGAGTATTTAATCTTCGGCACTTTGTAGTTGGATTATCTGCGTGTGATAAGGATGGATGCTATCTCACGGATGGCCTATCTATCAATTGCGTATTTGTCGCAAAGGCGAAAGGTCAACTCCATCTGACAAGTCCACACATCTTGCTTAATGTCAGTGCCTGGCACTAAATCCGAAAATTAGCTACCCATGCCCTCAGATCCGGCTTACCTGCATCCTTTCGGCTGGCCACATACATGTGTAGCTCTAATAAGCCGCCTTAAGCCGGTGTCCAAGTGCCTCCCCGTCTACCGTCTACCGTGTCCCGTGTCCCGTATTGCCCGTCTGCCGTGCCACGCCCTAAAACCATTACACGCCCCAATTGCTGGCACACATGCTGCTCCATATGTGCATGCGACTATATGCTCTCTCTAGCCTATGCTCAATGCGGACAATCCTCCTGCGCCTGCCACTCGCCCCCGTCATTGTCCTCGTCCCTGTGGCCCAGCCAACCCCTTTGGCGTATTAAGACAAAAGGTTAAATTTAAATTTGAAACGCAAATGGAGATGGGACATCACGTCCACATTCACGTACTTCTCCGTGAGCCGTTCTCTTGGATGCGTGCGCCTTGGTCATACATTGCAATGTGGCTGGCCGAAAGCTCCCCCCCCAGACCGTCCACCACCCCCTCTGATCCAATGTTCTCTCTTAAAGTGCGCCTCCAAGCATATTGTTGGCTCGGAATTGGATTGTTAGGCGTAAGGTGTAGCAGATGGTGTGGATTTTCTATGTGTGTGCGGGTGTTTGTGTGTGTGCGTGTGTCTTGGTTGTTGAGGAGCGTCCGTGTAAGGCAAGGGTTTAGCCCGTAACCCGAGCGATGCGGACTCAATTCTAGTCCAGGGTGGTTGTTCTCTGTGTGTGTGGAAGGAATAAAAGAAACTGCTGCAAAGGCCAGAGACGTGGCCAGGAGGAGCTATACGTATGCTAATGGACATTCGAGATTTTGGTTTTGGTATTTTAAGCAGCTCAGAGCCGCTCAGTTCGCTTCAGTTTATCGGGCGGGTTAGCAGGGGCAGGTGGCAGGTGGCAGGTAGAGGAGAGCCTGGAAAGCTGATAAGTACGTTTGATGCCGCCTCTCGAATGCTACGTGTAGCTGACTGGCTGACTGACTGGGCCATGGCCATAGCTTCGATAGCTTGGGTAAGCTGAAGCAAGGAGGAAATGGAAAGAGGGGTGCGGGGATAAAGGCCATGATACTCATTTTGTGATTGTGTGATGATGGATGGGACATGTGCCGTGGGGACTTTTGCAGCAGCTTAGATGCTTCAAATGCCGATAGCTGTCGAAAGGCCGAGCCGCAGCTTGAAGGAGCGGGACGTGGACCTTAGGCCAGTTGCAATCCTTGTCCTTGTGCTATTGAGCGTATGCGAAGCCCAAGACCTGGTCGTTCGCTCAACTGTGTCGGGCAAAAGGATTCGAACGATTTAGCATTCGAAATAAGTTTGCCCGTTGTCCTGTGCCCTCATATCCTGTGTGTGTGTGTGTGTGTGTGTGTGCATGTGTGTGTGTGTGTGTGTGTGCATGTGTGTGTGGGTCCGTTGTCTGCTTTGTTTGTTTGCGCACTATTCATACCTGATACCCACGACCATTAAATTCATAAAATATGCATGTGGATAAACATAATTCCGGGGCATGCGAGTAAATACTTTTGTCAAGATTTGACCATGATTGAGTGTTTGCACAGCCTTTCCTTCTACACCCCCCTACACCCCTCTCCCTCAATCGTACTGTCTAACTGGCCATAATTTATACGGTCGATTGGTTTACACACTTTCCGGATTAGTTACGGGGCAGCGACCACTCGACCCATTTCCAATAGGTCAATGTTCAGGTGTCAAACTTGATCAAAAGTTCCTTTGTCAAGCCAAAATTGCCACTAGGCACAAAAACATATATTCGTATGTATATACTATATTTACATTTGGGCTTCAGCTATTGGAATATGTAAATACTGCATTTGCGCCATTCGTCTGGGTAATAAAAAAATTGAAGGCTCCTTAGGTCTGTTGTACACATTTGAATCCTTGCATTTAAATTTGAAATTCGAATCCTGGTTTATATTTAATAGCCCTTACGCTCGTGACAATATCGAGAACTCCAAGAGCGAGCTCTTGAAATATGTTTTGAAAATAGTTCTTCTATAAATTTTCCACGGACAGGAACTGAATGAAAAAGTTATATCTAAAACTTGCTACGACGAGTATAATTGTATATATACATATGTGTATATATGTTTGTTACCAGGATAAGCAACAGTAAAATAAACCAGAAAGCAGCATATCAAAACTTAACGTCTTGTCATCTTGCATGACTTTGAGTATACTTAAAAAGATACTCGCTTTTCTGAGGGATTTTTAATAGGGTATTGAGCGGCAGCCTCTGAGTTGTCTGCATTAGGACAAGCTGTTTGGACTTGTAATGGGTCGTAATTGGTATATTGAAAGAACGTATCCGACGAATACTTTCTATATATCTCATATGCTTAAAAGGGTACTATCGTTTATGTGAATGTTTTATTGCAGGGTATTCGAGTAGATTTCTAAACTGTTTGCATTGCGACAAGCTGCTCTGAGTGCACTTGCAATGGGTTTATATTAAGCATCGATGTTCTAAACAGATACGCACATACACACACACACACTCACACACACACACACACATGCTCGGAACGAGTACTCATAAATGGGCTGACACCACCCACTCGGGTGTACGAATGGATGTACTGCGAGGGGCGCACTCATTAAAAATAAACGTTAACATTTTGCAGACAATTTCAACCTAATTGGCCCACATCGAGCTGTTGCCAGGGCAGCCAATTTTCTGTGGTGGGACGCTTGAAAGGGGAGCGTGGGGGGCGAGAAGGCGATTGGATGGAAAGAGGGAGGGGGAAGGGGGTTGTATTAAATATGAAAATAAGAAGAAGCAAATAATTAATAACAAATAGCTAAAGCGAAAGCTGTTTTAGAGAGTTAGACAGAGAGAGAGAGCGAGAGAGAGAGAGAGAGAGCGATATAAACAGAGAAAGTGTGTGAGAGAGAAAGAGATAAAAAAGAACAAAATAGCTGTGTCATTTCTTATTTTTGAGTGCTATTATTAAGCATTTGAAATATCATACCATGATGCGGGACATGTGTGTGAATGCTTATGAATATGAATATGAATTTGAATATGAGTGTGTATGTGGTGTGCTGTGTGTGTGTGTGTGTGTGTGTGTGCTTTGTATGTTTGTGTTGGCGCGCTATCCATTAGCTTATATTAAAATCATTTTTTGCAGACTGAATGGCTGCTGTAAAGCCCAGGACCACGCCACACAAAACCACGCCCCAGACCCGCTGTCGACAGACAGACACAGCCAACAATCACGCACACTCACCCACACCCCACCCACACACACACACACTAACACACAGACACTCACTGGACGGAGGCACGAGATGAATGGGCCGGGCACAAATGTACCGAGTTGGTCGCATTGTTTAATGAAAGTTCTTTCCAAAAACTTTTGCAAGCCGCTTACGGGAATGTGGACTCAGCTCTCGAATGAGTCTATGAGTATGGGTGTGTATGTTTGGGTGGGTGTGGGTGTGTGCCCGTCCTGGGACGTTGGCCGCACGTATGCAAATGTGGCTTTGGCTCTAGCATGTGCAGATGGGCGCGTCTCCAAACGCTTGGTTGTGTGGGGGGCGGGGCAGACAGCAGGGAGATGCGACGTGTGGTGTCAGACGGCAGTTGACAGCATGTTTATTTGTTTTCCTCTGCTTACAAGCAGAGCACAGCCCGGCTACACCACCTACACTCTCCTCCCATTCCCCTCCCTATCCAGCACCCCCAGCCCACACCCACCCGTCATCCGTCACCACTCAATCCCATATGCCCTCACATAGCCACTGTCAATCTGAGCGTCCAACTTGGGGGCCACATTTCGTATTTCTTGCGTCTCTTTCCGGGGCCAGTCGATTATGAGCCTTTGCTGTCCAGGCTGTAAATGTGAATAGGTGAATTCATTCACATTTATTCGCATTGAAAAACGAAAATGTATATATGCGAATATTTAAGTGCATCGTATTCATTTGCGTGTGAATATATACACTCATTTATTAAATACTCATAAATACTTTAAGTGAATATTTACATGTGCGCAAGTGAATACAATAAATGCGTCTATATCAATTCATTTAGGGTAATGTGAATATTAAAATATTAAGTAACATTCGTTCAGTTAGCTTTGTACAGCCTAAGCTGTGAGTATATTGCATACACTCACAAATGTTTGGACAGCTATAGCTGAGTTGAATACATTCAGTTTTATTCAAATTTGCTGCATGTAAGTCCAACGAATACACTTATTGATATATAAATACGTTGTATGAATAATGAATGAATAAATACACATATATCAAACCATATAGCTAGAAGTAAATACCTCGAAGAATGGATAAATAGGACGTATATTCCATGTAGGTCATCCTCTAGTTTCTTTAACAATATGGCTGAATAAATGGTTGTGAGTACAATGAATACACTCACTTCCATATACTTATATACTTTGATTGAATCGCTGGTAAAATGACAGTATTCACTAAGCTTAGACTGTAATAAGCGAATGTATATGAATAGTACAGTGTATTCACTTGGTGAGTGTAGATTCCGCATTCGATACATGCACTCGAGAATACACTCACATGTCCACATTTCTGTCCGCCCGTCCACTCGCTTGTCCGCCATATGTCCGATTGTGGACATGCGCGATATTGCACTCACAGATACTCACACACACGCACACATACACTTACACACTTTGGTTGTGTGTGTTCTGCTTTTATCCTTTGGCTGGATACGTCCGTCCATTTGCCCATCGCCCATCTATTCTCATGTGGATGTGGATATTGTACATATGCGAATGTGAACTCTATATGTGTGTGAGTGTGTGTGTGTGTGAGTATTCTTTGTTGTTGTTGTAGTTGTCGCTGTAGAGGACTTTTGGTCCATTTAACATGTCTCATAATAATTGTGATTGGGGTTTATTTCGCATTCATTTGAATATGAATTAGCATCGTTTCGCATTTGAATGTCCAAAATGGGCCACAAGCCAGCCCAGTGGGTGGGTGGTTGGGTGGATGGGCGGCTGGTGACACAGGGTGGTGCTGGGTGGTGCTGGATAGTTTCTGGGGCTGTTGCTGGCGGGGGAAGGAACGACGACAAAAGGACGACATTGCTGAATGGATGAATAGACCAGAATTTTGCCAATTTAGCAAAAAGGGAAACGTTGCGATTGTATCTGCCAGTGGACCAAACACACACACACGCGCACACACACAGACACATATTTCCTTAAGGATCTAAAGCAGCTGCCCACGTGAGTCAAGCGTTAGCCAAGGACCATCCGTCCGTCCGTTCGTCCGTCCGTCCAACTGGGTGGTTGACTCTCATAAAGACGTAAAAAACTATGCAACATTTTTAACTGTCAGTTTTGTGCAGTCACCAGAAGTTGCTCGCCTGCTGAGTGTGTGCGTGCGTGTGTGTGTGTGTTTGTGTGTGTTTGTGTGTGTGTCTGTCTACAGGATGCGCAGCACACCCGGAACCATACTCGCTCCACGCTCGTCTGACGCTCGTTTGGGGAATTCGCTCTTATTAATTAGTGCAAAACGGCCCTTGGGGGCCACACAGGACCTCAGCCGGGCTTTCTGCGGGCTTTTGATTAAAGAGTTAAAATGATTGCCGAGTGGTCAACTGTACACGGAAACTGCGTAGTATTTACGGCTAACCACCCATCTGTGGAGAGTTGGGAGCTGCTTCTTGTGAAATAGCTGATTCGCTTTCAAGTCAATTGATTTTCGCTCTAACTTGGCTTTTTGTATGTGTTTTGATAATGTCGGAAAAGCCAGAAATTTGGTACACAAATATAACAGGCAGAAGGAAGCACCTCCGACCTCATAAAGTATATAAATTCTTGGTCAGCAGCAACAGCCGAGCCGATCTAGGCATATTCGTCTGGCGCAAGGATCTCAGAACCTATAAGAGCTAGAGACTTGAAAGTTGGAATGTAGGTCTCCTAATGCCCGCGCAGTACGAGTTTGTTTCCGACAATCGATAGCTTTTCTAGCAATCGATTAGAGTCGATATCGAAACCCTGTTTATTGAGCAAGTCTCTTACGTCTGAAGAGCTAGAGTCAGCAAAGTCTGAAAATTCGGAGCCTGTAAAAATTTGTTTGCATTCATTTCTCTCCCTGTCAAAATATAATCTGTTGTTGTTTCTTCCTCTGTTATAATTCATATTCTAAGCAAACAATGCTATTTTTATTGACTCGCGTTTGCTTTTGTTTGGCTTGACAGTTGACCCTTGCACTAGTTCCATACCCCAATCGGGTTTTCCATGCCCATTCCCATTGCCATTTTCAGCTCTAATTGCTGCTGTTTTTGTTTTTCTTTGCTGTGGTAAACGCCTAACAAAAGTTTTTTTTTTTTTAAAAAATTGCCCATCGCCCACTGTCAGGATGCGCCAGGATGCGACACGAAGCGCATAAATTGTGTCAAAAATGCAGTTGTGTGCGTGCGAGGACAACGGGATATCAATCCGCAGAAACATGCCCTTTCACACCGCGTTATCAGCGCCCCTCAGCGTCCCACCAAAGGTCCTGCTGTCCGTCCCCGTTCTCGTCCTCGTCATTGCCAGCACACTAGATAATAAATAAAATTAGAGCAGCGCCTCTGCTGTCCATTACGCGCGTCCTATCAGATACGCCTGGTGTGCAAATGTATCTGTAGCCGATGCTGTATCTGTATCTGTATCTGTAGCTATTGCCGTATCTATGGCTGTGTATGGGTTGTGTAATATTGATTAAATTGGTGAAACTCTTTTTGCTTTGCTTTGCTTCTTCTTCATTCTTTTTAAAATTACTGTAAAATTTCGCACACTCACCCAGTGGTAGCTGCCTCATCCTGCTGCCGCTGCTGCTGATGCTGCTGCTGTTGTCCGTGTCCGTTTCACCCTTTTGCCATTATCCGTTCGATTGCTGGTGCTGCTGCTGCTGCTGCTAATAATATTGACACAAAGGATACTCTTTGGTCCTGCACTTCATACAAAAGGTATGAAAAAGAGGATGAAATACAACAACAACAACAACAACATCAGCAACAGCAGCAGCAATGGCTTTGATCGGTGAAGTCAATTGTAACACATCGAATTGTTCGCATTGATAGATTTTGATTTATTTGCAGTTATTTATAGGCCTTCAACTGCCACCAGCCAGTTGTGTGTGTGAGTGTGTGTGTGTGTGTGTGTGGTAGTCGATGACTCGACGCCTCATTGAGTGACGGGCGATGCGGCAATAGGACTAACTTTACCTACTTCACAGCGACATTAGATTATCCGTTCTTATCCTCGATTTTTGGTTTTTACCCTTTTAGTTGCCTGCCACAGCAAAAGATTCGCACACAGACACCAAAATAAACACACACACGCACACACATAGATATACATATACATATGCAAACATGCAGACAGGCATGCAAGAGGACGCAAGAACTTGCCACGTGATGCACATGGCCTACATGACATTGCATCTGCTTAAAAGTATCTGCATGCCACACACAGCTTCTGGCATGGAAATAACGTAAATATCAACGAGCCTGTTCCGGATTTCGATTTCGTTTAAAACTCTACGAAATTGCAGCTTGGAGCAAAAATACAAAAATGAAAACTCGGGTTCCGCTTAGGCTTGCAGGCTTGAAGCTGGCCACTTTTAATAGACGAAACATATTCGCAGTTGCCGGAAAATATTTAAATTCAACTCAATTTCACTTCGCAGATCACAAAAGTAGCTCACTAGTACAGTGATTACTCAGTTTATGGTCCGTGCAGTCGGTAAAGAATATTACGATTTGTGTTGCATTTAAGTTGTTTTCTGATTATTGCTTCAAGAGCTGCAGCTGCATTCCTGCACTAATTGCACGAATGCGGCAAAGTATCTGTGAGATACATTTGTCAGTGTTGCCACAGTTGCTGCCACAGTTGCTGCTGCTGCTTCTTGCGCTGCTGCGTCATCTTTTTTGCAGCTACAGTCCAATTGTCCAACTGTCCGACTGTCTGTGGCCGCCAACCACAGCCCATGGCCATGGGGTGGTTCAGATAACTCCACAAGCTCCAGCCATATGTGTGTGTGTGTGTGTGTGTGTGTGTGCTTATTGCATATCCTTAAGGTAATCACATTCACAATATAATAAAACCATGCGGTGACGTTCCTTTTGCGCTTCAACTGCCGCTGGCCAAGCGACTGTTTGAGCCAACGTTGCGGCCACAGCGACTGCTGAATGCGCTGCACAGCACATGTGTGTGTGCGAGTGTGAGAATGTGTGTGTGGCTGTGTGTGTGCGTTTGGCTGAGCATAGCGCACTTGGTCGTGTGGTTAGAGCCGGGACATAAACAGCATAAGAAAACGGTTGCCTTCATCTCTCGCCCCTTCTCCCTCTTACACTATGTGTGTGTGTGTGTGTGTGCTGTTTTTTTTTTCGTGTAGCGTCTTCTTTTCGTTTATTTTGAAAAGTTTGTTGGTATCCGGCTACAAGTCCCTTGGGCAGCATTTGCCACCCCATTCACAGGCAGCTGTGAGAAGACAACGCTACAAGCGAACCACCCACAAACCCACACACACCCACACACACACACACACACACACACACACACACACCTTTGAAATTCTTCAAGTTAATGTTGTTGTTGCCGTTTTCTTTTCATTTTTTTTTTCGGTAACTGTTGTTTTTTCCTTTTCCAAAATGGACATATGGCCATTGGCATGACCGAACACACACACACACACACACACACACACACACCGTATCCACATTTATCAGTGCATATGTGTTCGTGTGTGTGGTTATCTCCATGTGGGTTTTAAAACCTTAAACAATTTCGGCAACGGCTTGCGAATAGACTGTAAATTGGGAAATTAATGGCCCTGTTATGGCTCGTGTATTGTTTTTTAAAGGGTTTTCCTTACTTTTTTTTTTCTGTTTTGTTGTCCAACCCCCCCGCTACCCCCGCATTTCACATGTTTTCTTTTATATTTTTCTAGCCCTGCCCTGACTGAAAGATAGAAGGCGTTAGCCGCCCGCCGGGTGGTTGTCTGTGGCGTCTGTGCATCAAGAATGGACCTGAGCTCTGCATTCTTGTGGCTTTCCAATTCGAGTTGGATTTATGAATTTTTGTAACGGGGAATCAAGAGCTCTCCACGGCAAAGGCGGTGTACTTATATATACATATAAACGAGTTTGTTATAGGTGATCAACGCGCAGTCCAAATCGTAAGGGCTAAGAAGCTAAGATTTGTGCTGAAATCTCTTTGAGGATCAAAGTGGAAAACTCGACAGTTAAGTAGAGGCAAATGGTTGACAACAAAGTTCATTTAAGACATACAAATGGCCGTAGAATCCCATAGTACTCCCTCCTTATCTATACGAAATATGAAACGGACTTTATCAGTATTTTATCCACCTGCTTACTAATGTAGATCTTTTCCAGCACTTTCTCTCCTCGATTGGGCAGCGTACTCTTAATCTTCTCTATGCAACAGTTAGAAAAGCGAATCTTTGAGTTCTGTAATTATTATATTTACTTTTGACAATATTTTGATAAAAATAGTAAACTACTCCGCAAATCAAGAGTCTCTCTTTCATCAGGGTATCTTCCAGTCGGGCACTTTTACTTGTTTTCTTCTTCATTTTTTATTTTAATATGTAAGTTTTCCAGAGATTGATGTTAAGCCCGTTTAGTTCTGCGAATAATTTGAACTATGTAATTTGTCGCATGCTTAAAAGTCGTATAAATTGAATGCGAACTAATTGAATGCTAGGAAAAAGGATAAGTGAGCGGAAGAAACGTCGAGAAAACTGAGAAAACAACAAGATGTGTATTTGTGTAATATTAAGGCAGAACAGAGACCGAATTGGTAACTGAAGTGGACCCAAAAACAAACAGAAATAATAAGAGAGAAGCAGCTAGGGGAAAGAGCTGGGAGGGAAAGGCAAATGGCGGAGGGAGAAGCATATGCAAAAAATTTAAAATAATAACAGCCCAAAGGAAAACAACATTTGCAGATATTTTGTCGTTGTTTGTTTCAGAGTGGTTTGAAGGGGGGTGGGGGCATGTGGCGGGTTGGCCAAACGGACCGGTCAGGATATGTTCACACACACACACACACACAGACACAGTTGGGGGACTATAGATCGAATGGAATGATACACATTCGAGTTGGCGAAACGCGCGCCACGCTGCTCGGACTTTTGGGGGGTGGCTGTTTAAGTGTGTGTGTGTGTGTATTGTGTGTGTTGTGTGGGTGGGCAACTGTATGGTATGGAAGGGCACAGGACAGCGCAGGACCTTTTGTATTTACATGTCTTAAAATTTTAAAAAGGACCACAGCAGCGACTAGAAAGGACCTTGGCAGCTGTTTTGCATATGTGTCTATGTGTGTGTGCGTGTGTGTGTGCGTGTGTGTGTGCTGTTGGGTGTAGTTTTGACAACGAGCATTGGGCCACAAAGTTTGCTCTTTGTATATACACATATGCAGATGTTGGTGTGGGTGTGTTTGTGTGTGTGTGTGTGTGTGTGTGTATTTTGTGGTCCTTTTGGGTGGCAGAAGGTCCAGAAGCTTGTTCAGTTGCCCGGTTCCGTTTCATTAGTTGGACTGTCGTTTGGCTTACCTTGCTGTTGAGGGGCTGGAAGGGGGAGGGCAGGCGATATATACACATGCACATATACAAACGTACATGAATGTGTTTGCGGGTGTATGTGTGTGTGTGTGTGTTTTGTGGCTCCGCCGAATGCCGAATTGGATTTATACGTGTATAATAAAAGTACTTGACGGGAGGGCCAAAACACTAAATGACTATAAAAAGCACTTTGAAGAGGGTCAAATGGAGATAAATTTGTGGGTGTGTGTGTGTGTGTGTGTGCTGCCCTCGTGCGCGTGTGTGTGTGGTCACAAGGACTTGCGGGACACTGTGTTAAGGATATTTGCTTGTGTCTAATGTGTTTTTATTTTCCAGCTCGTTTTCGTCTTACGTTTTACGATTTCGACGGTCACTTTTGTGGACGTGGCTTGGCGCAACGTGGCCGGGCGTCAAATGTCCTTCGTCCTGCGTAAAAGGGCTATTTGCATGCATGCATGTGTGTGCGCGTGTGTGTGTCTTGGGGGTTTCGCCCTAGGGAAGGGGCTGGGCTTGTGTATTTTATGGCCACACACACGCACACACACACCCGCACAACATTTCTTTTTGCGCCTTTTGACATCGGTCGTTCGGTCGGTTGGACCAGCCGACAACTCGCCCCGTCATTTGAATTGTACCCATCCATACGTTAGGAAAACCCTAAAAAATAAGCCCCAGCCCCTCCCACCAACTGCTGAACTTTCCCAATTTCCCATACCAATTTCAGATAGCATATAGAATGTAGTTGGGGACAAGAGAGTTGTGGTTTCTATGAGACTAACAAATGCCCTGCTTGGACTTTAAGTTACACGAAATAGTTAAATTGAAAGCAGAGCAAAGTTAGTCTCAAGTTAAGAGAGTTCTTTCTATGAAAACTATCGTATATTTTATATGTTTCTTGATATTCCAAAAACATTCGAATTGTGTTCTTTCTAAATGTTGAGCTTCGTTTTGTGATAGAGATTCGGCCTGGTATACAGGGTCAATCAATAGTGGATATATAAATGACGTTCTCTATATCTTAAACTTTAAATTTGGTAAAGGCTGAGAGTAAAAATGAGCTGCATAATGGGTCAAGTCTTAAAACTCTTCTACTTTCTTTCCATTACTATGCTCTCTATACCCCTTCTTTATCCTTTCTATATCCTTGCTTTAACTTATATTCCATACTTCTTTCTCAACAGCAACTGAGCTGCAAATTTAACTCCAACTCTATATGGACTCGAAATATTGAAACATTTCTATATTATTATTTAGCCGATCTGTGTAACTCTTTCGCAAGTTCTCTGCACAGTTTCATAAATCAAAAAAACCTTTCAGGAGGTCGCCTTTGGCTTGTAGCACACATTCCTGCAGTACGAAAGGTGGAAACATGTGCGGTAATATGATACTTTTCGGGGTTGAGCTGTGACTGGACGTTTGCATCCATTTCTAATTGCAAACTGTCAATTACATTGAGCAGGAGAGAGAGTTATGGCCCAAGGTTGGCCCCGACGGAATACCCACTGCGCTGGGCTAGGCATATGCTGGATATGCCATATATGCGGACGTCAATTGGCCCATCTGGCAAATGGACAGCGGCCCGAATTTGCAATTTTTATGGCTTATAAAAAACCAATAACAACAAACACAACAGCGACAACGAGCAGGAGGAGTTGGAGTTGGAGGAGTTGAGCGAGGACACGGGATGACTAGTTCCTGCGTCCGGCGCTGTAATTCGATACTCAATGCCGTTGCCGCTGCCCCTTTGGGGCGCCTCCCCCTGCCCCTGTGCGTTAACCCTTTGCAAGGTCGCGTTCAAGTTTTGACGCATAAAACATGATTAATTTTTGTCGGCATTTTTATGCACTTTCAGCGTAGTTGTGTGACGCACTTTGAAGGCTGAAGCAAGACAAAAAAAAACACACACACAAAAAACAAATCAATCATTTTGCAGATTTTCCTCGAGGGGGTTTTCCATGAAAAGCCAAAACATGCCGCCTAATTGGGGTGCCTGCCATTTGGCCTGACCGCACTTCTCGTCCAAGTCGCAGGACATTTGACCATTGGCCAAGGTCCATCTGCGAGTGCATTGCCACACGGGAAACGGGTTTGTCGAGGAGCTCGTCTTCGGGGTTGCCGCCAGGCAAAGATCTTGGACAGCTGAACAACTGGACAACAACTGCTCTTTGTCCAGCCTCGGCCCTTTGGCATTCGCCTCGATCACCTCTTGATGTTCATCTGGGGAGACACGCGTCACAGCTCGGCACCGAAGTTCAAATTGATTAGACCGTTGAATCATTACGAATGCATTTTCGTTTTTGGAAGGTCAAGACATTTGACAAATTTTTTATATTGCAATGTTTTTATACCCTGAACCCATTAAAAATGGGTAAAAGGGGTATTATGTTGTTGTGCAAAATGCAAATGTATGTAACAGGCAGAAGGAAGCATCTCCGACCCCATAAAGTATACATATTCTTGATCAGCATCAATAGCCGAGTCGATCTAGCCATGTCCGTCTGTCTGTCCGTCCGTCCGTCCGTCTGTCTGTCCGTCCGTCCGTCCGTCTGTCCGTCCGTCCGTCCGTCCGTCCGTATGTATGAACGCAAGGATCTCAGAACCTATAAGAGCTAGATGACTGAAATTTAAGATGTAGGTGCTCCTAGTGCCCGCGCAGATCGAGTTTGTTTCCGATAAACGATAACTTGCCCCGTTTCCAAGAAATCGATAAAAATGTATATCGAAATCCTGTTTTTAAAGCAATTTTGGTAAATAATAAGAGCTAGAGTCACCAAACTTGACATGTAGCTTCTAGAATAGTATATATATATCGATTATCTTTCATTTTATACCTATCAGGGTATCCCCTAGTCGGGAGCTCCCGACTAGAACCTCTTACTTGTTATTCTTATCCTAGCCAAATTCCAAATGTAATGGAATTTAATTTAGCTATATTCTTATCTCTTTGCATCTTCATATGCCCTGAATATGTAAGCTTCCTAATATGATATATTTACATAACATAATTCCCTTTTTCAAATATGTTTAATGTTTAATGTTTAAAATCTTAAACCTGAACACTTAACAGTGAGTTAACATTTTGCTTCAAATAACTCGTGTTAAGTCGTGGATATTTGAGAATTCTGCGAATATGTCGATTGGAATAAAACGTTTCAAAAGTAATATAAATTATTTTGAGTTATTTATTATTTGCAAACAGTTTTTATTTAGATTTATTTCGATTATTTAATAGAAGTCGTCTATGCAATGTTCTTTTAAAACCCTCACTTGTGATAATTTGCAGCCGCGATCAAATTAAAATAACTGCTAGTTAGCCAAAGGAATCTCAACAACTGACAACTTTTCTACAGCGACTCTTATTCCCTAGGATATGCGTTACAGTGGTGTTCGAAATATTGATCCGACCGGCACTGCAAAAGGTCAAATTGTAGGCACCTCCCCGATCTGATTGGAATCATATTTTATCCAATCGCGAGTTTTTTCTTACTGTTAGGGGTAGCTACTGATCTCGGCTATGAAGCAACCCCTAATAAACAAATGTTGCGGCTATATTCCGAATGGGTCCGAAAGGGATGGAAAGTGGAGAGGAAAGCGAAAGGGAAAAAGTGAGACAGAGAAAACAGTTTTAAAACAGCTAACAACTACCTGAGTAGGGTATTTGCATAGCTCGGGTTTCACTTTTTACCTAAGCCCAAGCCAAAGAGTGAGTCATTAATTAAATTGTCGAGATCAGTAGGCTTTCCATAAATGGTTTACTCAGATCTCTTAGATCGTATTACTGATATATCTGATTGTACTTTACCTAGGTTATTATAAACACATATACATTTTAATGTTTGGCTTACTTATTATGTTTTATTTCATATATTTTCATTTCAAAAGTTTTGTTTTATATGAAATATTTGTTTACTTATTTTGCTTATCTATTATTTTCAGAAGAGCAGAAGGGAATTATTCGAGAATTTTCATGTCACCTAACACAATTATCTTAACATTAAATTATAATTTTGTTATGCAATGTCTAACGCATGGATGACGACATCTCCCAGCCCGTAAAGTCTATATATTCTAGATCAGCATTAACAGCCGAGTTGAGAGAGTCCGTCCATCCGTCCGTCTGTCCGTCCGTTCGTCTGTCTGTCCGCCTGTCGGTTTCTATACGAACTAGTCTCTCGGATTTAAAGCTTTCGTCTTGAAACTTTGCATTGCTCTGCGTTTCTATTTCAGGCCGGATCGGAACACTATATTATATAGCTGCCATAGGAACGATCGGTTGAAAATAAAGTAATGGAAGGGAAAACTTTTTTGTTTATCAAGATATATCTATCTTTCCCAAACTCGACGTTTATAAGTTTCAGTATGCACCCCACATATTTGCAATATCTTATCAACATCGGACCACAATATAATATAACATAGCTGTTATAGGGCAGATCGGCGGAATAGCTGGAATTAACATAAGGTAAAATATTCTATTTTCAAACTCTGCACTTACGAGCTGCACAATTCTTACATATTACATATTACTTTCTCGTTATTATAATTATTTTAATCTAATTCTCAAAAATATTATTATCATTTCAAAAAGCAGGCAGTCATTGTTTAATAATCAAAAAGTCAATATAGACGAGGTTAGCGAATATTTATAATAAATAATGTGACTTAATTCTCATCATTTCGTTGAAAAAAGATTTCTCCACTGTTTTGATTCTTCTCAATATTTAGATTCACAAAAATAATAAAACTAATTTAATATAATTGAAGTTGAAGTTGAAGATGACAGGTAAGAGTCTTCCATATACTTTTGACTACTTACACCTTTCAAAAACACATCTATTTTTAAGATATCGTATTCACAGAAGATGCATCCCACACGTTTTTCATTTGGGATAAACAATTTCATAGTCTACTTCTTGGGGACACGGGGCCCTTAGTAATTCCCAAATGTGTTGCTGGAATGTTGATCATAAGCAAATTATTTGCCTGACGAATGCGGAATGTGTGTAGTTTTTGCTGGAGCTCAAAGGGGGATGGGCGGCAGGGGGGCGGTAGGGTATGGATTTTGAGTTTGGGTTTGGTTTAGGGTTCGGCTCTGCTTTTGGGTGGGTTTGTCAAGACGCCTTGTCTAGACCTAAAAACAATGAATGTCGAATATCTGTTTGTGATTTGTTTGAAATACTTTTCAAAGGTATATCCACACGCACACACATGCACACACGCACACACACATGTTGAAAGACGCGCATTTAAATATCTTTCGAGTGGTCTCAAATTAATTTACACCCAATACACACGCACACACACGCACACACGTATGTGGCACACACGTGAGCTTGGCAACTGGGCGGCGGCATCGAGTGACAACAACGAAGACTACATGAAGGACGACCAGAAGTGGAAGGGGAACAATTAGAAGCCAAAAAACCGAAGCCAAGTCGCCAACGAGCACAAAAGGCCCCCAGCGTCGGCTCAGAGTTGTATATAGCTAGCGTGTCTGTGTGTCCGTGTGTGTGTGTTTGTCTGCGGGTGTGTACACACATGTGTGTAGCATCAGGCTGTGTGTGTGTGCGTTTTTTACGACATGGCTGCAGCTTCACATGGCTGATTCGCAATGCTCTCAATTCCCAGCTGAAGTCAGCCCAAGCCCCAAACCCAATCCCGTTCGTCCGCTCCCGCTCCCGCTCCCGATGCCGTTCTGGTTCTTGTTCTCACGTTCTTGTTGAGAACAAAAGGTTAAATTCGCTTTCAAATGGTCAGAATTATTTAATGAGATGGGTTTTTAGGTGGCGGGCCGATGGCGATGGCGGACAGGCAGGCGCACTGCGTCCGACATGGCGCGTGTGGGCGACCACCAACACAAAGCCAACAGAGTGTATGTGTGCGAGTGTGTGCGTGTGTATGTGTGTGCGTGAAAAAGGGTTATTGCTGCCGGCAAGCAAACACCACCGGCTACCCATTGCGGACTGTGGACCGTGTGGACATCGGACATCGGACAGCCGACTCTCGACTGTCGACTGTCGACGGCCTTTGGCTGCCAACCGACCATCCAGCCGTAAATCCACCCGCTGCCGCCATTACGATGCGCATCCATTGCCGTTGTCGTCTAACTGTATTTCTCTCTCCCTGCGTGTGTGTGTGTGTGTGTGTGTGTGTGAGTATCTTAGCTTGTATTGGTGTGCATATTCAATGGTTGCCGCAACGGCTGCCCACTCTTATTTGCATTAGTTTCAAGTTGTCCAGCCTTGAAAGTTTCTCACTCACAATTAGCAGAAACACGGAAAAGTGGAAAAGTGCCCGAAATGTAATTCAACTCCATGGAAATTGCGCAGATTTAAGCAGATGAAAATCGTAGAAACACCGAAATATATGACAATTCAAATTGAATATACCAATTGACCAAAGAGCACAAAATAATATTTACAGCAAACTACATTTATCCACTTGGGCCCTGAGATTGGACACATTTCAGACATACAAATGACAATTTCTGATTGTTTTAATATAACACAATATTGGAACCTGATATTATTTACAATTATTATTGAAGAACCTACTGTGAACCCACAGCGACCTCTTGTGCCTTCACTTCTTCATTCAGTTGTCGCAGACCTAGCTTGAAGCATAAAAAAGTCCTAACAGGTAGGGTTGTTTAAGCCAGCGAAAGGATTCTTGCAAATCTTATCTTGCTTGACCCGTAGTAACTATATGTTTTAGGGCTACAATCTGACCGACTCTGAGATATATGCTTGCTGCAGCATTAATAGGGCTCTATGCCAAGTTTCACCGCGACACCTTTCAGGCTCGAACAGTTCGTATAGACAGGTAAATAGATGGATGGATGCATAGGTCTTGACAATATCAAATACATTTCTTTCATGTGCACAGTTTTAGTTCCCTCTTCAAGGCTGTTTCAAATTTTGGTCTGTTTTAAAAATATATGGGACCTACAAGTTTGAAAGTATAATTTTAAGCTTTGGGAATTTTAAATTTATTCAATATTTTTCCGTATCTGAAAATCATGTTTAACTTGGCGTCTTGTACAAATTTAATTGATTCAGAATGAAAGTAAAATACTTAAAATTCGCATTTCTTTCATTTCGGATGTTGAAATTGTCAAAAGAAATGGAAACTTTTTGCAAATGTGCACAGCTTAAAAGCCAGAAAAATCTTGACCATGAAAATGACATTTCGCATGAAATGTTTGATTATTTTATGGGATATATCGAGTAGATGATATATTAAAAGAAGTTTGGAATTTAGATGCAGAAACAATCGAAGAAAATAAACTGAGCTTGTATTTGGCAAAGCTATGGAAGTGACAAGTTAAGATGGACCCTTCATCGTATGCCAAGGACTCTGATATTAATTGAAACGTAAATACAGAACGTGAAGGATGTCATTAAAATAAGTAGTGTGATAAAAGTGTCCTTTGAAGTTGTGCATGAGCTGTGTGGGTAACTTGTACATGCTATAAGGTATATAGATATTCAATTCTAATTCTAAAAGTACATAAGTTTCAATTATGTGTGCGCATCTGTGTGTGTGTGTGCCTGTGTGTGTCCTTTGAGGGTTGATTGCTAAACTTTATAATGAGAGCAAGGAACACACGCGTGCCTCAAAATATTTACACACAATGGGCCGAGGCCTAGGCCCGGGGGAAACGGACAGGCACTGCCCGTTGGTCGGCCGGTCAGCAACGGCTTTGGCCTTTGGTAATTTGTTGAGCTTCAAATGCGGGACGTGGCGCACGCAGATGTGTGTGTGTGCGTCTGTGTGCCTGTCGCTTTTCAACCCTTGCTAAACTTGTATATGGAAATGGTAACGGGAGACGCAGCCATTGCATCTGGTCTGGCAACTGAAATTGGGAACTGGATGTTGGGAGTCGAAATTTGGCAGAACGGCAGCCGGGACGAGCTCAGCTGGCAAGAACAACAGAAGTGGGAATCGAAACAGAAATGGGCACTAAAATATAGGCACAGGAACAGGCCCAGGCAGAGGCACAGGCACATTGAGCCAGTTGGACAGGCACGCACGTAGAGAGATTAAAGGTTAGCACTCGCGACCTTGTCGGGGCCCCGGTTGAGGCACTGACTCGACGTCGCTCGACAGCTTGGCAAAGCAGCTTGTGGCATGTACGTGCTCGTTGTTGCCTGCCCAGCCGCCCTTCCGCCCTTCCGCCCTGCCGTCCTGCCGCTCGCTGACAATGTAAGCCGCCGGCCAAGCAGCCCATTAAAGCGAATCGTAAATCAAATGAGTTGCATAAATGCCTACAAAATGTTTCAATGTTTTCGAATTTTGCGGCCTACGCCAAATATCCGCAAGTAGGCAATAAACATTTGTACACCCACTTTTTCAGCCTAAGGATCTGTGGGCCTCGAGCCGAGTCAGGTGGCATTGGAGGGGTGTGGGGCGGTTGGCCAAAAGTTGGTGTTGGTATTTAGATTTGCTGATTTCGAAAGCATTTAGCCGTCAGCAGCTTTTGTTGACGGTATTATTTAGCAACTAAGTGCTATATAGCGTTTTGCAACACTTAACTTGCTGAGAAACCAGTTGCATAAATTGACGGAAGATTCAGGGAATATTAAAGCTTCAGAAATTTATATTTAGATTTGCTAATTGAGAGAGTAATTGACAGTTTACAGCTTGTTTCAGAAGTTCAATTGAGCATCAAGATGCTGCAAAGCGTTTTACAACACTTCACTTGCTGAAGAATCAGTCAGTCGGTACGCGAATTCTTAAGGCCTCGAAAATTGATGTTTATATCTGCTGATTATGAAAGTATTTAGCCATCAGCAGCTTGTTTTGGCTCTATCATTTAGCAAATATATGATGTTTAGCGTTTTGCAACACTCAAATTGCTGAAAAACCAGTCGGACATCTCGGTGAAAGGTTCATAGATTATTGAATCATCGGAAATCAATATTTAGATTTTCCAATTGAAAGAGCGTAGACAGTTCCTAGCTTGTTTCATAAGTTTCATTGAACAACAAAACGCTGTTAGGGTGCATAGCGTTTTACAACACTTATGTTGGGTCACATAAAGGTAGTCCGAAAGCATTCGTAAGTTGCATTATCATCTTTCTGTTGCCAAATGTCTTAAAACGCTTCACAGCACTCAAATCTAGATATTGCCGATAGTAGGAGCCCATTAGTATATGCATTTTTTTGTACTTCGATTTTTTTTGGTCTAGATCATTGTTAGCTATCCAAAAATTGGCTGCAGCATTTTACAACACTGCAATTCATATGCAATGTGACCGTTTTTCCAAATAAGCATTTCCGTTCTTTTTGAAATATCTTTAACTTTCATTTGAGTATTCACTCCTTGCTTTCCTTTCGCGCTCCCTCCCTTGCCTCTCACTCTGTTTGTATGCTTTTGGTCGCGTGCAGGCTTTTTTGGGGGGTGAAGGGGAAGGGGCAGGGGCAGAGGAGAGGGCGGTGGTCGGTATTGGGCTGCTGCGCTAACCTAGTCAAATAAAACACTTTCTAAAATTTGACTTTGGGCAGAAACCGCATTCATTACTCTTAGCCGAAGGATGTGTAACCCTTGCAGGAATTTGCCGTTTTTAATCTCATTTCAAAAGTCTTTTCCAGGCGCCGCACACACACACACACATACGTTATAAGTGTGCTTGTGTGTGTGTGTGTGCATATGGTGTAAATATGAGTATTGGTCCAACTTGGCTAGTGTCAGATGGAAAAATAAGTTCTGGTCGAGGGCTTTTTGGGGTTCGCCGAACGCTCCGAACGGGCACTCTCGACGGGTGGAGCGGGGCGGGGCGGTGCGAACGAGCTGGAGGATTGAAAATGATGGTCCGACAGATTTTGAAAATTGCCAGCCGCCAGTCCTGGACGACGCATGGGACAGACAGCCGCCAGGCAGTCGTTGCAAGTGACTTCGGGCTAAGGGTATGGATGTAGAGGGGCAGTGGGCGGGGATGGGTGGCAGGTTAGGGCAGACGTTTGAACGCGATGGCGTTGCCTGCGGCCTGTCTGGCCAAGAGGGCGGGGCAGCGTGCAGTAGGACTCGAGGCGACCACAGACCTGAGCCTTGAGCTGGGTAAATATTTGTGGTTTCCGAAAGGATACTTTTAGCTATGCGTAAATTCAAAAAGGCAAATTGGCAACTTCTGAGCACAGTCCCCAACCCCGCCCACAATCGCGCCGCCCCCTCCACTTGCCCCCAGCCGTAAGCGGCCAGGACTCATTTGCTGGCCGCTGCGACCTCGCTTGTTACTTCAGGGTCTTGCCAGGGCGGGGGAGCAGCTGTTGAGTGTGTGTGTGTGTGTGTGTGCGAAGATACATATCTGCTGGCGTTGCGTTAGCCGCATCAACAAATACAAACACACGCACACACACACACACATGAAGCTGCTGCGCCTGCGGCCCTGTTGAAGGTGGGGGTCTGCCAGCTGGGGCTTTGGGTTTGGGTTTGGAGTTGGGGTCTCGGCTGGGGCGTTGGTGATTTCATTAGGACGGTGACCAAATAGATTTATTAATCCTAAGGCTAATAAATAGTGTGCGACATTAAAACACACACACACACACTTACACACATCATTTATATATGTGTATGTATATATGTACATATGCACACGAGCAGAGCAAACCGCAGCGCAGCTTCCCGAATGGAACCGGTTGATACGGCGACCCCGCCCGCTCGGGCCAGCTCTGTCAGGGGTTGCTGCTGTTTATTTTCGGGCATAAAAGGGCAAATTTCGCAGCCCGTTTTGCCCAGCATCAGTGAGATCACACCCCAGTCGGCCCCTCCCCCTCCTCCCTTCTCTATGCCTGACCCTGCGGCGGTCCATTGGTCAGTTTTTGGCCGGCAAATGAGGCTGGGGGAAGAGACAATTAACCTTTGCCGGATCTGCTGATCTCTCTATCTCGTGTTTTGGGATGCTTTGCAGCAGCTTTATTAAATATAAAAAACATGTTTCCTTTTTTATATGATTATTTTGGAGGGTTTTTTTGTTTAAACTTGTTGACCCGCTGACCTCTTGTGGCAGTCGGCAGCAAATTGTCGCAGCTAATCAGTAATTAGCGCTTGTCGGGGAATTTAATTAAAGCCAAGCGTTGAGCAGGAATTTGACAATTCGTCTCAGTTGGGCCGTAAGTAGTTACACCGACATCTTAGCCAATCTCAAGTAAACGTGCAACAATGCTACATGCCACATGCCGCATGTCGCATGTCGCATTCTTCAACTCTTTGACGAGCCGTTAAAATGTCAACATGTGCGCACTCACCTGGCAACTAACTGAGCCTGCAAACTAAACTGGCAGCTGGGGACGGCTCACGTCCTGGGCTGGGTTGGATTCGGACCAGGCTGCTGTCCGAGCAATGAGCACGCGTCTCATAAATTTGCGCAAAGCGCATTTAAATGGGCGGCACTGCGATTTGACATTTTTAATTAAATCAGACCAGGTCGGGCAGGTGCTCTGCGAGCAGAGCTCTCGCAATTGTGTTTTTGCTCTATGTACTATTTTATATATACCAAATGTCACATTTTGTGTAATCGTGTACATCTATATCTACGTAAAGAAGTTTTTACTGTCTGACGGACTGTTTGATTTCCTGAGTGACAGACTTAATGACTGACTTACTGACTGACTGATTGACTAGGTGAACAACTAACTGATCGACTGACTAATTGACTAACTAACTAACTTACTGGCTGATTGATTGACTTGCTGAGAGACAGACTCATTGACTGACTTACTGATTGACTAGCTGACTCATTGACTGATCGGCTGACTAGCTAACTGATTGATTGATTGACTTGCTGAGTGTCGGACTGATTGACTGATTAATTGATTGACTGATCAACTGACTGACTGACTGATGGACTGAAGGAATGAATTGCTGGCGGTTTGACTGACTGACTGACTGAATGATAAAAGTGATAGCTGTCTGACTGACTGATTGACTGACTTCCAGAGTGGCAGACAGACTGAGTCCGATTTTATATAATTAGGCAAATAACAGGGTTACATCACAACTTTTGACAAAAGTGGTGTTGACTTCGAAGACTTAAGTCACATCAGAAGCGACTTGTTAGTGAATGCATTTGACCACAATGTAATTAATTTATAAATTAAATAAAATCTTGGTAAGGATTTGGACTTTAGCAAGGGGCACACGATATGCAATGCATGGCTGTAAGCCAAAAAAAATGAAAACTAATTGAGGTGGTTCGGATCACGGTTCGAGTCAATATCTCTTTTCCATTCAATGAGCCCAAACTTCGCTTCAAACCTTGGTTCGCCAACAAATCATGTTTTGAATGAAAATGATTCAGTTCAAGTTAAGGCTCGATTGCGGGTAAACAAGAAATTGGAGTTCCGGGCCAGAACTGGTTGGCTTTAAGGCCGGAATATTGGGTGGGAAGTATTTAAATAGTAATGCTGCCAAGCTGCAAGCGGCAATCCGGCTGAAAATACAACAAAGCCAAAACCAAAGCCATATCCAGATGAAGATTTCATTGTTGTTGCACTTTTAGTGGCAGCCGCCGCTCGAGCAGCTCAGTGTGCAGGTCATTAAAGATGCCAACGACAGTTCAGGATGCGTTCAATGGTCGCAGCTGCAGCTGCCCCACAGCACAGCCCATGCACCCCCAATGCGTTGCCCGGTCGCAATTGTGCAACAAAACGTGGCGAGCGGCAGGCGAGCAGGCAACAAAGCAAAAGACCGTCTCACATTTAGCAGCAGGCAGCGGGGTGGCAAGCGGACTCCTTGAGGCAAGGTGGACAAATGGATTTTCCAAATAAACGCAAAGTGGGCGGCGGGTGGCCCGGGTTGGTTGCCTGGGGGGTGTGGCCAAAGCCAAAGCCAAAGCCAAAGCCAAGTCACAATTGCATTCGCATTCGCATTTGTTTGAAAGAGTCGAAAGAACAACAAAAACACAGCTAACACGCACACACACACACACGCACACACACTCTATGTGGCAGCCAGAAGAAGAATGCACAAAAACCCAGTGAAAAGTTAGAGAAGTCATTGAATGTCAGCCATGCAGCAAGCGCGGGCGGGCTGGCGGGAGGGCGGTCGGTTTGGTGGACATGGTCGCCTGGAAGCCGCAGCCCCGCCGCCCCGCACTCCACAGCTGCAGTCGTCGTCCTCGTAGTAGTAGCCTGTATATCCGTGCATCCTTGCAACGCCGTCGCACACACATTCGCCGGCTTAATGATTCTTTTATTCATTATTTTCCCTTCTCTGTTTTTTTTTTCTCTTTTTTTCAGACGAACTTTCCACATATCGTGCTTTGGACAGCGGCGCGCATTTAGCCAGAAACATAGCGAGGGAGTTGGATTTGGAGTTGGCTGCAAGGGGTCGGTGGTCGGGGCTGGCTGGTGGCAGGTAGCCATGGCTAACGTGCAACTTGCCGTTGCACACGGCACAAACGCTGCGAGGCCGCACCGCCCGCCGGCTGCGGCGTCTGTGAGTGGGGATGGCGCGGGCGGGGGTGGGGGTTGCTCCTTGGGGGCTCTTATTAACGAGCCAGCGAGCGCGCGAGCGAGCGTACCATGTCCTGCCCCGTGTGTCCTGCTCCACCTACCCAGCCCCTACCTAGCCAGGCAATGGACCACTCTCTCTCCTCTCTGTCCGTGTGTGTGTGTGTGTCAGTCCCTCTTCTCCGCCATTGCAAGCAGAACACAATGTAAGGACAGTGCACTCCACACGCTATTTTCAAACAAGCACACACATACTTGCACACACACATACACACACACACTCGCACATGGTCGCTGGGCAGACGAACAACAACACGAATTTTGTGCGCGCCAAAAAGGATGCATTGAAAGGACGCGAGCCGACCGCTCTCTGTATCTGCGTCACAGCCTCTCCCTTCCCACACGCCCCCCCCCCCCACCCCTCCTCTCTTTCTATCTATCTCTTTCTCTTGACACTCCGCTCTACAGCCAAAGCGCTACAAAGGTTCATGGACAGCATGAGAGTCCTTAGCCGGGCACAAAAGAAAGGCTTAAGTTTCCATTTGGTCTCTAGAGCACGATATTCACCCACACACATACACACACACAAACACACATGCACACCCACAATCACACAAAATGGAGCCAGAGCTGGAGCTGGAGCTGGCGCCGGGTCGCTTTGCTCCGCTCCGGCTTGACTTGGTTTAGCTGGGTTTGGTTCAGTTTCATTGGGTTGCTTTGCGGTGTCAATGCGCAAATGCATCCCTTCAGCTTCGATACCCTGCAACCAAATAGATATATAGGGTATAAATGAAGCTATTTTCCTGAGCTAATCGTTTAAGCTAGACGTATTATTAAAGAACTAATTACATAATCTTACTTATTCTTACGATTGTAGATTTGAAAGAGAGTTCACATCTCTGCCAGCTTTTCCGTTTTATGTCGTATTTCCAACACTGTCCGATTCATTATTCTATTTATATTTCAAAATCCACTCAACACATACATATACTATAGGGTATTTCAGTATTTCGGTTTTTTTAGGAATAACATAGGTATATATTATTATTATATATGTTACACTTATTGATGGGTATCTTAGTGTCGCGCACTTTGATTTTACGTTATTTTAACTAACCAGGATTTTTAACTGGTTATCACTATTTAATTCATTTCTTTAAATTCTAGTGCATGCCCTTTGTAGATCTTTCTGACTTTTTAATTACAGGGTATTTTATGTGTCTCCTCTGTTTAAAAAGTTCAAAATGAGCTTCGACTAGCTTTAAAGCCAAATTATGCCAATTTTTAGGGCAAGTCTCTCTTAGGTAAATTTCATTACAGGGAATATTAAGTCTAGTTAACTAATAGAATTTAATTGTCATTTGTTACAGGGTATTCTTCAGCTTAAAGCCGCTTTTTAGCTGTACGCCTTTTGTAAACTTTTTATTTTCCCTTTATTCCCATTACATCGAAATGATTCTCATGAGAGCATCAAAAAGCGAAATTTCGCATGTTACAGGGTATTTGGCTGTCGGTTAGGCTCTATTTCGCGCCATTCTTTTTGCCCTCACGAATGTTTTGTGTGGCCTTCTGGATGCTGGGGCAGACGGTGCGGAGCCTCAGACATTTGTTCTTTGACTTTCTGTGCTTTCCGGGCTGCCATGCCCCCTATCTCTCTCCTCCTCTTCCTCCCCCCGTCAGCCACACGAAAACCAACCATTCGAATTCTCATGTGTGTGGGTGTAAAAGTTTGCGCTTCCATGGCAATGGCCAGGACCAAATGCGATTCAAAGTTTTCAATTCGGTTTTGGCCATTTTCTATTTGCCTTTGCACAAACTCTTTTTCCTCGGCCAGTCCGGGCGCGCGTCTTTGCCAGTGGCCAGCGCCCGAATCCCTTGGAGCCACCATGCCCCCAAGTCCACACACACACACACACGCACTCACGCACAACACAACCCTTTGGCTGCGCTGGGAATTCGCGCTGTGCGTTCTGTAATCAACGCATGTCCTTCGGATGGGACGCCCGCCGCCATGTTTGGCCATAACTGGCTGTCCGGGCGGGTGGGCGGGTGGTCGGGTGGTGGTCGTACTGTCCTGTCCTGCCCCGTTGTCCTTGTCACATTTGGTCCGCCATGCTGGCGATGCTTTCAATTAAAACATCACCCGGCGTACTCGGCTCTACGGCCACCCGCCACTTTTCGAAATTATTCAAGTGGTCAGATGGTGTTGTTCATTATTTCCATAGTTGTTGTAGTCCTCGTCGTCGTCGTTGTTGTTGTTGTTGCTGTAATTGCTTACACACTTGCGATAGGGTTGAAACACACACACACAGAGAGACTTACACACACACACACACACACACACACATTTCGCGCTTGAGTCTCGCATTTGTTTCTGCATCCAAAAGTTGAGGCAGTTCACACGCACATATCTGAGTGTGCCTGTGTGTGTTCGTGTGTGTGTTCCTGTGTGCACATTTACATGAGTCTTAGTCCTGGCCTGGCAATGGCTGTTACATCCGCTCACATTAACAGCATTGGCCCGGTCTCGGTCTAGTCCTCGTCCTCGTCCATGGCCTCGGCCTCCGTCTCGGTCTCTGACTCCGGTTTCTCGTTCTGGCTGCGAGTGCTTCAATTCGAACATAATAAATTAATTTATCATCAGAAAAGAATCTCTGTAAGCAAGCAGTAAAAGTTTCACCCTTATGGCCACACACACACACACCCAGGCTCACACTCGTGTAGGCTACCCATGATATACGAGTATCAGGCACACACACTTGAATTGCTCGCTCCGTCGTATCCCCAAATCTGCCCAAGCCCAGTTCCCCACGTTCCTACCAGGTCGCCAAGGCAGTCGAAGTGCTCCACATTAGCTGCATCTAGGTGTTGGGGCGGGTGAAGGGCATCTAAGACGGTCGCGGGCAATTGCCAGTGCAATCTGTCTGCCTTGCCTGGATGCCTTGCTAATGGATTCCCCTGAAGAGCTGCTATTAATTGCACCCTGACCATTTGATTGGCTCCGAATAATCTGTTCTCCCCCATAAAAAGTCAGTTCGGAAGCGTTATCTATTTATATATTTACCTTCTCTAAATGGAATCTCTAAACGAATTGCTTAATAAATATCTTTATCAATATGTAAGGCTGCTCTGAAGTCGATAACATATTCGAGTTGCTTTGGGGGGTCTATTGAAGGCTCAAAGCCCCATTGGCCGGCTCATTCGGCTTTGGCCTAGGCCACGAGCCGCATCAAATTCGTCTTTTATAATTATTTTATATTTATTTTGATCCTTTTTGTTTTTCTTTTGTTTTTTTCCTATTTTTTATGCCAAAAATTTGCCAGTTTTCATTCCTTATTTTTGAGAAACCAGAATAACAATAACCTTTTTGTAATCAGGCTTTCTACATCAGACAGTTCTTCTGCTCTATGCACCCACATTTTTCCACTTTCCACACATGCTTTCTACAGTTGACACTCCTTTCGTTTCTTGCACTCAGTTATACGATATCATGTTATGAGTGTTAAGTAATCAACTATTTGTTTATCTACATTTGACACTCCTATCTTTGTCCTCTGTGCATTCGGCAATCTCCATCAGACAGTTCTTCAATAGGCACCCATATTTGTCTTGTACTCCGGCCTTCTTCGTCATTATGCTTCTTATGTATTCAATTTTCTTTTTTACTCGGACAATGTACATTTGAGAATTATTTTTCCTTGCACTCGGGTTTTCTACATCAGGGAGAAATATTTATACTATAAATAAGAATATAATATTAATAGTATTTCTGAAATTTATAAAAGTTTAAGAATGGAGGTATTTTTTAACAACTTCAGTTGACCATATTTTCACTCGTTTTTAAATAGTTTTATCAAGCGTCATTTTCGTCTTTCAAGTATAAGGAAATCTAGTCCTGGACGGTCACCCTTTTTTCTTTTTTCATATATTTAATTTTCGATTTTGAATAGAGTATATCTGTCGAATAAACCCCAGGCAGAACCTCTTTCAGATAATTGTTGTGGGTCCAATACTTTATTCAACCCCGACTGTCTACATCAACTGATAAGATGTATCTATGTATATCTGTTTATCTTGTGATCGGGGAAAACTCGGCGCTTTAAGTTAAGAATATATTAACTTTTACGCCTTGCCATATTTATGCACATCCGTAAACCTGGTTATCGGCGTACATCAAAGCCGGGTCTTATTTTAACTTTTAAGAAATCTGTTTATGACTTACAAAAAGTATAAAACTGTTTTTCCGAATTTCCAAGATTATCTTAGATATCCGTGCTTAACATATACGTATTTCTGGAATAAAATAAGTTCTTGATTTTAGGTTGTTGCACTTTTTAGCATCCAAAAAAAGGATGATTGTCAAATGTGTTTGAATGTTTTATTCATTACATATACTATACTGTCTGTCTGTCTGTACGTTTTCGTAAGTATACCCTGTTTTAGAGCATTTTACTTTTGGTATTAATCGGGTCTTGGATGAATCGAGTTTATTCACAATTTTCTCCTCATTCGAAACAAATGGTTGGTCAAATTTTTAACGCGACCTTCATGAAATATCAGTCAGTTATTCTTCAATGACTTTTCAATCCTGCCAAGACGAGCAGCCAGCGGCTTAGCTCTTAAGGGAATCCTGGAAAGGGTTAAGGATATATCAAACGTCCATACCTAATATAAGGAATGCAACAACAACAACAACAAACATTCACACAGCAGCTCGAAAGAGACCGTAGGAAGCGAACATGTTCGACGCTCCGTTGTGCGAACAAGTTCGAGCCGGCCACAAGCTACTTGCAGCCTTGGGCATGGGCGGGTGGTTGGCTACGCTAGCTTGGGCAGCGACGTTGACAGCGCTGCGAGCGTTGGCGCCAGCTTTGGCTTTGCGTTGGCTTATGGCTGGCTCACACATGCGCCGGCCCCACATGTGTGCGAGCGTCTCGCAGTCGTTAGATTCCAATTCGAATTGAAGTTTCCGCCCCGCCAATTGGGCGGCCAGTTATGTTGGATTGGTCACTGTTGGTCGAGCTAAGAGCGATGTGTGACTCTGGAGGGAATGCGGGGAGCATGGGTCCAAATACGGGCGTTTGTATGGCCAGCGGCCAATGGGGGCCCACTGGGCAGCAGCGGCAGCACATGTTTGGACACAAGCTCTTTCTCGCTCGCTCGTTCGTTTAACTTGTTCGCTCTCACCAAGCACACATCTGTGGGCAGGCGACATGTGTGAAGTGTCTATGCATGCATGTGTGTGTGTGTGTGAGCGAGATTTGCATATCGTGCGTTTGCTTCGGCTCGCACGCCTGGCGACATCTGTCGGCAAACAGCGCGCGCTGTAAAGTATGCAACAGCTTCTGTTTATGATAACTCGCGATCGTTTTTTAATTTGCTGTTGCCTACTTTTGTGCACTGCCATAAATTTTATAGCACGCGATCTTTGGGTTAAGTCAAAAATGCTGGGTTTTATTTTTTTTTTTTACAATTTTTGTAATTTGTATTTTTGTATTTGTATTTCGTAACACAGACAACTATTTTTAATTATTAATTTACGCTTTGTATTAATTATTGTTTATGTTCAAAAAATTACACACACTTGAAAAATATTTTGTTTTTTGCTTTGTTTTTTTTTGTTTTTGCTTGAAATTTTACTTATAAATTTTTTTAGTTGCACATTTTACGCATTTGTCGTTTCTTTGAGTTTTAAAGTGTATTCTTTTTTTTGTGCTTCGCCTCGTAATTATTTTTAGTATAAATTTCTCGAGCTTTCATTTTTTGTTTAAATAGCTACAATTAAATTTTCTAATGTTTTATGATAGTTTTTAGTTTGCTGGGCTGCTTTTATATATATATATATATATATATATATATATACATTTTTTTTGCAGCTGTTTTTATTTCTTGTGAAGTTCGTTTCCGTTTTTGTTGCTGTTAAAAAATAAAAGTAATGAAAATAATAGGAAAGTAAATGAAAATAGTTTTAATCAGTTGAGTTGAAATAAAACATAAATGTTGTATGATTTTTATAGTATTTGCTTTTTTATTCAGTTTTTCTTGATTTTATATATATTAACTATATATAGGTATATAGACGTATATATACTATCTATATATATATATATATATATATATATGTATGTCTTGTCTGAAACACAATGCATTTTGCTCAGTTTTAAGAATTTCATTTCAAAAACCTTTTCTCACTGCGCTCTCTCTCTCTCGCTCTCGCTAGCTCTCTTTCCCTTCTCGCTCTCTCTCTCTCTCTCTCTCTCAAACAAACAAATTATGCACGATAAACTTCATAGTTGGCTTTACTCAAAAAATTGCTTGTATTATTGCAGCAGCCACTGTTGTGTGTGTGTGTGTGTGTGTGTGTGTGTGTGTGTGTGTGTGTGTGTGTGTGTGTGTGTGTGTGTGTGTGTGTGTTGTGTGTGGCTGCAATAGTAGAAGCAATTTTTAACTTTTCTTTTTTCTTTTTTGGTAAATTAGAAACCAGAACAAAACAAAAAACAAAGAAAAGAAAGAAAAAAAAACAAAGTTAACTAATTTTTTTTTCTTTTTTCTGCTTTTTCGAATTCGATTTGAATTTTGCTCGCCAAAAAAATTTGTACTAAAAACAATTATTAAATATTAATCAAAATGGAGTCTTTTTTTTTGTTTTGTTTTTCAAAAGTTTTTCCTTTTTTATCAATCAAATAACGAAAATCAACAGCAAAAACATTTAGGCAAAAAAAATTGGTTCATTTCTCGTATTGGGAACCCTCCCCCTACCCCCCTCTCTCTCTCTCTCTCTCTCTCTCTCTCTCTCTCTCGCAATACGCATCGTTCTTTTGTCTCTTTCATAGGCAAAGAAAATAAATACAAATACGTTAGTTCCTCAGTCTTCTAAATCTAGTTATTTGTTTGTTGTGTCGGTTTTTGCTTCTTTTGTAATTGTTAATTGCTTTTCGCTTGAAGTTTTACGTACAAATTTCATGACTTTTCACGCCTCTTTTCATGAGTTGCCTGCCTTTTCTAATGCTCAACCTCTGCCAAATTTGCTGCTCTTCAGTTTTTGTTTTTTCTTGTTTTGTTTTTTTTTCTTTCAATTTGCATTTTCTTGGATTCTTAAGCTAATTGTTAAAAAAAAAAATTTGTGTTTACATTTATCGATTTATTTATGTATGTAAGTAAAAAATTTGATTACTTTCGGTTTTGTTTTTTGTTGTTTTTTGTTTTTTTTTGTTTTTAATTACATTTAATAATAGAATTATTTTCTATGCAAAAAATGTCTCGAAATTATATAAAAAAAAGATATATATAAATATATCATATATATGCATATATGTATATATATATATTGATATATGCATATATATAATATATGGTAATATATTAATTATAGTTGATAAGTTTTCTTTTATACAAGTTTTGCGCTTTAGTGCCTAAATGTCTAGATTTACTAAAATGTACATCGATGTTTAACAAATACGCGATCTTAAAAAACACACAAAAAAGAGGAGATATATCTTTACTATATACACATATATGTATATGTATATGTATATGTATATGGATCACACACATGTGCAAATGTGTGTTAAACTTTAGCGCAGAATTTGCTTTTTCTATATGTATATATATATATATATATAATTATTTTGTTTAGATTTACTTTTAGTTGGTTTTGTAGTATTTTTTTTTTTTTTGTTTTTTAGGTTTTCTTTTATAGTATTTTTTGTTGTCGTTAGTTTTGCCTTTTTACAAAGTATTATTAACTCTTATCCGCTAGAAATACACTGGAAATTGTCTCACTGGCGCAGCTGCGGCTGCGGCTCCTGCCAAGAATTGTTTACATTTCTAATACACATACATATATACATACATATATATATATATCCATATATAAGTATATATATATATATATGTATGTATATACTTAATGTTCTTTCTTTTGTGCTTCGTATAAATTATTTTAAAGATATTCAAAAAAATATGCATAATTGTGAAAAATCATTTTAAATACAACACGTATGATATATGTATGTTATATATATATATATATCTTATTTGAAAAAAAAAAAAAAAAAATTGGAAAAAAAATTGTTTAAAATTATATTACATAACGGTTATTGCTTTGGTATTAAATGCCTCTGGTCGTGTTTTTAGTCGCCTTCAAGGAGCAGCTGATGTCAGGGGGCGGGGGCGTGGCTGTGGCTAGGTGAGGCAACAACTGCTGCAGAAGTTCGCGGCGCAATCTTTTAGAAAGTTGCTGTGAGGGTTGTAGACGAGCGGGGGGCGCGTGTCGGGTGTCGGGTGGCTGTATCATAACCGTGCGATAACTGATATATACACAGGGACAAGGGGGTTGAGCGGGTGCAGCATCTTTAGAAGATGCGCGACATGAGGCGGCTGCGGCTGCTGGCGGCCAACTGCGAATGCGAATGATGATGCGGATGTCCAGGCGGCGGCAGCAGCGCATGTGGATGCGGCTGCAGCACATGTGGAACGGGTGGCGGCAGACCATGTGTCGCTGCCGGCGGAGGGTGGGCGCTGCTGCTCCAGCTGCTAAAAAGTCATGCCTCCTCCTTGAGCGAAATGGAGTGGGCGGGCAGGCTGGAGGATGCATTCGAATCGTTGTCGCCGCTCACGCTGCCCGCCAGCGACAGATTGTGGCCGCCGGCGACGCCGAACTGCGGTGGAAAGCCCACAGCCACGCCCATGGGGCAAGGTGGCGACAATTGCGATTGCGTGGGCAACTGTTGCTGCTGCTGCTGCTGCTGCTGTTGCTGCTGCTGCTGGTGTTGGGCCTGGGCGGCAGCCGCTTGGAGCTGCTGGGCCGCGGCGGCGGCCTGGGCAGCGGCTACGGCATTGGCCGCGTTGGCGGCAGCGGCTGCCGCTTTGCCCTGGTTGACCACACACTTGCGCATGTGCTTCTCGAGGGTGGAGGGCACGCTGAAGGGCATGTCGCAGAAGCGACAGCGATAGACATCCTTGCCGGTGCGGCCGTGCGTCTTCATGTGGCGGGTGAGCTTGGAGCTCTGGGCACAGGCGTAGGAGCACAGCTCGCACTTGTACGGCTTCTCGCCGGTGTGGCTGCGCCGATGCACGGTCAGGTTGGAGCAGTTCTTGAACACCTTGCCGCAGAACTCGCAGGTGTCGTTGCGCTGCCGCGACTCCTTCTTCAGCAGCGGCCCCTGCAGCAGCGAGTTGGCGCCGCCCAGGCCCAGCGGCTTCAGCTTCAGGTTCTCGAAGAGCGCCTCGTTGCGATGGAGCGCGGACATGCCCCACCAGTCGCCGCCGTCCATTTTCATGCGCTTGGACAGCTCGAAGGGATTGGGAAACGGATTGAACAGCGGCACCTGGCCGGTTCCATCCTGCGGCTGCGGCTGGAACATGTTGCAGTTCTTGGCGAACTCGTCACGCAGACGCAGCGCCGCCACCGGCAGGCCGTTCAGCTTGTCGGCGCCAGCGCCACCAGGGCCACCGGGTCCACCAGCACCAGATCCGGCTCCGACGCCGGCTCCGGGTCCAGAGGAGCCGCGATTGTTGTTGTCGACGGCCGCGGCAGCTGCAGCGGCAGCGGCGACAGCGGCGGCCTCCTTGCGTCCGGACTCCTGCAGGGCCTGCTTGTAGGCTTCCGAGTATTGGGCTATGTTGGAGAGCCCGAATTTGTCCATCAGCTCGCCCACCAGCGAGGTGGCGCCGGAGCTAGTCGTCTTGGGGCTTTGGCTCTTGCCATCGATGCGATTGTTGACACTGAGATCTTCGGCCTCGTAGTCGACATCCTCGCAGTCCTCTAGCTCATCCTCATCATCGTCCTCGCCCTCACCCTCACCCTCGGCCTCCGCGTCAACGTCCTCCTCGTTGAGCTCGTCGTCGGACTCGTCCGGATTGGGATCGTCGTCGTTGTCCGCCTCGTTCGTCTCCAGCGAATCGGCATTGCTGCCGCCGTCGTGGCCGTCCTGATTGTTGTCGCCGCCATTGCTGCTGCTGCCGCCGTCGTGGCCCTCAGCGGGGCTGCGATGGACGCGCATGTGCTTCATCAGCTTCTGGATGTGGGAGCACTCGAAGTCGCAGGCGGTGCACTTGTACGGCTTCTCGCCGGTGTGCGTCCGCTGGTGGATGATCAGATTGTTCTCGAACCGGAACTTCTTGTCGCAGAAGCCGCACGCGAAGCAGCTGCTCGCCAGCTCCATTGCCTCCGCCTCGTTGCGCTCCGAGTCTGCTGCTGGGGCATGCGGCTTGCTCGGCGGCGTGCTGGCCGAACGTGGCGTGCTGGGCAGCTGCAGGCTGTGCTGCTGCTGGCCGCCATTCTCGGTGCTCCGCTCGGGCGGCGTCAGGGAATGGGGACGCGGTGTCGCCGCCAGCTGCACGCTGGCCGCGGAGCTGGGCGAGGGGCTCGCAAAGCGCGGCGATTGCTTCTGTCGTGGACTCGGCGAGCTCGAGTTAACAATGTTGCCAGCTCCAGGGCTTGTTGTGCCCGCAAGCTGACGCAATCGCTGCGAGTAAAAATCCATCTGCTGCGGTTCCAGATTCAATGCGGCGCCCGCTGGACTCACTGCAGCAGCCTGTTGCTGCTGCTGTTGCTGCTGCTGCTGCTGTTGTTGCTGCTGTTGTTGCTGCTGCTGCTGTTGCTGCTGCTGTTGCTGCTGTGAGCTGAGCGAGGGCGGCGGCAACGCGGCGGGTGGCACAGAGCCGCGCTGGCTGCTGTTGCTTGAGGGCGGCCGCTGCTCGATGCCGCTAGGAACGTTGACAGCAACGCCAGGGATCGGTTGCTGCTGCTGCTGCTGCTGCTGTTGGGTGTTGGCATTGAACTGGGCCTGGGCGGCGGCAGCGGCGGCGGCCAGATTGAAGCCATGATGCCGGAACTGCTCGCTCACCAGCTGCTCCATGCGATAGTGATCGGCGGGCGTGGGTCTGCCGAAAAGTGGCGCCACGCTAGGAACTACATTGCCCTGGGCCAGCGCGGGCGGCAGCGGCATGCGCAGCAGCTGGAACGGATTCGCGTGCATTGCCTCCGGCGGTGCCAGCAGCGGATGATGACGCATGCCCGCTGCCATGGCCGTCGCCATGTTCTGCTGCTGCTGCTGTTGCTGCTGCTGCTGTTGTTGTTGTTGCTGCTGCTGTTGCTGTTGCTGCTGTGCGCGCTGCTGCAACAGTTGCTGCGTCGGCGAATTGCCGCTGCTCGCATTGCTGCTGCTGCTCGTATTGGCTGAAGCAACTCCTCCCGCCGCTGCTGCTGCTGCGGCGGCGGCGCTGCTGTTGCTGCTGCTGCGCTTTGGCACCGGCGATTGCGACTGCGAGGCGACGGCCTGCGCCATCAGCGCGTGCAACGGCAGCGGCACACCAACAGCTGCTGCTGCTGCTGCGGCCGCTGCTGCCGCTGCCGCGGCTGCCGATGGACTGAGGCTGCGATTGGGGCTGACGCTGGCGTTCGCTGCCGCTGCCGATGCGGCTGCATTGAGCGCGGCGGGCGTGGCCACAGTCAAGGTGGCGCCACCGCTGCCCGACTCCACGTAGATCTTGACGCCGTGCGAGTGCTGCACGTGCTGGATGAGCCGCCAGGCGGATGTGTAGCGGGTCTTGCAGGTCGAACAGGTGTAATTGCTGGGCTCTGCAACGAGAGAGAGAAGAGAGGGAGAAGAGTTTCGTGTTTAGCTATGTTGTCAGTCAAATATGTCAATTGGCAGGAAATGGGGCTGCCAGCAATTTGGCTTATTAATTATTAATAAATACCAGGCCAGAGCCCCAGAGCGGGAGAGCGGAAGGGGGGGTTATGGAGAGAGAGATATGCTGCAGATATTTGATACTGCAAAGTTGCGGCGGCGAATTTATTTATTTATTGATTTTGTGTGCAACACACACACACACACACACACACACACACACGTACACACGTGATGTTGCTGGCGTGCTTTGCATACAAATGGGCGTGCACGGCAGCAACATCAGCCGCAACAGCTGCAGGTGCCTCAAACAGACAGCTGCCCTTACAGCAGGATATTGCCAAAATGATATACAAACTCATCCACACACACCCACACAACCACACACCCACACACACACGCACACACGTCGTCCTGTTTCGTAATAGTTTTCGTTTTTTATTTTCTACTTCTTTTTTTTTTTTGTGATATTTTCCGTGCGGTTTGTCGCGACGTTTGTTAATTTGCCACGGAAACCAAAAACCGAAAATGAAAATCAAAAACCACCCAAACCACCCACATGTCCTGCGGCGGAAATTACAAGCGGGCGCACATGTGGCCATAACTATCGACGACTGCGGCAGGAGGGTTCGCTTGGGGCGCCAATTGGCCGGGGCGGGGCCGGGGCCGAGGCCGAGGCCGGGCGATTTCTGAGAGGACAACGCAACAGATGCGATTTTTAAAATGAAAAATGTGAAAATGTGAAAATTTGCTACGGCAAGAAAATAATAAAAAAAAAAAAAAATAAAGACAACCACAAAAAATAAAAAGACTACAATAATAAAAAAAATGTGTTGAAAGCAAAGAGCAGAGTGAAAAACGACTTAAGAATACACTCTCTGACGAGAAGGGGCTGCGGGACGAGCAGGAGAAGCTTATATAAAGAGCTTAAATAAGAAAAATAATAACAACAAAAATAAAGTCAAATGCATAATTGAGCTAAGCGAGCGCACAAAAGTAGGCTAAGAAAAATGCGCGACAGCGGAGTGTGAAATATTGAAGGACTGTTGAAAGAAGGCTGAAAAAACTGGGCAAATACTTGGTAAAGCTTTGAAAACAAGGTTTAATCGTGAGTTGACTGATATTTCTCTAGACCTTGCCAATGCTGATGCAGACAAAGTCTCTTGTGTTGAGCCCAAGCGGAGGCAACTGGCAAGCAGCCCGGCAGAGGTAGAGTATTAACACGTAGATAGCATAGACAAAGGCAGACGTGGTCCAGGGCTAATCGAAGCGCAAAGAAAAGCTGCTGCACAGGTCAACACATGTCACCACAGGCGCTGGCCATGCGGGCAACAAGGTGTTAATGCGCCACTATTAGAAGCCAACTACCCCCAGCGACAACAACAACAACAACAACGAGAATAGCGAGAACAACAAAGCAGCAGAGGAAAAACTGTGGAAAAACTGACAGCTCGAGCAACGCACTTTGCATTTAAATGACGCTTTAAAAAAAAAAGGCCACAGCAAAATAAGAAGAAAAAAAAAGGAATTGAAAATGAGAGTAAAATGAAAATGCGTTTGGTGTCGGAGCTGGAGTTGGAGTTGACAAAAAGGATGTTGAGGTAAACGCATGTCGCGCACGAGCCCATCAGTTTGCGCAGGACACACGCACAAACTCGCACACACACACACTCGCACACACACACACTTGCAAGTAACTACACTTTTGCTTTCTCTTTTGTTTACTTTTTCGTATATTTTTCCAGTTATTTTTTTATATATATTTTTTAATTTTATGACGTTCCGCGCGGCTGCAGCCTCGCTGCTTCTTCTTCGCGACTTCCTGCCGAAAGGTGAGAGCGTGCTGAACATGATTTGGCCACGACCCCGGCGCAAGGACAATGCCGATCAATGCCTGGGCAGCATGGCGGGAGGGAGGCAGGGGATCTGCCGCGTTGAAATCCTTGCGCCATGCGGGCCGCAGGAAATGCAAATGAATCTGACAGATACATAATTTGTGTACATCAAAAGGGTTCAGCGGGTCTCGCTCTTTAGTAGTTAGGGGTTAGGGGCTAGGGGTTAGGGGTTGCAAAGGGCTTAACACGTCGGGCTGCTGCCTCTGCCGACAGCAGTTGCTGCTGCTCCTGTTGTTGTTGTTGTTGTTGTTGTTGCTGTTGTTCGGGATCATGGATCATTATCATTTCGGGCACATCGCGCTTGTCATAAAAAACGAGGCAAAAGTTGTCGAAAAACGTGCGGCATTTGCCAACTGCTCGAGGAGGTTGCTTCCATTTAATTCGGGTTTGTTTTTTGTGTGCACAGACGCGCGTTGCGCACGCGCTAAGCTCGCATCCTTTATGTCCTGGCAGCAGGAGAGGAGTATCTTCTAGCTGACTGTCTGTCGGTCTGTCTGTCTGTCTTTGGCCTGCGCCTGGCACGCTCTGAACTTGGCAGCCTCTTTCAGCTGCTCGCATGCTGGCATTGTCCTGCGGGAGTCAGGACACCAGCTCCAGCTCCAGCTCCTGCTCCTGCTTCAGGTCCGTCTCAATCTCGAGTGACTGCATTCAGAGCAGCTCAGACGGAAGCGAGCGCAAAACAAAGCAAAACTGAGACGAGTCGCCAGGAAATGGCAAATTGACCGCCTGCTGCAAAGTGGAGCCAGGAAGTGCGCCAGGACAACGACGCGTATGAGCAATGCCAGCCAACAAGGGGCCGGAGGGGGGTCAGCGGGTGGGCAACACACACAAAAAAAAGGGTTGCACAGTAATGGGATAATTGTTGCAGCTTTTTGCCGCATGTTGCCAACTCAGCGGCAGCGGCAGCCGTTGTCGAGTGTCCTGCGGGCTCCTGCGGCGATTTGCATGGCTCGACCTTTGCTTAAGCCTTTGCCAGTGTATCCTTTTTTCCATGCTTGCTTTCTTTTTATCCTGCTGCTGCTGCTACCACAAAGCAAGGCGCGCGCGTAATCCTTTTTGTGGGTGGACGTGAAATTGCATGCGCCGAGCGCATTAGCCATTGATTTGGATATTGAAACGTTCGTCCAGGTGGCTGTGCGAGGGCAGCGCGGGGTTGGGGAGGGGGGGCGTGACACTCTTCTTTTACCATTTTTAAAAAGGGGCCAGAACGTTAATGCCTGGCTTAGTGCCAGCATGAGTCAATAATTGAATGCGAGTGCGGTGAATACTGAATGAATGAATGAATGAATATGTGGCTGTGTGTATTGATAAAATGGGTTCAAGCGCTGTTGTCCTTTTGGCTGACCTCAGACCTCAAGCCCGCGCCCCACCACACCCCCGACCCTCTGATGTCAACCCACTCAGCTGACTTGTGATGGTTTTTCATTGTTGCTGCGGTCGCGACACGCTGTGCATTTGAAAGTGCGCCAGCAAATTGATAATTAACATGAGGCACACACACACACACACACACACACACATGCTGACAGGCAACAGCGTAAAAAGCGTGTACCGAAAAAATAAAGTCGTGACATCGCGCGCATCGCAACAAATATTTTCATTTTCCCCAATTTGTTGACAGTTTTTCACAGTCAGGTGTGTGTGCGTGAGCGTGTGTGTGTGTGTGTGTGTGGGGTAGCCATGGCAGCAGTCGCTACATATTTATAATTACCAAATGGACAACAATTGGATGCGAGGACAACAGCAGCAGCAGCAGCAACAGCAACAACAACTTTCAAATGCGAGCGAGAAAAAAGTGCGCAAAAGAGTAGCAAAAAATGTAAAACAATGCGTAATTAACGTGACAGATACAGATACAAATGTATCTGCAGCTGTGTAGCTGTATCTGTGCATCCGCTGCCGTATCCGTTTCTGTATCTGTATCTGTATCTGTATCTGCGGCTGCCGCCGTTGAAGTGCTGACAGTTTTGCATTGTCAGGAGTCAAACAACTTTGTTGTCGGTGACTTTTGTTGCTGCTGTCGCTTTTGTTGCTCGTGCCGAAAGCGCAAAGTTCAAGGGTTAAATTGCGACAATGTATGTGTGTGTGTGAAAGTATTCAAATGCGACTGACACGCATCATGCGTCAAGCTTTGATTGACTGACTGACTGAGTGACTGAGCGAGTGCAACTGGCGAATATGCTAGGTCAGCTAAAAGCTATGCTTTGCACATGTGAGTTTATTCATGAGTATACTCACGAGTGAATAGTAACCATGCCAGCAAGAGCCAGCAAGAAAGTAATAACTGATTCCGTTCATAACTGCACTCACGAGTGTATTTACGAACAATCGAATTTATTCATAGATAGCAAATGATGACAATGAATATTTGGCGGAATTTATTGATTGTCCCAAACTTTAGCAATGAAGAATTGGGATCTGTTCATGAGTGTATTCATGAGTGTATTCATGTAAATACAGGAGGGGTTTCATAAGTTAAACTAGCTAGCAAACGCTAGCAAAAAGGTATACAATTCATTGTTCCCATAAGTGTATTTAAAAGTATTCATGAGTGTATTTACAAGTATTCATGAGTGCATTCATAAGCTATTTTTATAAGTTTGATTTAATTTCTTTTCTATTCATGATTGTATTCATGATTGCACTCACGAGTACCAAATTGCATGTGCTGTATTCGCTTTGTTTATGCAAATGATTGTCACTTAACACGCTCACCTACGTGCACTCATTCAAACACTCACTCAATCAGTTTGGTCAACTCGAACGCCGCCTGTCAATTGCCGCCGTCAATAGCTGCCACGCGCTGCTCACCTCACCTCACCTTTGACCTTTTGCCTTGGCACGTGGCTGCCTCTGTGCTGGTCAACTCTTTAGCAAACTGACCGCCTCAATGGTCAACTTACCCCGAATCCCTTTTGCCTAAACCTTTGCCTTGCCCCTGCCACTGCCCTTGCCTTGCCTTTTCCCTTTTCTTCTCAAGCTTTTTCCGTTAAAGTTCTCTTTTGTGCGTGTGTCAAGTCCAGTTCGCATTCACATTCGCATTCGCATTCATATTTATATTCGAGTGTCCTGTGCGCTTTGTCCACTCAAGTGGTTTGTACCTCTCCCCTCCTGCCCTCTGCCCCTGCCACCAAGCCCCTCGTGCGCACATTCCTTTGCTTCCGCCTTTTAAATTACCCTCGAGGGCAGCTCGACTTCAGCTTCAGCTACAGCCTTTGTTTTGTTGTCCTGTTTGGTTTACCCTTGACCCTTTCCCCACCCGTTCACTCCGCTGCACACCCTGCCCGCTTGCTCCTTGCTATTGTTTTTATTGCTGTCTTTTCGCTTTCGTTTTGGCTTTGGCTTTTCATCAGCTTCATCGTCCGCATTTGCATTGAAAAATGTCAAAGTCAAAGGACAACGCCGCGTGACAATCGAAGCTTCTGCACTACCTCGTTCGCCCGCCTTCCCTGCTCCCCCTGCTCCCCTTGCTGTCCTTGCTGTCACTGATGCTGCTGCTGTTGTCCGAGTGTCCTTTTTGGTCCTGCTGCACTTCAGTTTTATCAGCCGTTTGCGCTTTGATGTCGCCCACGTTCCCATATTTTGCTGCATGTCCTGCCACAATTGCCCTGCTACTGCTTCTTCTTCTGCGTTCTTGTTTTTTATTCACAACAAAGCGCTGGTCAAAAAGGGCGGCGGGCCGAGGAGGGGCGGGTGTGTTAATGCAGCTGCAGCTTATCGCGCGCTCAGCTGCCCCGCGGCCCGATCAGCGGCGACTTATGGACAGCAGCCGCGAGTGCATATCCTTTGACACACACACACACACACACACACACCCACAGACACACGCACATCAAACACATTTTTTGCGCACATTTTTGCCGCCTCGTTTGATCTTTGGACTCTCTTTTTATCCGTTTTGAGCGCTGGTCACTTAAGCGGGCGTGCTTTGGGGGAGGAGTTGGAGGGGATTGTGGGTGGCTATTTGGTTGCTGGCTTTTAATTTTCATTACACAAATATGCGCACGATAAAAATACCTAAATGAGGGAGACACGGTGGGGGAAGGGGGCTGCTGCTCACCTGTATGCACTGTGTTGGCCTCGGCATCGACGAGCTCCATTTTGGGCCGCTTGGCCAGCGGCTGTTGGCACTCGTCCGCCGTGGACAGCAGCTGGGCATCCAGCTGGGGTTGCTCCTCCTGCTGCTGCTGCTGCTGCTCCTCGTCGGGCTGCTGGTCGTCATCGTCTTGGGGCAGCTCGTCATCGGCATAGGGCTCCTGCTTGACCTTTGGCTTGTCATCGTCGTGCGTGCAGTCCGCCGCCAGATGCGGCGCGGGCGGCTGCTCCGACTTGGACTGTACGCGGCTGGGACTGCGCGCCTCCAGGGGCGTGCCGCTGGCTGTGGTCAGCGCATCGCTGTCCGCCTTGGGCGTCGTATTGTCGTTCTCTGTGGAAGGCAGACTGCGAGTTAGCCACAGCCGGAAAGAACGGGCAGGGGGAGGAAGGCAGAGTGTACTCACCATCTACCAGGCGCTTGGGCGTGCTGCTGGCGCCATCGGCCAGCAGATCCGCTGGACTTGGCGGCGGTGTGTGTATGCGAGAGCCGCTCGCTGCGCTGCTGGCCACAGCGGCCGCCGCAGCAGCAGCTGTTGCCGCTGCCGTTGCCGCCGCCGCTGCAGCCGCAGCAGCCGTGGCGCTTGGCGGAGCTGCCGCAACTGGCGCCGACTTGCGGCCTGTGATGGGCGCCGATATGGAGGGACGGCGATTGACCAGGCTCAGTGGGCGGCCCTCGTCGGCATCGCGATCCATGCTGGGCGCCTGTGTGGTGCACTGGCCATAGTTCTCCTTGTTGCACTGCAGCACCTTGTGCTGTATGAACCGGACGATGTCCGACAGCGCGAAGGTCTTCTGGCACGCGCCGCACGTGAGTATGTCCTGCGCGGCGACCGCATCGTTCTCTGTCGAGTCGGAATCTGCAAAGGCAAATTTCAGTTTTTGGCAATCGTTAGAATTGTCTCTCTGACTCAAACATTTATTAGCTGCCCCAACCACCGCCCGCACCACCCGCTGAGTGATGGCACTTTTGCACTTGCAGTTCATAAATTTGCTCGGCAGTTGCCGCTTTTATGGCCATCGAATGCCGGCCATCAATTCTGGCTTAATGCGCCGCCAAGTTAACCACATGAACTTCATTTGGGTGGTGCACAGTGGCTCACTCGTTGTCTAATTTACTTCAGCCTCTTCTTCTTGTTGTTGTTGTCACTTTTATGGCAGCAATTGGCGGCCGACAGTCATGAATAATTTTGTGGCATGCCCTGAAACTACAGCAGGGACTGGCTAAAGGCGACAGCACGACTGGCAAGCTATCGATACATTTATCGATTGATCAATGTTAAGCTACAGTTAGGCCAAGCTACTGCTGAGCTCTAGATAGCTTATCGAGCTTGTCTATTGCTGATTCAGAGGAACGCCGAGCTTCACACAACTAAAAGCAGTGTATGCTATAATATATCGATAAATTTATCGATAAGCAAATCACTGATTTTGCTGTAATTCGCCCAACACAAATACCAATTGGCATTTGGCGTGGCATTCATTAAGCGAGCTTAACTAAATAGCCAAACACACACACACACACACCCACACACACAGGGAGTGAGTGTGCGATGTATCAGAATTGATTAGCAACAACAATTTACGCTGGGTTTTTACGCGCTGAAAGAATTGTTGGCAGCAGCCATGACCAAATGGCAGCTATGACAACCCTGCCCGCAATCTCCTCCAACTCTGCCTCTGCTCGCTGGCATTCACTTATTTACATATGGACATAGCTCTGGGCGCTGATAAGAGGGCGTGCTATGCAGGAGCAGGGGTTCCGCTTCGGCTTCGGGTTTGGGTTCTGGGTTCTGGGTGGGGTGTATTACGCGGATCGATTCGCCTGCACTTTAATTTATGTATTTGCGCGCGCCCAAATAACCAAAGCAACAGCAACAACAACAACAGCACCACCAAAAACCACACACACCATTGAGTGTAATCTGAGCCCACACCCTCAAACCTCACCCCGCCAACTATTTGCATGTGTGTCTGCGAAGTTAAATGTGTACATAAATTCCAGTAGCTAGCGAAAAATTTGCGAGGCGCCTGCAATTAATTTGAGTCGCAATGAACTGCCGCAGAAATTGCGGCCAATTGTTTGTGGCACAGCGTATAAAGTGGAAGAAGAAGAGGAAGAAGAAGCAGCAGTGGCTGTGGCCACACTTGCCCCCGGGGCTATGCAACTTTTGGCAATTTATCGATGAATTTTGATTGACCAAGAAACCAAATCAACCGCCCGCTTTTGGCTACCCAAACAAATGAATACCAAACATAACCTCAACAGCAATATGAGGAAGAAGAAGAAGTGGAGTAAGAAGAAGCAGCAGCAAATTAGCCGCCAGGCACATGCACGCACCAAGGGATAGCTCTTTTATATGCTGCAGGAGACCAAAAAAAAAACTTGATTGAAATGTTATCAAATTGCCAAAGTTTTCTCTTCTTGGCCCGCCCCTCCCCCCGACACATTTTGGTCAATCAAAAATGACCTAATTTTGATTGATCAATCAACCGAGGCCTAATCAAAACTTGTGCGTGTATTGTTGTTTTTATTCCATTTTGTTATTGAAGTTTTTTTTTTGAGTAAATAAATTTATGGGCATATTTCCAATTTATTTGTGAAATTTTGTAAGCTAATTTTGTGTTTTTATTTATTAAATTATTTGCTACAAATGTTGTGTATATATTTTAAATTTGTTCTAATGAGAAACTATTTTTTAATTGTCCTTTAAATTTGAGAGTTTTTTTGTATAGACGAACTCTTCGGCCTTTAGGCTTTAGACGTAGAACCTTCATATATATTACTTGCTTTCCTTAACTTTATTTTCTATTTCTTAATTATATTTATAGAAATTGTTTGCTTTAATATTTGTAATTATATTAAGTTTAACTTTTCTTTAGTATATTTCGTATATATATATTTCTTATTTATGTTTTTTCTCTTCTCTGTTTTGGCCAGTTCCTTGGCCTTTAAGCTTATTGCTCATCTCTTATTACACACACACTGAGTAACTGGCCCCCCTCCCGCCCCGCTGCTCAATGACACATCCTCCCCCCAGTACACGCTCCCGCCCCCGCCCCTTTCTGCTCTGACTTTGTCAATTAGCTGTCGTAACAGACATAAAAAAAAGTCAGCTAGCAAGAAAAAAAATTTATTGACACGCTGTCGTTTGCCACTTGTCAGGTTTGTTGTTGTTGCTGTTGTTGTTGTTGTTTTGGGCAGTTTTAACAATTTGCGGTTGCCCGCACACACGCACACACACACACACACACACACACACGCACACACAACACAACTAATGCGCCCCGAAGCGTTGCTCAACTTTTCTTATATATTTTTTTGGGCCACGTCCTTTGTCCGTTTTTTGCCCGTCCGCCCGCCCCTTCACCCGCCCCTTCGCCCGCTCGCTTGCTGTTTTTTTTCTCTTTATCAATTGATTGTCCTGCGACGGGGTGACAACAAGCTCCTCACACACATGCTTTTATTTATCTCATATTATTATTACACACATATATATCTTTTTTTTTGGGTAATTTTTTTGATTGTTTGGGCGTTTTGGTTTCTGTTTCAATAACAATACAAAAAAATATGTTTTCGCTTATATTTTGTTGTCGCTTCCCCCTCGTTGCCCTATTGACTTTTTTACTTATATTTTTTGTCGGGTATTTTATTTATTGATTGGGCGATCATTGGCGTGAAATCGACGCAGGACGCAATTAGCCGCCTGTCTGACTCCATGAATTAAACATGTGTTGTTGCAAGTTGTTGCTGTTGTTGCAAGTTGTTGCTGCTGCTGCTGCGCGATTGGCCAGTGGACAGCTAGCGGGCAGGTAAAACTGAATTTTTACCTGCGTTTTATTTTGTAGGCGTCGCCCCGCAACGGAATGTGGTCGAATAAGAGTGCAAGAGAGTGAGAGTGTTAGAGTGCGAGTGTGCGGTGTGTGTATGTAGCTAGGGCTAACGGAGGCGGGGGCGGGGGCGTAGCCAGCTATTTAACTAAGCGATTAGATTAGATGTGTGTGCGTGTGCGTGTGTGTGCTGAGAGATTAACGCGCGCGTCTGGCAAAAACTTAGTAAATATAAATAATATACAAAAACTTATTGACAGCTCCAAAAAGTCTGCTGCAATATGACGCAAAGGCTAAATAGTGCGAGCGAGAGCGAGTGAGACAGAATAAGAGAGAGAAAGAGATGGTTACAGCAGCAGCAGCAGCAGCAGCAGCAGCAGCAGGCAGCGACAGGGCTGGATACGGGGGCAGCAGCAGCAGCTGGCCAAAAGGTGTATTTCGAAAGGGTGTTCAAAGTGCCCGAAACTGTCAAATGTCAGACAGACGCTGACAGTCGCCTGACAAGTGTCAACAGAAGGTAGCTCTGTGTGCGTGTGCGTGTGTGTGTGAGAGAGAGTTCACGTGTATTTGGCGCATATTTCATAAAGTCAGCTCATAAATTGAATTATCTGCACAAAAGGGCAAAAAGGACACGGCCAAAAGGGTTCGATACACAAAAGCGCAGCCAACAATTTAAGCAGCCAGAACCAATGCGCTAACAATTCGCCCAGAGTGATAGAGGGAGGGGGAAGCGACAGAGACAAAGAGAGAGAGAGAGAGAGAGAGAGAGAGCCATACCACCCGCCTCTGCCCCTTTGAGGACCTCACTTGACCAGCTGCGCTGAAATTTGGTCGCCAAAATCTGTGGAAAGGCGTTCCGAAAACCGCCAAAAATGTTTGTGATGTCATCGCATATGTGTAATTAATTCAGCTAACCCCGCCCCCAGCCCCTAGCCAACACACACACGCACACACTGGGACAATAAATAAATTGAAGTGCGTCGATTTGTAAACCGCGCAGCTTAAGATTTATTTACGAGCTGCGTTTGCCTCCCTGGCAAAAACTATCCTGCGGCTATTAATATGCGCCTAAGTGTGTGTGCGTGTGTGTGCGTGTGTGTGCACTGGCAAAGTAGGACAATTAAGAATTAACATATTAATAGGACTTTTGCGCAAATTATCAAGACGCACAAATATGAAACTCAAGCAGGACTCAGATACAGATACACACTTATAGATACAGATACATCTGCTGCGTGCGTGTGTCTGTGTGTGTGTGTGTGTGTCTGCTCGGCTCGTATTTTTGTTATTTATAACATTTTCATGTTATTGACTGCACGCTGCGGCAGCTGCCCCACCACCCCCCACCACCAGCTCGAGCAGCCTGCCCACCAACCACCTCCCATTTCTACCACCACATTCAGGGTTCTAGCCTCCGTCTCCACTTCCAGTTGCTGCGGCTGCTATCGGAGGCGTGGCACAGGCAGAAAACAATACGTTGATTGTGCTAATTTATGCCCCCCCACACACACACACTACCCCATACTGCCACACACACACACACACACATGTGGACCAAAGGACACGCTTTATGGCCGAAAAGGTTATGGGCCAGCCGAGCCAGGCTGTGCATGAGGTTGGGTGGTTCGTTGGTTAGTTGGGGCCAGGCTGGCCATAAAAACCAGGCGAGCGCCACACGGTCGACTGTTTTTAGGTGCCCACACACACACACAAACACACACGGAGACAAATGAAAAATGGCGGCTGAAAAATAGCGAAAAATTGTAAGGTGGAAAAACTGTGCAGCAAATGCGCCAGCTGCAGCTTTGATGTGCGCCCAGCGGAAGGTCAGCTAAAATGCAGCAGCACACACCAAAACACACACACACACACATGCAATTGAACTTAAAGATACTTTAGCAAAACTTAAGCTGGCAACGCCTGCCTGCTGAATGTCGAACTAGCTGGCAGCACTGTCTAAGTCTTCTTTGTTTATAAAGAATAAAACCTTGACTAAAGTCTAAAAAAACTAAGCAAAGTGCAAACTAGAATTATCGAGTGTATGTTTAGTCCTCTAAGTTAAGTATATAAATATATATCTTTGAGATTCCAGCTGACAGTTTGTTGGTTTCTACTTTTATTTATATTTTTGTAACTAAATAAAATATATATCATAGGAAATGAAAACAATTCTGAATATCATGATTTTATTATGCTTTTTAATGTGAGCTGCAGGTTGGAGAAACAGAGTTTCGAGAGAAGAAACTTATTTGAGAAACTGTTTTTCTTTTTAAAGATTATTTTCTGAATGTTTTAAGTTGAAACTTTCTCAAGCCTGAAATCCAAGCAAGCTACAATTAATCTATTGGCTTAAGAAACTGCAGGAGTTCCCAAAAAGCAGGTATTTATACATTAAGATACTTTTTAAATATAATTGAGATACTTTTTACATAGAGTCTGATTTGTGCTTTAAAAACCCAAAAACAGAAATTTCCTAAAATTATTAATAAATTGTTTAAGTTAATAAATATGTTATTCAATACTCAGCATATGGCAGCTATGCTCAGATGTTTTCAACAAATTTGGTGGCTTTTGAAATAGATGAAGAAATTCAAGAAGAATAAGAAGACGAAGAAGAAGAAGCGAAGCCAGGCATTATTATGACACCAAGTGCTCCACTTCGTTGTCTATAGACAAATAAATTATGTACTGAAAAACAAGTTGTTGTTGTTGTTGTTGTTGTTGTTGGAAAAGAAATGCTGTGTAAATATTTAAAAATGCTGAGCCATATTTTGTTTGTTGTCTTATTGTTGCTTTTTATTGTTATTGTTGCCATTGTTGTTGTTGCTGTTGTTTTTTTTTTATTTTTTTTTGGCCAACGGGCCTGCCTTTTGAGCTCATTTAAAAAGTTAACTAAAAAACAAAAAGAGAAAAAAACTGACAACGGCGGGAAAAAAAAGGTTAAACAAATTCGAAATTTTTCGTTGCTGTCGCGATAACACACTCACACACATACGCCCCCACAAAGGTGATTGTGTGTGTGTGTGTATTGGTAGTGGACACACACACACACAGACACACAGCTTGACAGTGACAAAGCGACGTCAGGCAGCTGAAAAGTCAGACCGGGCGGTGTGGAGTGGAGTGGAGTGGGTGGGGTGTGTGGAGGGAGGTGTGGGGAGCGGCAAGCGGTCGCCGTAATTTGTTTAAACAAATTACGTGGATAACCAGCAGGCAGCAGAGGCAGCAGGCAGAGCAGCTAAAGGTGTTTCTTTTATTTCTTCTTTTTTTTTTTTTTTTGGAGCAGCTGAAACTACAACAAACACACACACGCAAACACACACACACACATGGCAGCTCCTCGGCCCACTCCGCGCCGCTTCCTCTGGCCATTTGTGTGTGGGTGTCTTATCAGCAGGCTGGCGGCCAGCGACGCGTCGTCGTCGTCGTCGTCGTTGTCGTCGTCGCAAAGTGTTTTAGCATACAAATTTGGTTTTATTTGCCTGCCTTGTTTTTACCTGGCACTGAGCAACCACCCTCACCCCCCCTCCAGCCACCCACAACGTCCCTGGAGCGCTGCTGCTGCTGCTGGTGGCCAGGTGCCCTGGCATAGTCCAAGGGCAACGCAAGGGGGGCAAGGGGCGGGCAGCGGCAGCGGTTAGCCAAAAGCCAAGCGCTGACTACTGATAACACCCGCATGTGCCGCCCGCCTTCAAACAACACCCCGCGCCCCCAGCCCTAACCCCAACAGCAGTGCAGCAGTGAGTGTGTGAATGTGTGTGTGTGTGAATGTGTGTGTGTGTGCATGTGTGTGTGTGTATCTGGACAAACAAACAGTCCGCCAGGTTGAGGTTGAGTGAATGAGCCATATGCAAATATAGGCGGCCTGGAAGCGAGCATTAAATGTGGTCACACACACAGACACACACACACACACACTCACACACTATATATATATTATTATTATGTGCTCTATATGCCTAGCAACAATAACAACAAATTGAACAATGTGTGTATGTGTGTGTGTGCGTTTCGAGGCAAAACAGAAAAATGCCGCCGTGTCAAGCCAAAAGCTGGACACACACAACGTGTGAGGACTGTGGTCTATATAGATATATATATATATATATATATACATAAATTATATATAGTATGGTAAGGGAAAAAGTGATAGGGGGGGAAATCGGGGGCAACGGTTGACAACGCCAACTGTGCTGATAAGTAGAAAGGAAATGAGCACAAGGCAGCGAGAGGCCAGAGAAATTTATTTCAGTTACATTTGAAAGGCAAGCAAAAGGCCAATTATCGATAAATATATATCGATAAAATGCATGGCAATAGAGTCTGACGTCCGAAAAAGGACTATCGATAAAGCCAATAAATGCTTATCGAGCTAAATCTATTAAGTGAGGGCTTATAAATTGCTTAGGTTAATCGGAGACTGACAATCGCCTGCCATAACGATAACTTTTCGATAACTTTATCGATAAAAGTGCTAACTGCAGCATTTGCTTTGGCCTGCTGCAGGGCTTTTAGTGGGCGCGCTGGGTGGCTATGGGCGTGGCAACGCGATCCGATGAAGGTTTTCTGCCAACTGTCGTCGGCCAAGTCCAAAAGGCAGGCCCGCTGTTTGCCTAGTGGCATGAAGCGTAGCTATTGTAGGTGATAAGACAAAGTTGTTGCTGTTGTTGTTGTTGTTGTTGTTTGCGACAATGTTGTAATGTGAAGTTTTACTTTTCATTTTTCAGGTCGCTAAAATATTTGTATTTGTATTTGTGTTTGCATTTTGTGGTGAGACGCGCGCGGCGCGCCGTTTGCTTTATATTCACCCGAAAAGTCAACGACAACAACAACAACAACAACAACAACATGAAGAAGAAGAGCGACGGCAACAACGGACATGGCATATGTAAATAGGCGCGATCTATATAGGTGCCCCACAGATATTGTATAGGGTAGGTAGATAGGTTGGGTCTCTGCCATATAAGACCTGGGTACACATAAATGTATCTCAGATTGTGTGGGTGCGGGCGTGCTTGTTCTTCTTCTTGCTGTTGTTGCTGTTGTTGTTGTTGTTGTGCTGTTCTGGGTAACAGGCGCTTATCAAAAAAAATGAAAAGAGGGCAGCTTGGCACACAATTTCCCTTTATTGTTGCTGTGCCGTGTCTCCCAATGTGGAGGAGACGGCGAATGATTAAAGCGACAACAGGCAGAAGAAGCCGAACAACCGGAAAGGTGAAGAATTCTCAGAAATGCTGCAAACTATCTTTCAAGATCGTCTATCTCCCGCCTCAACATTGCGACATTAATAAGCGACACCCCCACCACGCCCACCCACTGTCAATAGGGTTTTGTTTCCCCCCTTTTTTTGGTGGGTTTTCGACTCCAAAGTTTTGTACACTTACGGCTCAGCGAACGGAATCCATGATCCTCACTGATCGACAGCATTTTGTTGTACATTTTTAATATGTTTTCTTTTTAACTTTTCACTTGGGCATTTAAAAAAAATTAGTTTTTGAGATGTTTTTCACAAAGTTGTTTTTTGTTGCAAAAAAAAAAAAAGTTTAAAAAACTAGAATTATTTAATTATAGTTCCTAGCAAGGCACCGCGTAGCACACACGATCGTAGGTAATCCAATTGTCCTGCGCTGTGTGCGGGGTCCTCGACAAAAATAACAGAAGAAAAAAAAAAGTGTTCTTTTATTTAACGAAGAAACTCTCGCACTTATTGCTTGGGCACGCGTGTAACGGTTAAGTTTTTCAAATTGGGTTTTTGTTTTTTTTTTTGTTGTTGGATTTTCGTAAATTTGTTCGTTTCGTTTAGCCACACAGGATCTTGAGCGCGTCCTGGTCTGTACGGGCAGAGCGCGTGTGTTGTTGACCCCACAGAGACTTCACGTGGACTGACAATCGAAAGTCTTCCTGTGACGGTCGTCGCCGGTCGCCGGTCGTCTACGGTCCTGCCCCTGCCTCTCTTTCTCTCTCTCTCTGTTTCTCTGTCTCGCCAACTCGCTCTCAGTGTGCGTGTCTGGGCTGAGGCTGTGCAGTCGCTGCTGACGCCGACTGCGCTGCACGAGTGTGCGTGTGTGTGCGGCCGGCGGTTGCCCTCGGTCCGTGTGCGGGACAGCAGCGCAGCACACACGAGAAGAAAAAACAACAACAGAAGAAAAAAACGTGTGTGCACACACACACACACGCACACACACATGCGGGGTAGTTGCTGCTTGCCTCTCGCTCGCACTACTCACTCACACGCATGTGTGTGTGTATGTGTGTGTGTGCGAGTGGACGTCGACTAAGAAAAAGGGGGATGAAAACATCTTTGGACTCTGCGGCTCTGCTCCCTTGGCCAGCGCTGCCGCTGCCAACGTTCGCTGCCGACGCTCGCTGCCAACGTCGCTCGCATTGTTTGGCGCTCCTTCCGCGCCCCCCCCCTCGCCAGTCAAGCAAATTGAGTTGTTACAACAACAACCAGAAGCTGCAAGCAGCTAATGATAACCAGGCAGCGGCATCAGCAGGAGCAGGAGATCTGCAGGCAACAGGCTTAGAGCTGCTTCCCAGATCTGCCCAATGTTTCTTGATTGTAAGCTATAGGAATACCTGTTAACTCCAAAATCCCGTGGGGCATAAAACCTACCTAAACAATTTCCCCAACTCGTAAGCCAATATAGAAGAGAACCTTTTCGAATATATCAAAACGAAATTGAACAGAAACGGTTCGAGGTCAAAACTTACTTTGGTTTTGTACACCAAGCCGATCCCTAAACTAAACGAGTTGCGCCAAAAACAGCCGAGCCAGAAACCGAACCGTATTTCGAAAATGGTTTTCGTTCCACGTTTGGATGGAGCTCAGGTTGAGGGCGCATCTGAGTTTAAGAAAAAACCTGGATTCGTGCATGTGGTAAACAAGTTTGAAGAATCCATAGAATCCAATGGCAGGAAGCTGGTTCGAACCGTCAGCCGAACCTCCAACTGTTTATTAAAGCTTTTGAGTGCGTTATCTAGGAATATTGTAATATCAAAATAGAGCTTGGTCGAACTAAATAACTCTCAAATAGATTCTTCCCAATATATAACACATTGATACGGAATTTTGAAGGAATTACAATAATAATATTAAAAATAGGTTTATAAGCCTTGAAGGAACTTCCAATACCAATTTCTGCACTATTTTAGGCTTTCCCAATTTGAAGCCCCTGTAAAGCAATGCCTCTTTATATATAAAAAACCAGCCTTGATCCTTGGAAGCCTGGTACACGTTAGCATTTGGTCGTAATCCAACTAACTAGCACGCCCAAGCCGTGAGATCTATTATAATCCTTTAGTTATCCAGCTGTAACTCAGGACCCAGCATGCTGTGTCAGAGTCTGTATTCTGTATTCTTGTTCTTCTTCTTGTTATTGTTGTTGTTGTCCGGAGTAATACACTCCTTTGACATAATCGTAGCCCCATTCCAGTGCGCGTTCCACTTGGCTGGAAACATCTTTGTTATAGCTGGAATCCTTGCATTGCGCATCCAACGAAGTTTGTTGCCCTCTGCGCAGTGCGAGGCATGTGCGCAGCTCAACAAGAGAGAGCGAGAGAGCGACAGAGAAAGAGGAAGAGAGAGAGAGCAAGAGAGAGCGTTGAAGAGTGAGAGAGATTTGCGCTTGGTCCATGTGGAAGCTGCGCAATAAGCGTGGCGACCAGCCCCGAGATATACGTAGCCCCGTTAGCCCCGACTCCTTAGCACAAAATGGGATCTAGGTCTAATAATAGATGATGCCCGGCAAGGCTCGAGAGTGCGAGCGGGATGCACAGCTGGCGCGGACAGCGGATGCCGTAATACTTTTCCATTGAATTCAGTTAACAGTTGTTGCTGCTGCTGTGCGAGTGTGTGTTGTTGTTGTTGTTGTTTTTTTTACTATAGTTTAATCCTTTTCGGGGGGTAAGATATTTTTTTGCGCGCGCATTTCTTGCAATCGTCTTGGCCCAGGAGACGGCTGCGCAGGCGCCGAGCGCTTGGCTAGGGGTAGGCCACGGTCACGTCTTGCGTGTAAAAGGATGCTGCTAATGTCCTCGCAATATAACACAAAAACACACACACACACACACACAGGCACGGGCACAGGCACAGGCACAAAAAACGTGTCCCTGCTTTGTGCGCTTAATCAAACGCCATTCAACGGAATGCGAAATGGAAATGGGTAATGGCAAGGGGCCGGGGGCAAGGGAAATGGGTCTAGGGTATGGTTTAAGCTACATGCTATGTGCCATGGGCAAGAGGCAGGGGTAGGGGCAGGGGCAGGGGCAGGGGCACGCTGCCTGCAGTCTTGCAATTTTTTATGCAATTTGCTGATCGACGCCTGCGTTTCTTTTTTTCCTTTAGTTTTTCTTTTGCCGTTTTCCTTGAAGATTTTTTTGCGCGCAGATTTGCAACCCTGCGATAATTTCGTGAGTGTGTGTGTGTGTGTGTGTGTGTGCCCCGAGGGTGCCGCTTGTGGATCGACGTTTACTATTTTGGTATTTTTTTTCTCCTTGCTGCCTTGCCAATTGCTTTGTGCCGCCGTGTGTCCTGCCCAGGTAGGCCCAGGCCGTGTGCCCCAACCCTCTGATGTCCTGCTTACCCGGCGTCTTGTGTGTGCGTGTGTGTCTGTGTGTGTAACGGCATTTTTTTTCTATGCAAATTTTTTTTATATTAATTTTTTATGCCCTGCGTGCCCGCGTGTGTGTGTGTGTGTGTGTGTGTGTGTCCTTGTTGTGTTTGTGTATTTTTTTTTTATACTCCGTGAGCTGCTTCTTATTGTTTTTTTTCTTTTTGGTTTTTTGTGACTGTCAGTCGCTGGGTTCCTTGGGTGGTGGCCAAGATTTTCCCAAGATATGAAATATGCAGGGGAATGAGGCAGGATGAAGGGCGGGGGGGTGGTGAGGGGCAGGGTGGGTAGCCGTTGTCACACGTGAGGCAGACAAGGTTTTGCATTTGATTTAGGCAGGACGACCCAGCAGCCGAATCAGGACCCTCGCCGGCTGTGCGCGACTTGTCCCTGCGCATTGATTACCGTTGCTTTTTTAATTCAATTCAACAATGATAAAAACAAGCAGCAAAAGAAGCAATAGAAGCTGCTGCCTGGGTGCAAAGCGCGATAAAGAACAGCAAAAAAAAAAAAAAAAAAAAAAAACTCATACACATACGCACATCCTGACAGCAGCAGAGTCGGGCACAATGCGTCCCGGGCCAGCAGCCAAGACAAGGGCAATTGTCGTCTCCGGTTCTTTGTGGCCCTACATACGTTTTCCCTATGCACAACTCATTTTTTCTTTTCGGGCTGATATTCAATTTTTATTTCGAACAGTTTTCGTTTAAATGAGCAAATCCCGAGTTTAACGTACCAAAAAAAAATGCATTCGTTTTTAACGGAAAATTTATGACGACTCGAAACGGGTTATCCACAAGGATCTGTGTGTGCCCTAACAGCTCCTAACTCTTCCTGTCTTTCCTCTATTTTTTCATAGCATTTCTTTCTTGGTTTTTTGCATATTTTCTGGGTTGGTTTACCGTTGCGTGTTTTAGATACAAATCCGAAATGATGCGCATTTTGGCGTTGGCCCAGAAAAAGATCTCAAGAACAGCCACGAATTAGCAACAGGAAAAACTGGGTGAAAAAATACACCAAGAAAAAAAGAACGAACAAACAATGGAAATTTGAGATATGCATGAAATTGAAAAAAAAAACAGGTCCATAAAAAATAAATATTTGAAAATGTAACGGTTCTTGTGCAGGAACTCGAAAGATCAGCGACAAAAAGAGAAAGTCCCATGCGTAAAGATCTGCTGAAAAAGTAGAAGAACCGTTAATGAAAACATTGCACATTCGGACTTTCATGCTTTCGGGGGTTCGAACTCTAAGCTTCCTGCTCAATTTGACCTATATATATGTACCATATACCATTACCATAGCCTAGAATTCAGAGATTCTCATGATCCAACGAATTTGAGTTTGTTGCATTCAATATTAATTTTTACTTATTTTCAATACCGAACATTGTACATTGTTTTCTGTTGGGTTAGCTCTTAGATCTCTCCAGCTTGACCTGTCCAGGACTCAGGAACTAAAGAACTCGAGTTGCTGTCGTCATAATCGGGCGTATCAATCAGTTTTCCCATATGCACACATACACACCTTCACATAAATCTATATACATATGTGTTTTTCTCTTTTTGAAGTGCTTGTCGCTTTGCTAATTCCCCGCGACAACGGCAACAATGAATGAGAGGGAGAAAATAAATAAACGTGTCATAGTCGTAACTGAGTCTCATGCATAATAACCAGCGGCGAGGGAGTCTCCCATCTCGGTCCTCGATCCTCGATTCTCGATTCTCGTGTACGAGTTCGAGTTCGAGTCCGAGTCCCTGTCCCTGTCCGAGTCCGAGGCGCATTCAGAGCTCGTCAAATGCGTTTTTGACAATTATTGTTGTAGGTGCTGCGTTCGCTTTATATGCGGCACCAAAAAGCAGATCATCATGAGCGGGCGAACGAAGATGATGACGATGATGAAATGTTGTCATTGGACGTGGACACAGGTCGGACACACCGGACAACTGTAGCGCACGTATGGGACCGAAGAAACAAAGAAACCAGATAGAGCGCCGAAGACGAAGGCGAGCTAACAATCAGATACAAAACACGCACCGATACAGCTACAGCTACAGCTAAAGATACAGATACAGATACAGAGACAGATACAGATGCAGATACAAAGATGCGAGCACACAGATAGCTCGGATGGAGTTGGACGGAGACAAAGTGCCCAAATAGCTGCACGTTAAACAGCGTCCAGTGTTTTGGACATGCCAAACGATCGCACACCCGCACACACACACACACACACACACACACATGCACATACACAGAGAGAGATTGGGTTTGGTTGCGTTGGTCTCTTGGGAGCGTCGTTGCTGCTGATGGGATCAAGACGCGACGCATTGACACGCAGATTGTGCAACTGGCCAGGCAAACGGCAACAAAGCCGCAAGCTGCACATGTCCAACGGGCACCAGCCCTTGCCCCTCTCTACTTGCCAACGCCCCCTCCACCCTCCGCCTGCACGGCCACTCTCCAAAAATAGGAAGCACAAAACTTTCTTCAACGCTGCCGCCTTTTGTTCGCGCGCCGCAAGAACTAAAATGAAAATGGAAAAATAAACTGTCCAGAGAAGGGGAAGGGGGGGGGGCGGCAGAGGGGGGCATAACAATTACTCAAGCGACACATCTTCATCTGCATCTGTGGCCTGTGGACGTGCCCCTGCACTGCCGCCTTGCCTAACCCGTTCGGGAATCGGCTTAAAACATATTTTTTTATCTTTCTGCCTGTTTCTTTATTTTTTGTTTTTTGGGGCGCGCGTTGTACGTGGGCTGCATTTTCGATTAGTTAACGTTCGAGCGCGTTGCGGAACGCCTCGAATGGAACACGCACAACAACAACAGTATGTAATGTTGATCGAATCAACTAAATATTTGCCATAAATCTGTTTAGTCGCCGCCTTTACCTGCCCTAATGGGCATCGAATGGGCGAGTCCCTGGGCCTACAAGGATTTACACGCAATAAAAGCAACAACTGGCACAAAGCAACAATAAACAAGGACACACACACACACACACGCAGGACACACGGCCTAGGATCAAAACCGTGCCCCGTTGTGGGCGCAACTTGTCGCTGACCAGCGGCCAGGACAACGGCGCTGACATTAAGGACATGCCAAACAATAGCAACGCCCACAACAGTAGCAGCAGGGACCAGTGCGAGGGTGAGTGCAACTAGTCACAACACACGGAGACACACACACACACACACACACATACCAACACACACAGACACACACTCTGTTTTGATGCTGTGCGCGCAATCATAAATTGGGTTCGGGTAAACGACCACAAAAACTGATGCCAATCGAGTGCAGATCGCACAAGTGTCGTCAACAAGTGCCCGCAGCTGTTGGCAACTCGAAGGTGGGCGTGGCAGTTGGTCTACGAGGCAGGCGACACACAACCAAACGGGTCTGGGCCAAGCCATAAAAAGGAAGTTTTAATTAATCGATGCGATACAAATTAGAGATAAATAATAAATGCGTTTATAAACGATAATTGAAATCGATTAGAAATCAACAAGAACAGAAGCATATGGAGCTATCGATTAGTTCGGGATATGAATTTATGTATTGTTATCGATAAGTTAAGTAATCGGCAGCTTATTATCAATGCACTTATCGACTAACAAAAGTGAATAAAATAAAAAGAAAATTACCTAAAAATATGATAGTTGAAATCAATAATTCGAATCTAAGTGCACTGGAATTATCGATAAGACTGCGTTAGTAATTGATGCATGGCTATCGATAGATTATTAATCACTCAACGGATTTTGAAGTGCTTAAGCAAGCATTTAGCAACATATATGATATCGATACATTTATCGATTACCAATATAAACGACATACAATGTTTGATCCTTTCACACAGCAGTTGTAATTGCGACATGAGAATTGAATCAGATTGACAAAATTCCGAAATTGATCATTAATCAAATTGATTTGGCAACTGTCGATTTATCGAAACGCATCTGCGCAACGAATTGCGAGGCATTTGTGAATGCATTCGTGAATACATTCCGAGTGCATTATATATTATGTCATGGGCCGTTGCGATGCGGGCTGCCAAAGGGTTACATTTCCTTCCATGAATTTAGCTAATTTTATTTTACAATTTAATTAGGTTTTGGATTTCCACATGTCCCGCATCTATGTGGCAACAAGAGCAAGAACATGCAGACGCTCTCTCTCTCTCTCTCTCTCTCTCTCTCTCTTCCTCCTTTTCCCTCTTGTTTTTTAGCCACGGGCTGCGCATGCGCCTGAATTGGAAAACAACCGCTTATCAGCTCCCACGAGCTTCCCTCGCGGAGGCAGTCGTTTAATTGGGTCAGAACACAACCAAATTTGGAGTCCAAGGTGGCAACACCAAGCGATATGATTGACTGACTGACTGACTGACTGACTCACTGGCTGACTAACTGACTGACTGAATGACTGTCTGTCTGTCAAGCTGTTTGCTGATGCGTCAGCCACGCTTCCGGGCAACGTTTTATGTTATATTTTTGGAACTGGGTTAGTTCGGTTTTTATTTGGGTGCCTTTTCTACAGGGCGTGTCGCCTGCTCATATTTCACGCTCGACTGGCAATTGTTTAGCTCAAGTTTTGCTTATAAATATTTCAAATTGTCATCGGCATTGGGCCCATTAATTGCCAGCCCAAGAGCAAATGCTGCTCGTGTTGCCCACGTCCTCGCTCGTGCAATTGCGGCGCCCAGCTTCAACTCTAGACTCAGACTCGACTCCAGCTCCAACTGCTGCCGAGGAGGACAATAAAAGTTCGTGAGAACTTGATGCTTATCGCTGGCCAGCGACAGCAGAACGTGGCAGCAGTTGCCCCCAGCGAGTGGGCAGTAGTGGGGCGCGTCGTGTCCAACGAGGAGCCAGGCCCAAGCCTGCCCAGTTGACATTTGGCAATTGATTCTCCTGATTAACATTCGAATGCCACGCAAAAGCCCGACCAGATTGTGAGCTGGACATTCTCAGGCTTAAGTGCTGATTTAATTGATTCTACGAATGATCTTTATAAATCTCTACAGAGAGGAAGACAAATCATTTGATGCATATATTTTAATATGCCAAGTATTCCTATGTGAGCAATATTATATGTGAATGCGAAATGAAATTCATTTTTTGTAGATTCGTAAAGAGAATATTGAAGCTCCTTATAGCTGAGTCTAAGTCCACTCTAAGATCAATTCCAGAATATATTTCACACGGGTTTCGCACATATTACTAATATTTCATTAGTTTAGACACACACTAATGCACATGAGTGTGTGCTAACTTCAGCTGCTCCTATCAGACGCACACACACACACACACACACACACACACATACACACCTCTTTCGGATGCGTCTTTGTTAGACACCTAGAGGACAATCCTTAATCCTTTTTCTCACGCACCAAAAAACATTCGCTGGCAATATAAAAAAAAAAAGTTGAAAGAAAAAGAAGAAGCAGAGCTGGGGCAGGAACAGGCTCAGGGGCAGCATCAGCAAAAAGTAAGAGCCCGAAAAATGTTCTCAAGCATCGAAACTCACGGATGACACGTTGCAAATATGCCAAAGGCAGCAGCAGCATCAGCAGCAGCAAATGCGCATTGTCATTGTCCTGGCAATCGGCGATTTCGCTACAAACTGCCCCCGGCAGAGGCAGCGGCAGCACCAGGTAGGCAATTACAAAAACAACAAGAGCAACAACAACAATCGCCAACTGCATCTGCATCCTCATTCGGGGCCGCAGCGGCAACAATGGCAAATCACGATCAATTCAATTACCGCCTGGGCGAGATGTAGTGCAGCGATTTTCATATGCAGGACATTCAGGATGAGGGGCAGAGCCTGGAGCCAGCAGCCAGCAGCCAGCAGCTGCACCTGCACAATTTTCCCATGACAACAACAATTTTCCTTCCATACATTTTTTTTGCGAACTGTTTTTCGCGTTGGACGCAGCGGCAACGGCTAATCGGAGAGGAGAGAAATGGAGTAGAGAGGCCAGGCGAGGCGAGGCGGCACCTGTGTCTGCGGGCTGCCCTCGACTCAAGTAGCGCGCACAAGGACAATGTCCTTGCTCGAGGCTCGATCGATTTGCCCAGCAGCGCTTTTGTCTCGGCTCGAACTGAAACATGAGGCGGACAACAAGTGGCAGGAGACGGAGATGAAGACGCAGCAGCATCCTCCCGGACCCAGAGCCGGACCCCTCGCGTATCCTGTGCAGCCTTCACAGATGCGCTTGTTGTAATGGGATAAGCAGCGGTACGGCTAGGAGTGGGGGGCACTCAGTTTCGCACACTCACACACACACACACAGCCAGACACACAAGTGCGCGATAATGAAATTTTAGACTTGTTCCTGCAATGCGACAGCAAAGAGCAACAAATTTTCGGGCATTTTGCTGGAAAATTGTGGGAAAATCTTTGTTAATCTCTGGCTGATCAATTGTTCGTTCGTTTTGCAGGTGTCTATTATATGCAGTGTGGCTTAGATTTATACAATCGACTGATCGCGGCCAATTGTGATCGCCAGGGCTTAGCAAATATGAACATATTGGATATACAAATGGGATTTCGGCTTAAGTATCTATCGGATATATACTAGTTTAAGTGTAGATCAGCGATCATTAACTTATATAGTCTTACGATCAATTGGCTGAATACATTATTTATTTATCGATCAATTAGTTTGAGCTCTTCTTATAGGAGACAGAGAAAGACAAGAGATCATAAGATCATAAAGTAAAGATCTAAAGTTCAAAACTATCTGAAGATTAGAAACAGAAAAGCATCGATCAGTTCGGCATTAAACGAACTCCAATATAAAGAAGTAAAGATCTTTACAGCCTAACTACCCATGATCACCATTCATAAAGGAATCTGATCACTGATCACAAGCTTTTCAACTTGACGTTCGCCTATCATAACTGATCACTGATCAAGTCTTTAAGCCTGTTCAAAGATTTATTTACCATTTGATAAGAACAATATGGAGTTTTCACAACTTTAAGAATGATCTTCACTGATCACTGATCAAGTATTATATTATCTTACATTTTCAGTTAAGATAAAAGCCTTTTCAATCGACTGATAACTGATCACAGATCATGCTTCAAAGACTTTCTAGCCAAATCTTGGGCATTTTCCTACCTTTGTTGGAAACTTTTTACCCGTTTTGTAGTGTTGTCTAGTTAATTGCATGTGGTGGGAGTTTAGTTTTAATGCCTGCTCCCAAAACGCACCTTGCGGTGCCGTTAACCGTTAGACTCACCTGCAAAACAAAAGAGAGAGAGAGAGAGAAAGAGAGTGAGATGGAGAGTATAAATTATTAATTAGCGGAGGTAAGAAACAAGAGCGGCAAATGCAAATAAATTAGCTAGAGACAAGAGCAAATGGTGAGAACAACCTGACGAATCCGTTGTCGCTGCTGCTGCTGCTGCTGCTGCTGGCCACGTGTTGCACGCGAGAAGGTGCAACGGGAACCGTTCACCAGGTGCCAGCTGCCAGCTGCCAGTGACCAGTAATGACCTCCAGAGGCCCCCAACCAAAAGGGCCAATGCGACCGCTGCTGGTGCTGCTGCTGCCGTTGCAAGTTGCAGTTGCAAGTTGCAGTCATGTGAATGCGCTCGGGAATTTGCACTGTTTACGAGTGCAAAAACAAAAGAAGTGAAGTTCGCATAACTGGAATTAAAGCAGCGCCAAACCACACACCAACACCAGCAACAACTGCAACACCAGCAACTGGCAGACACATTCAAAACGGCGCTCGTGGGTAGCGCGAGTGCTAAATGGGCCACAGAGTGGAGGCATGGCCAGCTCACATGCAATCGAAACCGCTGGGCAGTGGGAGCAGCAGCAGCAGCAGCGCCTGAGGATGGGCTGGAGTGGACATTGACGTCGTCGGTTTGTCGCCGTCACTCCTCGTCGAGTCACTCACCCCAGCGCCAGGGCAGAGCTGGCCGGGCACGGAGCTGAGCACAGCAGACCAGGCCAGCCCAAAGACAATGGTGGGAATATTCTCATATTAAGAAATCGCGCGATCTGCAGCGCCAGATGTGTGACTATGTGTGTGTGTGTGTGTTGGTGTGTGCTTATACACATACTTGTATTTGGTGCAACGGCAGGTCAACCCACCGCCCACTGCCCGCCAGCCAAGCTGCTGCTGCTGCCGCGCGGCAGGCAGAAGTGGCAACAACAGCAGCAGCAACAACATTCGTGGCAAATTCGCAACGTGTCGTGGTCGTGCCTCCGTTGTCATGTCCGAGAGTGTAACAAAGACCTCGCTGAATAACCTGGTGCCCCCTCCCCTACCCACCCAACCCCACCCCACCGAACGGCCCTGCTGGCTGCTGCCGCAAACGCCCCCGCCAAGTAGCGCGAATAAACATTAAACACAAAAACAACAACAACAACAAAAAATGTAGCGGCAACAGCAACGGCAACTGCAACAACAATAATTGCATTACACATAAAAATAAATTGTAATGAACTTAAGGAAGAGACAACAAAGCAGCAGCAGCAGCAACTGCAGCAGCAACTGCAGCAACTGCAGCAGTGGCCAATGTGAAAATCGATGCGGAAGCGGCAACACGAAAGGGCAACAACAACAGCAACAACAGCAACAATTCGTCGCTTTCTTCTCGCCATTTCACTGCTCCACTCAGCTAAAACAATCTGAGAATTTTAGCCTTTGCCCAATTGTTTTTGCTCTTCTTCTGCTATTTGCATTTGATTCTCTATCAATATTAACATAATTTGCCTACATGCAACAAGCTTTAGACTGAATTTCATATTTATATCATTTTCATAGCAAATATTTATGAATTCAAATATCATTCATTTGGCTAGAATACCAAAGTTCCTACAGTTTCTTGAAGAGTTGTTAAATATAAAATATAATTTGTAAGCCTCTTTGAAAATTATGAACATATTCTCGACAATATTGATATTTAACGTTTATCTGTTTTATGTATAAGAACTTTTGAAAGGAAGAGCAGATTTTTTGCTATGTAGATTTTCAAATTCATGTTCAGTTATTCACTTGTTCTACAACATTTGAGACATGTCTGGGATTCGAAACCTGAATGTTAATCTGAGCTTATCTAATTTGATTACTTCGACTCGAAATCAATTGACATTTTCGAACTTCTTGCTGGAGTTACAAATAGAAAGAGTATATTTAAGCTTAATTGACCTTAGTATAATAAGACTAATATAATATCGTATAATGTTGGTGGAAAGTTGCAAAGCTGAAAGTCGAGTAGCTAAAATTAGTTCAAGTTGCGGTTGGTTAAAGTCCTCAAAGCTGCTGCCTAATTGTCCAGCAATGCGACAGGCACATGCACATGCCTGTGTGTGTGTGTGTGTCTCTCTGTGTGTGTGTGTGTGTGTGTGTGTCAGTCAGCGAGTCAATTAATTAGCCATGATTCTCACGACCTCAAATTAAGAGAAAAGCCATAACAAATAGAAAATAAAACGGCAGCAACTACGAAACGGAGGCAATTGTTGCTGCTGCTGTTGTTGCTGCTGCTGCTGCTGGCTAGCACAAGCTGCAAATCCCGAAAAGACAAAAAAAAAAACCAACTATACACAATGGCCCTAACCTGCCCTGGCCTGATCTGTGCCAGCTTTGGCTGCAGAGCTTGGACAATTTTGGCCTTTAGCCGCTGGCCCAAAACTGAAGCTAAAGACTGGCGGCGCTTGGCCCGAAACGATAAAGATTGCAGTGGGCCAACAAACCGAGAGAGAGAGAGAGGGAGAGAGAGAGAGAGAGAGAGAAGGTGGGTGGGGGTGGTGTTGGTATGGTGAGGGTTACAGGCAATAGGAATGTCAAGCGGCTTAGTAGGCGGCGTTGGCGTTGACGTCGCCGTCGACGTCGGAGCCCGTGCAGCAGCAGCAGCAGCAGCAGCCACTCGCTGGGAGATCTGATTTAAAACGAAATTAGGAATAATGGCAATGGCCTGCACATGACACACACACAGACACACATACACATAATAGAGCATTCACAGTTACACGGAGCAAGAGTCGGGCGGGACGACTGGCGGGGGCGCTGCTTAGCCAAGTCCAAGCGTTGACAGGCGGCAAATGCGAACAAGACAGTTTTGTACCCACAATAGACCAAAAAAGAAAAAAAAATCTATCCAGCGTGCTGCAGTCGGCAGTTACTGCGAGATACCCTGTGCCCAGCGCCAAGCTGCCATTGCACACTGTTCCTGCTTCCTTCCAAGCGCACACACGGCTGTGCTCTTCTTCCCCTTGCCCCACACTTTGTTCTTGCTTAACTTCGGTGCTGAGAGTCCGATCTTTATGAATTTTGTACAGATTGAATATGTTATGCTAAACTGTGTGCATACTAAGGCCTTGAGAAATGCATTTTAAGGGAGATGTGGGCAGGTATCTAAAAAGTGAAATATTCTTAACTTCAATATGCTCTACGAGAACCTGCATACCCTGATAGATGTATCTTGCTCTTGTAGTTCTCGAGTTATGCCTCAAAAGCTGTGTCTCAAAGCTTGCCTGTTACATGCATTGGCTTAAAACCATCATACCCTTTTCAGCCATTTACCATGGGTTCAGGGTATTATAAAAAAGAAGCAGCAGCAGCAGCAAAAGAAATTATCTCACGGATAATCCGAACAACACGTTCAACTCAGTCCGCGACTTGACTGAGCCACCCGCCCGCCCGCCTCCAGCCGCTCCCCCCGTCGCCCCTCTCCTAGCCGAGTCCCCGGCCCCCTTTCAGTGGCTGCCCAACCTTCACCCAAATGTTGGCAGCTCACCCTTTTGGATGCCATTGCCGTTGGCTGCGCTGCTGCGGGGGCGCGCCTGAAAAACAATGGCTAGCTGCAAATGCACCTGACACGGCACCAAGCTGCAGCTCCACTGGCAACTGGCAACGGGAAAGTGTTGGCAAGTTGCAAGTTGCAAGTTGCAAGTCCAACTCGCAGTTCGCAGTCGCGGGCTTTGACTGGCGCTGTGGTTGGTCGCCGTCCCCGGTCTCCAGCTCTGGCTCTTGTGGGCATTGTATGCTCTGCAGTTGCTTGGCTACCCCAACCACACCGCCTCCCCAGTCGCCCCTCTTCCGCTCCCCCTTTGTAGTTCAGCACAAAAGTTATTTCGTATTTGTTTGGCGAGAGAAAGGGTAACAGATTCCCACAGTCTTGGACGGCAGGCAGGACGGACAAAGGAGGGACGGGGCAGCGGTAGGGCAGGCACGTTGACAACTGCAGCAGAGCCCATTGTGCACCGTGTTATAGTACAGCCAACTGAGCGAAGTTAGATATGAATAAAATGAATGAGTACTCGCACTCGCACTCGCACTCACACTCACACTCGCACTCAGTCGAACCAGTTAAACTGTGTGAACATGGAACATGACGCTCAGCCTTAGCTGATTGATGAATGTCAGGCACAACCACAGCCCAAAATTTACCAAGTGCATGTGTGAGTGTGTGTGTGTGTGTGTGACCGTTGTCTAACGGCAACTGAGCAAAGCAGGTGTCATGGGAACCCAGCAAATGGGTCGCGGTCACACACTCAGCGCGGCTGCCACTGAAGGTCGCCAATGAAGATCAGCAGCGAGTGGGAGTCGAAAAATTGAATAGACTTTGGCTAGGATTATATGAGGAAAGGTGTTCATATGAGGGTGTATTGCAAGGGGAATTGGGGCTAGGTAATAGCTGTTGTGGGGGGGAGACCATGGGCAGACAAAGACGAGTAGCTAGTTAAAAAATTGTAATTAGAATTTAAATCAGAATTATGGCTTGGCTTAAGTTGTACTCTTTAAGTTTAGACAATATAAATATTATTTGTAATGGAAAGCTTTAAAAATAAGTTCTCATCAATATGAAAGTTATTGTCAAAAAAGTGTGGAGGAATTCTCTTACGGGAACTTAGCTTGAAACATGAGGAAATACAAGGGGATCGCAGGAGAAATGCGAAGGCATTTCCTTTCTATAGGTTGCAACAGCAAATTTGCAGTTAATAAACTCCTTTTTTATTCCCTTAATTGCAGCCAGGACTTCCTTGACAGTTATTGACAGGTCTTATAAAGAGGACTGAATCAGCAGCATTTCTCTATGGGGAGAAAATGTAATATGGCAAACACTTTACAAGCTGGTTGCCCTCAGTCGAAATGGCAAATGATTGAGATTTAAGAGACACGAGTTTCACAAGCCGAAAACTGAAGTAAGTCAAAGCTGGTGCCGAAAAGCGCTGCCGCCCAGTGTTGTAAAATCAACTTGGACAGGGTTGTCTCAGCATTTATCGAATTCGGCACACGTTAAGATCCGCGCAGTGCCACACTTCAGAGTGAGTGCAACATGAATGCATGAGCATGATCTGTGCCCCAAAAGCTGCAAATGTCTGTGCGATTGTGTGCGTGTGTGTGTGTGTGTGTGTGAGTGTGTTATTATTTTTAGTGTTTGCACAGCTCCTGCAGCAAAATGGGGCCGGCCACTTGAAGCCTTCAATGTTGGGCACATTAATTCAATTTCATCATTTGAACGGCAGCCCGTTGAAAATGCGCAAACAAACAAAAAAAAAAAAAAAAGAGTAAATAAAATGACAAGTGATGTGCGACCTGTTGGCAGCACCAGCAGGGGGACGGCCACAGGTGGCCGCAGGGGGGGGCGACAACAACACAGAGGGCGACAACAACGGCAACAAGAAGCGAGCTGGAGGGCAGCCTAACTGTACAATGGCAGCGAGTAACCCAAATAGAGCCAACAAAGCTAAGCGCTAAGACTAAAGTTGAAAGTTGAGAGCCAAACGCTGAGCGCTGAGTCAGGCAAAAGTATCTGCCAGATACTTGAACACAACATCAACAAAAAACAAAAAAAAAAGCAAAAAAAGATGCGCTGCAACGGGCAGCCTCGCAGTCGCTGCTCTGCGTGATCGACCGACTGTCGAAGTTGCGCCAGCGATGGCCAAAGACGGACCGACCTAAGCTGCCAGGTGCCGCACAGTCAGGCGGACGGACGGGGAGACGGACGGCAAGTCAGACATCCATCCATATGTATGAACTGTTTGTATTACGTTTGAAAGTCATGTTGCAGATACTAAGACCGAAAAGTATCTGCATATCTGCGGGCACCTGCACACCTCGCTGCCACCCCCAGCCACCCCTTGGGACCCGCCGGCCGCCCCCGCACACCACGCCGCCAGCAACACCATCGCCAGTCGCCACTTGCATATCAATGCGGCCAAAATAAAATGTGACGGCTGGGCGCACGATTAAAACTGCGATACATGCGATACAAGTGCAGATGCAACTGCATCCAACAGATACTTTTGGTGCGTCGCCGTCGCCGCCGCCGTCGCTGTTGCAGTCGCTGTGATGCAATTGAAGGCCTCCAAGCACAAGCCTACATTATAGAATCAACAACAACAAACAAACTATTCAAATAATGCAACAGCACAGGGCTGCTCGGGCATGAGATAGCCTGTACATTCAACACCATTCGTGAATGTGCCGAATGTTGATGTTTCCACGGAATCATTCATAACATTTATACCATCGAACAACATTTGACCAATGAAATCATCATCATCATTCGAGAATGTTGTCATTGCTCGGTGGAATTAACACAAATGCAGTCATCATCAAATGAATGTATCGAATGTTGTTATTGCGAAATTTCATCCACATTATTCGCATTGTCAAAGAAATGTACAAATTGTTCGATGATCATTTAGAAATGTTATTATCATTCAGAGCATTTGCCAACTTATCGTTTCATTCGGTTCATTCTGGCAATGGAATTTGAATGTTGCTGTCATTTTGCCAGTAAAAACAATAATCACTCAAACGTTGTTGACTCTGTCAATTCGATTGTGAGATATGACAAAAATGTTGACCAGTGGCAGCATCTTTCATACAAAAGATACAATGTAAGGGGTATATATCTGTATACTTAACGAATGTGAGCTTATAATTAAGACTTTGGGTACAGCATACGTCATACGAATGACGCGAAGAAATGAGTAATGGAATAACTGTAAGTAAGTGGTATACAGCTCAGCTTAAGCGGACATACTGCATATGAGGGACTTTATAGGGTATATTAAAAACCGTAAAGCAGCAACAGCAACAATAAGACACACAACATTGAAAGTGCAACAACGAGCGTCGTGTTAGTTTTGGCCCTCGGCCTGCTGTCTGCGGTCGGCAATTGAATTCATTCAATGCGGCCCCAACCCCACCTGCCCCCTACAACCCCGCAGCAGCAGGCGAGACAGTCAGAGGGACAGCGACTTGATTTGCTTTTTGGCTTAGTCGACCGCAACAACAGCATCAGCAACAGAAACAGCAACAACAACAACTTTGACGAGCCGAGTCTGGGCCCGCGGTCGCGGTTACTTTGCAATTTGTATTAAGGACTTGAACTGAATGGACAAACGCGGCTGCGGTCGGTACGCGTTTAACTAAAGCCTCCGATTCCCAATTCAATTTTCGGCTGCACATTGACAACATTTGCATTTACACGCACTTGCCGCAGGTCGGACATGCCGCAAGCCCGCAGATGCCATCGTCTGGCGACAGACCGCCGCAACCCGGACACGCGGGCTTTATGTCCATGTCCCTGTCCGGATATCAATCGAATACCAGCATTTAGGGCTTGCACAGTGGGTTCGAAAAGGAAACTAAGAGTCGAATAGTCAATCGATAAAGTTGGTTAAGTCTATAAAAATCAACTGATTTGTTTTTTAATACATGTTAATAAATTTATCTAATTGATTGATTAGCTTATCGATAATAATTTACAAAAAGCAAAGCGGAAAAAAAGCATGACACTTAGTTAATCGAGATATCTAACTGTAAATTAAGCGGGAATATCTGTATTAACATTTAAGTACTTCCCACAAAGGGGGTCTTGAAAATAGCAGAAGAAACACCTATTTGGCCCATGGTGGCTGCTTGAGCTGCCACACGGAAGGAAGTTGCACAAGAAGGCGGCGTGGCGGCCAGAGGAGGCAGTTAGCTTGCCACGCATTGACACCTTCCAATAATTTCAAGCACGATATGCCCACACCTCTGCCCCACCCACCGCCCCGCCTCACACACACACACACACACACTCGGTACCTTTTGGGCTGAGGGGCTGTGGCATGGCATGCAGTTGCGATTTGTTTCACTCGGTCTTTGTTGTTGTCGTCGTTGGACAATTTGCGTACGTCGTCGTTGGGATTTGAATTGTTTAGACATGCACGCAACATTACCGCGCATTCGTGTAAGTCAGCCGGCGCTGATGATGAGAATGATGACAAACAAAACAGCAGCCAGCAGCCAGCAGCCAGAGATTGGCCAGTGATGCGGACTGGCCCGGAATAGTCCAGTCGTTGTCGTCAGTCGGCGGCATGAGTTGTGTTTAGCTAGTGCAGCGGCTTAGCGGGCGCTTAACAAAGAGTTGGCATTGGCAGCAACTTGATTGCCATTTAACATTCAACCGACCAGTCGACCGACTAACCAGCCAACCAGCCAACAATTCTGGCATCCATCCAGCAAGCCAGCCAGCCATCCAGCCATCCAGCCAGCCATCCATCCATCCATCAGTCAGGCGGCAGTCAAGGTTACTAATTAGGCAAATGTTGCGTCTCGTCTCCTCCGTTGTGGCCCACATGATGCTAATTAAGCGACGTTGCATCAAATGCTTGTTGCAATCGACAGTCCGACAGTCAGAAAATTTCTGCGTTCCAATACCAGTCCCAATACCGTTCCCAAGCAGTTCGGTTTGTGCAGCAATTGACAAGGCAGCTTGGACATTGACAATGCGCCCTCAGAGGTTTGACATGCTAGGCCAAAGCCGCAACTATTGAGATGTCATCGCAGTCCATGCGAGAGAGAGAGAGAGAGAAAGAGGGAGAGAGAGAGAGGGAGCGAGAGGGATCATGGGCCATTCGAGTGGAGGACGGGTGGGCCATGGGGCCACGGGGCCAGTGAGTATCAAACATACCGGCCAGGCTAACGAGCTCGGGTCTAAGGATTTGACCGAGAGGGCCTTTGAATATGCTGCTGGCATAATTAAAAGGCCAACATCCAGCAACAAGTTGCGATTACACGCGTTGGCCATGTTATGGGCCATGTACTTAACTTGTTGCAGCGCTCGCTACAGCCGCGCCAGCCATCTGATTGAAATGCCAGCGACTGGCGGCCATGTGACCGACCCCAAGTCAGAGTCAGAGTCAGAGTCAGAGTCAGGTCTCTTCCTCTACCACTTGCACACCCTCGATCGCCCCTGCAGACGCTGCTACGTCTAGACACAACTCGGGCACTGTATGGGAAATAAGAGCAATGTTCACGACGCTTGTAGAGCAGCAGAAGCTGCTGAAAATCGCTGGGAAATTCGTTTGGATCAGCGGCTAAACCTTGTTGTGGTTTGCCTTTTGCAGTAATGAGGAAGTATTCATCGGGAATTACTTGTGGCCATACACGAGTTTATTGCGAGTGGACCATGCAGAACTTCAACTGATCCAACATATAAATTTCAATTGAATTATTATTACTGTCAAAACCTTTACCTATGCCTAGAACTAGAACTAGTCCCAGCAAGGGGTTACTGGAATCAAAACCTTTACCTAACCCTCAACTTTGGCATGCGCCCGAGCAGGTACTTTCTTCTAATGGTATGCAATCAATAAAAATAAAGTAAAAAATTATCTCCCATTGTCAAATACTAGACGCAACACCAAGAAAATCATCTCAGGAAGTCAAGTTTTACCCATGCTAAGTGCGCCCGAGCAGGGACTTTCTGGGATGTCCATTGCAGCTGGTTGGGACTGTGGCTGAACGTTTCGTCTGGAGAACTCACCTGCAATGAAAAGAGATAAATGTGTAAATTATTATTAAATTGTAGGTTTGTCTATTGCAAATCCATAAATATGCATTAAAGGCCACTTTTCTGTCATATTTAGCACAACAAGTTCTGCCATTTGGGTTGGGTTCATTGAGATTTAAGGTGTGTGTGTGTGTGTGTGTGTGTGTGTGTGTGTTGTGTGCACGTGTGTGTGTCTGACTGTCTGTCCGTTTGTCTTGCTGTTTTGTCTGTAGTTTCATTAAAATTCTCCCACGCATTGCAGGCTGGTCGCCAATGTCTGGTGACCTAAGCCTGGCCAGAAAGCGAGCTTAGGCGACGAGAGACAAACAAACAAAGGCAATTGAACGATCTGTGACCGGTTCTGTGGTGTTGCTTCGCGCTGTGGTTCTTCTGCCAGTTGCTGTTGTCGCTGCTGTTGTTGTAGTTGCTGTTGTTGTTGTTGCTGTTCTTGTTGCAATAAAATGAAACGTAAATGAAATCTATTGTATTCTATATGAATAATGAGACAATTTTAATAATTTATAGACAGCTTTCGGTTAACCGCAATAAGCCAGAGCGATGTGCAGACAATGCATCAACACCAACAACAACAGCAGCAACAACAGCAGCAACAACAGCATCCCCACCGCAAAAAGTTCGATGATCCTATTGCCCATAGTGAGCTGAAAAGTCGGATATGGTTTCACGGGTCTGCAATGTGGCAATCTACCAATCTGCCAACTGCAATCGGCAATCGGCAGCAGGCAGCAACTGGGCAACGCCACGCCAACGCCAGCTTTGGCAGTCGATAACAAATCGCGATTGGCATCGCTTCCGATTCCCCGACAAAGGTGAGAAAACTGTTGGGTCCCAGCTCTTTGACTTTCGACTCTTGCCAGCCAGGCAGCCAGGCCGCCAGGCAGCCCGGCAGCTAGGCAGCCAGCCATTCATTCCCTCACTCATTCATTCATTCATTCATTTCGGTATTCGTTCATTCATTGACCGCAAGGCCCGCTGTTCCGCAGGCCTTTGGGGCAATCGTTTGTAATTGTATCTGTCGCAGCAATAACTCAAAGTTGTCGCCACGTCCATGGCCCGTGGCTGAGTTTCAGTTACACTTTGGGCCACACGATCCGATGCCTAGTTTTTTCTTCCCCTCTTCCCGCCCTTTATAGCCGTTTGTCTGTCATCGTTTTATGGCTTGGCTATTAGCTGCAGGAAGAACCAATCTTCCAGACGCACCCAATAGGACAACGCTCAACTGGGAATTAAATGGCTTCGCCGCAGCACAGGTGACGGATGCTGGCATCCAGACCTGCACCGGAATCATTACTATTTATAGATGCCAATGTGGTTGACAGTGCTTTGTGGCCTGGTATCTGGACTGTAGCTTAGAGAGTGCGAGTGAGTGTTAGATGAATGCTTGGCGAATATTCGCGAATTTAAATAAAAGCTAAGATATTTGGCATCAAGTGTCTAAGTGTGACCCAGTCCAGCAGGACGCTGGTTCGAATCCACGGCTAACCTAGACAAAGATCATATTGGACAAATTTGAACAAATGTAGAATTAAACTCTTCAGCTGATAAATGGCATGCTGGGGCGCCCGAGCAGGGACAATTTGTAGTTCCCAGCTGCCTATAACTGGCTTCGGCTTCAGTTTGATTCGTTTTCTTCGACAATTTAAGTTCAATTTGTAAACGAACAGGGCGGAGTCATGTGCCGGACCAGGCGCATAGAGGAAATATCACGCATACGTTGACTGACCACAGCACACGCCCATTTGTCCGATGGTCCGTGCCAGCATCTGAAATTCACATACAGTCCAACCCCAAATACTACTCACACTCACACATGCCCGCACACACACACACACACACACACACACGTAGCGAGCTCAACGAAGCTTCGCAGCCAAAATCAATAGCGCCCCAATGTCGGCTCTGACTCGGAGTATGTGTGTGTGTGTGTGTGTGTGTGTTGGAGGCTTGGAGCCGTGTCAGTTGAGCTCATGTGCCATCTCGCTCTAGCCGGGCGCTGGGAGTCCGACCGGATGCGGCACTTAAACGCTGACGACGATGACGTTGCCGGCGCCGAGTCGCAGTCGCAGTCGCTGTCAGAGTTGGAGTTGGAGTCGCAATCGGAGTCTGGGGCACAGGCAGAGCCAAATGTGGCCGATGACGTTGATAGTGCACGTACGAGACACACACAGACACACACACACATAGAGAGAGGGAGACATGTGTGTGTGTCTGTTGGTGCTGCATTTTTCGCCTCGGGTTCACAATAAAAACTTGAAGTCCTGTCGATTCTATTTGCATTGCCCCGTTGTTGTTGTTGCCACAGCGTCCTGGCAACTGTTTCGCAACATGAACTTTATGCGGCTGCGGCTGAGTGATTCGTGCTGCTGCTGCTGCTGATGCTGGCAACGCAGCCAATGCCAATGGCAGACATCGCACAGTCCCAGAGATCGTTGCACGCCTCAGCTTTAAATTATGCTCGCCCCAAAATGGACCTTGGACGTTGCCAGCTGCTGCGAGCTGCTGCACAGTGCTCTCTAAAAAGCACGCGCCGTTTTTGCCACTTATTGGGCAGTGTCCCTGCCGATTCCCAGCTAAAAGCAGCCCCGGACAAATCCGACCCGACAGCGCATTTATGTATATATATATATATAAATATGCTCCTGCTACCGGGCCATGTGCATGTATATATATACATATATATATATATATGTATATATGTATGTATTTGTGTCTCATGTTGTCGAGTCTGACTGCAATTTGGAGAACTTAACCGCAGCAGCAGCAGCAGCTTCCACCGCAGGGCAGGACGCAAATTGCGAACAAATGAAAGTAGCGAAAATGTTGGAGCTGAGCTTCCTCTGCAAGTGTCGTACATGTGTATTCCTTGGCCGGGATTCTGTCTATCCCACTGTCTGTCTCGACTGTCCCCTCCCCCCCTCACTGCCCGTTCCATCTGTCTGACTGTCGCGTTTTTGTTTTCGCGTCTGCTTCCTTTTTTTATTTTGGCGGTTTAACTGCAGGTCAAGAGAATTGCAATGCATCTGTAGCCGAAAATGCTGACGCATACTCCACATCCACATCCACATCCGCATCCGCATCCACCAGCAATGGGTATCCACGTTCGGGCTGTTGGTCATTGTGCCCATGTGTGGGTGGCTGCCTGGCTGTTGTCGCCTTTAACCGCAGGGCGGACGCGAACGCGAACGCGGCAAAAACTAGCAAATAAAATGCGCAACTTGAAATAATTGAAAAGCGGGCAAAGTTTATGGGCGCAAATAATTTTCGGGCATTGCGCTGGGCTGACAGGGCAGCAGCAGGAGCCCAAGCAGTTGCCGGGATCTGGCTAGCTGCTATTATCCCCAAACCCCCCTCCCCCCTTCCCCGAACCCCTCGAGTCCGCACAAGTGTCAGCAATGAAAGCGAATGCATCGAGTCGATATTTTAGAACGTTATCCAAAGCTAGAGCAGAATAAAGCTGTAAGGAATGCAGGCAGAAGATGGTAAGACTTTTAAAAACTATATGTTATCAAATTTTTTTTTGCAAATATTCAGTACGAATATTTGTCAGATTTCAGTTAAATAGAATGAGTCGAAACCAAAAATCTAAGAAGGCACTTTTGAGAAACATTTAGAAAAAAATAATTGAATGAGGCGAATGTTAAAACTTTACAAGGCGCCCGAGCAGGGACTTCTTTTAGAAATATTCGAAAAAGAAATTGCGTAAAGTTAAATTAAATTAAACAAGACTAAAACTAATATCTAAGAAGAATAAAGTAAGTACTTAATGAAAAAAATGTGTGAGGAACTAAATATTTGGAAAGATAAAAGTTTACAAGGCGCCCGAGCAGGGACTTTCTTTCTGTAAATATTTAGTACAAATATTTGTCAGACTTAAGTTAAATTCAATTCGTCGAAAAGCAAAATCGTAGAAGGCGTCCAAGCAGGCACTTTAATCAAACATAACTAATAACATATTAATACTTGAGGCGCCCGAGCAGGGACATTGCCAGCAGAATTTTGTTTGACTTCTTTTATTTTTAAAAGTATTTTATTAAGCGCATAATTTCAGTCGAAGTGCGCAGCATTTGTTGTGGCTTATTAGCAAATGGCAAGAGGTTGTGACAGTGCGAGTCAGGCTAGGCACAACACACACACATACACACACACATACGCTCACAAACATGGCACACACACAGCTTGCATATGCAAATGTGCGGTTTGGCACTCTTCAATTTACAACAAATCGTTCAACAGCAACCCAAACAGCAACAGCAACAGAAACATAAATCACACACACACACACACACACACACTCACTCACACACAGACACACACATTCGCACACTCACTCACACACTCTCTCACAGTTGTGCTTGCATATTTCTTACACACAATTGTCTCTTTTCTTTGGGCCTCGCACAATGCACACAGCTCCCAGCGAGTCGCCCCTTGGCTGGCTGCTGGCCCCGTCGCCTGTGTTGCGCCTCCTTCAGCCGCCCCAGCTGCCACAGCTGGCACAGCTGGCACAGCTGGCCCAGCCTCCGTCTCGCTGCCTCGTCGTTGGCTTTTGTGAATTGGTGTCCAAGCGTTTTATGTTTCAATTATGCGCAACTTGTGCCCAACAATGGCGACGCTTTAGCTGCTCGCTCGCCTGCGCTAAATGATGATGCAAAGTGACTTGGCCCGTGCTCCGAAAGGATCCTGCCACACATCCACCTGCCCCCATCCCCCACTGCTGTGACCCCGCTGCTGCGTGTGTCAGTGTCTGTGCCAGTTGATGCATAAATTCCTTTAACATATGGCACAGCCAGTCCCCGCGCACACACACACACACACACACACACACACACACACACACATGAGCTAGATTGACACACGCACAGGAGTGTGTGGGCCGGTCTTTACGTGCAACTGCGTTTATTTGCTTGCCACACGCTGTGGCAAGGTGTGCTCAAGTAGCCAACGGTAATTTTGTTGCAATTCCGAGGCCTTTGCACTCTTACCTTAACTTAAAACCCTTGGCTCACGGCCAGCACAGCCCAATGGAGAGCTAGTCCCGTTTTCTTCTTTATTTTTCGGTGGGGTTATGGCAGGACTTTTGGCCCAAACTTGGCAGGCCCGAACTCTGGCGAAGCCATTCAACACGCGTTCGCCTGCACAATGCGAAGCCCAGCGAGCTGTGAATACATTCCGAGTGTATTCAAATGGCATATTCATCTTAAAGCCACAACAAATGCGAATGCGAATTGCCAGCAATGTGTGCTGGCCATCTTTGGTGAGCTCTATAATATTTTCACCATAATATGCCATGTTTATAAAGTTGCTTGTAAATTTAGATGCAGCTAGCTTGTAAGCTCCTAGTATACTCTCTCTCTGTTTCTCTCTTTATATTTTATGTTAAGTTTTTGTCAACTACGTTAGTTTTTTGTATTCTTCTTTGTTCTCAATTCGTAAACGTTTTAACCTTGAAACATTATACATTAAAACATTTTCTGCTTTTCATTTATATCTCTTTCTAGCTAACTTTTGTTCTCTGCTATTCTCTCTATATTTTATGTTTTCTTTTTCTCATCTATGTTTTTTTGTAATCTTCTTTGCGCTCAGTTCGTAAGCGTTTCAACATTGATCCAGTCAACGCTTTCTACGCTTCTTTTCTTTGCTTCTTTGTGTGCTTAAAGGCTTTACTATTTTAACGGCTACGCTCTTTTGCGCATACTCAGCTATCTCATCTGATTTCCTCTTTAAAACCTCATCCTGAAACGTTTTAAGTAAATACTTTTTAAACCATTTTATATTTACAAGATTATAAGGCCTGTGCAGTCCCAACTTTCCTTAATTTAGGCTTACGCCGACTTCAAAATTCATAATCGATTCTTTTAAGATCTGGAAGCGATGCTCTCCTTAGCTTTGCACAAGACTTGCTGGACTACCCCTGGAAATAAACTGGAATGGCCTTACTAGCTGGACCCGAAACCCGAAGCCCTTCACATTGGCAGCCAATAAATGTCGCAGCTCAAGCTGTGCTCGCACAGCGGCAACTTGCAACTGCCCAAACGTTGCAAGCTACAAAGAAAAAAGAAAAAGAAAATCTTTTGACTCTTTCTCCAAGCGACTCGCTCGCACAAAATGGCGGACAACTGATGTGGTATATAGATCGAAGCAGCTCCATATATATATATGTATATATAAAGAGAGGTGTGCGTGTGTGTGTGTGTGTGTGTGTTGGCAAATGCAAATCTTGCTGTTGCTGTGGGCATGCTGCGCAGGCGCAGTCGCAGTCGCAGTCGGAGATGCCAGGCCCAGTTTTGCTGCTGCTGTTGCTTTTGTCGTTAATGATGATCATCATCATGATGATGATGATGATGATGATGCCTTGGCCGAGCCCAGAGACGTCGCAGACCAACGCACGCAGCCGTTGGCTGGCTGTTGTTTCTGTTTTGGACGCAGCTTTGGGCTTGGCCCGGCCCGGCCTCGGCCTATGTACAGTCGCAGATATCAAGGTCTGGCCAATCAAAAAGCCAACTAAGCACACACACACACACACACACACGCACACTCTATCGAGGCTGGGCAGATTGAATCGTTCGTGTGGTGGCCGCTCGATCGACAACGTTGTCGACAGGTGTGAAGCCTCAGCGCTGGCGGGCAATAACAAACCGTAACACGGCTGCAGATAAGCTCGCTCTACCGTTTACCCGCTCACCCGTTTACCCGCTCGGGTGCTCTCTCGCTCAGCTAAAAACCTGCTGCTGAGCATTTCGAGTGTTCGACTCGCTGACTGCGCTGATATTCATTCAATGCGCTTGGCCACAGCTCGGCCCGTTATGTGCGGGCTCTCGGGGCCATTCTCTCTCTCGTGCTCGGTCTCGCTCTCGTGCGCTCTCTGGCCATCACGCTGTCTCGCTCGCACGCACAGAGCAGCCAACCAGTCAGCCAGCCAGCTGGGGCCGGGCCAGGGCCAGGCCAGAGCTGAGAGGCAGCCAACGGCAAGCGAAACGACGCGGCGACGGACGGCCAAAGCCAAAGCCCCAACCCAAAGTAAATAAGTTATCAGTTGAATTGTAACTGGAAACTACGAAAAATAACAGCAACAAAAATGAGAAGAAAAAAAATTGAATGAATATATAAAAGGGGAGGCGTCAACAACGACAACAAAAAAGCGAATAACAATAAGAAGAAGACGACGACAACAACAGCAAAGCAGGCGACGTCGTTGACAAAGATCAGAGCGCGTCTTGGAGACTGGGGAGCCAGCGTATGAGTGTGTTAGTGTATGTGTTAGTGTGTGATGCGTATGTGTGTTGGTGTGTGTGTGTGCGACACATGTGAAACAAGCGCAACGAATGGCGAGCAAGCGATTTATAAGTCGCGCGTGCCCATTCAAATCTGAATGCGTTTCAATTTTTTGCTTCAGCCTTAAAAGGGAAGGGGGGTGCGGAATGAGCGGAAAGCGGGACGCAAGAGAGGCGAGAGTTGGCGACAGGGAAGGGGGCCATGTGTGCGTGTGTTTGCTTTTGGGGCAAGCAGGCAATTTGCGAAAGAGTTTTGCAATGTGAAAGACCACGTACAAAGTACAGCAAAGCCAGCTACATGTTGAACAGCTTAAGAAAAAGCTAATATGAAGTACAGTGAAAACTGGCACATATGGAAAAAGATGGGAAATAAAGTTTACTTCAAGCAAGCATGCATAATACAAAAATTTGATTTATTTTATTTATTTGAGCTGTTTAAAAATTTACTTAAATAGTAAAATAACCAAGCTTAATATTTATTATAACATTTAAATATTTGATTATTTATTTAAAAATGAATAAAAATAATAATATTGTACAAGTATTTCTTTATTTATATTCTACACCAAGCTACAATTAGTTTGTAGCTGTTTGTTTTAGGCAGTTTTTACTGTATTTGGATCAGATCATTTGTTGCAAATATTCCCAGTTTAGTTCCTAAAGATCAGATAGCACTCATATATAGCTAAATGCATTTGAATACACTCACTAGCAAATACTCATGAATGCAACAATACATTCACTTGCACATTTGAGTATTTCAAGCCGTATTCATTGTTCAAATAGTGCACTCAGTTGCACGACTCTGTTCGAGTTTGAGTGCTTCGTGAGTGAATCATTTTGAAAAGCATTCGCACTCACAGCTGGCTGAGAGTATTCAGTGCGTATTCATGCCACAGCGGATCAATCATTGTGGAATGCTGCACCACCAATTGCGCCAATTGCACCACCTTGGACCCGGCTGGCAACTGGGCATCCTTTGGGGCTGCAGCCAACGGACGGACGGATGGACAGAGAGCTTCGGATAAGGTGTGCAGTGACAAAGGCATCTTAATGATAATAATAACCAAGCCAATGATGATGCTGATGATGCTGGAGGATGGGGATGAGGATTAGGGGGGGAGGGCGGTGGGTTGAGTTGAGAGCGGGCATGGTGGTGCCATCTTTCGATATTAATCGCCAGGCAAGCGGAAATGGGGAGTGCCGCAGATACAAACTTTTTAGGTGGGCCTCAGGCTGAGGGGCGGGCGGAGGGAGGGGCGACATCTGCGGGCAGCGGCTCCAACAATTGTGGGCCCTGTTGTTGTTGTTGTTGCTGTTGTTGTTTGCCTGCAGCACGAGAGTGCCATGATTGATTTATTTATTTGAGCTGCGGACGCACGCGTCGCCTTCTTGTCAGTTGTTGTTGTTGTTGTTGTTGTTGTTGGGGCATTGGCAACGTCATGCGACGTCTTCGTTTCATTTAAAATCAGTAATCATTGAATTAAATTATGCCAGCTAAGCAACCAACCCAAAAAGAAAAAAAAACCCCAAGCCATCATCATCATCATCCAACAACCAGCCATCCATCCATCCATCCATCCATCCGGGGCTGGGCTGTGGCCGCACCCACACCTACGAGCAAATCTTCAGAGATTGCAGCACGCGTCGTCTTTCAGCTGGTCACATGCCCGGACGTAGCGTATTTATTAAGCCGGAGCTTGAATACTCTAGCCACACTTTGAAATAATTCGATTGGAATTATTCTTCACTAAGAGTATCTTTTCAACACAACATTGTGTTCTTATATTGTTCCTACGACAGCTGGATGTCAGCTCTAGTAATCGGGGCTACAAGTCCAAAAATAAACATAAATAAGTGCGGTTAGAGCCAGCGACTTCTCGTTATCTTCCATTTTTAAAATTCAAATGAAACGATTCGGATAGTCAGCAAGATAGTTGGGACAGAAATAGGAATAGGAACAGTAACAGGAGCAGGAACAGGAATAGTAATATTAACAGGAATGGGAGCAGGAATATATATGCTAAGAGTTACAAACAGCTTAGCAATATTATAATACCCTATAGATGCATTAAAGGGCATCTAAAATGCTTATTGGCTGCGAAGCTTTTATTGAATTCATCTACAGCGGTGACACCCACATGGACATGCCAGGAGAGAGAAGGAGAATAAGAGAGAGAGAGAGAGAGAGAGAGAGAGAGAGAGAGAGAGAGAGAGAGAGAGAGAGAGAGAGAGAGAGAGAGAGCGAGAGAGGGAGAGAGGGAGAGAGAGAAGGCTTGAGAGCTGCAGGGTCCAGGCGCACTGCACATCTCGAGTCGCTGACCATAAGCCACGGTTCCAGTTCCAGTTCCAGTACTAGTTCTAGTTCCAGTTCCAGTTCCAGCTCAAGTTCGATCTGCGCTCCGCTCTGGAGATGGGTGCGCCGCGCGTGGGCCGCGTTTTCAATCTGCGCTATTTATAAACAGCGCAATGAATGAACGAGTGAGCGAGTGTGTGAGTGAGTGAGTGAATGAATGAGTGAATGAATGAATGAACGAATAGACTGTCTGGACGGACAGCAAATAATAATTGCGCTGCTCAATTAAAAAAGCCAGCCGAAGGTAGACGCAAAGCCAAAGCCAAACCCAAAAGACAAGCGACCGACCACTGGAAGATGTTGCCACAGCTCAGGAGGTGCACGACCACGAGTCGGAGCCGGAGTGGGAGCGAGGGGGTGGCTGGGGGGCAGGCTTGATGTTGCTGCACACATTTTGACATTGCGTGGGCGGCCAAGCCTTTTGGGCCCGTTTAATGAATGACTCTTGGCCCTGGCACTGGCCCTGACGCTGGCTCTGACTCTGGCCCCGGCCCCGGCCCTGGAACTAATCAGCTTGAGGCGCGCTGCGGCAGGGGGGGGGGAGGGGTCGGTGCGGCATGCCGGCTGCTTGCTAGGGTCTAATTTATGCGCGAAACAAAAAAAAAAGGAATCTCGTTTTAGGCGTATTTTTCGGCATTTCATTTCAACTTTTTTTTTTTTTTTGGCGCATTTCCTGGCCGGAAGCGGCAGCAGCAGCAGCCGTCGCGCTAGGCTCAAGTTGCAACTTGTGGCACGTGCCCGAGGCGCCTGCCAATGCTGTGCCACAGGCACAGCGAAAAGTGGGCTTAAATGCTGAACGGCGCGTGCGCCAAGGCAAGGCCGCCTTTTTTTCCAGTTTCTTCATGTTTTTTTCTTTTTTTTTTTTGGTGGCATCTCCGCACAAATCAGTCAAGTGTTTTGCGAGCCGCGCGAAATACATTTTGCGGTTTGTTTTGCTCGCTGGCTACGCAAATTCCACGACAGCTGGCGGGGCCAAAGGGCAGCCATGCCCCCCGCCCACGCAACAGGCGGGCAGCGCAAAGGTGCCAAGTTCTCCTACACACACTTTAAATGCAGCCGAGGGGTGGCACTGGGGGTAGGCTGCCGGCTGCTGATTGTGGGGTTGGAGGTTGGGGGTTGCCTGCGTTGAAAGTGAAAAGTTTGCCAAAGTGCGAAGTGCGCGACGCCGACAGCGACGCCAACGACGACGGCGAAGGCGACGTCGGCGCTGCCATAAAAAGATATGCGCGTCAAAACAAACGCAGCAAAAGATTCATTAAGTTTGCCGCTTGCCTTTTTGCATTTTTCATTTCATTTTCGTTTTCTGGCTTTTCTTTTCATTTCCCAATGCTTTTCTTTATTTTTTTCGCTTTCGCTGAAGCAGTCGCAGTCGCAGTCACCGCCGCAGCCGCAGCTGGTCAGCCACAACAAACTGTCGGCCGTTGCGTATACGCCGCGTCTTCCCCAAGCCAAATTCTCGCGCGGCCATTAAATGGTCAAGTTCAGGGCGAAAATTAGTCGGGGCTAGGTTTTTTTTTATTTGAAGATGTCTTAAAGTAGTGTCTTGCCAAAAAAAATGCTCAGAACATACATTCAAGTTGAGAGCTTGTTCTGACTGACTAATTGCTCTGAGTTGGGTTGTTAAAGCTTTGCTTAGGGCCAAAAGTGGACGTTTTTAACGGGTTTTGTACATCTTTTGTCAAAGTTTGTAAGTGTAAGCCGTTGAAGGGTGATTTTCAAAGGTTTTTTCATGAGCGTTGAACTAGCAAGCTAGAGGTAGCTGGTTCAAATTTGCTTATTCGTTTATTCAACTGCCCAAAAGTAACCGATGATAATATTAGGGCGTATGCGTGTGTTTCAAAGGTTTTTTCATGAGCGTTGAACTAGCAAGCGAGAGGTAGCAGGTTCAAATTTGATTGTTATTTTATTCACCTGCCAACCGATATCGAAATCTGCTTCAAATTGAATGCAATTACATCAAGAAACAATGCTTGTCAATTTGCATAGCATATTTCTCAAGCCTTGCTGCTACAGCATTACAGACTTGATATAAGTTCATATTTATGGATCAGACTTGTTTGAGGATCATTTTTATGGATATTTTCAGTTTGTGTGCCTAAAACCTTTTCCATTATAGAACTGAAGTACTTTAGCAGATCTCATTTAAATGTTGTTTGTGATTTTGCAGCTTCGATTTGAAGAATCTTTCTCAAAATACTCATATTTATATTTGAGCCATTCAGTTGATAATAACTGCTCCTAACTCAGCGAGAATGTTTTTCGGGCAGCTGGCGTGGCAACTCTTTATGCATCCCGTTTTGGGACATTCGGTTGCATTTGCAGCTTCCATATCCTACTTTTTTTTTTTTTTGGGCATTTGCCCAACACACACACACACACACACACACCTAAGACTGTCTCATGGTGTGTGCGAGGACTTTCGTAGGGGTTTTTTTTTTTGATTATAATTTTTTTGTTTTGTTTTTTATTTCAAACTGCGCTGCGCTTTGTTTGCTTCACTTTTTTGTTGCCTCTGCATTTTGCTTGTTATTTAGTTTTTATATATATATATATATTTTTTTTTTCGTATATTTGCAACGAAAACTTGAAAAGTGGACCGAGCGTGCGAGAGGGGGCGAGCAGAGTGTGGGACAGAGAGTGCGCGGGAAAGAGTGGAAAACAAAAGGCAAAAGCGTATTTAAAACAAAAGAAAGTGCAAAACAATTCATGCGCCTGGCCGGAATCTGTGAATGTGAATGTGAATGCGAATGTGAATGTGAATGTGAATATGACTCGCTCTGTGTGTGAATGTGCACGAATGTGAATCCGCATCCGAGTCGAGAGTCGAGTGTCGGGCGTCGGGAGTCGGGAGTGCGACAGTCTAAGCAATTGTTGTTGTTATTGTTTTTGTTGTTGTTGTTTTTGTTGTTGTCGTTGTTTTTGTTGTTGTTGTTGTCTGGGCTTTTTGGTTGGCCGGCCGACTGGCTGCGACCGCCCGCTGGCCTCCGTGTCGAATAAAAAACGGACACGGATGCGACGGACTGCGGATGCACCTAGTGAGTAGGAGACCGCCTCACAACTGCAGCCTTCACTGACTGAAGGGGTTCCAGGGGGAATGGAAGGGGGGATTGGTCTAAAGTCGCCGCAGCGGAAGCAACTTGCTGCGCGCTGTTGTGGCTGATTATGCTGCCAGTGGCAGGAGCTGGTGGCACAGTTGCCGTTGGCTTTGACTTCCAGCCGTGTCGCATGACGAGCATATCAGCACACACACACACACACACACACACACACACAAGCATGCACTTACTCTCACACACACACACGCTCACCCGCAGCGCCAGCCGCCGTTGCAATTTATTTGGGGCTGCCTTCACAGATGTCCTGCAGGCTCCGGGCTCCAATTTAAATGCCACCAGAACAGTTCCAGTTCCAATTCCCGTTCCAGTTCCAGTTTTAGCTGTGGTCCGCCCTCCCAACCCCCCTTGCGCCCAGCCCGTACTCTGTGCCAGTTTTGCGCTGCCTTCGCGCCGTTTAAGCCGCAGCTGGACAAAAGTTTGACATCCACATGACGACACAAGCGAATTGGGATTGGGGTGGAGATTGGGTTTTGGGGGTCGGGGTACTTTGGGGTGCTGCTGTTATTTGTTATAACAATTGCTGTGCCCAGGGCCAGGGCATGGAACGGGGGAAGGCGGAGGGGGAGCGACGGGCTGGGCAAGTGCCTGGCAGAAACGTTGCCATGACGCGCTTGGAACAGGAGCTGGATAACAATCGCAAACGGACGCGGACGCGGACGCGGTCGGTCGCTCATTTAATGGACACTGTTTGGTCGATAATCAAATTAAAGCAGAAACACCAGTGAAAAAAAAAGAAACAGGAGCAGTTGATGGGCCGCAGCAGGTGGCAGGACGAGGCGGGCTGCCCACTTGCCGTGCGAGGCGGACGCAACTATCGATTCAACTAATTCGAGGCCAGCTGCTCGGACCGCGTGTGCCGCTCGATTACCGTTTGACCGTTGCGAGTGTGTGAGTGTGTGAATGTGAATGTGAGTGTGAGTGCTTCGAGTGCGACTCGTAGTCAAGCGAAACGGACGAAAGGGTTGCCAAAAAGCCGCTGGCCGAGCAGCTGATTCCAGCCAGCAGGCAGTGAAACGTGTTCAACTTATTGGGTATTCACTGTGCTTGTGCAAACGCAACGTATTAACATGATGTCGAGAAGGATTCGTGCCAGGAGCCCAACCAGGAAGGCAGCTAGCTCCATGCCTTGCCACCTCTGGGGCATCTTTCCAAGACTATCTTCGTGCCTCGACAGGGAACTTTGGTCTAAGCTAAGCTAAGCTCAGCTAATATTGTTTTGATAAGCGTTTAATAAGCCAATTTTCAATTCAAATACAATATAAACACCTCAAGAAATCGATAATAACCATAATATGTGATAGTAAACATAAATGAATTAAGAAATTCGATAAAAAAATTGAATAAATGAATAGTTTATAATGAATAATGAACATTTCAAAATATGATTTCAAATCTAAACTTCCCTTAAAATTAAAAATGATCTCGTTTTTTTCTGTAATTTGGATTCGTATATTATTTAAGTTTTTATTATTAATCGAACAGAGTTTCTTCCAGGCAAATTCGAATGCACTCGCTTGAGTACTTGTTCCCCAACGCCAGCCCCTTTCCGCAGCCCCGCCCTAAGCCCTGGTCAGTTGCTCGGTGAACCATCCCAGGCAACAACAACAACTGATTGCATTTGGCAATGGGACCTGTTCTCGGAAATAACTCATTAGCGGCTGATAAGGGCGACGCGATGCGGCATGACGAAATCTTGTCAATTCGGAGATCGGAGAAGATTTAAAAAGAAAACACACTAATGAAGAAAATCAATTGTCAAAAAATATGCGAGCGAGCGAGAGAGAGAGCATGAGTGTGAGGGAGGGAGGGTGGTAGAGAGAGAGAGAGAGAGAGAGAGAGAGAGGTTGAGGAAAACTTAATGAAATTGTAACAATTAATTATGATATGAGGGCAGCCGAAAACAACAGCCACACCTGATGAGAATTCTGTTGTACACACAGCGAGGGGGTGGGGCGGTGGGGTGTGGACGGGGGACAGGGGGCGGGAGGGCAGCGACAGCGTCGAACAACAGCAATTTTGGGCACAACAGCTAATGATAAGAGACTGAGAGACAGAGGATCGTTTTGCGGGCTTTAAATGGAGTTTTGATACCCTGTAAACAGTTGAAAGCGGCCAAAATGGGTATATTGCTGCTGGGCAAAAGTTTATACAACATTTATATATTGCATCAATTATCTATATATACACATATGTTCTTCCCCCGAGCTGACTATCTATGGGAGAAAGTCTAAAATCTCACAATTTTGAATGTAAGTTCGTGCGTTCTTCGTGCATTTCAACTGATCGACAACTCACATCGATAAGTATCGATATTTACTTAAAGTTTCCCAAGCTTATCTCAAAGAAAGAATTATCAAATTTAGGCTGTAGAATATCTTTGAGTGAAAACAGCTGCAGTATATTTTACTTTTTGGAGACCATCCCCAGTTTCTCCCGAAATAGAAAAGTCTCTCTTATAAAAATCTTTGCATGTCAAATTTGAGACCTTCAAGTTTCATAAAGATCCAAGTGAGGGAAGAAGCACAAACGTTAGCTGCCTGTGTGTGTGAGTGTGCAGGGCATCTCCTAGTCGCGCATACCTCACTCTTCGTTTTTTCTTTAACATTTTGTTCTTTGGAAGTTTCGGAACAGAGCCCCAAAAATCTGGCGCGGGTCCACGGCAAAAGCGATCGTCAGCTCGTCAGTTCGTCAATTTGCTTCTTATCACATGTGGCCAACACCCACCCCCCTTCCCACAGGTAACCAGTGCCCCTGCCCCTCCCCTCTGCGAGCCTGCTTCTTTTGATTTGTAACTCAAATAAACCGAAAAATATCGTAACAACAACAAAGTGGAGGTGGAGGTGGAGGAGAACAACGACAACAATAACAAGGCAAACAACTTTGCGAGCAATTAAAACTGTTTGACGATTGCTATAAGGGGGACAAAAGGGGGTACGGCTGACAAAGGGGGGCGGGGGATCTCAGGTGGAGCTGACTGCAGCAGCTGTGATAAATGGGCAGCACGGCGGAACGTGGCAAGTGCGTCATTGGGCAGTTCAGGGCTGGACGGCAACGTTATCTAGATAACGGCCAGATAAGGCAGAGCCGTCGGAGGGGAGAGAGGGAGGGGGGTGGGTGTGTGGGCGAAAAAATAAAGAATCTCTGCCAAAAACTAACAGCCAGTCATATTTTATGGCCAGCCCGATAGGGAAATGCCCAACTGCTCGCGTGTGTGTGTGTGTGTGTGTGTGTGTGTGCAAATCTGTGCATGTGTGTGCGTGTGCGTGTGCGTGTGTGCGTGTGTTGGAGTTTATGGTTATACGGCTTTGATTTCACTTTGAACTAGCCGTGACCAGACGCAGGCACAGATACAGATACAGATACGGATACACTCGCCAAAAAAAAAAAAGTAAAGAAAAATGTATTTGTCATGTTAATTGCGACTGTTCTTGTTGTTGTTGTTGTTGTTGTTGTTGTTGACCCGCCGTCATATGGAACAAATAATAATAATAACAATAATAATAAGAAGCAATAAAACAACTAAATGACGGCCAACGTTAACTTTACAACCGCCAACGCAAAAGAAAAAGAAAAACAAAAACAAAAACCAGCGAAAAATATAGGCGAAAAAAATCTGAAAAATCATTGCAAACACACCCAAACGGACGGGCTCTGATTTCCGAGCTTTGCGATATCGTCGCGATAACCGGAGCGAAAAAAGAAACGAACTCGGCAATAGCAAAATGATAAATCACATATGGAACAGGGGAATGTGCATCATATGGAAACCAATTTGTGGCATATGAATTTGGTATTGAACAATATAATTTATAGATCTACGTTCTATGCAGATCTCTCGCCGGAATAACATTCATTTCTAGCCCAGAGACACACATACCAAGTTTTCGAAGCCTCTTCTTCAAGCTCAAGAACCGCAGTAAAATGATAAACCGCATATGGAACAGGGGAATGTGCATCATTTGGAAACCAATTTGTGCATATGATTGTCAAAGCTACGTTCTATGCAGATCTCTCGCCGGAATAACATTCATTTCTAGCCCAGAGACACACATACCAATTTTTCGAAGCCTCTCTTCAATAGATCCAATTCTAGAATACGAAGATATAGTTCCATGATATAGGTCTAGGTCCCTGCGAGTAGATACAAAATACACAAAAAAGAAACGAACTCAGGGCAAAAAAAGTCAAGAGCCGCAGTAAAATGATAAACCGCATATGGAACAGGGGAATGTGCATCATATGGAAACACATTTGTGGCATATGAAGCTTTCCGTTCCGTTGCAGATCTCTTGCCGGAATTGCATTCATTTTAAGCCCAGAGACACAAATACCAAGTTTTTCAAGTCTCTCTTCAATAGATCCAATATATATATATATAGATATAGATATAGTATATATATGTGCATTTGCTTTGGCCCAATCCATGGCATATATTCATTCATTCTCGTATATTGCGCAATTTCTTGTTCTAGGCAAATCTCTCGGCGGAATTAAATTTACTTTTATCTGACACACGCACATACCAAATTTCCAGAAGTCCAGTCTCAAATAGTTCCAATGATTTGTTACTCGAAGGTACCTTGGGTTTGTTTTAATTAAGTCCATTTTAAATATATTTGTGTTGGATCAATTACGCCCAATTCGATGTACATAGAACTGTGCACATATTTAGGCCAACAATTTTAATACCAAATTTCAATCAAATGCTTTCAAAATCTAAAGCTCTTAACTTAAGCCCTTAAAAAAACTCAAGCTTTAGTTGAGATTCCAGTTGGAGAAGTATAAAAAATGTTATACTATTACATAAACTTAGCCATGTATCAGACTAAACCATCTTTTAACCTAAAATTCACTAGCAATTCACTTGTACGGGTGAATTGGTAAATAACTCAAGCTTTAGTTGAGATTCCAGTTGGAGAAGTATAACAAATATTATATAAACTTAGCCATATATCAGACTAAACCATCTTTTTCTATAATTTACGTTTAAATAAAACTACGATTTCAAGTAAATTTTCACTTTTCCAAAGAAACATAACCTAAAATGCACTAGCAATTCACTTGTACGGGTGAATTGGTATATAACTCAAGCTTTAGTTGAGATTCCAGTTGGAGAAGTAACAAAAATGTTGCTTGAAGTGCGCTAAACCAATTCAGAATAGTTCTTGCAAGTTTTTGCTTTGCTGCGTGAACAGCGTACCAGGCCCAACCCACAGGTGTCACACAAGCGTGTATTTCACATCATTTTTCTCACTCACCTTGTGCAATTCGAACTGCGGGCATTTTAATTCTCATTTTTGTTACAATTTCCGAAGGTGTTTCAAAACTTTTCGAGTGCTCGCCCACGGGCAGCACGGGCGGCGGGGCGGGGGCAACTCCGGCAGCTGCTCCTGACTCCTGACTCCTGATTTCCGATTTCCGATTCTCGATTTCAGCTGCTGCTGCTTTCCTTTGAGCTGTTGCCCAACACTGGTTTGCGTTTCAATTTGTTGTTAATTTAATTTTGATTAGTTTCTAGTTTTATTGCACTTTGTTGTTTTTTCAGCAGTTTTGTTTTCTTTTTTGTTGTGTGTGTTTTAAAAAAATGCACAAAATTTTTCACAAAAATATTCTTCGAATTAATTTTTAGTTATATTTTTGTTTGCGTTTTCGTTTCCCTTCTGCGGCCTCCTTCACAGGGGTCCAACACGGCGGCCAATTGGCAGCTTCAGTTTAATGAAATTTCTTGTCGTTGTTGCTGTCATTTTGGCCAACTCTCGCTTCAGATTGAAGACATTATTTCAATTATTCAATTTCTGCATATTTCATTTATACTTTATATACATACATATATTATTTATTTATCATACAAATAAACCAAACATAAAAAAAAAAACAAACAAACAAACAAACAAATTTGCACTCGAAAAAAACACTTGCTGCCTGATTTAGCTTCTTCCTCTTATTCTTCCAACTGCTGCTGCTTCCTCTTTAGACTTTCTTATAGGAACCGTATGCACTGTAGTTGTTGTTGTTGTTGTTGTTGTAATTCTTATTTGCATTTGTTTTTGTTGCTTTTGTTGCTGTTGGCAGTTTGGCAGCTGACAAAATTGTTTTTGCGCGTTCCTTTTGGCCACATTATTTGTCGGTTATTTGTTGTGCTAAACAGCTTTATCAACGCATTGTCGCTGTTTCTTGCTTCGCACTATTGTTAGCGGCACATTCCAATTGGCAGCACATTGACGTCCAATTGGAATTGGACTTTTGTTTTTGTTTTCTATGTAAAACACCAAACACTTGAAAAAAATTGAACTTTTTGCGCGTGTGTGTGCGTGTGCGTGTGTGTTTTCACCGGGCAGTTGCAACGGGCGGGGTGGGGGGGTATAGGCGTTGATTGTCGAAAGATGTGCAACCAAATGCGAACAAAAAAAACTTTAGTTGGAACACGTATTTAAGCACGCGTCATTATTTGTCGTTGTCCTCTGGCTAACTGTTATTGTTGCAGTTGTGTTTAGCGTTTGGCGTTTGGCGTTTGCTGCTGCTGCTGCTGCGTGCACCGCGACGGCGGTGACAGCCTCGTCAGAAATATGTGGTGCTAACGGTAACGGCGGAAGTACGCGACTACTGCGAGGCGTCGAGCGGCGAGCGCGTCTTCGCTGGCTCTGCTGCGGCTGCGGCGGCGGCTGCGGCTGCGGCTACGGCTGTCGCTCTGTTGTCGTAGTTGTCGTGTTGTCCAACCAACAAAGCGCCGTGACGAGACCAACACACACTCCAACACCGACACCAGCACCAACACCAACACCAACGCGAAGCCAGTGAGTGAATAATGGGCAACGGGCGTCAGTGCGAGAGAACTTCTGCTTCGTCGTTGTGGTCGTCGTTGTCGACGTTGTCGTCGTGTCGGCAAAACGAAACGAACGAAAGCTTGACGAGTGGACGAACAGTGCGTGAGAGAGCGCACTTTTGCTGGTATGTGTGTGTGTGTGTGAGTGAGTGAGCGAGCGAGCGAGCATACGTGTTGTGAGAGGCAGCGCGACCAACAGTGTGACAGCGACTGCAACTGAGACTGCGGCAGAGGCCAAGCTTATGCGAGAGCCGCCTAGAAAAGCCAAAGCCAGTGACAGAGACAGAGCAGCGACGAGAGCATGTCCGAACGCGACGATGTCCTGCGAGCGACTGTGGACGCACACGTTCAGATAATTCAATTTTATTTTAGGGTTTTGCACTTTAATGCCAATCTGAAAATTTGATTTTGGCTAAGCGACGCTGACGCCGACGCCAACGCCAAAGCTACAGCCCTTTTTGCTATGGTGTGTGCTGCTGCTGCTGCTGCTGCTGCCGCTGCCGGTGCTGGTGGTGGTGGTGGTGGTGGGTTGTTGTTATTGTTATTATGCCTGTTGTTGTTGGTGGTGGTGGGTTGGTGGGTTGGTGGGCTGTTGCTGCCGCTGCTGCTAAAGCTAGCGTCACTGCTGCTGCGTTTGTTTATTTGGTTTGCTGCCACTCGTTGGTCCGTTGGCCGCATGTGTGTGCGTATGTGGGGGTGGACACACACACACACGACTGCGAGAGCGAGCTAGCCTGTGCGAGCGAGCGCGCAACAGTCAAAACAGAGCAAAAGCGCAAGCGAGAGAGCGCCATGCTCGCGCCAGTTGAAACAAATGAAAATAGCCAAGTTCGATGTGGCGACTGTTTCATACCAGACTGCACACGACGTCGACCCAGGCAGCGCAGCGGCCGTTCAAGCTTGCTGCTGATAACGGTTCACACATGTGTGAAGCGTGCGTATGCCGAATGAAAGGGAGTAGGAGTAAAAGGATAGCGTGTAGAGTATAAGTAGAAGGAGAGGAAGTTGATGTTGCTGCCGCTGTCGCTGTCGCTGCCCATTGTCCGTTACACGCAGCCGGCGTTTGCTTATAAATGCGCGCGCAGCTTAAAGCGACGACTGCGCGACGTATTTTTTGCCGCGCAAAATCAAAGCGTGAACAACAACAAAAACAACAACAAGAACTACATGATGCATATGCGATTAATCGACTGATCGTCTTATCGATTTTCATTTACTGCAATTACCCAAATACAAAAACCCAATTGGAATTTCCGCAAGCACTAGCAACACATTTTGCTCAGTTTCGATTTCCCGTATTCTCGTATTCTCGTTATCTCGTATTTTGCGCGCGCGCGTCCCATAGACCGGCAGAACTTTGCAGGAACTTGTGGCACGTCCTCACAACGCGGCTGCTCGTGTGCATCTAATAAACTAAACTTAGTTTATGCCCATCTTCCATTCAACAAGAGGCCACTGGCGCTGTCGCTGCTGCTGCTGCTGCTGGTACTGCTGCCACAGCCACTGCTTCAGTTGCTGCCACTGCCGAGTGGCTGGCAACCAACCAAACCACTCGCAACGTCGGCGTCGCTGCCAGCGCCAACTGGCGACCGGCAGTAGCCGCCTGGCCGCTTTGCAGGCCCCAACGCAAGCCGTTGCCTGTTAGTCGGCGTTCGGGCAGCAGCCGGCGCTGGCGCTGTCGCTGCCGCTGCAGCTGGAGCCGCCGTCGACGTCGCCGTCGTCGTCGTTGCCATTGTCGACCGCAGCGAGTGGCCCGAACATCGGGCTGCCATTTGGCGTAGTTAGTCAAGTTGAGTCGAGTCCCTGGGTTGAAGTTCAGGTGGTTGTGGGTGTTATTGAGTGCAAAATGGGTTTGAGCCTTGAATGGTTCGAATAGCAAACATTCGTATCAAATGAATAATGGGCTGAAACGAATATTCATACCATTTGTACTCGAATAATTGGGTTTATTCTCCTTTCAATTCATTATGATTCGCACTCATCAAAGCATTTATGTTCATCATAAATATATTCAATTTTAAAATGAGTGTATTCATGAGTGCAAGCTATTATGTACTTATGTATACTGGGCGAAATCGCAATATATAAACTATATGAAAGTACTCATGAGCATATTCATATTCATATCTATTAATCAATAACAGAATTTGATAAAAATGATGTGAATGTTCATGAGTGTATTCACCTTTGTATATTCATAGTATCCTTACAGATAGTTCAATATAATACATTAATGCATATGAATGCATTCATGGGTGTATTCACATGCATTCATGAATATATTCATGAGTGTATTCGTATTTGCATATATATGTATATTCGTATGTGTATTTTACATGATAAAATTGTTGCACAAATATTGGTATATTCATGAGTGTATTCACGAGTAGACTCGTGGCTGCAGCGACCATGAAATAGTACAAGCATATACATTTCTGTGTGAGATTTGAGTACAACTAAAACTTTACTCATGAGTGTATTCGTGAGTGTATTCATGAATCTACTCGCATGTTTGATTGCGAATATGTGGCATGCATTCCCATAGTCATAAAATTGTGTTTGAGTATGTGTGAGAGGTGTGTGTGTGAGTGTGTGTATGAGTGTTTTTGTGTGTGTCGAGGTGCGTACAAACTGCAATTGGAGTCTGCTGCACTGGAGACGGCTCCTACTTCAGTTTAATGCTCGCCCACCGCGGTCAACACCGGCTAATGCACATTAATCATCGCAGCAGCGGCAGAGGCAGCGGCAGCGGCGTCGGTGGGTGGGCGATTGTTCGGGTTGGTGTTTGGCTCGTGCAGCATGTTGCAAACTGCACGTTGCGAGGCGGACCACGACTGGACGCGAGCTGTTCGAACCACACACACACACACACGCACCGACACACACGTAAAGCTGCTGTCAACGCTGACGTCGCTGCCAACTGCGCTGCCCAAGCATTGCACCCATTAATGTCAGCGCTTTGATATGAGAAGCACAGCACGTACTCAAACATGTGTGAGTGTGAGTGCGTACGTGTGAGCGTGTGTGTGTGTGTGTGTGTGTGTGTGTGTTCGTGTGCGATGCTGGCCCAAAAGTGAATGCGAATTGTTTTTATTGCAAAGGTTTGCGTTATTGTTAATTGTGCTGCGCGCTTTGAGCAGCATGTGTGTGTGTGTGAGCTCGAGCGAGACAGTTGCCGAGAGCGAGCGAGCCAGATAGAGATCATTAGCGGCACACATGTGTGAGCACATGAGTGTATTGTGAGTGTCCACTGAGACGCAGCGCCAGCAACCCCCACCCCCCACCACCACTCCAACAAGAATCTAAGTGTGTGTGTGTGTTTGAATCACATATGTGACACTTGCACGAATGCTGCAGAGCCCGCCGCGCTGATAACCTCAAGCTTAACCCATTGCCCATTGTTAAGCACAGCCTCTCGCCACCCTTGATACCCCCCGCAGCACCCCTTTTCTACATCGCCCATCGCACGCATGCCTCATGTGCTGCCGAGTGCGGCGCTGTGTCCGCGGAGCCTTAGCCCCATGGCTATAGCATATGTATCGGCGCCTTTGCTTATGTGCACACACACGCACACACACACACACACGCGCGCACACATGCACACTCACGCACTCACATATGCGTCGCACTCATACGAGCGTCGCACACGCGCGTTCGCCCCATCGATTGGCCATCGTCGCTCTCGCCATGTTCGCATTTCGAGTAACTGTCCCAATCCAACACCCGGCCCCCTGTCCACCCCAACACCCCTTCCCATGCACACAACCTGTCGTTACTCGCGCTCTCGCGCACAGGTAGCCACTGAGAGCGAAAGCGAGAGCGAGAGCGAGAGAGAGAAGGAGAGAGCTGATGCTGCGACGGCTTCTGCTGCTGCTGCGTTCGCTGCTGGGCCCAAAGCTACCCCTGCTTGGGCCCAAAGACAGACAGAGAGGGAGAGAGAGCGAGAGAGCGAGAGAGACGCACGCTAGAGAGCAACCGAGAGCGTGGCGCCAGCTTCGCATGGGGTTATGTGTGCACGCGAGCTTTGGCATCCGCTTCGTGCTTATCAGTCGTCGCGGCAGCGTTGACAACGCCGGCAGACGGTAAGCGCCAGCCGCATGCAGCGCCGGCAGCCCAACTGTTGGCCCTCAACAAATGATCAACATTTGGAAATTGAATTTTAACCGTATTCAGGGCTAATATGCTGCTCCTCAACCAAAGCAGAAGCAATTTCAAATGTAGGTTAAGTTCCTTAGTTATTCAAACAAATTCCTTGGAAATAGTTCTTAGCGTTAAATCTTATGAGACAGTGGTGTCTCGCTATGTGGAACGTTTCGGCTCGAATTCTCATAGTTTGATATCAAATAAAAGTAATTGGGAAATTGGATGTATACTCCACAAATATAGGGAATGAGTATCATATGAATATTGTGGATAGATATTATATAAATATATATCAGGGAACGAAAAATGGCAAACATATTTAAATAAGTAGGACTTCTACGTCGGTTATATCAATATTTTATTTTGTATTAATATAATATAAAATAGTTATAAGTATATTGTATATTTGTATAAGTATATTTGAATGATATCTTGTAACTAGGTCAATTTGCAAATGGAGTTCATGGAACATAACCACTTTAGCTTACGCATACAAAGTCAGGTTGTCTTGAAAATGTTTGACAGACTCAAAAAATAATCTTGAATATAATACAAATGGATTCATAGTGCAAAGTTCTAGCTCTGACCTAGCTCAATCTCCAAGACCATCTGCTTGATATTGATAGTATATTAAAATTTCTACGTAAGACTAATGAAAATGCTTTTGAACTCGCGAATCATCTATTGCAATACGTGTTACCCGGCTTTGCCCGTCTTAAGCTGTTCGCTTCAAAGTTTATACATATTGTATTTTACAAAATTCTTTCGATGTTAAGCACTTCAATCTGTTTTCACCAATTCTCCGCACTTGTGGGTGGAATTGTTCCGAAACCCTGCACTTGCATCACATTAGCTAACTTTTACCGATCATATTTATGACCATTTTGATTATGCAAATGATATATGGTTTGTTTAATGCACAAGGCATATAGCTCGCTCTCTGTTTCAAGCTTAAGGGGTTTGTCCAAAAGGTTGCGGTAGTTGACACTTGTGGGTGTGCGGTGGTGCGGCATGCGGCAACAGTTGTCAGATTGTTTTGATACCCTCAAACCATTGGATGGGTTAAAGGGTATATTGGTCTAGTGCCTATGTGTGTAACAGGTCGAACAAAGCATCTTCGACTCCATAAATTTGTTTATATATATATATATATATATTCTTGATCATATCTTGATTTGATTAACATGCTGTGGGTAAAGCATATGCCAAGACATCGATAAAACATGGTTTCTTAAGCATAACTCGTTAACTATATGATCTATATACAAACTATGTGATCTAGATACAGATTAGGGGTATTCCGTTTGTCTAATGCTTCCTCCTATTGCCCCCCAAAAGGCTTGAGCAGTATATATGCAGACTCTTCTATGTCATATTTAAGTTCTGAAAGTTACTAAGGAACATATTTGCCGTCAGTGCAGGGTATCTCTAACTCGGGTAATCCCGACTGAAGCACTCGTGTTTGTTGTTGTTTCTCAAGTTTTGGAATGCGGCAAGATCAAACGCAGCGAAAAAGGAGCACTCGTAATTACCCTTCGTAGCGGCATTTCAATAAGTAAATAATAAGCGGTGGGCGGGGGGAGGAGGAGGGGGAGGGCCAGGTACATATATAAATGAATATATATACATAAATATATAATGTATATACTTGTGTGTGTATCGCTTAATATATGCACAGCCTCCGCGTCGGCGAGATGTGAGAATTTTGAAAAGCGCGCGCGAGACTCGAAAACAACAACAACAACAACAACAACTGCAACTGCAACAACAACAACAACAACAACAACAACTGCAACTGCAACAAAGCCTGCAACGAAAATTACAGAATTGCCGACAATTTACCACAGCCAAGAGCTGCAGTTGGCAGTCGATGGGGGAGGGGTAGGGTAGGGTAGGGGGGGCGATCTTAGCTGTGTGACATATGCCGTGGCAAAGAAAAAGCTGCTTGAGTTTTGAGTGCACTCCTTGCAACTGCAACTGCAACTGCAACTGGGCTTTGCCACAGCCGCCGTCGTCATCATTATATAATCCTGCGGCGCATGTCCAGCATTAGAAGTGTCGACAAATTGGCCAACAATCTGCTGGCGAGCCACAAAAGCTGGCCGTCTATCTGGCCAACGGGCAGCTGTTGCATTAGCATTAAGCTTGCCACAGTTGGCTGCAACAAACTGGCAACAGTGTTGCACAAATGTCTTAAATTTGATCGTACAGCAAAAATGTCGCTTGGTATAGATAATATATTAAATATATTTCTAAGATAAATCACAAAATAAATTGAGAATTCTTTTGATTCTCAATTTAAGAAGTTGGTGAAACCACTTTCACGAGCGGAAAATGGGTGGAACATGGATGGAACATGGGTGAAACATTGGTTTACAACGGTTTGAGTTGTTTATTTTGAAGGATACACATATGTACGTTTCTTTTTTATACCCTAGACCCATTGAAATGGTATTGAACAAATGTATGTAGCAGGCAGAAGAGAGCATCTCCGAGCCTTTTTTTTTTACATAATTCTAGCTATGAGGTTGGCTTTTTTTTGCTGTTGCTCATCAAAAGTTGGCAGCACTGCATCTACCTGGCCGTCTGACCGCCTGTCCGTCTGGCGGACTCGCTGGTCATGATTGCTGTTTAAGTGGCAGCAGATCAATCGCTGCCAATTTGCAATTGGCCAGGGGGCTGCACAAGCTGGCCATTATCACGGCTACCGTTGGCTTAGCTGCTGCAGCAGCAGCCGCGGCAGCATCTGTGGCAGCCGCGGTGTGGCAGGTTCGGTGCCAGGCGTTGCGACTCGTCGCCACGGCGTTGCCCAGCTATTAATTGTCGCGTGAACGGCATTGTTGGATCGATTGCGGGTCACAGTTTCGATAGCACCGCTCTGTCAACCCACCGGGCGACCCGACGGGCGGCCAACTGGCAAACGGACCAACGCGGGGCGGGCGGCCCCAATTGGAATGTGCTCAATGCCAACCGCTGGCCGCTGATCGATTAAACGAGCACCGCCCCCGCCCCCGTCACCGACACCCACACTTAACGACATTCAGATGCCAGCACAAACCAAATGTTCCATTCCATTGCATTCCATTCCATTCTGTTGCACTTTGTATTCGTTGACAAACTGAGGCTGTCCCGCTTGTGCTTAGCCCTTTGCTGCTACTGTCAAATGTTCCATTCCATTTCATTCCATTCCATTTCATTCCATTCTGTTCCACTTTGTTTCCGTTGACAAATTTTTGATTGACACAATCTGTAGCCATGGAATTTGAACTTGTCCCGAATGTTCCATTCCATTCCACTTCATTCCATTCTGTTCCACTTTGTTTTCTTTTTCAAAATTATTGGTTGACGCAATCAGTAGTCATGGAATTTGAACTTGTCCCGCTTGTGGTTAGCCCCTTGCTGATAGTTCGGAATGTTCCATTCCACTTCTTTCCATTCCATTTCGTTTCATTCTGTTTCACTTCGTTTTCAAATTGTTGATTCCAGTTGACAAATTGTTGATTGACGCAATCAGTTGGCCAGGGCCGCGTAGTCATGGAATCTGAACCTGCCCCGCTTGTGGTTAGCCCCTTACCCCTTGCCCCTTGCTCCTGCTCCTGCCAGTGGTGGTGGTGGCGGTGGTGCTGCTCTTAGGGGCCGGCTGCTTCTTGTTGTTTCCGCGGGCTAAACAAAGTTTATCGATTTAACAAAATTCATTGAGCCCAAGTGCTCAAAGTGCCACATTTGGCTCCTGGGACGGCCTGCGCCGGCGACCGGGCCTGGGCCCGCGCGCGGTTTTGGCTTTGTTTAGATGACCCAACAAACTCAGCGCTTGGCCCGTTGGCCGGGCACTGCCAGGGGCAGAGGGGGGTGGTTGGTAGGTTTGGTTGGGCGCCCAAGTGATCGATTATACATTCGATGGCCATGAAGGCTAACAACTATAAACAGCTTTGTCCTCAATGCCCTTCTCGCGGCCCTGCCACCAATAGCCGCTGATACCATAGATACTCCTGGCAAATGCAATAAAAACAAATCTATATCCGATCTTAAAAGGAAAGTCAACGTTAAAGTAGGAAACTCCATGCTATAATCAAGGCTGCTTCTAGTTAACCCAGATAATAATGTGCTCTAGAATTTCAGATATCTTCCAAAAGAACCCAATCCAATTTAGATACAACTTCATTAGGCAAAGGCCATTTATCAGTTCGAGTTTTCGTCATTCACATAACTCCGGAGCACTCGAGATTTGTTCCCATATGCCACTTGGCACCTAATCGATTCCAGATCGAGCTGCACATGTGCCCGTCTCGAGGAAGGACCCACGGTAGCTGGCCGCAAGGTCCTTACCCCCTTAAGCGGCACATCTGAGCTGGGTTAACAGTTTTCAAAACATGCACCGCAAATGCTTAATTGAATTTTCAAATATCCCAAGTGCCCACACTTAATATCTCAAGTGGGCTCCCGCTTGCATACGAGTGTGTCCTGTCGTGCTCTGACGGTAATCCTAAACCCCGCGACCGCCTGCCCGTAGGCGCCTTCTACGAGCTGTGTTTTTACATTTGCGGTCGGACAGCTCCTAACAGTGCCCTAGACTATTACTCATCCGACAATCCTGGGCACTCTTACAGGTATTGAAGTGCCTTTGACACAAATATTAAAATATTAAAGAAGAGTCGGGATATCTGCGGCACGCCGAATACTTAATACCCTTGTAAACATTTCCCTTTAGCGGCTATGTGAGAAAAGTAAAGCTCGTAAATGCAGAGTTTGAGGAAACTATCCTGGGAAACAGCATATTTTGCCATACAAGAACCTACCTTTAGGATGATCGTTCCCGTAACAGCTATAAGATATAGTTGTCCGACGTGAATACGATTTTGAATATATAGGAGGACCATAGTGAAAATTGTAAACGCCGAGTTTGATCAAGATATGCTGATACAAGAACCTACTTTTCGACCGATCGTGCCTATGGCAGCTATACTACATAGTTGTCCGATCCGGCCAGTTCCGACATATCTACTCTCTACAACAGAAAGTCGGAGCTATGCAAGGTTTTAAGACGATAACGAAACTAGTTCCCACAGAAACAGACAGATAGAAAGGAAGTCTATATTAATTCGTCTGTCGGTGCTGATCTAGGATATATAAACTTATGGGTTCGTAGATGTCTTCATGACGTGATACATTTCATGACCAACTTATAATACCCTTTACAGGTGTGTAAAATGTCATTTACTTTGGAAATTGTTATATTTGATCTTAATTCTAATCATTTTAATTTATATACAACATTTTAAGTTTTCTTTTCAAGCAAACAGGTCCCTTCTTGTGTGGCGAGCACAGATGCCTGGGCTTACAGATGTTATACGAAACAAAACTTACGGCGAGAAATTGCTGAAGCATTAGAAAAAGTTAGTCTCTTGATAAATAATACTATTTTTTATTTTATTCTGAGTCTTCTTTTTCAAAGCTGCTCTCGAAAGCCGTTTGGTTAAAGAAAAGAAACTGAGCAAACGATTTCAAGAATTAGAATTCAAATTTGAATGTAAATGCGGTTTCTCAAGTGCTTAATACACAAGCCTCATAGAGACACACGTGTGTGTGTGTGTGTGTGTGCGTGTGTTTGTCTCTTGCTGTGAAACTGTCTCCCTTCTCCATTTACAACATGCGAGCATGTCCAAGTGACATTATTGAGAACTGAGAATCGAGTACAAAGAGCGCGACGCCAATGGGAAAAAAAGTAGCAATTGCCATAAAAAAAAAATGAAAAAAAAAACGAGACCAGTGACAAAAACAACAACAACAGAAACAAAAACACATGAAATTTTGGTAAATGGGAAAAATAAAATAAATATTTTTGAATTAATGGAAACTCAAGTGTGTCCACAAATGGAACATTGACAAGAAGCAGAAGCAGCAATGGGGTCGACTGATCGATCGTTGGAAGGCAGCGCGACCAACTCGAGAGCCAATTTTTGCCCATAGTCAAGTTTGTCAACTGGCGGGCCAACGACAATGTCAAAGTCGCCAGCAGCAGCAGCAACATTATCCAGTAGCAGCCCCACGGCCAGTGGCAGCGACTGCGACTGCGACCGCGACTGCGACTGCGACAGCGACTGCGTCTGTGTCAGTCGTCCGTTCCGGCGGCTGGCATCGGCCCATGGACAAACATATGGCAGACACATGTGCGCCCGCCCAGCTTTGCGGCGGGCAACAGTCTCCGGACAGCAGCAGCAGCAGCGGGACACGCGGGCGTCTTGTTATTTTTAAGCATCGCCTCGATGGGGACGGGGGCCCAGCGAGTTGGGCACTGTCAGTATCCCAGATCACAGATCGCTTGACAGTGAGAACGGATTCCGATGCGGATGCAGATTCGGATTCGGATTCGGATTCGAACAGACCAGCAACAACAAAAATAAAAACCACATTTGACCAGGCGACGGCGACAAATGCCAAGCGAACTGCGGCTCCTGGCGCACAGTTGCGGGCCCCCAGTTCCCGTGCCAGGCCCCAAGAGCAGCGTTCCGTGGCGGGGGGTGAACTTGAAAATGTTTAACATTAAGTGTGAGATATATTTATATATACATACATATCTTCATTTCACTAGGTTTCTTGTTTCTTTTGGTTTTCGTTTTTATGGGCGGCACTGAAAAACAGCATGAGGAGCATGAGGTACAGTTGAGATGCGGCTCCTGAGTTTATAGATTCATTTCAGATGTAAAAAGAGACACCGAACAGGGGGGGGATATCATGTGTGATTGAGCGCTATATAAACGCTAAAAGGCATTAAAAGTTAAGTTAATATAAATAGATAAATAAATAGAGTCTAGAATGGTTGAGATATAATACGAGATGATGCTCGCAGCTGAGCTTAGCCCAAATTAATTGTCGAATTCTCATATATAAATATAAATCAAAAAAGTTATTTATAAAATTAAACAAATTCGTATTTGAACAACGAAGAGCCAAGCTCGAATCCCAGGCTAATGAACAGGGTTAAGCGAACTCCTTCCAAGATGGAAAGCTGTAAAACGCAAGTTTAACAAGTCCAAAGCTTGTTGCGATATTTAATATAACTGAAGAACACAAATAAGAAAGATATATTTAGTGAAGATCAGAAGTCCCAGTCTAAGGCCTTAGTTGCAAGTGTTATGCGAAGAGTTACTTTGATGTTTTTAGTATTAATATGAATAATTTTAACAAGAAGCATAATACTCATATTTCTATTATACTGACTGAATGATTAACTAACTGACTGACTAACTGGCTGACTAACTGACCGATTGACAGACTGATTGATTGACTGACTGATTGATGATCAACGCACAGGCCAAACCGTAAGAGCTAAGAATTGGGAACTTCCACCCACAAGCGTGAAAAAGTCGGGAAAATCATTTGAAAAACTTTTGAGTTTTCGAAAATCTTTGTTCAAATTCATGTGAGGAATGTCCCAAACAATCACTCGGAAAATCCATTTCTCCTTGCTGAAATACATTTCCAAAGTTCTTCCATTTGAGACATGATTCACACTACTCGACAAAGGTATGCTTCTCCCGAACGAAGTTTTAAGTTTTGTTCGCTTTCTTCAAGCAAAGTCCTGCATAATTTAATGAATACCTTTTACTAACGTTATATATTTTCAACAATTATTGATTCTTATATAATTAGATTCATTGGATTCCCGTTTGGCATACTTTACTCTCTCTTTTTTGGGTGGCCAAGGAACAGCCAACTGAGTATTGGAGAGTGGAGACTGGGATTGGGATTAGAATGGAGACTGTGTGTGTGTGTGTGTGTGTGTGGCAAGTACAGAGCGGAGTCACGATGGTGACAGTCGCAAAGGCAATAATAACAGAACGGTTAGGGGTTAACAGGCGATGGGCAAAGGGGAGTAGGGAAAAGGAAAGAGAGGGGAGCGGTAAGGGGACAAGGGGGGGATCTGTTGCGCTGGCTAAATACTCGTATATGCCGCATTTGTGGGTTTATCTTAATTGCAATATCTCTGGATATCGCTTGATTGCAATCTGAGGTGCATCATAGTGCACAAACTGAACTTATCTGGCCAGGCATGCGATTTACGAGTGCTCGCACTGTGTGTGTGTGTGTGCGTATCTGTGCTTGTGTGTGTGTGTGAGTGTGGCTCTCCCAGGCGCATTGCGATCGAAACACAATCGAGGCGGAGTCGCAGTCGGAGACGTTGAGACAATTTGAGCATTGTCATGTGTGTGCTCTATATGAAAAGAGGGTATACGGAATTGGCTGTGAGATATAAATATATGCGTATATACATGAAGATTGCGAATTGGGCTTAGAACAAACCGACTTGTGCACGGAATTCCAAGCATTTATTTATTTTGAAGCAAACCTGAAGCCGGATTGAACAGCCAAATTAATGAAAATTATTTTTAATACTTTGCATATACTTTGTAATAATTTAAATATTCTTTATAAACTTATTTTGATTCATGATTGATTTGTGCAATATATATATCCGCAAGATTCTCTATCAATATTATCGATATATTTTCTATCGAGTTTCGATAAAAAACCTATTTCCATTTCTATTTCCCTCGATATTGGGTTCAATTTCTTAATATCTTATGCATATTAACATTTTTATTGTTGACATTTTGTTGAAGAATTTCTGCTATTTCCATCTAATACCATATACTTCTATAAATGTTATCGATATACTTTAATTGGAGTATCGATGGAGACTATAAAGAATCTCTGCACCTTTCTATTTATATAAATTTTACATTCTCTCTGATTCACTTTTATAAATGTTATCGATATATTTTCTCCGAAATATCGATAGAGACCAGAAGATGCAGCTTCAAGGGATTGCTGATATTCTATTTCATTTAATATTTGGTTCAAACCCTTAATAAAATATCTTCAAAACTTAATCAATTACTTCTTAACATTGTTATCGATATATTTTCTTAGAAGTATCGATAAGAACTTAAAGTATTTCTATGGAAGCTCTACTCTAGTAGTTTGATTGTAATTTCGTTGCGTTCTTTATAAAACAAGTTCTTCAACAATGTTTATTTGTTTTAAGCACTCCAGCGTTTTATCGATTAATAGGGCATAGGGAAACCGACTTAAGCATTCATCATTGTGCTTCATATTGTTAATATAATATCTTGGGAGTCTCTTTTGTTTTGTTTGCTCTTTAGCTTAAGCGGCGGCGGCCCACGCAGTCTGCCTATGAATCGAATGACTCGCCTGGCTAAATCTGAGCATAATGAATGAATTGCTGCCTGCTTGACTGACTAACTGCCTAACTGACTGACTGACTGACTGACTGACTGACTGGCTGACTGGCTGGCTGAGTGGCTGAGCGACTCAATGTTTGGCTGGCTAAATGACAAATGGGACTGGCAAAAATGTTGTTAAGGTGGCGCATGACACCAAAAAACAAAGCAACAGCAACAACTACGTTGAAGACAAACAACAATTACTACTGCAGGCCAGCATTTAGTCAAGCCCAAGCTGCTGTTGGCCAGGCCCACAAGGAGGACTGTCGCGAACTCGAAGCATCGAAGCTAAACGGTGCTCAGCTCTGTGGCTAGTTATTGTACGATCTCTACCATTCCCCCAATCTGTCCCCAAGCCGGAGCTCAAGATCTGATAACTGGATGGTATGTTTTGTTTTTATTGAGAGTTGGGGGGCTTATTAAATATTAATAGAATGCGGTTTCATTTACTTTTGGTATTCCATATTTAAGCTCGAGCTCGTGAGCTGATCAAATTTTAATCAATCTGTATTCGTAAAGGTCTCGATATCTTGGTGGAATTCTCAGATTTGAAGCGATATCAACAGATGAACTTTGCATTGAGTGAAACTGCTTTTTTACCAATTCGTAAATATTTTATCATATTATTGAAATTCAAAGAAATTGATAATTTATGTCCTCATTCATCAAAATCGGTTGAGATTTGGCCAAGTTATGGAAGTTTGAAATTTAGTTGGGGCATTTAGTAGAAACTTTACAATGACTTTCTACCATTTACTATGAACTTTACAATGGACTTTCTTTCTTTTTTCGTTGATTTTGAAAGCAGAAAAATCTGAGGAATCCAAGACTAAAATATCCTCATTCATCAAAATCGGTAAAGTTTTTGAAGCGAAGTAGAAGCATTTGCCAGGAACTTTACAAGGCACAATTTATCGAATTTTCAGCAATTTTTTTAATGACGGGGATAGGGGAGCATGATATAATTCCAAGAAAAGGCCAAAACATGTTTTGTGCCAATATGCATAGATTTCACAGAATCAATATTGAGTACAAATCATGACCAATGTCAAAATTGGTTTAGTTTTGGAAAGTTTACCAGGCACTTTACACTTTACTTTGAACTGCAATGGAATGTTAGAGTGTTGAGAGCATTACGTATACATTTAAGTGAGGAGAACAAAATCGTAATAGTTGAAATTAAATTCAATTTCGTTTTTTAAAAGAGAATTATCTTTGGTCGCCTTTGTCATTTCCTGTGTGTGCGTTAGGTGGGCATTTAGTGGGTGAGGTAAATGTAATTGCAGTTGCGAATAATCCAAGAGTCCTCCATGGATCGCACTTGCACACGCACACGCAATCAGGCAACGGGCAGCGGGCAACGTGCAACGTGCCACATGGAACGTGGAACGTGGCCGTGCCCCTGGCCGGAGCTGGTGCTGTTTGGGACAGATCGGACTCGCTGCTCCACATCAATGAATATCAAATGAGCTAAGGCGTACCTGCGATATGTCTTGCTCCCATTCGCAGCGATATCTCCGCATCTGTGGCAACAACTGTGGCCCAAACTGTGGCTCACGCACACGCGAGCGGATGAGAAATCAGAAATCAGCGCCCAGAAATCATTTTGGGGCCCCGGCAACTGTGGAGTGCAACTGAGCGTAGGCTGGGACAATTTTCTACTTGTAAGTGATCGCACCTGGGTGTGGAGGAGCGGAGTGCCAGGGTGGCGGATGGTTAACGGTGGGAGAGCGAAATGAAGGGGTGCCAGGGGGCAGGAGGACAGGGCAGGGGAGTGGGGCAGGTGGGGAGCAGCAACGGTATCAGCTTGGCTTTGATTTTGCTTTGGTTTTGGATATTTTTCTCTCCGTTTCTTTCTTAAACTTCTTTTTTGGGTGTGCGCGCGCCCATGCCCAAGTTGGGTGAATTGAGGGGCATGCCAGCCACGCCCAGTTTTTGTGGTCATCAATGGCACCACAGGCACAGCACAGCAGAGCAGAAGCAGAGCAGAGCAGAGCAGCAGGGCACAGATGATGATCATATTGTTGTTACTGCTGGCAAGCCCGAGACAAGCCGAGACAACGAAAAACAAGACGCGACGCGACGCGACCAGAGAGCCAAGACAAGAGACAAGATTTAGTTGGAATGGAACTGGCGCTGTACTATTTTCAGTTGGGTTGTCATGCATCGACGACGTCGAACTAATCATATGGCACCAATATGCGTGAGCCGGCATTGGAGCAGAGTACTCCATGACTGAAACCAGACCGAACTCAACTCAAACTGAACAGATCTCAGGGCTCAGAAACTTAGCTTATATGATGGCGCTTTTAATATACGGAGCTCATTTCTATGCATACCCTGTGCCAGTTAACTGAGGCGGGGCATGATGTGCGGCCATGTGCGAGTTGTTAAGGGGTAAGAGCAAAGCTTTAAAGAGCTGAAATATTGTCTGACATGGCAGAAACTGAATGAAACATTCAAATACAATACAAAATTTTTATGCATTACTGAATATAATTCAAGCATAAACAGAAAATATGTTGACAAAAGATATGCCAAGTCAAAAATTTGTGAAAATTTTTATGCATATTTATTTCAAATATATACATAAATGCCTGGCTGGATTATGGTTAATTTGTTTTCTCTTAAAATAATAGTATACACACTTATATTCTATTAATACAAGTACCAGATCTTGGCTATATCTGAGATAAAATCCATTTGCATGTGATCATGTAAGTTTGCTTAACTCTTACTACGTGGTAGCTCATCGTCTATCAGTTAAGTGGAAGTCAGTTTGGTCTGTTAACGTCACCCGGCGATCTTCGTCAACGGCAGGCAAACAATAAATGTCAGACTTGAGTTGGCATTTGACGATCGCCGTCGTCGTCGCAGCTTTTCGCCGGTCAATTTTCAAGTGCAGACTCGTCGCATGTATGTCTCTCTCTCTCTCTCTCTCTCTCTCTCTCTCTCTCTCTGTGTGTGTGTGTGTGTTTTAGCAGCTGCCTTTGCAATTTCTCGCTTGAGCAGCGATGACAACAGCAACGACTGACGAGGTCAAAGTGCGCGAAATCGCATATAATTCGGACAGAAATTGAAAGTGAGGCCAAGAGGAAGAAGCTCTGGACAACAGGGGAACAACAGGGGATCGGTAGGAGCAGTTGCCCGTCCAGTGACTCGGCACTTTGCATTTTGTGGGCACACTGATTTCTAATTAGTCATGCCGCTGGCAGTGCCACATCATTAGGTAATGCCCAATGGCCATTGCCCAACAGAGGAGCGGAGCCGAGCCGAGCCGAGCCGAGCAGCTGGCATAGATCAGAGAGCGATGTCTTCAACTGGGTCGCATATCCATCGATGACTTGCTGTGACAGCGGGCGCAACCACAGATCTGACGCCGACTGCGGAGGTGTGTGTATGCGTGTATGTGTGTGTGTGTGTGTGTGGATGTGCCTGGCAGAGAGTACGACTTACGGCCTCGACTCCATGGCTCATTATTTAAACGACGCTGGCTTGGCTGTTAAAAGCCATCAATAAAATAAAATAAAAAAAAAACTCAACAAAAAAGAAGAAGAAGAACGTATGGGCTAGCCATGGAGACCCACAGTGATGCACAGCTCCACAGCGATCCGCCACACAGTGATCCATTCAGCTGACCAGCGTCGAGGGCTTGGCAACTGCAACATGCAAATGTGAGTGGGTGGGCAGCTGTTGTTGCCGTTGTTGTTGTTGTTGTTGTTGTTGTTGGACGCTCCCCAAACGGTTGGAGTTAGTCGATTGTCGGTCTGGGAGCAGCACTTGGTTACAGATTGACGCACAGATTTCTGGGTATATGCAGATGTGAATCTCTGTCAGAGAGGCTACTGCAATTCACATCGCCGATACCTGGCGTTAAGCGCGCGCTCACGTAATGCATCTCTGTATCTCTCGCACTCTCTCTTTCTCGCGCGCCTCTCTCTGCATTTAGTTCTCTCTATCTCTCTCTGCCTCACTTTCTCCTCTTTCTATCTTGCTCTATTCCTTCTCTTTCTGTTCTGTCTCCTTCTATTTCTCTCTCTCTCGCTCTCTCGCTCTCTCTCTCTCTCTCTCTCTGATCCCTCACTTACTCTTTCTTCTCTCTCTTCCTTCACTACCTCTATTCCTGCTCTCTCTCCTCTGTCTGACTCCTTGCTCTATTTCTCTCTCTCTCTTTCTCTGTTTCTCTCCTTTCTCTCTTTCTCTCTCTCTCTCTCTCTCTCTCTCTCTCTCTCTCGCACTCTCTCTGTCAGTCTTTTCTTCTCTATTATGCCTATCCTCTCTCTCTCGCTAGCTCCCTCTCCCTCTTAATCGTCTCTCAATCCCACCTCAATCCAACTCCATTTATCATGAATCTGTAGTCCCTTTGCTTTCACTTGATAACTTGATTATCTGTTGAATCGAGGCACGTCTCCATTAGAGCTAATGGCCACCAATCATTGGGCTAATTCGGATCAGCTCACGTGCCTCACAATTAAACTTTGGGGCGATTGAAAAATCGTGTGTCCTTAAAAGCCAATTTGTGGCTTACGCTTGGCCGGCACAGGACACAGGACTCAAGACTCAGGCACTTGCTTGCGGGCTGAACAAAGCAGGAATTTCTGGCTTTTCCGCTTACTTTTCCGGGCGATTCTTATCGGCAGCTACACACGATGGCGATAACGAATATAAAAAAATTGGGAAAAACAAAACTTTCGCCTTTGCGCATTGCTTCACGTGCCAGGGAAAGGGCGGGGGGTTGGACCTGGGCCCTGGCCAGAGGCCGATGAGTTGGGCTTCTGTTGGGCATTTGTGCGGGTCCGTGTACCTGACGGCGATACCGAGCCTCATCTTTGGTAACTTCTTTTTTCATTTTCAAGGCAAGCACAAAGTGGTTGTTGTTGTTGTCATTGTTGTTGTTGTTCCTGTTGTTGTCTTTGAGGTGGCCCGGCTTCACACTCGGGTGCCCACAATTAAAATACAGCATGTCCAACTGATAAGCCTTCATGCATTCTTTTCACTTGTCGACCACAAGAAGCCAGCGCCCCCACCTCCCCACCACCAGCAGCACCACAACCAGCCCCCACTCACCCACTGCCCCTCCCCCCCCTCTCCCTGCCAAGCAAAAGTCACTTTGGGCTCCCGCGACTTTTGTCAAAACAAAAAATTGAAAAGTTTTGCTAAATCGCAAGCAAATTGAAAGGCCGTGGGGTGGCGCAGGGTGGTGCAGGGCGGTGCTGCCAGCAACCAGGACATAAAACGACACTCACACGCACATACACACAAAACACACACACACACACATGGACACTCAACAATTGAGCAGGCCACGATACAGTTTTTTGAATTAGTTAGCTTGCGGGCGCATCGCCCATCCCCGCCCACCCACACACACACTCAGCGACTCTTTCAAAGACTTTTCACACACACAAAAACTTTTAATTTGGCCAGTTTGAAAGGTGAAAAGAACATTTTTCAGCAAATGCTGTGCGATAAGCTGCTTGGCCTCTCAATAAAATATTTATGCCGGACAGTTGCCAGCATAAAAGTAGATGGAAATGTGGCCAAGCGATGGGTCAGTGCTTCACCAACAGCAGGGTGGTGGGAGGGGGGTAGTTTTCCGAGAGCCGTGAACTGAATATGACAAGCGGGTACGAGTAGAAGGTGACTGAAAGCAATTGAATAGGAAGGCAACAACAACACGTGTGTCTCTTTATCTAAATACTGAAAATCGTCTGTCTCTTTAAGAGGAAAGCAGGCTATCTTGTAGTAGTACATACCCTCGATTGCTGCATGCCAGTTTAAAAGGAGATACGTAAAAATAAACCCTTGATTCATTTATAACAGTTGCAATTTCCAAATGGATCAGTTCCAGATCTAATAGATCTTCCAGGGAGAATCTTATATTATATTTGCAAATTATCCCCGGGGTAAGCTAAAGCAGTTCTTGATAGACACAAAAACTGAGCAGAATTAGCCCTTCTGTTAAAGTTCATAATGGGTATCTAATTCATCTAATTCCAATGCAGGAATCGAAATATCGATCTCGATTATTATCGATTTCGTTAAAACGGAGCGACTTATCGATGATTTGCGAGACAGACAGAAGGACAGCCGGAAATGTTGTTGATGTCGAGAAGGAATCGGAGATGCTTTATTCCGCCTTCTTGCCCCATTTAAGTGAATGCAGGGTATATAAAGGTCTGTCAACAAAGAATTCTATACGTTGTTGCCTTACCCATTCGATAGTTCAAGTTTGATCCAGTTGAAGTAGACCCCAGCATCGAACCCAGAAACTTAGTATCTGTATTCAGGTTAGCTCTGATTAAGGATGAGGCAGGCACAATGATAGTTACATGACGGCAACTGCGATCAGCAGACGTCGTCAATCGATGGATTAACGTGGTGCAGATCAATCGAGACGCGGGCCACGGCTGAGTGGGGTTGGTTGGTTGGTTGGTTTTTGGGCTCATTTGGCGGTTGGCAGTTTGTGTGGGCAGCAGAACATTGCAGCCGAATGTGAGCCACACATGCCACATAATGGGGCAACATCGAAGCGTTGCAACTGGATTTGTGCCCAAAATTGCCAAGTTGCAGTCTTGCAACAGGGAGCGGGACACAAACAGAGACAGGGCCAGAGCCAGAGCCAGAGACAGAGCGGAAGTCATGACTAGCCAAACACGAAGCGATGAGATGAGCTGCCGTGTCACAGCAAAGCAATCACAGCAACAGCAACAACAACAACAGCAGCAACAACAAAGGCACAAAAACTGAAAATAAGAAAGTTCGTAGATTATTTCGGGCAGAAAGACACCAAAATGCGGCGTCGTATAATTTGTGCGCGTGAAAGTGAGAAAAGTTCCAATTACTTTGATGGCAGCGCAACGCCTGAGCATTTAGAGGATCTCTCCCGCTACCCCCCTCTGTCACTCTCTCTCTCTCTCACTCTCTTTCCCTCTCTCTTTCTCTCCCTATCTTCGCACCCACATTCAGTAGTATCTACCCCCTCGCACTGCATTCAAATTTGTCATAACCACGATTACGATTACCCCGGATGATTGTACACTTTCCCCGCGCCCAGCGCCCCTCACCCACAACGTGAATGAATGCCACAACGTAATGTGGCGAATAAGTGAACGAATGAATGTGAGTGTATTCGAGTGAGTGAGCCAAACACGAGCATGTTGTACGAGTCGCGTTTCTGTACCGCGTGGCGAATTTCGCGCTTGTGTCCTAATCGTGCCTCAGATAGATTCGTGAGTTTAGCATACATATGTCGGATGTAAATCATTTGACAATTTCGCAAACGCTGTGCGGCCCGACGCGTTACCCAACCCGCCCCCCCCGGCCCCACCAATCCCCGAATCCCGCGCGGCGCCCAGCTACTGTCGCTGGATCGAGTGGGTGGATGTGCTGGTGGGTGGTGATGGTGATGGCTGCCACATTTGCGGAATGGATTCAATGGATCGTTAGCAAGCGGCGTACGTTGATTGTTTGTCAAGTGATGAATGGCGATAGCAAGTTATCGATAACAAACAATCAATAAACTGTTATTAAAAACTAGTAAGAATAGAGACAACAAATGATCGATAACAAGCAATCGATAAGCACTAGTAATCAAGAGGATACGAAACTATCGAAAAACAATCGAGTTGATCCCGTCGATAACTCACAAGATAACAAGATGATAGATATGAAGGTATCGTTATCAACCAATCAATTCGAATTACATATAACTATTATTAACGGCATTCTTCTCTTTGATATTATCGATATTTGCTATTCGATAAGCTACATTTTAACGCTAGGTTGGTTATATGAAAACTAGTTGCTCGTGCATATGATCAACGGATGTGCAAATATTTGACATTTACATTGATCAATCGATAATTACATAGTTATCGGTAGTATCAATTAGCACAATATGCAATAAAAGGTTTAACATTTATAGCTATATCTGGCTTTACAAACTTTTCAACGGGCAGCGAACATTTTTCAACACTCAGTTTTTATACTGGCATTGATATCGATTATTATGATCGATTTTTGCTATCAATTCTTTACCATTACGATATCTATATAAATGAATTTTGCGACAACGTAAAAGCTTTTAATTGTTGTAGATTAAAGTTAAAGATAAAGTACTTCCGTAAATGCATTGGCTTTACTTTGTAAATCTTGTCAATAAATAATAGTGCCGTTGATCGAAAAATGCTATCGATACCTATGATGAAATATTATAAAATTATAATAATACAATCGATATTAGTCGAAATGTTCCAATGAATATCAAATAGTTGAATGTTTCATTGTAAATGTTTATACGCTTCTCGATAGCGTTCGATAAGTCTATTTACCTATCAGATATCCAGCTATTATCGATCCACTGTGCGTACTGCACAACACTGGCCAACACTTTGGCCCAACGCGGTTGCGATTCGCTTTCATTGATTGGCTGGTTAACCGCCGGGCGGCCGCAGAGGACAAAGATGCACAGCGCTACCGTTTCCTGCTGTCTGGAACAAATGGGCGCTGAGTTCGGGCTAGGACACGGGCTGGGGCGCGGGCTCGGGCTCGGGACTGGGTCTCGGTCCGGGGTATTATTAATATTGCTGGGCATTTTATTGTGGCGCGACTTGGTCGTTGGCTGCCTCGTGGTTTTCGTGATTTATTTTTTAAGCAAATTGTCGCCAGCGGAGCCGCAAGCGCGCTGGCAAAAACTGTCGCCAAATGGCTGCCATGTAACGGGGCCAATGAATAAACGACCGTGGGAGTGCACATGGGTGAGAGGGGCGGTGCGGGATGTGGCGAGGCGGAGCATAGGAAGGTATGGGCCTAAAAGCCTGGGTGCTGGAATCGTGCATGGGTCTATGGCAATGTATAGTAGCTGCATCTGCTGAAGATTTCCACCTCCCTGGACGGTCGCCAACTGTTGCTGCTGCTGCTGCTGAGCAAATGTCGCATGTGATTTTCCAAACTGTTTCCACGCTCGCTGCCCACAAAGCCAACAACAACAGCAACAAGAGCAACAACAAATGGCGGGACAGCAGCTTCTGCTGCTGATTATCATCAAAAGATCGGAACTTGCACCGAGACAAACGAAGAGGCTCTCATGTGGCTCCATGGAGCGCTCCAACTTGGCGCTGACTTCCATGCCCAGCGAGCAATTGTTGCTGCTGTTGCTTCAATACCCTGTTGCCAGTGAATGCTTACAGAAGGCTATGATGTGCCTGTGCAGTTGCAACAGGTAGCTGCAAACATCATGTAGAGCCTAGCAAGAATCTTGAACAAATGCAATCAATCCTTCAATCCGGCCAATCTATCAATATGACCTCAGAGACTATTCCATATTATTTTCAGACTTGGCCTTTTAGATCAACGTAGTAAAATGCCTGGACAACTATTATACTATTTGGGTTTTCACTTGATCGAGCTCCAACTCATTCGCAAATATATACGTATACTCTATTTAATTTCTCACGGCCGGAAAAGTAATGTCGAAGACTCATAAAGCTGCAGGCATAGCTGGCTAAAAGCTGTTAGAAGGGCCTTCGGTTGGGCTTCGAGCCGGCAACCTGCTTTTTCTTAACTGGTTCACTGAGAGGAAATAGTTAGAAAATGTTTGGCATAGTTATTTATAAATATCTCTTGCAAATGCACAAAATTTCAGAACGTTCGAAAGCTAATAGACGGAAGTTCTAGCTGACCCAAGAACTAATTACAGGGTAAGGCGCGTTCGAGCGCTTTCTTACTCATTCCAGGTGCTTATTGCTCTCGTTGTTGTTGTTGTTGTTGTTGATGTTGTCGCAGTGAAAAGCGGCGCGTTATGCCCTATAGCCACAGTTCCATGTGGCACAAACGAGTGCAGCAAGCGGCAAGCGGCAAGCGGCAGACGACGGGGCGAGCATTTTCGTGGCAAATTAAAGTCCAAGTGCGAGTGCGAGTGCGAGTGCGATTCAAATTATTTCTTTACAAGTGAGTTACTGTTTTCATTGCGGCTCTTAATGTAACTAACTGTTTAGAAATATTTATTATTATTATTGTAGGTGACGTTGCCGCTAGTTTCTGCTGCCATTGTTGTTACTCAGCGTTGCCGTCTCCGCAGTTGCTGTTGTTGCTGCCTCGTTTAATCGCCTGATGATGATGACAACCGCAACAGCAACAACAACAACGGAGACGACGACAACAATTATTAAAAAGCACTCGAAATCTTGAAGACGCAGGCAGGCGAATGAAATTAAACGCCGGCCAGGCGCATCTAACCGCTACAGACCGCAACCACCAATCCAGCAAACCCACCAAACCACCAAACCCACCAAACGACTGCCCGCTCAGATGCCCACGGGCCGATAAGCCCCAAAGCCAAGTGTAGCATCGAGGATTACGAGCATTAGATGAGAGTTAAGCGTCACTTTTAGCAGCAACTTTATGGAAACACTTTAAGACCCATTGAAGACACTTTCAAATATAACTAGTACCCAATAGTTTGGTATTAAGTATTTAGTAAAGCTGTAGCTTAAAGTATAAAAGATTATAGTCTAATAACATAACAAGTAAGAGCACTTCAGGCGAAAGTGCCCGACTAGAAGATACCCTGAACTATACCTCAGTTAACATTCGAGCTGCCCTCTATAAATACGTACTTGAAAGCAGGCATAAACACAGTCACGCACGTTGCTTCCTCTTCATTGAGGAGATGCATGCTTGATTAACTTCGGTATTTGTGGTCCGATCCTTAAGAAATTTAAAAGACATAATTATGGCACCCAAAGGTCAGTATATATCAAAGTACACAGCTTGACCATTAAATTTTCCCATTTATGGGGGAATGGGAGTAGATATCCAAAAAGAGGAATACTGTTAATCTGTATATGCCTTACGAGAAGCTACATACAAGGTTTGCTGCAAGTAGCTCCTATAATTTTCGTGTTATGTTTAGCAAAATCATGTCTTAGAATTGATATTTATCGATATTATCAAAAGGGGGAAGATATTAAAAACAAATAACGAACGCATTCTAGAATATATATTTAAAATTTTAAGTCTCTAGCTAATGTATTTGGCAAGATTTGACATTGCACACAAATGGCTTTGAATTGATATTTATCGATTTTTTGGCATTGCTACGAATTATGTTTAAGCTGAACTTGGCTTGATCTGCACTTGAATCACCTATGCCCCAATTAGTCCACAAGTTCGACGCGATCAAGCACTCAAACTAAAGAATATATACATATATGCATATGTGATCCAAAAGGTCGGCGGTAGCCTCTTTGCTTGTTGCTCATAAATGGAGCTCACCAGCCATGATATTTTCCAACACTGCTCTCCGCTCTCAGAATGGCGCTCAATTAACTGATAACCGCAAAGGGCTATGCGGGACTCCGAGGGGGTTTTCTCCTCTACGGATGTTACCGACCGACTGCAACTAAAGTAGTTATGAGTGGTATCTAAAATGATTGTCGAGCCAAGTGCAACGACTTTTTGACTTCACCTAAATTAACTTGTATGTCATACGTTGAGCTTGGACATTGCCTACACGCACACATGCACCTAGGCAAAACAAACACATGTGTAGATATGGAGACAAAGATAAGAAACTGAGGAGGACAGTACTTGTGGTGCTGGCTCTGCTCTGGCCAGAGCTCTGGGCTCTGCTGCTGTTGGAGCAGGGGCAGGGGCAGGGGCAGGGAGAGCGGGTTGTCTCTGAAGGCGCTGGTCGGCTGCCCTTGTCGGTATTGCGGCTCAGTTAATGTTAATGTTAATGCTCTCCAAAACTATTTGTACGCCTCTGCAGCACCCGCCGAGTGTGTGTGTGTGTGTGTGCGTGCAATTGTGACCAGTGGGTTAAACCAATTTCACGCCGGTAAAGCGCCAAGAGCGTTGCAACCCCAGGCAACAGCATTGAGAAGGTTCTCGTGTCATCTACCTTGGCCATGAGCAGAGCATGTGTGGTGCGGTGTGGTGCGGTGTGCTGCAGCTGTGTGGTGCAGTTGTGTGGTTACTACTAGAGCTAAATGTGCATGACGTACACTTTTGGACACACACACACACGCGCGCGCGCGACACGGCTAAGTACGTATGTCGCGCTCTGATCTTTGGGCGTCTGAAACCACTGGAACCACCGAAACAACAACAACAACAACAATATAAGTCGCGCCACTTTCATTCAGTCAGTGGAGCGCAAACGTAGCCAACTGAGGCCCTGGACGAGCTAGTCTTGACTTGGCCACATTATCAAAAGCGTCGACTGGTCGCAGCTATTGTCAATGCTTGAACGACACACACACACACACGCACACACACACACACACTCGCGCGAGACAGCAACGAGAACTCATATTAGGCCATTAAAAGAGCGATAAGAAAGTTCAGCGGAACTGAAGCGCGCAATTTCAGGCTTAGTTTAGTTTTAGTTGTTAGTGGGGTGGGCGGGTGTTGAATATTGAGCGGGCAGGCGGGGGGCGGCGCGGTTGCACTGTCTGTCTCTGTCACTGTGTGTGTGTGTGTGTGTGTGCTGTGAGACAAACGTGTGTCCACTACAAATATCACGATCTGGCAATACACGCCATAAACACATGTCGATAGATCGCGACGGCGTGCACAACTTTAAACATAATTTTCACAACGGCCTCCGTGGGGGCTGGAGCAAACGAGAGGGGACAAGGAGAAGACGGGAGGCGGTGGGAGTAAGCGGGCGGTGGTGGTGGTACGTTTAGCTTAAACAATTTTATTGATTAATGAACCATAATTAGAGACATTTACAATGAGCCACAATAATTCTTCATTACCCCGAAAAGCAGAGCGTTTTGTTGCAACAAGACTTGCCACACGTTGCAAGCTGTTGCCCCACCGAGTCAGCAAGCCAGCCAAATCAGCAGCACCAGCACCAGCAGCAGCAGCCAGTCAGCCAGCCAGCCAGCCAGCGAGCACCTACAACTCTGGCTAGCCCCGAGGCGACCGCTGGCCGTGTCTCTGCCCAGCCCCGCCGTGCCCCCTGTGGCAGCACCGCCTCCACCTGCTGGCTCTACGCAGTCACTGATCGTGGCTCACGCGCACAACTCATTCAATTTCCATGGCAGACACGATTCGAGCAAACCGCCAAACCACCAGGCAGCCCAGCCTGGCCTGGCCAGCCAGCCCAGGCACTGGGTCCATTTGAGCTCCTCCACGAGTCGATGAATGAATGAATTTCGCGTTTGTGCATTGCCAGCATTCGCATTCGCGTTCGCATTCGTAGTCCCAAGTTGCAATCAACTGAACTTTCAGTTCGGATCGGGCACATGGAACGTGTCAATCGTACACACACACACACACACACAAACACTTAGCTGGCAGACTACGCAGACGTGAAGGTGGACGCACACGGACTCTAATCACTTCCGACTACAAGTTCATAAATCGGCCCATTCCATTCCTTTCCAGCTCTCTTCCTTCTCCTCAGCTCATTTTGGGCGCCAAGCAAAATTGTGTTAACGCATTTTCCCAGGCACAGTTGGTCGCGATGTCAGCCAAGTTGCTGGCATGTATCGCTTACAACATATATCGATAAATTTAATCGATAGTCGGTTTGTTAATCGATTAGTTGACTTAAGTGAGGAAATATAAGTGTTACTTTACTTTTCTTGACTTTTTCAATTGCAAACGGTAGAGTTTTCGATAACATATATCTGCGGAGTTATCGATGATAATCGATAACAACATGATGATTTAGGAAAGGCATATGGATATCAAAATAATGTGCTAGAAATGGCATATCGATAAAAAATATCGCATAACTTTTGGAATTTATTGAAAACATAATTATTCGACGATAATCTTCGAATAAATGTTATTAACACGATAACGTGCCAAAAATAATAATATCGAACCTCGATAACTTTGCATTTGATGCACTCCTCTTGCTGTGGATAATTTGCACATTTGCTACTATTGCGTGTGTGTGTGTGCGTGTATAAAATACGAGCTGATTCATTCAATTACGTGCATTTCTATCAATGCATCGTTTATTTTCTTGTGTAGGCCGTTCGATCGATTAACGATAACACAACCATCGAGATCGGCAGCACCAGCGCCAGCTACCACGGCCATTGCCACCGCAGTTGGTTGTCTCCGCGATGGCCGCTCGATAACCGCAAGCCAGCCAGCCAGCCCAGAGGCAGCCCAGAGGCAGCCCAGCGAAGCCAGTTGGCAGCACCTCTCAAATGAGTTTTGCAGCGCAATTCACAATGCATATTTATTTTGGGAAAATGGGTAATCAATGAAGGCAAATAGAGAATGGAGATCGGGGATGGGGAATTGGAAGCGGGCAAGAGCCAATTGGTATGGGAAAGAGCAACCGAATTGGCACAGGAAGCTGAAAGCCAAAGACGAGACGACAGCGCCCAGCGACCAAAACTCCCAGGCAAACGGGCAGCCAGGCAGGCAGGGTGCCAGGGAGCCAGCTCCCGAGCTCTCGCTCGCAACTCAACAAATGTATAAATAAATAAAAGCTGATTTATGTAATTTCACAAATTGCGAGCACTTTTGCCAAGCGGCTCGTCTTGGTTTTGGTTTTGTTTTTATTTTATTTTTTTGTCGAGCCGCCTCATGATCCAAATCAATGGCAATTATTAGCGGCCAGTAATCGTGTTGGGCTGACCAAGCTGCAGCGAACCTGACCTGGCCCAGGCCCAGAGAAAAAAAAGAGAGAGAGCAGCAGCAGCAGCAGCCCAACAGGCAGCAGCAGCAACTGTTGCCGGCAGCAACAGCAGCCACAAAACAAAGAAGCGAAGACGCTGAACTCGCAGCACGACGATCTTCATCATCAGCATGATGAAGTAGATGATGATAATCATGTTGCTGCTAAGGAAGATGATGATGATGCTGCTGCTGCTGCTATTGCAGCGGTGCGAAATTTAAATTTTCGCTCGAAACGCTTCTGGGGACATTGCTGCTGTTGCTGCTGCTGTTGCAGCAACAACTCTAGAGCAACTCTCGACTGGCACTTGCCCGGCGACGCACTGTGGAGTCTTTCCAGCATTTTCGTTGCAAACACCATCGATTCTAAAGGGCATTAGACTTGTGAAAAAGTCATTTGAAAGAAAGAACTTTTCCCAAGTTGCGGAGATATGTCGTTTTTAGATACATATATGTATATCTACATATAATCTCGCCATGGTCAACGGCGGAGTCCCATTGGGAAATGGGTAGAAAAAGCTTCAATGTTTATGGGCAGTGTCTATGTATAGAGACATCTACGACCCAATTTTCTTCGTCAGCATCAATTTAATCATCAGTCCGTCGATCAGAGAACCTCTAAGAGCTCGCACTTGTAAACATCCCTCATAGATGAAGTATATTTCAAGTCATCGATAGCTCGCCACTTTATAACGATATCGATAAGCCCGTTCTCCCGAAAATTTAAAAATAAAAACATTTTTTTGGAGGCATTCACACAGGTTCTCATGGCATATTTATTCCCAGAAGGTTTCATAAAGATCGGATTATAAATAGCGAAGTAATTCCAAAATAGTTTTCCCATAATGGGCTAAGTCAACTCTTAGTCAACATCTCCTAGTCGGACACTCTTTACTAGAACACGCTTACGCTATTTACGCTATTTATTTAATTTGACATTTACATATTTTTTAGAAACGGCACAAAATAGTTTATAATTGTTTTTATAGTTTTTTCTCATTCATATTCAATTTGACAGAAAGTTGTCCAATGTTTAAACTGAAACCATATCATGCTGAACAATTTTGTAAATTTTTGCCACAGTTTTCGGCCCACTGTGCGACGGCGACGACGGACATGGACGTGGGAACTTTGTGTCTAGGCAGCTGCCCCTTGGCAAACGCTGGGCAATCGCTGCCGATTGTCGAGTGCTGCCTGCTGCCTGCTGCCGCCTGGTGCTGCTGTGTGCCTGGGGGCTGTAGGCTTGGCGGAATATCGCGCACGATTGAGGAGCCACTGGCAGTCCAAAACAATGCAGCGAATAGTCGGCCAAAACGCTGAGCAACCTATCCCCCTCCCCCCACACTTGCCCGCTGTAAATGTACAGTTGTAGCTGCTGCTGCTGCTGATGCTGCCGGCTGCTGGCTGCTGGCTGCCCACTCCCAGAGCTCTGGCTAAGGCTGAGGCTGATGGCTGTGGCTGTGGCCGGAGCTGAAGCCCAGGCTGCTGTCCAAGCCAACAACAATGGAGCTGTGCGGTGCGGTTTGCTGGATCGATTAAATTGGTCGCTAAAGGTCGAAATTAAATCACGAAATAATTGTTACACCAAATAAGTTCTTCTTCTTCATCATCTTCTTCTCTGCTGCTGCTGCTGCTGCTTTGGGCTAGTTGGCATCTTCGTGCCGCTAGCTGATCGATCTATGGACCAAGTTGCAGACTTAGCCTTTGACTGACCGTCGCTCTCTCTCTCTCCCTCGCTCGCTCTTTCTCCCTCTCTCTCCATCTCTCTCTGGCTGCCTCATCAACATCCCAAGCATTATGAGAATTCTCTGCTGGCCAAGGCATTGACTCTCGGCCGCTGTGTTGTTGGCCTTAACGTGTCCGTTTTGGCCAAAGTAGACGTAATGCAGCCCAAGGCAATTACCTCGTGTCACAATAAATTGTTTTTGCCGCTCGAGTAGAAGCGAAGGGCGTTCGGGTTGTGGGACGGGCTGGTTCCTGTAGAGGAAAGGAAGCAGGAGCAGGCGGCGAGCCGTGTTGGCCAATGGCTACAAATCTTGTTTCGACTGCCGTGTAATATGTAAATTGAAAATGCTAAACACCAGACATTAAACGATACAGATACAGATACAGCAACAGTTGCAGATACAGATACAGATACACAAACAATAACAGCCACAGATACGGATACAGATACGAGATACAGAGCTGCAATAACACACAAATCTAGTACATTGAGAGGCCGCTTTGAATGGGCAGACAAATTTGAGATCAGGGCAGAAGTTAAGGAAACTTCTAAATGTGATCTATTGCCCATTCGAACTATATGAAGACAACCAGGCATAGTTAAACTAAGCATGGAGGTAAAGTGACGATATAAATTTAAATGTAGAATACGAATTTTGGCAGAGAAACAAAGTGAACATGGAGGACGAAGAGTAAGAAAGATAGAAAAAAACTTCGAGGAATAAAGCAGGAGCAGCAAGAGTCAAATACACATAACTAGTGCTGACCACTCGCCAACCATGGAGAACATGCCAATGGTCATGGTTAACAAGAACATGGATCTTAAGAAATGTAAAAGTCAGAGCTGAGATTCTGAAATAAGCACAAGTCGAAAGGATTTTATGAACGTCTTTGGGGTAAGAGCAGACTAGCTAAGACTACATAATGACATAATATGACCAGAATTAAAGTGCCATGTCAAGTGCTTAAGGCAGATAAGACAAAACAAATTAAAGTGACCATGGAGAACGGACCAGGATATATGACCAAGAAAGATGATGAGCTGATTTTCGAATACACACGGATTCACATACTTTATGGCATATAGCCATGCAGGTTGATAGGCAATGAACTAATTAAAGTGACCATGGAGAACGGACTAAGTCTATTAAGTCCACAATTAAACAAGAGATAGAGTTAGAGAGAGGAGAGTAAAGACTTGCGCTTTGGTATGTGCACACTTTTGTTTATCATATGCCTGAAAATTGCATAAAGATCGGACAATAAGCACCGAACTTACTCATGAATGCATTTCCCATACATAGTGTGGGGCAAAAAGAAGAAGAAGCGCAGCCGCTGTGTGTTTATATGTATATGTGTGTATTTTTGTGCTTATATGTATAGAGAAAGGCAGCTCAGAGTATTTCCTAGTTGGATATTCACAACTAATGCGCTCTTACTATGAACATTTTATATATAGCTATAAGTATAAAAAAGATTTAACAAATTTAATAAATAAAAGAATAAGTTCTTTCATTGGAGCCTAAACCTGGTTTTGCAATGTAAAATCGGTTTGACAAACCGCATCACAAAGCGAAACATTATTTCGAAACGTGAACCGAACCATCGATGTTTCTTTTGCTGGTATTGTGGCCTTGATCATAATATGCAATGGTTTATTTTATAGTTTATTGTAGTTACTACAACAAATAAAGTTCCTCGATTGCCGGCAGCTGATTATCCAACACTTTTAGACCCGATTCCATTCTCTTTGCCTTTCTCTTGCATGCTGCATGACGCGGCAGCTAATTGAAAACTAAAAGTAGAATATTTTTGGACAGAAACATAACTGCAAATGTTGCAAGTTGCCTGTTGCCTGTTGCTAGTTGCCAGTTGCCAGTTGCCACACACACAGATGCAATTGACAAAACGATTGCCAGTGCACAGTGCCAAACAAATTGAGCTATTGTAATTGCCCAAAACGTTCAAATCCATCTTGAGTGGCCCACTGTACCCGCCGCCACCCGTCCACACTCCCCCGCACCCACAGATTGTCGCCTGGCAAGAGCAATGCAAAGTACGTGGGGCATGCGAGTTACTACTGGGGAATTCAGTGCCACGACTTCTTGAGTGGCATGTGAACGAGCAACATTGTTGTAGTTGTTGTCACTGCTGTTGTTCTTGCTGTTGTTGTTGTTGTTGCTGTTGTTGTTGGGCTTGCGAAATGCGACCAGGCCACGATGCACTGGTCCTCAGTTAGTGGGTGAGTGATGCGATGGCGCTGCAACAAGATTCAAGGTGCATTGCAACCGAAAGTCGAGGCAGCCAGCCAGCCAGCAGCTACGCCTCTGTCTCCTTCTTTAACTGCCACCAGGCCCTGGCCACTACCCGTGTCCCTCTGTCCATCCCAGGCTCGCAATGAGTGATTGCCAGCATGTCGAGCTGGGGTCAGGTGACGGACGACGTTGGCGACGGCAACGGCAACTGCAACTGCAACTGCAACAGCGACTGCAACAGCGACTGCGACTGCGGCGTGCCCAGACTTCACCGTCCCCACATGTTTGAAAATTACACACGATCATTAAAAGATTGTATTCATGTCGAGATATTTCGCGCACTACAGTTGCCGTTTCTATACTACGAATGTACATATATATATGTATATATATATATATATATATATTTTCAATATATACCCTACCCACAGAGCCTGCTCTTTGCCAAACAGTTGACAATATAAAGTTATATATACATATATAATTATAATCATATTTATAATTTTTAAATGTTATACACTGATAAAAAAAACAATTGTTTTATAGTAAAAAAAAAATGCAGGGTGCTTTAATTATATAGAATATTAGAACAAACGCTTTCCACCAAATTTTCCATAATTGCAGGTGCATCACATAGGTAACCATTGAAATTTGAAAAAGAAAACAGCTTTAACTGTAACATAACACAACATAGCTGTCGCTGCTGGTATCAGCGCGCTTAGTACGAAGTCTTCTCTTGAGCATAGTTTACAGAGGATGTAAAATGTTGGCAGTGCGCTATTTGCATAGCAAACGAAATGAAAACAAAAGCACACAATAACCTTACACAAGCCTTTACATATCATCTTATTAGGAGTATGTCGTCCAATAACAGCTGCTTAACATAACAACAATTTTAACAAAAAGCACGCCATTTACTCTGGCATGGCATGGCATGTAACAGCTGCTTAACATATTGCGCTGCTGTTAAGCAACCCATGTTAAGTGCCTGTTAAGAGTATATGTGCTTCGGCTTGTGGCCGATCGCAACGCATTGTTGCTGCTGTCGCTGGTTGCATGTCGGGCGAGCGTGCATCGGCTGTCATAAGCGGCAGCCGCGCCAGGCTTTAATGGAGCAGCCGCAGCAGCAGCAGCAACAGCAGCCGCAGCGGCCACATTAGCGCCACGAGGAAGCAATGACAGCCTCGGGTAGCGGGCAACCAACCAACAGCAACAACAGCAACAGCAACAACAACAACGAACAGCCAACAACCAGGCAACAGGCATCAGGCACTGGCCACGGCGAATGGCAAACGGCAACAAGGTTGTTTGTCCGACATGATGATGAGTGTTTTAGGCGGCTGTAGCAACAACAACTGCAACAACAACAACAACAACAGCAACAGCAACTACGATATAATCATGACTGCCCAAGTTGTAGCCAAAGTTTTTAGCTGCAAGTGATCTGCGTCTTGAGCCGCCGCAGATTCAAGAGCGCGCCGCATGTAAATGAGGCAAAGAGACAAAAAAATAAATAGTCAGAGTGCCCTGTTTGGAAGTGCGCGACTGCGAGATACTCTGTGTGTAGCGCCGATCAAACACATCCTCTCTGCCCCTTTACCTGTACACCTCATGCAACCTATTTCTTTCCTCTTTTCGCTTGCCCCAAATTAATTGTTCGGTGTTTGCAGTCCGATCTTAGTTAAGTTTTTAATGCGTAAATATGGCATACGAAAATGTATGTGTATACACTGGTTTGCCAAAGCACAAGCCTCTACCTATAACTTGGGAATAATGGGAAGGAAGGTAGCAGCTAGATAGATGGATAAATCTCGACCTAACAATTGATATAGATTAAAAGTAAATATAATGTGTGTCGTCGGCAGCGTTGAACAAATTGAAATACCCGATGAAAGTGTAGAAAAAAGTTTGAAGCTGTCGAATGTTGCTTGCAACTGGCAAATATCATAATGATGAAGATGACAACATGATGATCATGGTTGCAATGATGTTTACAATGAAGATTACAATGATGATGATGCCTCGGCCAGTGCTGCCGCTGCTGCTGCTGCTGCGACGTTATTGTGCCAAGGTAAGAGACGGTTCCGTTGCCAAATAGTTGTTGTTTCTATTTTTTTTTTCGAAAATTCTTAAAATAGAAAAGAAGGCAAATGCAGCGCGAAGGATTTGTTGTGTTGTTGTTGTTGCTGTTTTGGTTTTTTTTTTGCCAGTCACCGCGCGCGACGAGTGCGCAAATCTGTGCAACAAATCGACAGCCTCTCGCCAGATGCTGGAGCTGGAGCTGAAGCCCAGACCAATGCCAGACCAAAACCGAATGTTGCCACAAATCCGTTGCACAACTCATAGCGCACGAAGAGATTGCTGGCAGAGGATGAGGGCGATGGTGCGGGTGGATGCTGAGCTGCGGGGCAGCTGTGGGGGCGGCCGATCTACAGCTGCATGTCAGTGGAGCGCTGGGGCTCCATGCTAAAGGTGAGCGCTGCTGAAGAATCCTTTGAATTGTCAAAATATTGTATGCCAGATTCACTCACGAGTTGCCAGCTTGCACCGCTGCGCTGCTTGCCCCTCTGCCCCGTTGCCACGCTGCCCCTTTGCCAGGTTTTTCCCAGCCGGTCATGGGCCATGCCACAAACCAAAAAGACTAAAAAAAACCTAGGAGTGAGCGGCCCAAAGTCAAAAGCTAACAAAACATGAATAAGCGAACGAGCAACGGACTCGCTATCGATGCTCAAATGCATCGATACTTGTGACTCGATACTCGATACTAAATGGCAAATACAATAAATGTCCAGTTTGAAGCTATTGACACATTTGCATGCGGCTTGCGGCATTCGATGGGTTCGGCATTGAACCACGCCACAGCGAAGAGCAGACACCAAAATGTGGCACACCATTTGCAACTGCAGGTGTGTGTGTGTGTGTGTGTGGAGCTGTGTGTGTGAGTAATGACAAATTTAGCCTGAAACGTTTGTTCAGCTCAAATATTCAGCGTCAATTGGCCTTTAACGCGATTTGACCCACTTTAAAATATTTTTTTCTATCTCCCTCTCTCAATTCTCTTCCTCTCTCTCTCTCTCTCTCTCTCTCTCTCTCTCTCATGCCCTATCTCCTCCTCTTTTTCAAACGCTTTATCGCTCAATACTAAGCTACATACATTGAGCACACCTTTTTGCCACGCTCCCTATATATTTTTGCAAGTACAGGGTATTACCCTCTAAAATATCCCGTACATACATTTTTCCTTTGGCTTTTCTTTCTTTGGCAGGATACTGCTCGCTTCTTAGCGAGTAAAACAATCTCAGGCACATATGTTTTATGCCACCCTAGTGATGCATATGTAAGAGTACAGGGTATAAAAACATGTATTCTGCTTAGGTGTGTTTGGTTCGTCTTCTTCCCAAACATCTACGCCTTGGCCTCAGTTAGTTTAAGTTAAGGACAAAGGTTTGAGTCGCATGACATACAATTGCACAACTTTATGATACCCTCTATAGATATTTACTTTAGGTGTGTGATGCCCATTTGGTTCGCTCTCTTATTGAATTAAAGTACGAAATTTAAATAGGACTTGCTAACAAGAAATTTAATACTTTTGACAACTCTGAAGCCTGAACTAGTAAATCCTTTGCAGGGGCTTAAAAAGTCATGCCATGGACGACCATCAGAAAAGTGATCATAGGAAAAAAGGCATCTTTAGCAAAGCGAAAATTTTGAATCGAGTATTTCAGCACATAAGCTTGTTGCATGACCCAAGCTGGACGTCATATAAGTCGATTTGGCCGGGTAATTTACATGCCGAGTTGGCGACTCGGCTCTCGAGCTGTATTCAAATGGGGTTTAAGAAAAAACCAACAACAAAAGGCAGATGCATGATGAAAGTCGCAGATTTGGAGACTTATGTATGCATAATGTGCGACGCATGAGGCGATGTGAGGGGGGCGTGGTTGTGGGAGTGGAAATGGGGAGGGGTAGTAGCTACACTGCACCAAATACCTAATTATTGATCATGACAATGTTCTGAGCAGCCGCATTATGGCCAATTCTCTGCCTAGAAGTCAGCTGCAGCTCGCGAGCTTTACACATAATGTGACTGCTGTGAAATTCACGATTCAAGCGTTTGCCCCTCCACCCCTTCCGGAAGCCTTCACCCAAGCTCCCCGCCATTACGGCCAGTTACAGCCGTGAGCCATGAGATTTCCATGGTTTTTGGCTAGAAAAGTTCAAATTGCTTGAACTTTATGGTGTTCCAAATAGACCAAACCGACTTGTGAACCAACTGGACGGCAGGTTGTCCCTTTTTTGGCCAACATGACCGAGGCTCAGGCTGCAGCTGAGGCTCGAGCTGCTCAGGCTGCAGCTCTGGCCAGAAGGTGACCAAGGGCCAGAAGACGTTGATGTTTTTTTTTGTTGTTTTTGTTGGCTTCGCTCTTTTGCGCTGCTTTTGGCGCTCTTCGGCCTAATCAAAAGTCAAAATCTTTGCTCGCTGCCCACAAAACGTGATGCAGTAGGAAAATGCTGACGATGACTTGTTGTTGCATGCTGCCGCATGCTGCCTGCTGCCTGCTGCCACATGATGGCATTTTGGTGAATGCATAAGCTTGGACAATCAGCCAAGTGACTAACCGACTGACTGACTGACTGACTGACGGACTGGCTGACTGGAGGAGCGTCTAGTCTAACATGGACCTTAGCCATTAGCCAAATGGCGCAATTGCTTTTATTGGCGCTGAAGCAGAAGCCGCTGCCATTGCGGCCGCTCCCGTTGACAACTTGGAAAATTATGAACATTTATTTGGGCTTGCCTTGCCTTGCTGCACCTCCCGCAGCAGTTGCCCCTCACCAGTTGCCCGCCCCCGCTCGCTAGCTCTCTCTCTCTCTCGCTCAGTCACTCTGGCAACGTGCCACACAACCAGTTGGTGGCAATCGTCGCCGTCGCCGTCGTCGTCGTCGTCGTCGTCGTCGTCTTCATCTCTTTCGCTGGTGTGAGATCTCGCACAATGCACAGTGGCTACCAAGTGAACGGCCCAGCCCAGAAGCGTCTGCCCATCTGGCAAGTCGATTGGGTCGGAAAGTGTGAATTAGATGGAGACATTTCCCTTAAGCCAAAATTGGTTTTTGTAACAAAATGATATTGATCTAAGTTTTAGGCCACATAGGAGTATTTTGCACATAATATTTAAGATTATTTAATAATATTCCTAGCAGATAAGCCTTGGCCAAGTTCTGAATTTGACATGTTTCTATATATGTAAACATGTACTTATCCAAAAACTCGCATATTGATTGTCATCTTAAAGTAGGAAGAAGACATTGTTTAATATCACTAGAAGAAGAAATGAAGTAGAGAACGTGTTTGAGTAAAGAGACTTTATTTAAGTAAGTTTTGTGCGAAGATCACGTTAATTGCATTGTCAGCACAACTTGTTGATTATTAAATTTTCGTATCTTTTCCGAAATTCAACCATCCTGGGTGGAAAATGGGTGACAAGGTTGTGAAAGCGAAACTTCGATTCCCTGTTCCAGGTGCAAGTCAGAAAAATGTGTGAAAAACATTTGTATGCAACTTTTTTTTGTGTATTAACACATTACCAAATAACGGTTAAGTACTTCCATTGATCAGTCAATCAATCAGTGAATCAATCAGTCAATCAATCAGTCAATCAATCAGTCAGTTAATATCAATTAACACGCATATAACTGCATCAAAATACCTATTTCTCCATCTATTTCAGAGTATATCTGTATTATGAGCATACTGCAAGGCATTTTCTAGACCATAAATACAGAATTCTGGATGCATAATAGACTGTACTGAGTCTATACATGACCATATATGGGCTATTGTTATACGAACTGGTAACAGAGTCTGGTATAATAAATATAAGCCTGAATTAGTTTATTTCAGTTCATTTTGCACATTTAAAAACCAAAACAAGTAAGAGGTTCTAGTCGGGAGCTCCCGACTAGGGGATACCCTGAACCCTCATACTCCAACACCAAATGCAGCGCGCGCTTATAGATAGAGAGTAGCGGGGAGGTGGCGATAGGTATAAAATGAAAGATAATCGATATATATATACTTTTCTAGAAGCAACATGTCAAGTTTGGTAACTCTAGCTCTTATTATTTACCAAAATTGCTTAAAAAACAGGATATCGATATACATTTTTATCGATTACTTGGAAACGGGGCAAGTTATCGATTATCGGAAACAAACTCGATCTGCGTAGGAACTAGGAGCATCTACATCTAAAATTTCAAGTCTCTAGCTCTTATAGGTTCTGAGATCCTTGCGTTCATACATACGGACGGACGGACGGACAGACAGACGGACATGGCTAGATCGACTCGGCTATTAATGCTGATCAAGAATATATATACTTTATGGGGTCGGAGATGCTTCCTTCTGCCTGTTACATACATTTGGATTTTGCACAAAAACATAATACCCCTTTTACCCATTTTTAATGGGTTCAGGGTATAAAAAGGAAATATACAAATATTCTGTTAATTCTAATTAATATCTGAAAGATCTGATTTCCAAATCTGATTTCGATTGTAGCAATAAATTTCAGATGTAAAAATGTCAACAACTAAGGAATCTGAAGCTGGCGCTCTCTAGAATCTAATGGATGCTTTCTCAGCTGTTTGTTGTGATGTTTGCAAATTCTATCTTAAAAGAAAAGCAAACGATCAGCAGCAAAATGTTGCCAGATTCAAGATGTGCGATGCGAAAAGAGAGATGGAAGTGTTTTCTTTTTTTTTTATCTTTTGCTTAAGATGATGGCACAACTGGCTGCACATGCCGATCGAACTGTGGAACTGTCAGTCTGTCAGTCTGTCAGTCTTTACGGGGCGTCCATTTGTCTGGGCGCATAATCCCATCGAGTAGATCTCACATATCTAATGGATTTTGCACACATTACGACAACAGCCAGGACAACAGATGCACCAGCGAGAAGGAGAGAGTGAGAGCGAGAGCGTGCGAGGATGTCCCCTGATGTTATCCAATGTTTAACGTACTTGGCAGACAAACTCATCTTCTTGGCAAATATCATTGCGTAGCTGGCCCTCGTCCTCGCGGCTCTCCGGCTGCTGATCCTGCTCGGTTTTGCCCCCTCCCCGTTCCCCAATTAAGATCAATCACATTTTGAATGCGCAGCGAAGCGAACGGGCAGCGCTAAGCAGATAAACCATTCAAAAATCTCTCGCTCTCGCTATCTCTCTCACTCTCTCTCTCTCTGTCACGCACTCTCTTCATGTGGTTAGTTTTTTTCCTCCTTTTTTTTAAAGAAAACCGGACGGCGAGCGAAATTGAATAGAAAGCCGAAGGAGCAGCAGTTGCCGCTAGAGGAGAAAGAATAGAGAGTGTGTGAGAGAGAGAGAGAGAGAGAGAGATGGAGAGAGAGGGAGCGAGAGATAGCGGGGGTGTGAGTGTGCGCCGGAGCATTGTGCGATATTTGTAAAAAAAAATGAAAAAGGAGAATAAAAAACCGCTAGACATTTGTTCCTCAAGTATTTCATCCCACGTCCCTGGAGGATGGTGCGTCGTCCGGCGCGGGTCCATTTTGCTATTTTCTGCAGGATGATGGGGCAGGATGTTGGTACCGCTATAAAAAAGAAAACGGTCGAAGCGTCTTAAGTTTCCTTTTCATTTATTTTCTGCTTTTGTCCACACACACGAAATGGGAACAAAATAAGAAAGCAGATACCGTAGAAGGTTGCCGTCATAGGTGGTTACAATCCCACCCCCATTCCCGCCTCCCCTCCCCCATACCACCGCGGCTTGCGTAACCGTGAAATAATAAGAATCGGCCTATAAAGATATATACATATGTATTGGGGGTAGGGGTCACGTCGAGCACAGGTCATTAGAGGTCATTTTGGTAGGCACTCAATTGATAAGTAAGGATTTTGTTGCTGCGATTGCAGAGTTTGCAGTTTAGTTCAAAGCAGTTGTTGCTCAAGTGGCTTGGCAAATGGGTTCAGATTTGGCAAATGTTGAAAACAAAGGACGATTGAGTTAAAGGTAAGAAATCTCAGCGGGGTATCTGCAGAGCAATCTGAAATAGTAAAGGTAGCTGTGACGGCCCACAAAACTATCATATCTGTACATTTCGTTTATTAACTCTGTGCTACAAAAACTTGATTGTTATTTTATCTATATTTCTAGAAAAATAAATACATAGCATTCCTATAAGGATTCCTATAATACGTAGCATATTTTTTATACATAAAGGTACGAAAATTCAACCTGATATCTGCGAAGGAAACTTTGGAACTTTTATTATCTACCTTATATCATATGATATCCTGTTACCAAATGGAAAAATAATGATACTATTATATATATATATACATATTGTTATTATTATTAAAAGAACTTGGATAGGAGTGCATAAGCAGGACAGTCTGGCAGGCCTTTCCAAAGTGGAGACAAACCTGAGCCCCACAGACCAATTATTATTAATATTATAATCATCACCGTCATATGATATTATTATTGTTATCATTATCATTCTCATCATAAATCATCTCTCGGATTTTTTGATCAACAAACATATCTGATACTCCCAGGACATAAATTCCTTCATTCAAATGCCAAAAGTAATGTCGTTCAACAATAGACCCAACGACTTGACACTTCATTTCAGGCAAATTTCATTATCCAGCCCGTGGGATAGTTTCATATCTCAACTTTCAGGGTCCGGGGTCCAGCGCGTAGAGAGACCATAGATGCGTGTCTGGCTGATGGTATCGTGTGGGTGTGTGCACCTTGTGCACTGTGATTGAAAGGAAATGCCATGTGTGTTACAAATTTCCGAATGCCATGGAAATTATGAAAATAAACTGGACAGGGGTAGGGGCAGGGGGGGGCAGGGGCAAGGGCCAGCCAGCAGGACAACGATTTCCGGTAATTCCCACAGTACGTTCGAATTAATCAGGAGCAATAGCACCTTACTCTCTCGCACACACACACACACACACAGTCTCACACCCGCATGTATGTGTAGCAAGTGCAATGGACAGGACAAAGGACTGACAACTGAAAACTGTGAATCCTGCGAGAACCTTTGTGTATGCTGATCGCGTTCGTATCTGGCTTTGATCTATTATTCCATTTTCAGCGTGTTTACAAACACATCTCAGCGCCAGGGTAAAGGTCAGCGCCTGCTACCTGCTACCTGGGCCAGCCTCCACCTACCTGGCCTCGCACAGACGTGGTACACATCTGGTACCGTTAAGCTGTGGCCGCACAGCAGGAGCCGCCCAAAGGTCAGTCACAGGACACAGGACGAGTACAGCACTTGGCAGTCGATTCATTTCCGTGTCGATTGCGGTCAGTGGACTTCCTGGTCCTTGGGATATCGCTGCTGCCGTTGCTTATGCTGCTGCTGCTGCTGCTGGCCCCTGGTCTATTGCCCGGCACTAATCCAGCGTGTGTTTTCATTGGATTTTGAATGAAGAGCGTTGATGAGCCAAATTGCTAAAGCAGGTATCTGTGCATTGTCCATTATCCTTTGTCGGTATGCGCTACTAATTATTGCCGGCGAAATCAAAAAACCACAGCAAATGATCCTTTTGCGGATCTACACCTTAATTGCATTTTTTTTTTGTTTTTCCTTTTTTTGAGGAAACACTGGGCCAAGCCAAAACTAAAGAAAACCCCAAGCTGGACAACAGCAGCAGTTAATGAAATCCTTCGAGTCAATCGATTTTGTGCATTGCAAACCAATTGCCATAAAATGGAAAGGAAAAAAAACTCTCTCATCCGGATGGAGGATTAAACACATGACGAGAATCGTATGAGTTTGGCATTGAAAAGGAAAATCTGTCTGCATGACAGTCAACTAACCTTTACTTTCGTTATAATTATGCTTACATTAATCTGAAAGTAGTGAATGTTAATAGCCCGCATTACCCGGCTTTGTCCGGGCCAAGTTTATGCTTAGTTTAGAATTAGTTTGAAGTCAATCGGATCAAAAATTAACTTGCATAATCTTTGAAACACGTATATATTTAGAATATAAGTCTTTCTGAAAGCCAAACAAACTTTGATCCCCATTTGCAGAAAGGGCTGAATTTGGCTCAAATGTCTCAAATAAGTTTTCACATAGATCATAGTTTAAGCATGCTATAAAATCATATAAGGTAAATACAGTCAACATTTTCAAGGCCGTACATGAATCGTCAGTCGATCGGTCGATTAGTCCCTCAGTCAGGATAATTACATGTACATATGCAGTATAGATTATAAAATGAATAATAATTTAAAAAGCGAAGGATCAAACAACTAATTGATATAAATTGAAACTTTCTTCTCAGTGTTATATTACAATTACTTCTATAATTCAAGCCAAAGATTGAAGCTTAAACTTATCTAGAAGAAGCACGTTAACCTCTCAACCAAATACTTTACTAATGAGCAGTATTGGCAAATTGTGTTTTAACCCCATGTAAAGTGTATGCGAAGAGCTTTACATTTTCCCAAGGCCCTAATGCGTGCGGCTTCCTTTAAATTGGCCGCATGGAAACCAGCATGTTGAAAAAAATGATTTGAAAAGAGTTACAGAATACCGAATTTAAATAGATAGATGGATAAACAAAGAAATCACGGTGGAACCATCCCCTGAATGGGGTGTTGGTTTTTTATATTTGTTTTTTTATTCTCTGGTTTTTTTTGGTACCTACATGACCTGCCCGACGAAGCAGCTACACAAAAAGGCGAGCGGCGGTGTGGCGGGGTGCGAATTTGGTTGGAAATGTCGCGGTATTCGGTATACGGCAGCGCGGGTCATCGAGGACTGCCAATGAAGTTACCCCTGAAGATGCGACCGCTGACAACGAGGCAGCGACCCGCAATCCGCGACCCGCGACCCGCGACCCGGCTGCCCCGCTAACCCTTGTGGCATTCGCATATGCAAAGGACGCATGTAAATTAATAAATTATAGTCAACTAATGAAAAGAGAGGAAAAGCGAAACGGAAGATGGGAAGTGCACATTCAACAAAAAAACAAAAAAAACTAAAAAAGTGCCCGTGTGATCCATGTCAAATGCCTATAAAAAATTGTCTACGACCTTTTTCTGTGTGTGCGTGTGTGTGTGTGTCTCATAGTTTTTTCTATTAGTTCCGGTTTATTAGGGGTAAATGTTTTTTTTTTTTTTGCGCAGCCCTTTGGCTGCACCACTTCGGACGAGGCGACGCTTATGCATATTTAAAAATTCAGAAAAAACAATTCCGGGTCTTCTGGTTATTCAATATTCGCGGGTATCGCCCCGCAGGATCCGCGTACAGGGCACAGGAAGTGCATATGCATAATATATATATATATATGTATATATGTACATATAAAGGCATGTACATAATTGCATATGGCCATATAGAATTCTGCATAAGCATTGCCTGGTCTCGATGTCTTCGGCTCTGTCGTGGGAATTGAAGAGCGTTGAAATAAATCAAAGTGCAACAGCAGCAGCGACAGCGACAACTCTCAAAGATACAGCACACACAGATATAGATACATCCACAGCTACAGCTACAGCTACAGCTAAAGATACAGATACAGTTGCAGCTACATCTGCAGCTAAAAGATGCATTTCGCTGGCGACTTGGAGCATTGTCATCATTAGCAAGCGGATGCAGGCCTCAGTGCTCCACTCGAGAAATAAGCCTCGAGCTACCCCTGAGCTACCGACTCGAGCCCAAAAGAGCATTCAACAAGAGGAGCAGCTGCAGAGGAGGCAAGGGGCGGGGGGGTGGGGGGAGCGGGGGAAGACAGCTACGGGAACGCATCCAAATGGACACACATATGTGTCACATGACCAGAATCCGTGCTATCCAAACTCCATGTCGTACACTCCCTCGCACACTCCCTTTCTTTCTCTCTCTCTCTATCTCTCTCTCTCTCTCTCTCTGGTTCGTGGCCACTTAAGAGTGCGCACTGTACAGTCGGGCAAGCCCCAGCCGAACTGATCGCTTGGCACATCCTGTGTGCACACAGCTCAGCTTCCGTGTGCACACATATAACTTTGGGGATCGTGAGTGTATTCACAACTCGACTTCAAGCATAATTTAATAAATAATTGCAGATAAGTTTCACTTTAACAGCTAATTATCATATAACTAAAACAGATTAACAAAAAGGCTTCTTTTATTGACCATATCATTGTAGTTTTAAGAACAAAGAGAATAAGTTTTACAAACAGCTTTAAAAATAAAAAGATACTGGTAATAAAATCATATTTCATATATCATTTATAACTAGGTAAATATGGAAAATCTGTATCTGTATCTGTATCTGTATCTGTATCTGTATCTGTATCTGTATCTGTATCTGTATCTGTATCTGTATCTGTATCTGTATCTGTATCTGTATCTGTATCTGTATCTGTATCTGTATCTGTATCTGTATCTGTATCTGTATCTGTATCTGTATCTGTATCTGTATCTGTATCTGTATCTGTATCTGTATCTGTATCTGTATCTGTATCTGTATCTGTATCTGTATCTGTATCTATTGTATATCTGTATCTGTATCTGTATCTGTATCTGTATCTGTATCTGTATCTGTATCTGTATCTGTATCTGTATCTGTATCTGTATCTGTATCTGTATCTGTATCTGTATCTGTATCTGTATCTGTATCTGTATCTGTATCTGTATCTGTATCTGTATCTGTATCTTTATCTGTATCTGTATCTGTATCTGTATCTGTATCTGTATCTGTATCTGTATCTGTATCTGTATCTGTATCTGTATCTGTATCTATATCTGTATCTGTATCTGTATCTGTATCTGTATCTGTATCTGTATCTGTATCTGTATCTGTATCTGTAACTGTATCTGTATCTATATCTATATCTATATCTATATCTGTATCTGTATCTGTATCTGTATCTGTATCTGTATCTGTATCGGTTTCTATATATTTGCCTGTCATCTGTATCTGCGAGGAGTGGGAGCAGGCGAATCGATGCGGACACAAAGTACAGTTACACAAGTTGAAACGGACACTAAAAATAGCCACCCCTCCGTTACGTTAAGGGCAACGGCTGGAGCGCATCAATAGAAGTGACTGAATTGGGCCCCGGGGCAAGAAGGAGCCAACGCTGAGGCTGAGGCTGTGGCTGCGGCCGCCGCTAGACGTGGACGATTGAATAAATGAAACACGCACAGATTCGAAATGACATTAAGTAAACAGAGTGGTAACAATGTCAATGTCAAACGCACTCGCCACATGGGCCGTGACGCAGTTGCACCATCTTCACACACACACACACGCACGCACACACACACGCACACCAATGACACACATGTGAGGCCATGTAACGGCAAATGCTGCTCATAGATACTTTTTGGACACCAGCAGCAGGACGCGCATCGCTTAAAATACAGTCGCCCCTCCATTTGAATGCTGTTGTATAAGTGACGCACGCACACCCACATAACTGTGTGCATTACGCACATCGCAGATACTCGAGTGTCTCCTTGGCGTCCTCACGGTCACCGCGTCCACGCATCTGCAGCAGGCAATTCAAACATTTTTTGTATCCAACGGATGCGCATGTTTATTTTTATCACTTGCAACTGTGTGTGTAATGTGTGTGTGCAGTACCGAAACGGTTAGGCATAAGCAACAGCGTCATCAAACTCCCCCTCCTCCCCCACACGCACACACACACACACACTCAGACACAGCTCCCCTCCCGGCTAGTCCTAGTCGCACAGATATATTGTCTATTTTGGTCCGAGACATTTCCTCGCCCGTTGCCAAAGTCAAAGTCAAGTTCAACGGCAATCGGCGTTCTACAAATGCGAATGCTGCCTGCTCTCTGTCTCTCTCTCTCTGTCTCTCTCTTTCTCTCACACACACTCTCTCTCTCTCTCTTTCTACACGTAATTATAGTTTTCTTCTTCTTTGTTTTTATGCAGAAGGAAGTGAAACATTTCCGCCGCATGCGTTTCTTTGATTGTTTGTAAAACAACAGATTCTGTTATATCTCAATTTATTTTATTATTTATCCTAAGATATATTTGTTATATGTTGAAATTAATTAAAATGAATAATCAAGGATCAAAAACATAAACCACATCTGGAAACTCGGCTCAGCAAAGTTTAGGGCATGGCCAGCTCAGGGCCATATCAAATGGATCAATTTTCAGACTCGATTGTAATATGACATAACAAGTTGCATAAAGAGAGTAAGAGAGGGGTGGGGAAGGGGAGGGGGGGTGGTGATTATAATGCAACTGATCTGCTGCAAGTGACCAGCTGGGCAAACGCTTAGTTGGACAAGCTGTGTCCGGCTTCTGCTTGCAAGGGACCTGCAGAGGCTGCAGCGCATTTTGACTGCGCCAGGATTTGCCTTTTTGCGGCTCACAAAAAGGACACACAAATGGTGAGTGTGTGTGTGTGTGTGTGTGTGTGTGTGTAAGTGTGTGTGTTGTTGTCTTTTGCAAAACAATAGCGCACAAACGGGCCGGCAAATTGTTTTATTGACAGCCGCCGCATTCGGTTCGGCGATAAAATCAATTTACTGCCCGCTCAAATCTCTGCACGTCCGTCTCCCTGTCTGTTCCACTGTGCAGGCCAGTCCCACTGTGCCAGCCACTGTATTGGCCGAGGCGTGAGGTTTATCATAAGTATGCAAAAAAAATTATATGTCTGCATGTGTGTGTGTGTGTGTTTGTATGTGTTGCCGTGTGCCCGTCGCACGCACGATTTATCTAATCCATATTCAAATTTCGGACAATTCCCCCACCCCCTTGCAGCCGGACGGACCCAGCCCCTGGTCCGGCGGCAGGAAACCCTCGACTCAATGCGACCGCTGCAACATTTTGTTTGCGGTTGAGATTTATTTTTATTGAATTGCAAAAAATTAGCAGCCCTCGGTGGACTCAGAAAGAAACTTAAACCAAAAGGCGGCGAGGGAAGGGGAGGGGGTAGACCCTGATGTGGCCGAGTTTTGGCAAATTGTGCAAATATATTCTCCCCCTCTCCCTCTCTCTCTCTCTATGCAGTTACCTCTGCTCTTGTTTTACTGTTTGCTTGGCTCATTTGTGAGCTCAAGAACTGTCGAAGGGGGGGGCTACGAGTCCGGCTGTAGATAGCTGTTACTGGGAATACACGCGATTAGATAATACACAGAGCCCGGGGGGCTCTCCGGCCAGATGATATGCTTCGCATTTCCAGCTATTTCTGGGTGTTGACAAGCTTTTGCCTTAGTTCAGAGTTTTTAGCTAGTTATCTGTTTTAACTTGCTCGTGGCTTCTATGATATCATAGGTTAGTTGAACTGGGCCTTGAATAGATTTTGCACGGCAACTTCGTGGTGCACAATAGTTTCTATCATAAGAATACCTTTCCTATGCAGACAAATGTCGGATCGAAGGACTTTTAAATTCAACCTTTTACTTAAAATGAAATGCTCTGTTCTTCAAGGAAATGAAGCAAATGACGAGCTTCATAAATCGCCTTAGATGTCTGAAAAGCCGTAACAAATAGTAGAATATAACTTCCATGCGAAAAATCTGTCGGAAATAAAGCTTCTGCACTTCAAAGCCATATGTTGGCAAGGTATTTGACAGTTCCTTCCTCCTGTTACTCTGAGCCGTGGTTTCTTTGGCAATTCCCCAGGAAGAGCCAGCTTTGCCGTATATCCTTCGGCATCTGACCGGCATGAACCTAGCTCTGACCCTGGCTCTGGCTGCGGCTCTGCTTCAGCTGCCCTCAATCAGATCATAACCCATTCCATTGAAAATTGGTCATGTTTGATGTGGGTGGCCAGCGAAGAGTAGCATCCACTTTTTGTCCGGCACATTTTGTTCCTTTCTGTTGCGTACGTGCGTCGAGCCGAATGCTGGCAAATAATAAATAAATATATGTATGCTTAATATCCTTATGGGCCTGCTGGCATGCTGGCTGGCCGCGCTGCTCATGTATTTTTTACGAGTCTTTGCGCCAGGACAAAGGTCAGCGTGTATGTGTGTTATTTTTATTTTTTTGCTATAGATTTGTTGTTGTTCTTGTTGGCCTTTGTCTCGCTTATTTTGCGGTTTTTTATGTAATCTCACGTTTGACGTATTGGTTTCAATATGCCCCGACTCCCTCTGGCAGCGTCTCGGGCTCAGGCTGAGGCTCTGGCTGAGGCCAAGCTGTCAGAATTGCAACGACTGCCTGCATTGGGTGTGGTCCAGAGCGGGCTCTCCGCACAGGCAGCGGCAACACGTACCACGCACTATGCTCCTGGCCCTCATGAAAGAGCGAGAGGGAGAGATAGAGAGAGAGAGGGCGAGTGGATGCAACACATCAAAATCAATCAGCTGAGCCTTTTGTTATTCACATTCGACACGGCTGCAGCGCCGCTAATTGACAGCTAGAGCCATCGACCAGACGCCCGACCGACCGCCGCCCTCTCTCGACAATCCCACAATCAGAGCTGTCTATTGTTTTATAGAGACTCGCATATGCAAATGGTATAGGCCACCCCCCGCCCATGGACATGGCCTAATCAGAGCGCAGCATTTGTTGCGGCAGCACTTGTCAAGCGATTCGTTTTGGTCCCAGAATTTGATTATGGCGGCTCCCTCAGAGCAGCCGATGCTCTGGTCCAGCACTTTTATGGATTTTGGCTGCTACTAAATTGATCTTAGAGCAATAACTGTCAATATCTAATGAAGACGATTGCCTCGGTGAGCCCCCATATCAAAGTGCGACGAGAATCTAAACTCGATGGCAACTGTTTCGGATAGCTAACAAATGGAAAGACGTATTCATAATGACTGAGTATATATATATTAAGTATAATATGGCTAAAAGATTAGCTCTATATATTATTTGACTCACATCTTAACGAGGGGTTCGATCCTTCAACTTTGTGAAAAAGATTCAACCTAGTTGGAATATGAAGAAAGGTCAACTTAAACATTAAATTTGCTGAAATACATTTAATGCAAAGCCTAAATCTGAACTTTGCAGCAATTTAGTCACCGAAATCCATTTCTAATGTCAACATCGGATGTGCCTCCGATTTCCCAGACAATTTCGACATTTCTGCAACTAAACGTGTAATTGAGCTGAGTTTCTAGCTCATGTTTGTTATATATATATATATTCATATACATTCTATATATGCTGAAAGGCACTTGAAAATGCGGCACGGATTTTTGGTGTCGCGATCCGTTTTGAGCAGAGAGCGTGTTCAGTGTTCGTTGTTTGGTTGTTCCTTTGAAAATGGGCTAAACGGGTATAACGTTTATGTGAAAGGGTATGTAGCACGGCAGAAGAATGCGCAGCCAAGCCCATTAGGTATATCTGCATATGCCCGATCCAGGCGACGAGCTGTCGTCAGGCCGATCTCGAAAGCAACAAGAGCTAGTGTCTGGAAATATTCCCATATATTATACGCCAAAGGAGTTCATCATTCTTCGCCCATTTTTAAAATTTCGATAATTATCGACAATTTAACTAGGTTATTTAAGCATAACTCGAGGGCTTTAGGAGCTAGATACAACAAACTTGGTATGTAGATATACGTAAAGCATATGCAGATTAAAAATTGTTCACTTTTTTGACACATCCCCCTGTTTCAGCTCAAATTGGAAAAGTAAACTCACTTTCAAAGGTAGAGCCTTGCGCTTTGGTACATACACACTTTTGTTTGCCATATGTAGGCCCATATGTAGCCCAAAGTGTCGAAAGAAAGATTGGACCATAAACAGGGAAGCTAACCAAGAGTGCAAATCTGATAGTGTGGGGCTAAGGGTAGAAGAAGCATAACTGAAGCCTTCGTATTTTAGAAGGCATCTGGAATGGCGGCTTGGTCAGGGTATCTGCTAGTCGGGCACGCCCGCCAACACCACTCTTGCTTGTTATTCGGTGATTCGGTTAGTTCGGTGTTTGAAGCGCCAGCATTGTTGATGGACGCGACCAACTGCAGGATGTTTATCATTGTCACTTGAATCTCAAGTTGTCTAATTCCCGTTGCATCAGCTTCACGTTCACTGTTCGCGGGGGTGTGTAAGACACACACACACACACACGAACACACATAGTCGTAGACATATTCCCTGATTCCGCCTTATAAACATGCTCGCTTCATTCTCAAGCCGCGCTCGCTCCCTGCCTCTCTCTTCCACTCCCTATCGCTCCCTCGCTCTCCTTCTCTCTCTTCCTCTCTCTTTCGCTCTCACTGTCTGTCCGTTTTACTTAAAACAAATTCCCAGCTCGCGCTCTGTTTTATTTATGGCATCTTCTATCTTGAGCTAGGGACAGGCGCACAATTTGGATCTCTATTGGCTCGCAAGTGGCCCCGTTATGTTAGGGCATCCAAGAAGATGAAATAGCAGCAGACCGAAGATTAAATACCCTTGTAGACATGCGCTTAGGCAATGCTTTCATGCTGATTGTTACTAAAGAATATATAATATAGAATTGGAATATCTTGAGAAAATGATATGTTATCCATGCTAAAGTCGTATTATTAGGCCGATTATTCCTATTATATAGCAATCCGATGTTGATACGATTCGGCTTGTATATAAGGAACTTGTAAATATCAAGTTGGGTCAAGATATCATGGGAAATATTCGATTGGTTAAGCGTATGGCAGCTATTTGATATGGCGGTTCGATCCAGGCGACTGGATATAGACAGTTTTTCATGAATATATATACTTAATAGCCTCTCATTTGCCAACTTTTAAGCATCGCACATGTCGTGACATAGTTGAAGTACCCACTGCAAGGGCATACGATGAAAAAAGACAAAGGAACTGAAGACCGCCTCATTCAACAGTCGAGCGACTTGCTCGTCTTGCGCTCGGCATTGCTTTCCTTTTGTCGGTTCGCTGTCCGTTTCAAGGACCCGCGAAATGTACAGTTATGCAAGAAATACACAGCAATTTGATCGATGGACCGTTCGGAATGTTTTCTTGTGTATAAAAAAGAAGATGAAGAGAAAACGAAACCATATCGAGTTTCAGGCCAAACAACAGTATTGACAGGTCATTTGAAGTTGTTTAAACTAAAATACAAAACCAACTTTACCAAAATAAACTAGCTTGGATTTAAGGAAATAATAAGCTATGCGGAAAGAAACAGCGTTTTTTTTATCCAAAAATCGAATTTTTAAACTCTTAAATGCTTTAATTTAGTTTAATTCGACTCGAAATAAGAAAGTCTATTTGTTTCTTTGTAAAACATTAAAAATCTAGGCTTCATCTTTCTGTGCTACTGATTGATCTAGCTATATTTCTATATAAAATCTATATTGATCTATATTGATCTCACAACAAATTCTCTGCTAAATTTGACATTCAGACAACTCAGACAGCACTTAGGCTCAAGACATGAATCCAAAGTAAGCTGCTTCTTATTTTTTTAAAGTTCCCAGGCCAATCAGTCAATCAATCAATCAGTCAGTCAATCGGGACAAATTCTTTTATACATATGTAAGAAATTAAAATTGTGCAAGAAACGTTTTGAATTTGCATTTTAGTAATTAGCTTATGGAATGAAAATTTTTAAAAAGATCTTTTAACTTTTGGATTCCTTTTCATTTTAAATAAACAAAATTGTATAATTAAATCAAAGTTAAAGTAAAAAAACAGGAACAGATGAAAATGACTGCGAACTAAATTGAAATCAATACTTTAATATTGTTTGTGCTAAGTTTGAGCTTGTGACCATTTTTCTTGCTTCATAAATGATATATTCAAAATATTATCGTTTTGTTTTCATCTACACAAATTCCGTGTTTTTTCAGGCTTTCATTTAAGCTAGAAGACATCTTTAAAATCAATTCAATTCTTATTGAATTTAAGTTCTTGTTTTCTTATGACCAAGAATCTAGGCAATCCACATATGACACACACACTCACATGCACTGTGACTGCACACACATGTGTATACACATTTGGTGTGTGTGCGTGTGTGTGTCCATAAAAACCACCCCAAATGGCGACCAATTCGTGTCTTCCAATTGGCATTTACGTGTGCGCGTGTCCAATCAGTTTTGCTGGCGCCATCTATGGCCGAAACGGCGAAACAGTGGCGGCCAACAGGTGGCGTTTGCCCTGCCAGCCAAACAATTCATCAAAAATTAATCAAATCCATGCAAAAAGTAACAAAAAACAAACACAGCAGTCGAAAACAAAACTCTATTCTATGACATCCAATTGGAAATTGGTTTCGAAAAGAAAGACAATTTTTTGCTGCGCTTGAAAGTATGCAATAGAAGATCGTTGCCATAAAAGTAGGTGCCATAAAAAAAGCAAAGACACAAACCCTGAGCCAAAGATCAATATGTGAGCATCCGGAAAAAGATCGTACAATTCCGAGTGGTTCATTTGGGGCTTACGAGCAACACACACACACGCACACACACACAAATACAGCATCCGTTAAATACAGTTGTGTGCCTTTATTTACAAACATGTGTGTGCGAAGTGGAAATGGACGTCCGGAACTTGCCTGTTTCTCCCTCACACACACACACACACCCACAAACAGAGCGAGCGGGTGAACGAGAAAGAGAGAGTGAGCCACCCTCGCCTTTACATATGGCCAAAAGTTGACGTCCGTGATAAAGCGCAAGACATGGCCCGGGTGGTTTTTGCCCATGGGCCAAGTGTGTGCTACAGCTGGGGCAGCGGGGCAGGGTCTGGCCAGGCGGGCTGCAGCAACTGTTAGCATGCTACACATGGCCGCCGCCCGGCTCTATATGCTTAAATATTTTGCAAGCAAGTCTCGTATGCGCTACGTGTGTGTGTGTGTGTGTGTGTGTGTGATGGTGGTGGAGGTGCTGGTGGTGGTGGTGTTTCGCACTGGTCACACGGCCCAGTGGTAGGTTGCATATATTTCGCGAATGTTTGCCCGTCCAGAGTCGGAACGAGAACCAGAACAGAGCAGACCAAGCAATATCTAAGCACCCAAAGCAAACACCCACTCCACTGCACCACCCCAACCACACAACCACCCAGCGTGCCAACTCGCTCGCTTGTTACTTTTGTTGTATGTTATGGCCATATAATGGCAGAACACACACACACACATACAGACAGTGGGAGAGGGAAACCACCCTCTTGGCTCCACACACAGCTCCCTTGCGTCTAGCTGCTGGCCGGGGCTACCTTTTTGCTGCTGTTGCCACACTCCCCTTCCCCTAACCCATCCACCATTCCCCCTGCTACATCCGGCTGCATCATCAGCGCAACAATGTTCGCAAAAAGGACATTTTATATGTGCGCCATAAAGGCATTAGCATTATCGCTCGTTATGTCCTTGCGCGCTTAGTACCCTCAACCCTCACCCCCAATCACACCCCCCTCTGTCTGTTTGTGTGTGTGTGTGTGTGCCTGTCCACCCTCAAAGCTCAAAGCGCGACAACGGCATATGCAAATGAGTTGAATTCGCAGAAGCCATCAATACATAGTTGGGCAAATTTCAAATTCGAATCCAATAAAGTGCTCGCTCGATATATTGAACAACTGCCCAGCTGGGGTTTGGGCCAGCAATGCCTGTGGACTTTTGGGTATATTTCACATTCGCATCCGCACATTTAGGTGGAAAATTGAGCTTTTTTACATCTCTCGAAAGTTTTGCGCTTTAAGGATATTTAGCATAAAGTTCACATTCAATTAAAGCTCCAGAAAACAGACGCTGAAGAGTCCATATTTTTTGGAAGAATCGATGGTAATTCAGCAACAGCTCTTGTGAGCTTCAGTTGGCTTGAATACAACATTAGATTAGCTGTCTTTAAGAGTACAAAGTTGGATCAAGCTTTTTTGAACAGGCGCTGAAAAAGCGCCTTCTTTTTGGCAGAATTACACCAGCCTCTAAAAAAGCTCATTCTTTAAAGATTTTAGTAAAACATTCGGAAGCTCTTTAGTTGAGATATATAAACCTAGTAGCATCGGCAAAACTACTTTTGCATTCATTAAAAGCTTTGCGACTTAAGAAGCTGATCAAAGGTTTTGTGAAATAGTAAATGAACTGAAAGACAGCAGCTTAAATACAGAAAAAGCAAAGTTTGATCTCTGATTAATATAAATGTGCTTTTGCAATCATGACGAGCTTTTATAACTAAAAGCATGAAAGAGCGGAAGAGTGTGGGAAAGAAAGGAAGGGGGAGAACGTGAGAGAGAGAGAGAGAGAGAGAGAGAGAGAGAGAGAGAGAGAGAGAGAGAGAGAGAGAGAGAGAGAGAGAGAGAGAGAGAGAGAGAGAGAAGAGAGAGAGAGAGAGAGAGAGAGAGAGAGAGAGAGAGAGAGAGAGAGAGAGAGAGAGAGAGAGAGAGAGAGAGAGAGAGAGAGAACTGTAGATAGTCGACTTGAGCTTTAGGTTTACATTGGCCTTGATAGGTTCAATCTCAAGCGCTGGCCAGGCTGAGCCACACACACACACACAGACACACATTCATTGAGAGCTAAAAGCAAAGGCTTTGCTGCTGGTCGCAGTTTTTGCCCGTAACATATGCTCCAAAAGCCAAGAGCCAGAAGCAAGAGAAATTGAGTCAAGCATGTATATGCGTGTGTGTGTGTGTGCGTATATACATGCATATATATATGCATATACACGATCCGCATTCGCACATAGATTTTATGTACTGGCAAGCATCCAAAGCGCATTAATCTATCGACCACATCCGGCACACAAAAGCTCAAGCCGTGCCTCGGCCCAGACGACTCCAAGCTCGAACTGTGGTCGCCTTTTTGTGTGTGTGTGTGTGTGTGTGTGTGTGTGTGTGTGTATGTCCTTATACATTGCTTATGCTTATGTCCCTTACATATTTGTCATTTGGATGCTGCTGGCGATGTTCGCAGCATTTGCAAATTCCCGATTTTGCACAAATCCAGCCAAGCTGTGTGTATCTCGCTCTCTCTCTTGCTCTCCCCCTCTCTCTCTCTCTGTGCCGCTTTGTTTGTCGCTGTCTCTCTCTCTCTCTCTCCACTCTCTCTCTTTTTGCTTGCGCTCTATGCAAATGCGACGGGCTTGTCCACGCCCCTGAGACGATGTGTACGAGATGTTTTGCATATCAAAAATATAAATCACTTGGCATAAGACCAGCATCCAAAACCTTTACCCCTGCCCCCAGCCAGCTTTGCCATTCTATAATCACCCCCAACCCCTCCCACCCACACACCCACACACTCCCTATTCGCCAACGGACCTGGCTCCATCAATGGTTAGATGGATGGCGGCCTCTGCACGGCACTCGAATCGAATCGTTTTGGTTTTTGCAAATTTTTTTTGTACTTTTCTGTTGGCATTCAGTATGCGTGTGTGTGTGGGTGTTTTTGTGTGTGTGTGTTTTATTTAGAATTCGACAGCTCGTTCCATTTGATTTTATTGCCCCAAGCCCGAGCCACGAGCCGGGAACCACATTCATGCCAAGCATTTCAGCCACACTTTGGTCCGCAGTCCGCAGCTAACAACATTCCGCAATCGACTAACACTTGCTGCCTCTCCCTCTTCTTCTTCTACTTCGACTTCTTCTTCTTCTTCTTCTTCTTCATCGAAACACCACCCCAGACACCCAGCGATAGACCACCCACTCGGCAGGCGGCACAGTTAGCGCCAGTTTGAACACTTTTTGCGCAAATGTTTTCGGTTTAGCGTTCGAATTCCGAAACAGTACAGTTGAGTATGCCACAGCATGGCATATTTGTAGCACACACACACACTTACACACACTGAGGCACACACATGTCTATATGCTATTGTGTGTGGTACATGCGCACACACACACTCACACACACACACACACACTGAGACCTGTAAAGAGAGAGAGAGAGAGAGAAAGAGAGAGTGGGAGCGGGGGATGGGGTTGAGTGGAGCGAAAAATCTGCTTTTAAGAAATTGTCTTGTCGAGAGGTCAACACAAATCGAACCAAATCAACTTAAAAGCCGCAAAAACAGCAAATGCCAAAGATGAAACGCACCTGCGATAAATAGATACATAGATACAAAGATATATAGATACAGAGATATATAGATATAAAGATATAAAGATATAAAGATATAAAGATATAAAGATATAAAGATATATAGATATAGAGATATAAAGATATAAAGATATAAAGATATAAAGATAGAAAGATATATAGATATATAGATATATAGATATATAGATATATAGATATATAGATATATAGATATATAGATATATAGATATATGGATTATCTGGTAATGGACGCTTAAATAACTTCGGTGTTCGAGCCTTATGAAATTATCTTATGAAACTTATGAAACTGTAGCATGAATATGAGTTTGGAAAGTGTATTCATATAGCAGTTTTATGCTATGCATTTAAAAAGTGTGCTTTTTATTACGTTAATATTTTTCTTTAAGTGTGTGCTCTAATGAACTATGTTGTTGTTGTTTTGTTTTGGGATACTTTCCAAAAGTGAAATATTCTGTATTACACTATCCTTCATGTCAATACTGTCATAAGTACTATCATGTCAAGCTGTTATATTTTTCGATCTATGCTAAAAACATACCGAAAATCGATACTTATCGATTTCGTGAGCACGAACTGAGCTAGCGGAAATCTGAATTCAACTTGATCTGTGCGGAAAACACACGGAGCTTGTTCTCATTTTAAAGTCAATAGCTTTAGAAGTTCTCGAGAGAATGGACATGATAATGCCTGTTTTTGCACATTTTCAATGGATGCAGGGTATGAAATCACGTTGAAAAACTCGCCGAAATTGAAAAGTTTGTAATATCCTAATCCATGTGTGAGTACATCGTGTGGTCTATATCATAATTGTTTTCATGGGTACAATATATTTTTTTCTACATTTATCCCCAGATATTTCAACTCAAATTTTCCCAACTAAAAGGATTTCATTCATATCCTTGAAGCTTGACAGTCCCCTGTCGCATTCTAGCTGCGTGTACAGTTCTCTCCCATTTACAGCTTTAGTTTGGTATTCCATTTATTTTTCTCACACAACCCGCCCCCGCCCCCGCCCTGTATGCCGTTTGATGTCATCCATTTTGTAATTGCCTGTTTTGCCAATTCGCTGAAATGCGTTACGAATACCGTTGAATTCCACCCCAAGAGGCGAGCGACGTATTTTCGGTCCACCAAATGCAATTGCCATTGACCACACCCTCCCTTTCAGACCGCACGCCCTCCCTTCCTGCCGGCCCGCATGCCTGCCTGCCTGCCTGCCTGTCTGGCAGCCCGCATGACCCTTGGCAAAAGGACGCACGGACACGAGCCTATTTCCCTATGCCATTTGGGTTGTTTCTATGTTGTGCGTGTGTGTGTGTGTGTGTGTGCGTGAGTGTGTGTGCGTGTGTGTGGGGTTAAATTGACCAATGTGCAGGCTTCTTTCCGCCTGTAGGCGATGGCGTCGATTGCGGGCGCAGAAAACTATGTGAAAGTTATTTTAAAAATAATATCTATCGATATAAGATATAGGATATATTATAAATATATATAACATATATATTATATTTATATCATATGAGTAAAAATAACTTTTATTTTGAAATAAGGTTAGAAATCATTAGGAACATTAAGTATAAGTACCTAATACTCCTTTTAAAAAGGCATCTGAGTGGTTTTTAAAATTTTCTACATATCTTCCAACTAAACTCAAGCAAAATTTATAAATGCTCACGATCCCTGCTTCATAAGCCAGCAAAACGTTGACGAATGCCGCACAAAGCAGAATTGAAAACTGTTATGTTCTGAAGAGAGAATAAGTGCGTGAATGGAAGAGCATGTAGGAAACACAGCTTGAACTGCTGAAGAGTCTATTATATAGTTGTTGCTTTTAGTCGGCTTTACCTTAACTAAGTTTAACCTTTTCTGATTTCCCATTCAATAGTAGGATTTAAAAAAACACAAAGCCTGAAAGGTTAAAGAGTCGAATACCTTTAACAACAAATAAATAACAAAGTTAAGAACTTGATTTAAATAAAATGTAAAACCCATTAAGCCTTAACAACTAACTGCCTCTCCCTCTCTCTCTCTCTCTCTCTCTCTCTCTCTCTCACGCTTGCTGCTTAACTAGGTTAACTGCACTAATTAGACACATATTTTTATAGAGCTTATTTGAATCCATTTCGTTTCTTCTTTTTTGTTTTTCAACCGAGCCTCTTGCCACTTGCCACCAGCCGTGTCTGCCACTGCTGCACAGATAGACACAGTCGGTGGCAAGTCGGGGAGGGGGTTGGGGGGGAGCGAAAGCGTGGCAAGAAAAAGAATTTGCACAGAGTCAAGAGTGAAACCAGCTAATAAATTATGCAGCCGTCGAGCAACTGTGCAATTTCATGAGTTCATTTTACAAGCCAAGAGTGGGCTCCAACTACCTGCCCCTGCCCCTGCCCCAAGCCCCATGCCGTCGCTGCCATCATCAGCGAAGTGGCGCCACTTTCACTTTGCCTTGGCAGCAAACTTGCCAACTTGTTGCACAAACCATTTTTGTTTTTGTTGCTTTTCTTGAATTTTTTTATGCTTCTGCCTTATCTCATTTGAAATTATTTGCTTTTACAGCTGTAAGAAAAGAGCAGAAGCAAGAAAAAAAACAAAAGGAATGTTGCAGAGAGCGGGCGAAGGCGCGGATAAAAAAGTGTGTAAAGCATGGCAAACAAAGCGGGCAAAACAAAACGAAGCAAATAAATGGCGTCTCGCGCCTGCCCCACACCTCCCGCTCACCTCCCTTCCAGCCGCCCCCTCAGCCAGACGCGCGACAAGCGAAATAAAATAAAAATAAAAAAACTTTTTCATTACATTTCCCAGTTCCGCATTAAAGAAACGCGCAACGCGACGACCTTGAAATGGGAGGCAAGAAGCAGCAGCAGCAGAAGGAAAAAAAAACACAACAAATGAGAGACGAGCCAAAGAAATAATCATAATAATAATAAAAATGGCAGAAAGAGCCTGAAAATAAATCAGTCTACAATCACACACACACACACACACACACTTACAGAGGCAGCCCTCGAAAGCAGACGTGTTGCCCGCCGCCCCGCACACCATGGCAAAGGTCACAGCATTCAGCTGAAGCAGCGCGGGCTGTGGGGAGGGGGGGAGGGGGGAGTGGGTACACTTACATTATCCATAGCGTAATTTCTAACAGCAACAACAACAACAACATCAACACGCCAGAAAGCTAAACGAAGCAAAGCGCACAAAAAAATGAGCTGCGTTGTAAAGGTGCGGGGGGGCGGGGGGGGGGGGGGGAGCTGAGCTGCGCGCCAGCCTCATGAACTGCTAAGGTTAGGGGTAGGGGTACGGGGGGCATTGCAGGCAGTTGGGCTGTCGGCTCAATGTCGTCAATTAGAGACTCATTACGCTCTCATTGCAGACGGCGGCCAGACGTACACACATACATACTTATACATATATATGTATATATATAAATATACATATGTATGTATGTATTGCTGCTAGCTTTTTACGTTTCTTGCTCTCTTAATTTTTTTTATTTCTTATGCGCCTTTGCTTTGCCTTGTCTTTCGTCCTTGCCGCTTGGCCCTGCATTCTTTTATTGTTTCTCTTCTGCTTGCGTCGCGTTTTGTTCTTGTTCTTTTATTTTGCTTTCTTTCTTTCTTCTTTTTTTTTACAAAAATTCATTCATGAAAAGAAACGCGTTAAGTGTGAGGTACTTCGACAACTTTTGGTGTTTCAGAATAGCCCCCCTCCCCCTCTCCACACACTACTCCACGTCCTACACTCCAGCATAAAACAAGTGTTTGTAGTTCATTCTAAAACGACGCACAGTGTGCCAAGATCATTAAACGGAGTTAGTTCATTCAGTCCAACTTTAACTGTATTAACTGTGTTTAACCTGCAATTAAACGCTACTGGAATATTTAACATACTATACGAGATTTGGGCTGCATAAACCCTAGATAGCCATCATAATTATTCATATCCAGATGGCAAGTAAAGTTTTTTATAGCTAAAGAGTCAATTAGTCGATTTCTCAAAAAGCTCCTAGTTGTTTTATCTTTTATACAGTTGTTTTCTCTTTTATATAGATTGCACTTTTAATCTTAAGCTGACACTTTCAGTGAGAGTTAACAACTCTAACTAGCTGTAAACTTAGTAGCTACCTACCTTAATTTCCATTCGGAAATTATAATACAAAGTTAAGATCAAAGTACTTTCAAGCAAATGTGAATTTAATCAAATATTTAACTAACTTTATCAAAATAAGACTTCACTAAAATTCTCAAACGGTTCTAAGCCTTCTAAGCCGTTAAACAACATGTTTGCAAGTAACTCAATTAACGGTTAATTAGTCTAATATTCACTTGACTTTAGACAAGTTTCTAACCACTGTGCCGAGCAGCGCTTGAGAAGGGGGCATGCCGCGTCGCGCCGCGCCGCTCTGGCTGTAAATAGATGGAAAATTGTGGCATTTAAAATTAAAATTCAAATTGAGACTTGACTGGCAAGGACGTGCCACCAGCCAGCCAGCACTGGGCGAGACTCGCAAAGCAAAGCAACCAACCCCACCCCCCACCACAACCAGACGATGGGGGAGGGGGCAGAAGCTGGGGTGCAACTGCCAGCACTTTTCTATTTGCATTTCGCTTTTCTTTTATACACATTTTTATTATTTTTTATGGCGCCGCATTTTCAGGTCGCATTTTTTAAATACTCGCAGCAACTGTTGCTGCTGCTGCTGCTGCTGCTGTTGTAAGCCGTGGCAACTGTTGCTGTGTTGCAAGTTCAGCGCTTTAGGTGACCTTCAAATGATGTTTGTTGCTGGCCACGCCTACCACGCCAGCCGCCCAACGACCGAACGGCTGTTGCATTCAATAACATGGCCCGTAATTTATGCCAAGTGCCGAGCGCCGCGTCCAAAGGACACTCGAGACACAACGGGGAGATTTTTTTTGTGTACTTTCCTCTTTTCAAATACATCAAATCATTCCAAATAGTTTATATATATATTGTATGTCTATAAATACATGTATATAGATGCATGCACATATAGATTGGGATATTTCGCTTGGCCTGGCTGCAATGGCGTGAAGACCACTTGAATAATTTACATTTAAAGGAAGCGTCGAGCGTGACGATGCTTCCCGCTATTCCGCTTCCCGCTCCCAGCTCCTCGTTGCCTGATGGTGGTGAAAAGCGAGTAGAGAGAGAGAGAAAACATGGAAGCGGTATCTGCAGCCCAGCGGGCAGCTGAATCCAGCTTCCAGCATCGCACATCGAGCTTCGAGCATCCAGCTGTTGCCACTATCGATTCTGGCAGGCGACAGTGTGTGAAGAAGTTCTCGAGTGGAGCTCTTCAGTTTTGGCCACGCTGTGAAGATCCCTGCCTCATCGCCTCCTCGCATCGCGATAAGCCCAACGCTTTAGAAACTACTTTAACAATGTTCTCTCCATTAGCCTTTGGCATCGAGGCCGATTGGAAGAAAGTCTTCAGATTAACTTAGCTTTTCGCTGTGGTCAAGAGCAATTACCTCATTCGGTCCATCTCATTTGAGAGGCCAATTACGACCAGACTGACTAAGCCTAACCCAACCTCTTTAAATTTGAATTTCCACTTGCTCTCAACCAGTGAGAAATACTTTATAAAAAATCTCTTTAAATATATTTCTTATCAATTCTTCGATTTCATCTATTATCTTTTCCCAAAAAGCGTGAAACACGTTGCAAAAAAGTTTAAGTTAAGAAGAGAGTTCGTATGGTAAACTAAATAGTTTTATATTAAAGTTTTTCACCAATTTTTCACGCTTGCGGGTGGAATTCTCATAAGCGCTCTCTTAGCATAAACTAATATTACAGTTCAACTAACTCAGTCAATCAGTCAAATAAGCAAAACAGTTTTACATAAATGGATTAAAGTTAACTAAATGAAATGTAGTTCAATTCATAATCAAAATAAAGTCTTGGTATAGTGAAAAGACTTATGAAGTGTCCGTTGGCAGAGTTTTTACTGTATATGGCATAAATTAGATGAGATGTGACGGCAATGCGGGACATAAGAGATGGTATATGGTCTGTGGGAGATGGTCTATGGTAAATGGTAAATGGCATACGGGCTGTGCGATGCGCGGCAAAAGTAATAATTTTCACGGTGTTTATGGTGCGTGTGTCATGTTACATAACTCTAGGCAACCACTTACACACACACACACGCACACACTCGCACAGAGGCACACACACACATGTATGGCACACACCCTTCCCTTGAAACGGGGTTCGATGCAGCAAAACCTCCTCGTGCGCTGCCCAATTTGCATGGGTAATAATTTTGTCGGTAGATCCGGAGCTATAGTTAACCGTTACAATGTCTGTCAATCGCGCTCAAACCGAAATTTATACCTTTTTTTCGAATTTTAATTAAATGCCATCGTCTAGCGTCTGTGCACCTCCCTTCCCCCTTACCCCCCTCCAAACCAACGCCCTTGCGCCTTGCCTGTCGCCTGTTTGCATATTGCAATTTTTTATAGCTACGACTCGATGAATGGGAGGAAACGGGAGCCGGGGAGGGCAATGTGAAATGCGCCTTTCTCTAATTGCGGCGCACATGTAGCGAAGGGTTTTTCTTTACACACAAACACACACACACACGGACACGGACACGGACACAGACGTGTGCATCTTGATGCATTGAGGGATTGGTCTTCAGATTGCATATCCATCAACGGCCCAGATAATTGAAGTCGGGCGCGCATTGAAAATTTACATGCGGCCCGTTGCCTGGTTGAGCGCAACCCTAGGCTAACCCCTAACCTATACCCTGCCCCCTGCCTCCTGCCCCCTAGACTACCCTGTGGTTTACTATTTTCATGCGTTTTCTTTTGCATTGAGTCTTGTAATTTGATTACAAGAAAGACGGCTGGGCGCACCGAAAAGACATTCGAGAGATGCGTTTGATTTCGGACCAAGAAGGGAAAGGGCAGGTTGCGAACCCCTTTCCCAGGCCCTAATCTTAGCCTACAGTCGACTTAGATCCTGCGTCCTGTATTCGCATGCAAAGTACCCGCCGTGCAATTAATGCCAAAAGGGGTGCGAACTCTGCCTTGCAACAACAACAACAACAACAACAACAACTAAAGCATTTCCTTCAAGAAAATTCGCACGATAGGCAAATCTATTAAAATTCCTATTTGGATAATTTGCATTGCCGTCCAGGTGACAGTTGGGACTGTTGGGCAAACGCAAATTTTTGATTGACAGCCCCCTGAAATCCCCTTGGGAAAGTGTGCGCCGTGTAAAAATCCTGCAAATTCATAATCTTAAATGCTATATCATTTTACGCGCAGTTTCTGAAATAATAATATAAAAGGGTTTCAAGAAAAATAAACTAAATCCAATTAAAACTAGTTTTGTTAGAAAGAAACTTTTAAAAATTTTAAACTTGAATGTAATCTGTTTATAAATGCACGAATATAACAAGAGTTAAAAGATATATGTATATTAACTTTACATTATTTTCTACACGAAATGGAGCCTCAAATAAAGAATATATTAAGATCCGAAATATATTGAAGAGCCATCATAATATGCCTATTTTTCTGCCCAGCACCCATTGAAAATGGGTAAAAAGTTTACAAGAGTTTCTGGCATCTGCGACTCTATAAGGTATATATATTCCTGATCAAGTTCCAAATCTGGCTGTCCATCGGTTTGATCACATTCGAAATCTGTCCGCCTCTATGAAAGAGACTTGAAATATATATATGATCGTATGAAATACGCAAAACGAGCTTAACATTCTGATTCGATATGTTCTCCCATTTTTTTAATATCGATAAATATCGATTTCGATACACGGTTTCTTAAGCATACCTCGGAATATTTAAAGCTAGTTTCTCGTAAGCTGTCAAAAGATTTCAAACACATTGAACACCTTCCCACATTAACCCAAAAATTGGACATTACATTTAATTTCCCTAAGGACAAAAACAAATATGTTAAAAGTACTTATTCGCTCAATTTCAGTCTGTTTTATATTAAATCAAGAACGGAGCTGAGCATATGCCACGTGTTTTCAATAGAGCTCAAACCTAAGCCACGGACGCTCGTTGAAACGTTTAAGGATGACGCAGAAAAGAGAAACGCAAAAAGTGAATGCTTTTGGGAGTCTAAGCGCATAAGAAATGTGTATTTATTATGGATTCGTTTTGTTTATCAACAACGACAACATTTTAATCAAATGTCGGCAGGTTTAGCGAGTCCCAAGTCTGGAACTAGCTAGGCAGGATAAATGTCGAGAGACAAAAATCCTAAATAGCGAAGTAATTGCGAGTATGTGTGATGTATGTGTGATGTACTCATGAATGATGTACGCCTTATCGTACATAATCGATAAAAATTGATGAAATAGATATTTATTTATGTATCTGTAAATGTTATGCACACATTTGATGGGCATAAACTACTTGCAAGACAGCTTTCTATTGCAAATTAATTCTGTTGCTGCGTTTAATGAGTTTTTCCGGCGAACCAACATGAAAAGAAGGGGCAAGAGAAAAATTAACTAAAAAGAAAACGTTGTGGGAAAATTCTTTCGAACGAAACATTTCTCGTACGCTGTCAAAAGTTGTGAACTGCTGTCGTAATTGAAAACTGTACCTTAACATAAGATACACACACGGACACACACATAACACACACACACACACACACACACACACACATTACAGACGCATGCACAGCCACACGTCAGCAAAATGTATTGACTTTTAACTTGGCAACCCCTTCGCCCACCCAGCCTAACCACCCACGGCTTAATGCCAGTTGTTGTTGCTTTTGTTGTTGTTATTGTTGTTGTTGTTGGATGATGTTGTTGCTGTTAGAAAGAGGACGCAGAGCGCAGCAGCGAAGATGAACGAACAGCAAATGTGCGCTTGGGACAGAGACTGGAACTGGGGCTAGGGTCCAGGCTCCACACACACAGGTACACACACATGGCACACACACACACACACATCGCAATTCGGTTCGGCTTGTACGAGTATTGGCCCAAATGGCAGCGACTCGTGAATCCTGACAATGTCCACACACACACATATGAGCACATACACACATACACGCTCACACACACACACACACGCACATACATATAGCGATTTTCACTTAATTTGTTCAACGCTGGCAACCAGACCCATTAACATATTGCAATCGATTAATACATTCACATGATTGTGTGTGTGTGTGTGTGGGTGTGGTGTATGTGTGTGTGTGTGAACTTAATTAGGAGCCAACTGGCATGTCTATAATTATATACATACATGTACATACAGTAATCGCTCGGTTTCCCAGGCTTTGACGAATTATAAATGTATATTTTGTTTAGCCAAATTTTTCTATGGGAGCTATGTATTCCATATACATAAATAGTTTATATATATATTCTACATATATATATATATATATATACATATTTAATATTTTATAAAGCTCAAACAACAATTCAATTCGAACAACAATTCAATGCCAATTCACCCAATAAAGCTTTATTGGTAGCTAAATTATATATACATATGTTCCGACTGCAACAGAGAGACCTATTGAAAGTTTCACGATGATTCCGCACATGGCTATATTGACACGCATATTGATACCGATCAAGATATATATATATGCTTTGTGGGATCGAAGACGTCTACAACCGTGCATTAAACACTTCATGACGAGCTCGAATACCCTATGCAGAGCTGAAAATAAGAAGTAGCTTATATATTTCGCTAAAAAGACGAATGCATATGTTATATCTCAAGTATCAGCCCAGCTGTTGCTGCTAATCAAGAATATATATGCCTTATGAAGTGACAGACATTTACGTCTGCCTGTTACAAACATATTCGCAAGCGTTTCATATCCGTTTTAACTGTTTAACAATGGGTATTCTTTCACAGAGTCGTAGTGCAAATTTTGGCTAAGTTGTACTTTTCGAGCGTTCACTGTACCAAAGCACAGACACTCCTTGAAGGAGATCCTTTGGTCATGCTGTACAAATTCTGCGAGTGTGCGGGAGTGTGCGTGTGTGAATGTGTGTGTGCCTGCTCATATGTGAGCAAAATGGCCGACGAGCTACTCATTTGCCGTCAAACAAAACTAATTTATGCGCAGCAGTAGCAGCTAGTAGGGTGGTTGGGGCTGTCAGCTAGGGGTTGCAGGTGGATTGTAGGCTGCCCGGAGGAGGGATTGGGGGATGCTGGGGCCAGGCAGCCTAAACAGGCAGCCTGCCATGCAGCTGGCAGCTGGCAACCATATCATGTGTGGTCGCCATCAATTTAAATGAAAAGCTTGAGGAGAGGTGGGGGAGGGTGGGGTTGCACCACCGTGTGGTTAGCTGGCGTCCAAGCAGAAGCAACCCCCAACAAAACAGCAAGTGGTCCTCAGCAGCGGCAGCGGCAGCGACTGCGACAGCGACCGAGACGTCAGCTGCACCCTTTTTGCAGAAAGCAAAAACCGCGTTTAAGTTGGAATTTTTATTTCTATTTTTTTTTTTTTTTGTAATTTGCGGGGTTGGGCGGGCGGTTTGGTCAGGTCATTGAGTGGTTGGACGCGGTGGGCAGGGCTCGAGCAGCGGCGCAGAGCGTTAGATGGAGTGACAGCAATGGCAGACACACACACACACACACAGACAGTTGCTCATATGTGAGGGTGTGCTGCTGCCTATATGCATGTCCTGCTCGCACACACACACACACACACACACACAGACTGAGAGACATGTGTGTGGCTGAGCGTCTGAGCGGGTGGGCTTCGGTCCTGAGCCCACCGAAACGCCCGTTTAAGGGAAGCAAAATGTATTGCTCATCGAAGGCTATCGAATGTGTGTGGTCGTTCGCATCCACGTCCTCGGTCGCTGACGTCGGCGTTAGCGCTGGCGTCGGCCTCGTCCTGGACGCGTCGTGAATTGTCGTTTTCGCTCGTGCTGCCACACGAGTTGCTGCCGCTGCTAACAATGGCAGCAACATTGCTGCTGCTGCTCCTGCTGCTGCTGCTGGCCGAACATGTTGCGTTGTCGTTGTCCATTTTGTTGTGCGTGTGTGTGTTTGTGTGTGGGCACACACATGTTGTCTCGCATGGCGCTTCGTGTTTTATTACTCGACCTGCGTACTATTCGAATGCGAAGCGCCCAAAAGCACACACATACACACACACACACACACACACACACACGCATTGAATATTAGTCGCAGCCGAAACTTGATGCTCAGCCACCCACACACACCTACGCACACACACATGTGCTTCGCTTTCGCACATTTTGAACTTTCGTTTGCTCCATCTCGCTCGCCATATAGCCGCATCTTTAATTGAAGGACTTTGCGCAGCTCACACACACACACACACCGCCGCCGCCCCCGTAGCCCACACCTGTCACACACTAACTCATTCGCTAGCTCGCTCTGACTCCAGCTGCTTACCTCTCTGTGTGTGTGTGTGTGTGTGTAGGAGTCCATGGCAGTGGCTACACATGTGAAGAATGGAGAGCAAATGAATATCTTATGCTTATAATGGGCATTGCCCGGGACATGCGAGGACATATACATGTGTGTGTGTGTGTGTGTGTATTTCTATGTGTGTAGGACTCGAGAGGACATTCACGAGAACGTCAGCGTTCCAAAACAAAAGGCAGCAGTTGGCAGCGCTGCTCGCGTCGCCGTCGCCATCGCCGTTGCTGCTGAGTAGCCCTTTGACTACTGTGCAGACGTCGCATCACCATCACCACCCCCACCCATCCCACAGCCATCTTCCGTCTCTACCCCACCCAACACCCACTTCATATTGTCTCCCCACACACATGTATGTCCTGCGGGTGCGCCCACACACACACACTCACCGCTCTCTCCATGCAAGTGTGCGTGTGTGTGTGTGCTGGAGCACTTTTAAACATATGCACATTTCGTGCTATCAGCGACGGCCACATGAGTGCAATAGAGAGCGGGCGAGAAAGAGACAGCCGGCGAGAAAGGGTGCGAGCGCGCGCGAGTTAGAGTGAGAGGGCCAGAGAGCGGTCGAAATTCGCGGAGAGGCCAGTGAAAAGCTTATGTAAGCCAATACATACACAATGCGCGATATTTATGTGCCACATACACACACACACACACACACATATAGCATCTACACATCTCACATGGGGCAGAACTTTCATATTCGATTTTTCATGATGGCTCGCTCAAAAGGTTTTCCCTGCTTTTCTTTTCTTTTCCTTTTTTTCCATTTTGTGTTTTTTTTACACATATTTTGGTTAGCGCTGAGAAGCTGCTTACATAAGTTCTTCAATATGCAAATCATTTCAATTATAATAACCAGGGCCGCAAACTCAAACAAAAGTTGTCGCTTATTCGCTTCAAGGTTCGGTTATTGAACTTTGTTTTACAATGCTTCGAAGTGGTTAGCTTCAAGCCCCATTTTCAAACGAATTTGTGTAGATTGTGATTTAAAATTGAGCTTGGAAATGTTGAAGTACGCAATTTCATGACGTAAAGACGTCAATGTGAATCTCGACCTAGGATATGCATGTTGTGATATTCAAGACAAGTATTTGGGCAGTTGGTGTTCTTCATAGGCTGTTCCGTAAGCTTTAAGTTAGCTACATCATATTCAGAGCAAAGAACACAAGCTGTGCCTAAAATTCCCAAACAGTTTTAACATTTACGCTACCAAAAACAATAAATATGCGTATTTCTCTTTGTGCGATATCCTTAAAGGCTGTTTAGGGAATCTTATGCGAATCAAGCGAATGTTGAATAAGCAAATTAACAGAAAGGGAGCTTTACAGTTCCCGCAAACTCTAAGCAATTCGATTGAAGGAGCAGAGTTTTATCTTTTAAATATGCAAAAAACTAGCAGGGAAAGAAAATTTTTTGTTGTAAAAACTTGGACCTTGGACCATTTTAAATAGGGCTAAGCACTAGGGACTCTCAGCACGAAGTTTAGGGTTCGTACAGCCGTGAAAACTAGAGACAAAAACTGTGTTCAACTTAATTTATCAATTATCCTCTCAAAATGAGAGCAGTAGGGTAATTTTTTTTCGCCACTGAAGAAAAGGCAGAGCGCTGTTTGGAATGTGGTCGTGTCTTATCGTTGCCATCACTTGGAAGGATTTCACACCTTCGAAACAAACGAGCGTTGATAAAAGTGCGGCATCAAAGCAGAAGGCGACACTCAGTTGAAAATCAAATCCCGAGTTCGAAACTGAGCCTGTTAGTGTGAGCTCTCTCTCTCTCTCTCTGCAAATGCAATGAAATTGAAAATTGGATTGTTCACAATGTGATGGAAGGGGTTAGGCGGAGTTGGGGTAGGCGCTGTTTAGAGGCAGAGGGTATAGAGAGTGTAGAGAGGGGTAAATAGTAGTGCATATGCAAAGTAGGTAGGCCAAGGGACCGGATGTGCAAAACTTACAGCCTGTAATTTGAATATTCAAATTTCCAAATGTCAAATTGCGAATGTCCGGAGCTCAAAATCAATTATTTGCGAAAATGATGAAAACTGGGAAAATTCGAGACCCGAGCACGGCACCCCGAATCCTGATCCCGAAATCGCATTGTGTGCAATGTTGCAAAAGGATAACAGCGGCAACAACAACAACAACAACAACAACGACAACATTTCGCATTTGCATATTTATTGATTTGAATAGGACAGGAAGTTGCGTAAGGGGTTGGAGGGGGGCAACAACAAAATGCGTTTAATGAGAGGGCATTTTCTCTACGCCCAGCTCTCTCTTCTCTCTCTCTCTTTCTCTCACTCTCATGCACTTTCTCTCACTCTCTCTCTCTCTCTCTCGGAGAAATGTTAATTTGTAATACGCACGATCTAATGCCAGTTCTTGCTCCGCTTCTTCTTCGCCCGCCAACTGCATCATTATAATCTATTGTTCTTTCGATATTTTTTTTCTATTTTGGATCAGGGTTGGGCCCGAAACTTTAAACTGAAACAGGAACAGGAGCCATGTAGCAAAGGTTTTTTTTTTGTTGTTCTGTTTTATTTATTCCTTTTTTTTAATCCCCATACAGCGGCAGCTACAACAAAGAGCTAAAAAATTCAAATTTGCATAAGTTTTGCGCGCTTGAAAAATACAAAAAAAAAACAAAGAGAGAGAAAGAGAGAGAGAGAGAGATTTCATAAATAAATTTATAAAACTACGTCCGAAAATGGAATAACAGATGTGCCAAGGCAGCAGAGACAAATGAGAGCAAAAAGAGAGAGATAGAGAGAGAGGCGATGAGCATGAGAGGCTGTCAAAGATAAAAGATTTCGAGCCTAAATTCTCGCAGTTGTCGCGAGGCAGCAAAGGATATCGCAGCCTTCGACGGATTTCCGCTGAATAGATTTTGCTGCACACTGAAGGTATGTGATCCATCAAATTAGCTCTTTATAGATAATGTAGATAAAGTCCTAATCTGAAAACAGAACTGAAGTTGGACTAAGTTAGCAGATCTAGCAGAAAAAGGGGTTGTTTGATTATGAGTTAGCTTGGGACGTTGTCTATAAGACTTGTCTGAAAAGATTCGAATTGTTTGAGGTCCGGATAAAACAAACAAAAATTGATGAACATATTACATGCAATTTCAAATTGTATTATTACTAGATTAGTCTTCATTTTACAGCCATATGTGGAATATAGTCAAAGGAAACGTCTCCAATCCCAGAAAGTACATAAATACTTGATGAGTATCCATAGCCCAGTCGATTTAGCCAAGTTCGTCTGTCCGCCTGTCCGTCGCTCTGTATCTATGCGAAATTGATCGGATCGGAACACTATATCATAAAGCTTTCGTAAGAACGTTCGGCAAAAAAGGAGTTTTACAAATGAAGAGATGTTCTTTTTTGCAAGATGAGTAATTAAGAGTTTTATACATCTTCTCACATATCTGCAAAGCCGTAAGCTATGTGTCCACAAGGGTATTTAACTGTCTAAGATAAACGCTCTTCCTTCGAGCTATCTTATTTATAATACATTGCTTTCAACTTTTTGAATTTTAGTCATACTTCTCAACTTGAAAGCAAATTGAGCTATGCATCACATGCATTCTAGATCCCTTATTATGATGTATGCTTTCATTTAGTTGGAAAGGCTTTAGATCCCCTAACATTTAGTTCTCAACATTTGTATAGATTAGCTTCATTCTCTTGCTTATTTATATGTGTCTATAAATTTGTTAACTTAACAAAAAGAATCTCAATTGTTAAGTTCGCTTTTCAGTCACTGGGAATAGACTCTTTAAGCATTAAATTCAATGATAGTAAGAATAACTCAGATAAAATCAGATATTTGAACACAGGTTACTTCCAGCTCTTGAGATTCGTGAATAGATTTCAGTAGTCAAAGACTGTAAAAAATGTTTGCTGATTTTTCATGTTTTGGAAAACAGTTTTCGCCTTTGCGAATTAGCAAGCCCGCACAACAAATGAGAACCATGGTAGGGGTCTGGACTATCCATTCGGATTATGCACACATATCACTATCACAATGGCTGTCATGTGTCGCACAAAAGGACGAAATATCGTGAGACGTCATAGGGCGCAAAAGTCGCGATCGAAGAAACTGCCGAGCGGCCGACCCCGACTCCGACTCCGACTGCGACTGCGACGTCTGACGTCTAGAGGCTCCAAGGGCAGGCGAGGCCGCTGGGAAGGGTTAGCAAAAACTAAAGCACAGGATACCGAGTGGTACGAATGGGAAAGGGTGCACAAAGTTGCGGCGCTGTGGTAATATTTTTTTTTTTTTTATATATCGCTGCGTCAAGGACGACAAGAAATGAGGACGCGTCCTGAATTAATGAGCGTGTGGAATGCCACGAATCAAGCGAAATCAACGCCGCTTGATTGACACGTTGACAGTCCGCAGCGGTCGCAGCAGTCGCAGCAATCCTCAATCCCCAGCCCGGTCAGTTAAGTTGCGCTGGTTCGTGATTTCAGATCTGGATCCCGTTGTGATCCTTGAATGAGATTGTTTTACGCTGCCGCACAATGCATCGCCCCGCCACATCAGAACTGTTCCCTGCTGTTGAATTGTTTTAATATTCAACGATTTTAAATACCATACTTAGTTCTTTGGTTTAAAAACAGTGAAACCTCGTTTAAACAGAAAACGACTTTTATTGATATCGATAACTAGCCGAATAATCGATGCAAGTTTTTTGATTATTTATACAAAATTATCGATAAATATATCGAATCTAGATCTTGCACTGTTATCGATAATAACCAAAATAAACTATTAAAGCAATCAACCAATCTATTTTAATTCAAATGAAAACTGAAAGAACGCTTATTAAAAGAATACCTGAAAATCGACTACCTTTTATTGATTTTGTATTAAAATCAAATAAAGTATATCGATAATAAGCATAATAATCGATTACAACAATTAATCATTAGTACTATGCCTATCGAAATGCATTTGTGGCTTTTCAATGCATATATTTGAAGTGCTTTACATTAATTACATTTTATCACAAATCGATATAGTTTTGTAAACTTAATAATACTTTACATACGGCAAGTATATCTTATATTAATCGTAAATAACATTTTAGTTATCGATAAACATATCAGCTTTTAACATAAAACAGCAAAGCATTCGTTTAAATGTTATTAAAATCGATATATTGCATTAAATATCGATCAATTTATCAATAGATTCCAGTCATGAGCCACACGAGTTAACTTTAGTCAAACGAAGCTATTTGCAACTGATTTCAACAAGAAGCCGCGATTATTTTTCTCGATGATGAGAACTCTCGCAGGGGCCCACAAAGTCCATAGAGAACTGTCCTAATCATGATCACTTAATGGCAGCATCCTTCTAACTGCATCTCAGTCTAGTCCGTGGATGGGCTTTGCGGGCTGTGTGGGCTGTGCTTAAGCACTTGTCGCTCGTTGTTTTAATAAATTAAATTCCGGAAAATCCACAGGAAGTCTGTCTGTGCATTTTCTTCTTTTCATTTTTATTTTTCTGCCTCACTTTCTGTGTGCGCTGTGTGTGTGTGTGTGTGTGTCTTTTTTCTGTTGCTGCTGTAGTCGCTGCCAGTCAGTTGGATGAATGGGGGCTCGGGGGCTGGGAAGATAGGAAGATGGGGGATAGGCGAGTAGGCGGGTAGGTGGGTTGGTGGGGAAGCTTTGGTTGTTATGGGGCATTTGTCGTATACTGCAGCCGGCTGGCAGCCATTCATTCTATCACTTCCTGCCTGGGCGCAGCAGCGCATGCCGGCACGGACTTAATTTCATTTAAGGGCTCGCCTTGACTGCGGCTTAGGACGAAAGGACGCACCTCAATGGCGGCAAAATAAATGTAATAAAAATAGTAAAATAAATACAAGTGCGCTGCGTGTTGTTCTTGCCAATTGACACGCACACACATACACACACACTCAGAGAGAAAGAGAGAGAGAGAGAGACGCACACACAAACAAATCAAAAGGCAAATAGCAAATGGCAAATGCAAATCGCAAACCAGTTCAGTTAGCGTCTGGCAGCGCCAGTCAAACAAATTGAATGAGCAAATGACCAAATGACCAACACGTGCCACAACAAACACACACACACACACATACACACACACGCACACGGACACACCCAAATCCTGTGAACATGCGAACATGGCCAAGTGCGAAGGTCACTGCACACGAAATTTCTGGGTTAATTTTATGAAAAATGAAAAATTAATTGAGAAATAATGTTGACAAGCGCTGACCACCAACGGGCACAGAGCCAACACACACGCAGACGCACACGCACACACACAAACACACCCTCGACCCTTAAGACCTACTAACTACCCCCTGCCTGCAGTGTCAATGGGCCGCCTAATGCGATTTCGCCCAAGATGTTGCATAGCGTCTCGCGCGTGCTGCGCTGACCATTGGTCAAGAGGTTAAGTCGCCAGCAAGTCGGCCATTTTCTGTGCCGTGCCGAGGGTACGTGGCAGGGTCCGCAGGTTAGAGTACAACAACATTGGCAAAGCAGCAGCAGCAGCAGCAGCTCGAAAGGTCAGCCATCATCATTATCACGCTTATAAAAGGGGCGCAGGCAGTGGGTTTGCTGACCAGCGGCCCCTGGCATAGGGTCAGCAAACGCCCAACCCCCCCTTTGCAGCTGCCTGCCTTTAGGGGTTGCTTAACTGCTCGCTGCTCGCTGCTCGCTGCTCGCTGAGCAAATCAGTCCAAGCAATTGCTATGCAAATTAAAGTAAATTTCTCGTTCGTTGTACGTTTAATGGATTTGTTACCGGTTTCCGGGCACGCTGTTAAACAAGTTTCTGCGCCCAGTTACGGGTTGAGCTCGGGGTCTCGGACTATGTTGCCCGGCCAGCGGTCAACTTGATTAGTGACCAGAGCCCGTGGAGGTCGCTACGTCAGCCGGGGAGTGATCTCTATGGTAAAAACATTGCATTTTTCACATTAAACAGAACATAAATCACCGAATTAATGGTGGAAAAGGAGGCTTCAGACTTCAGACCCCTCGGCGTGCGCCCCGCCGGCCCGGTCACGACCCAACAAATTGAAATTGTTAGGATACAGGGAATACATGTTGATATATTAGGACATTGGTCAGCCGAGTGGGTTGGGCGCACGATCAAAACATGAAAATATTTGACTTACTGCTTACAACACATGAATTATTATCGAATTGCTGGCAAGATATAACAAAAAAAACACACACAGAGCAAATGGGGCGACAAAGTGCCAGGCGATTGGTCCCGAGGGAGTTCCAGTAAGCCTCTCTCCCTCTCCCACTCTCGCTCTCTCTCTCTCTCTGAGCTCTCCTGCGGCTATTTAAGGTCTTGTTTGTGTCTAGAGTTTCAGTTGAAAACTCCATAAATCACTTTTTACAGCATCAACTCATTATAAGTATATCATATACAAGCGGGTATAGCCCGGCCTTGCCCGTTGTACGTATGAAATAAATTCTCCCAAAGACCTTTAAAAATGAGTTTGAAACCGATCGGAAGGTATGCCAATTTACCACTGTTACGGACGAAATTTCCCAAATCGCTGAAAATAAGTTTGAAGCAAATTGGACAAAACCTAAAAACAAGAATAATGTTGCCAGATTTAGATGCCAAATTGATCAAGAGGCCAAGCCATGAACAAAGAGCCAAACATTGTGCATGTCTGATAAGATTTGACCGAGTTATGAGGGTGGGTAATTTTGACCTATGTCTATATAAGTAGGATCGTTTAGATTTAAAATAGTTGGTCTTTAAGAAAGTGAAAATATTAACCTTACCTCTCAATTATTTGCAGCTACTGCAAAGCATGAACAATTATATCATATTATAAATACATATTTAGACTATGTAGATATTATTATTAGATATCTTTAAACAGAAAAAAGTAAGGGTTTTGGGCAGAGAAATGAACTCTACTTCTACTTCTAAACGTATGTTAGTTTTATTTATTTTATATTTTAGCTTTCATAAGAATTATCCAACAAATAAAGAAAAAAGACTACAAATCAAACCTAGAAGCCAGGAATCACAGAAAAAGTATATATGTAAATATAAATAAATCGTCAAAATCGATAGAATTGCGTAATTCTTCCGACTTAATCTATCAAACGACACAGGCGTTTCTTATTCTTATTATTTACACATTCTAATATACTTTATTAAAAAAAAAGAAGAAATATGTAAAGAATTCTCTATATGTATATACATGTGTCCCATTTTCTATTGTCATAAATATTTATAATTAATGTATAATCTTTGCAATCCTTTAGCTCGCATTTGTTACACAAAAGTTTCTTATGTGATTATGCACGCTCAGCATTGAGTTCAGTTTTTAGTTGTGCCCATGCCACTTCCCATTTCCACTTCCATTTTCATGCCCATTCTCATGCCCATTTGTGTATTTGTGTTTTCGCAACGTTTCACCTATGGCATAGGGCATGATAAATGCTGTTGACATTTGAACTAAACCCGTTTTCTTATAATATGGCAAATAATAATCCCCAGCCAGATGCTTAAACGGAAACTATGCCACTGACAGAGCTTATAGTACTCCTTCCGCCTCAGCTAGCTGAACTGCTTGCGGCAAGAATGTGGTCCTACCCAGTAGGACCCCCGGCACCGCCCAGTCCCGATTTCGCCATAACTTAAAGCCTTCGCTGAGCAACTTTTATTTACCAAGGCGAATGGCAAACAAGCGTAGCAAGAAGAAGAGCAAAGCCAGGACAGCGAGAGCGAAAGAGAGGGCAACTGTAATCCCAAGGAAAAGTAAATTGTATTTCTGAGCAGACTTGTTGATGTATGTGTGTAAACGTTTGTGCACCCTACACCGCAAGGCTTATCTCCAGCCTTAAGAGTTACAGCTAATTGCAGCTGAGAGCGAATGACAACCCTGGCAGAAGGCGCTATGCATTCGAAAAATTTATAAAATTTCCCTGCAATTTCAAAAGCTGAACTTAGCTTACACCACATCAAAATACCGCAAGTGTAGGGTATAGCAACAAATAGATACTTAATCATATATACACGCACACTCACACATGGCTCTCATGTCAACCGAGACTTGGGCTTAGTTGTGGGGCGTTTTCATATGAATTCGTTCTTGTTGGGGATATGCAGCTAAAGCTGTTCTGTGACAGTTGTTGTTACTATTTCTGCAACTGCTGTGGATAGTCGAGCGGGCAAGGGGAGTGGGAAGTGGGGAGTGGGGCATCTTAAGTCCTCGAAATGCTCATCACGGATACGCTTTGCCAGGCAGCCAACCCACTCGCCCCGGGCCATAAGCCAATGTTAATAGCAAACAATGGCAAATCATGACTGAATTATAAAGGGGAATTACGGAAAGCAGCACAACTGGATGGTAAAATAAACTGAGACTAAAACTAAAACTAAGACCAAACTCTTATATGATAAGCCTTCCGGGGCAACAAACCGTTACGAATTCAACTGAGATCTAAGCTCAACAAATATTGGCCAAAGGTTCAAAACGAAAACTTTGAAGAACTATCTTCAGCAAATTATTCCATATGGAAGGTTAAAATGATAAAAGGATTTATCTGTTGAGAACTTAACGCAATATTCAACTATTTTGGATTGAAATTTTCTATTTAGTTTAAAGATCATACTGATAACATTTTAGCACAAAACTAGGCTATTATTCTGGGCTTCCAAATCACGGAGGTAATATTTATTCTTTCCTTTATATGGAAACTGAATTTCGATATATCACAATGACTTGCGCAAATCTTAATCTTAAACGATCTATTCAAATAAATCTTCTGTTTCGTTAGTAAAAGTCTCCAGCTTAACATCTGACATAGAAGCTGTGGGATCTATGGAATATATTTGTCTGTATTCAAATAATCTATGATATCTATGATACTCAAGGCAATGGAATGGGATAACTGTCTGACCCATTTCAGATAACGATGGTATATTACTATCAACAAATGCCGAAAGAAGTCTTTTAAGAATCTTTTAAAGTTCCTTTGATAAATGCCCTGACAGAAATGCCCATTTGAAGATTGCATTTTGGTAAAATCTCAATTCTGGAATAATGGAAGATCTATCAGATATAGGAGTTCGGCAATCAGGGTTAATATTGTTATACATATCTTAAGGGATTTAACGAAATCAAATTGATATTTTCAGGAATCATTTAAATAGAAATATAACAGATAAATTACTGGCAAATGGTTTGGCAGCCCAAGCCCAATTATTATTAGACCCCGAAACGTTAGTTGACAAAGCCTTTGCCATGTGCCAGTGCATTGGGAATGGGAACTGGGTATGGCAACGGGTATTGGAAAAGGATTGGATATGGGTTAGGGTTGGCAATAGGGTTGGGGCATGATGGGCCATGACAAGGGGCTTGTGGGTGATGGCTTACAAGTGCCGGATGCAGACCGAAACTTCTCGTCGTCCGAGCTGACGTCTTCGGTCTTGTGCTCGTTCTGGCGTTCCCTGGTCCTCGTCCTCGACAACTTTCTTGTTCTCATCCTCATCCTCGTTCTCGTCCATGTCGTCTCATCAGTACTAATGGAACATTTTCCATAACACATTGGTAAGCACAACAACGACGACGAGGACGACGACGACGACGACGACGACGAGGACGAGGACGACACTCGCCCAGCCAGCAAGCCAGCCAGTCATTCGGTTTGGCATCCCTACATCTCGAACCCCACTTTCCACTACCAAAGCCCCCTCCTCCCTCACCCTTTTCTTGATGTCCTCGTCGTCGTTGTCGTCCGTTGCCTGCTACTCAAACCACTTGGCTCAGCTCCACTCTATGCCACTCCACTTCTCCACTTTGCTTCCGTTCACTTGATGTTTTCACGAGCTCACAAAGTCGATAAATATGTATACACATGTACACACTCACACTCACACACACACACAGACACACATTGTGTCCACACATACACATATATGACTCGCTATATACACATCGTGTGTGGCTCGTTTCTTTGGAATGGGTCTCAGGGTTTCGGTTTGGGATTGAGCATGAGAATGAAAATGGGATTTGGGAATGGGAACGGGAACGGGAATGGGAATGGGCATGGACATGGGTCTGAATGTGTGTGGCGTAATGGTGGTGCTGGGGGGGTGGTGTTGGGTTTGGGAATGGGGTCTCTTTTCGGTCTCTTTAGCTGCACATGTCAGTCAGAAAGTTTTTAGTAAAGGCTGCGGCGTGTGCTCACGCCCGCGGCTGCTTCAAGCTGCCAGGACAACACTTCGGCACCGAAATCCGTACGACATAGTTACTGATGCCCGAACAGCCGGGACTTTGTCGTTCGCCTAACGACCAGTGCGAATAGAGCTGACTACAGCGCCCCCACAATCAAACCCAGAACCCAGAACCCAAACCCAGTACCTCATCCAGCCCAACCAACAAAATTTGTGGCTAACAATATGTACTGAATGCTATTGCTACTTCTTCTTCTTCATTAGCTGTTAGCTTAAGCACAACACGAACTGATTTAGTAAATACTATTTTCTACAATGCTAAAAATAAAATACTTAACCTTTTCTCTCTAAATAAAAACTAGATCTTCCTATGCAACTCTCCGCTTTCTATTCCACCCGCGACTGTAGAATATAGGTAAAAACGTCAGTATTAACGTTTTGAGACAGATTTCATTATTCGACAAGATTAAAGATCGACGGCTAAGAGGACGTAAACTAACTTTCCTTTCGATTCGCAAAATACTACAAAGTTCCACCCGCAACGGTGGAAAATTGATGAAAAACGGCATCATCAAATTTTGAGAATCAATGTTGAGAATTATTTTGGCAATAGTGAAGAACTAAGGCTGAGTAGACGGCAACTTACATTCCTTTCTATTTTCAAAGTTTTACATAGAAAATTAATGAACACATGTTTTGGCGATTTGAAAGAATCCACGCCAAGGGTCGGAAAATGCGCGAAAACATTGCATCGCATGATAGTATCATCATATATGGAAAAGCAGCAGAATTTTGTCTCAATTCCCAAAATCCATTCACCTGAGTAGAAAATGGCAAAGGTAAATATTGCTTCGACGGGTTTCGAACATATTTAAGATAAGATAATATCTTAGTTTAAAGAAATAGCTCGGGCAACCCGTAGTCTATATAATTATAGATATATATAAATATTCATAAAATTGTTTGTGCTGATTGACTCAATGACTGATTGATTGACAGATCAGATCCTAATAGTTTTCTTTAATCCTTCATATATGTATGTGCATAATAATCTAGAAAATAACTATTAAAAGTAGCCCCATCCCAATGAAACTCAAGAGCTGAGCTAACGGCAACTCGAGGAAATTACAAAGAAAATGAAACAAGAAGAGATTTTCAAATAACGAAAATTTCACAAGTTAGTTAGAAACTGTTCTTCTTCTTCAGCTTCTTCATTTTCCTCTGATGCTTTATTTTATTTTAGTTTTCGCAAAATCTATATAAGATGCGTGTGTGTGCCTGTGTGACAGTACATAGCAGCAAGAAAGAGAGAAAGAGAAGGAGATAGACGTACATATATCTATATATATATATATGTATAGAAAGAGAAAGACAAGAGTGCCGAGCAAGCTGGGGGCCTCATATGCATGGGGTTCCAAAAAGGATTTTAGACCTTTATTTTCACATGGAGGACGTCAGTCGGTTTGCCACCGCACGAATTTCAAACTTTTCACACACACACACATTCGCTGAATTTTCATTTGCATGTGTGTGTGTGTGTGTGTGTGTGTTTTTGTGATTTGAATTAAACTTTGGAACTCACACACGCCACACACACACACACGCACACATATAGCTTGGAAAATTTTACTGCAGACAACAAAAGGCTTGAGCCGGGAACCGGAGGACGGTGGGCGGTGGGCGTTGCTGGGCGGCTAACGGTTCGTTCATAGTTACTAACGTTGTTGCCCACTGCTGCTGCTGACACACACACACACACGCACACACACACCATACCCCACACCTACCGCGCTCTGTCGTTCCATTACATTTTGCTTTTCTACTTTTGGAAGTTTGCTTCAAAGCTTTGTTATTGTTGTTGTTATACCCTGCGTCCAATGGGTATGCAAGCAGAGGGTAGAATGGGCAACAGCAGCCATCGCCGTGCCCCTAAATGATATATACGCTTTATTCGCCAATCAACAGCTGATTTGATGTGGCGTTTTCCGTCCTTTCATCTGTTCTGTGTTAAGGACATCAAGTTTGACATGAAAGTTCTCGAAAAATAAAAAAATATGTATATATTCTTAAAGGTAGAACTTTGAATCTTGGTATATTAGCACATTTGATTGCCATATTAAAGTCTTGAAATTTTTGCTGGAGTTTGGACTGCAAGTAAGAATTTCCTTTAGAGTGGGACTCAGGCAAAGACATGTACATGATTTATACAGAAAGTTTCTAAAGCCTACTCAGTTGCAGGTACTGGGTATCTAATAGTAGAACACTCCCGACTAGCGCACTTTTACTTGTAATTGTTGCTGCTGCTGCTGCTGGGCAGGCATGTACCATATACATATGAGTGTAGTACACATGTCTTACTCTGGGTCTCTCTGTCTGTGGAAAGTTCTGCCACATAAACATGCATATATGTATGCATATATATGCATACGTGTATGTATGTATGAGTCGCATGTGGCAAAGAGAAGCTCCTGTGACAGCTTGTGGTCTGCCCGCGACATTTGAACATTCATTTTGTTTATTTCTGAACACAAGCTTTGAGCTCAATGCGACCCACAGCAAACGCAGATGGCCGTGCCTTGTCCTGATGTCAACCTGCCACCACCCTGCTCCTGTCCAACCCAACCACCCTGCTTACGCTATCTGTTCAGAACCTGAGTTCAGCTTAAGCATATTGCAACATATATGTATAAATATATACATATATGTATCCACAAGATGTGGAGCAGAAAGAAGTTCCTGAAACTCGAAGACCAAAAGATTTGCACGACTTGCATCCAATCGTTGGCATCTCAAGAGTTCTTTAATAGAAACCAAACAAGGTTTCTAATTGAAAATAAGTATCGAAATATTTATCGATATCGAACCCCTTCAACAGATTATATATTCTAATATTCGGAACAAAAGCAACAATAGTTTTTAGTAGTACATGTTAAGTTTACCATTAGCTGCGATGCAAATTAAAAAAAAAAGTGTTCTTAACTAATTCCGTTCTATGCGATTCTCATGAATGCAGGTAAGTCTATAGGTTTCACTTCAATTAGAGGAGGCAGCGGCTTCAACTGCTCCAACAATGGAAGAGACTGCGGCGTTTATATTGGAGGAAGCGGCAGCTTTATTATTGGAAAAGAAAAGAGGAGGCGATGGCGTGGACAATCGAAGTGGCCATAGAAATAACTGGTACGTATGTAAAACATAACTATGTCTTTTTATTTTTCAATTAAAAGTAACAACTTTTACAATCGTAGATAGTCATGTTTGATTGTATGCATGACTTCAGCTGACTTCACACTGATGAAAAACATATTAATATATATTGCCCTACTATGCGATTCTCACAAATTCGAGTAAGGATTGGCAAGCAAGCTGCGTTTTAACGCAAATAAACATTACCTCCGTTTTTCTGCTCTTTCAGTGTTTTTATAAAATTTCGTCTGTCCACTTCTCATAGATGACGATAAAGGAATAATACATGTGAATTTACAGGTGAGTATGCTATGACTAATATATATTTATATTAATACGAATATATATATTACATGTTTTTACATATATGTATAGGTCCAATAAAGCTGTAATCATTTGAAGATGTGCATTTGTAAGATATATATATAAGTTCTTGATAAAATATGACTAGAATAGTGCACTCCTAGGGCTTAAGCTACATGTTCCCATTCCCCACGTCGCACCTGTCCAACATGTGTGTGTGTGTGCTTTATGATATCAATTGTATGAAATCCTCATGAGGTTTTATCGACTGAACGTTGTTGATTTCAGAGGTGTTTTCTTGCAAAACACATACTTGTAAAACGTTAAATATTTATTTCAAATAAATCCCTTTAATATCTATATATATAGTACGCTGAATGAAATGAAAGGTCAGGCAATCAATGTGCCAAATGCCGCAACTAAATACACAAGAATTTCAATGTGCCAGAAGAAATCAATAATTACCCAACAGTCTACCGCTGTCCACCCCCGCTCCAACCCCTTGGGAACAGCGCAGTGGTCAGCGTCGAAACAAAATGGTGGACGAAAGTAAATGCTGAATCAGCAAAACTGCCCCCGTCTCTGGCCGCACCCCTCCACCGAGTCGAATGCTGATGCCGAGCCCAGACACATAAACAATTCGCTGCTGCGGCTGCTGCTTCTGCTGGTGCTCAGGGGGAAGAAATCAGTGGACATCTAGCGGTACCGCTGAAGGCAGTTTGCAAGGGGGTTAAACAGTTTGATGGGGGGCGGCGTGGGGGTGAGGCGTGAGTTCATATTTTACCCTTAGTGTATGGCATGGCCAACGACTTTGGCCAAAAGCGTCACGGACTTGGCCAGCGTCCGAAGCTGGGGATAAGTAATAAATATTTAACGTCAGACCGACGGATCACGGGCCACGTTCTATGCGACGAAACCCTCGCCCCAACACTTGCGACAAAATACAAGCAAAAAAGTTTTGCCCGTTGCGTTTGTGCAAAAAGCGACCGCAAAAAGCGATAACAATAAATACACGATACTCTGTCAGGCAGGCGTCCTGCCTGTCGTCCTCGCGTCCTGTCTGTGTCCCCGCCACGTCCCGGCCACGTCCCGGCCACGTCCTGGCCAGCGAAGTCTGCCACAGGCCGCATGAAGCTGGCCAGAAATAAACGCAGTGGCAGACGTTGCTTGCCGCTTTCCACTCGCAACTTGCAACTCGACGCTCAAATTCGCCCTTGAATCATTTCAATTTTAAGCAAATTGACATTACATTGCCCAGCTGCCTTCCTGTCGGGCAACTCATGGCCTGGCCCGGTCTAGAGGGGATAGAGCGGGGTTCGGGTTAGCTCGAAATTGGAAATATTTGCGCCCGCGCCGCACCTCGGGCAACTCAATAACTATCAACGTTGACGGCAACAACGAATCGAATGCGAAACTTGGCAGCACTTGCTTCACGGCTGCCTCTCCCCAGTGCCACCCCGCCCCCTTCTAAGACGCGTCTTGGCCACGGGGCAGCCACGCGTTGACTGACAGCCGGCCAGGGAATTGAACTGGCCGAGACTTGGGGGCGGCATTGAGGGTGCATGGGCAAGACAGCACAACGAATGGCTCCAAAAACAAGGGGGTTGGCCAGACGCTGCAGTACGCAAGGGAAGAGGGGGCGGGAGGGAGCGGGACGGCAGGCAGTTACTTAGAAGCCAGACGCAAGGACCAACACTTAATTTAACCCAGCGCTGGCCATGCTAACGACTCGACACACCTACACACACACACACCTACACACAGACACACACACACACACCACACACACACACGCACACACACACTCACACACACACACACACACACACACGGGCGCACACGGGCGCACGGTGAATGCCTTATTCAAAATGGCTGCCATAGCTGGACCCACCAAATCCCCCGCCACAAAGTGGCAGCAACTGGACCCTGGACGCAGGAGCCAACAAAATGAATGAATTGAAAAGTGAAAAGCACATCACTAGATGTTGATTGGGGATTGGTAAGGATCAGGTACAGTCATCTAAAAACAGGCAAAAGCTTAAGAATGGGCGAATACCAAAGAAGAGAGTGAAATAAAATATGAGATAGGTAAGTAAAAGCAGAGAGAACAATATATACACGAATCAAAGTATGCAGCATAAGCTAGGTGAAGAAAGTAAAAAGTAAAATTTCTATCTTATTTTTTCAAAACATATGATTGTTAAAGCTCATTACCTAATTTAATAAGTTATCTCATCATCTATTTACTAAAGGGCAAACGTAAAATAAAGCATAAAAACAACAGAAATGGAAAAGAGTAAAATACAAGGGAATAGAATAAGACAGACAGGAAGAGAATGAAACTAAAATGCATGAACATGGGTGTTGCTGTTAGCCAAGAAATTTATTGAGTCCCGTTTATAGGGCTAAAAGGGTTGCCAGATATTTTGGTTGCTTGATTAAAAAAGTAATTAGAAAACTAAATGAAAGTTTTACGCAGCGCAGCGCAAAAGGATGTTGTTTCATTCGTGGAGTGGGGGAGGGGAGGGGGGAGATGCTTCGGAGATGGAAGTAGAATGTGTAGTCGTTTGGCGAAATGGTAAATAATGTAAAGTGAAATAACTGTACATGGTCTTCACACACGCACACACACACACGCACACACACACGCCCACTCGCAAACAGAAGCTCATGTGTGTTTGCCTTTTGTTCTGTGTGCAAAACGTGGGCCGGGGCAGGAAGCCCAAGCTCACCCCTTTCGACTTGGGTGAGGAATGTGTCCTGTAGGGTTCACTACATACCAAATGAACACCCACACACACACGCGCACACACACACTCACACACACACACATGCTGGCTGATGTGTGCTGCATAATGGCGCTGGGAATTGGACGGGGGTTGGCATTTGCCGGGCTCTTGTCCTCCAGCCTGTTGGGTGGGTGGAGGTATTGGGTGGTTGCTTGGGCGTACCAATGGGTTGGTCACATATGAGACGAGCCGAACGAGCAGCTCAGCCGAACATGCGCGCATGTGTGTGTGTGTGTGTGTGTGTGTGTGCATGTGTGTGTGGCGCAATAAATGTTTTCGAATGTCATTTGCTGCAAAGATGGCGACCATTAATATGGAACGAAAGGATTTGTTTTAATTTCATTGTGCATGTGGGAGTGTGTGTGAGCGTGTGTGAGTGTGTGTGAGGGTGGGTGGCATATTTACAATAGTTGGTGCCGAGCGTAGGGCTAAACAAATTTGTGGCAACAACTTCTTGAGCCATTTGTGTAAATTAAACTTGCACACACACACACACACACACACACACTCTCACACACACACATATGCGGAGCAGGGTCCACAAGTCATTTAACTAGCGAAGACCCAACCCTTCAGCCCCCTCTCTTGAATCTGAGAACATATATATATGCACACGTATATATATACCCCTATTACATATGTTTAAGTATTTTATATGGCTTTCGATTGGGCAATGCTGCGCCCCAATAGCCCCCATTCCCCACCTTCTTCAGCATCCCTTCCTCTACATTGTGTAATTGAAAACACCAAAAAATGTTGAATTGCATTCGCAGGAAGTGCAAGAGGGGCGCGGTGTGTGTGTGTGGGGCTTAATAGTAAATGCAAGCAAATGTGATAATTCTCAGGTTATATACGAGCAAGCAAAGCAATTGGCAAAAGCAATAAACACCACATGTAGCGCATTAATTAATTCGAAGAAGCCAGAGAAAGGCATTCAAAGGCAAGAATTCGCATTCGACATACGGAATAAGCGCATTTATATCGATAATTTAATGCTGGATAAGCAATTGAACTATCTAGATAAGAAATTGAGTAATCTTAGATACAGAGCCAGAGCATAAACAGACCCAGTTTCATGTCTAGATCTCATCTAAGCTCTGACATAGGCAAGACAAGCTCCCTATGAACCACACGGGCTCGAAGTCGAATCGAAACTTAAGCCAAACTCAGCTGCTACCCAAAAAACAGTCGAATCAAACCCCAACAGAAACACATATTTCCAATCAATTATTTTAGTTCTGAATAAATACTCAATAAGCTTGATTTTCAAATCGATATGTATCGATAATTGAGGTAAACTATCGAAAAACCAATAAAGCGAATATGAGGCAAACTAACAAAAAATCCATAATTTTGTTTATTTAATCAAGATTTATCGATAGTACGAAAAGAAATCAATATTTATCGATCAAATATACTTCAATGTTCGAACCCAGAATATGATAACATTATTGTATCATCAATTGTATCATTGTATCAAAGCCAAGTTCAAGAACCGAACCTTAAGGTGGAGCCTCGAACCGGCGGTGGTTCAAACCGTGCATCGAACCAGCGAAGAAAATCAAAACAACGTTAATGTATTAATTATAGATTTTATAAACTGCACTAACGAGTGCAACTCAAGTCTCAGAACTTAGCTAATATAAAAATTGACTGAGGTTATCTCTAAATAATTGGGTACATATCAATGGAAACGAGTTGTCATGTCCAATGACACCAGGGACAAAAGAACATAAAGCATTAAACAACTAAGTGAATTCATATGAGCTTCCCCTAATGTGTGGCACGTGGGTTGGGTAGCTCGCATGGAGTTGGCATTTAACTGGATGTGAGCGGAGGTTGTTGTGTTTTTTCTTTTTGTTGGATTTGAAAAATCATTTTGAAAGATCTGCCTGGAAGATGCGCACACGGACGTTACCAGGCAACAGCTAAGCCAGCCCGACCACCCCACCCAAGCCAAGGCAAACCACCTACGTAGCCAAGTATAAGCTCAAGTCCATGACGGCATTAGACCCTGCCCCCTTGGCTTTATCAACCAACCAACCAACCAACCAACCACCCAACCCACCCACACACTGCCCCAGCCCTCACACACACACCACGCGCCACACTTCAAGACGGGGATTCGCGTTGGTGCGTGCCTGTCGGCCCATAACGGATATTTGCGTTGTCATATCAAAGTCCCATATGGCCCGTAAACGTAGCGCAGAGCGACGTGAAGAGGCGGGGGCTGTGGTGCAGGGGTGAGGGGGGTTTGCAAAAGTGTCATCAAAGCCTAGGGCGCTCCAGGGCTGCCATCAAAAATGCCAGTCGCACGACTATATGCAAGCTATGCTTATGTATGGTAAAAGTATATATGTGTGCGCATGTATGTGTGTGTGTATATAGATGGACCCACACACACACACACACACACACACACACACACAGCGAGACAGTTACATGGCGTAAAGCGCAGGAATAAACGAAATGTGATAATAAAATACAAAACCAATAAAGGAAAGAGCTCTTTACACTTCACTTGCTTACCAAGAGTCGTCGGCTAACACACACACACACACACACACACACACAAACTAATACATGAACACACGCATACACACTGTTAAGGACGCTACTGTTCATCAGACCTGGCCCAGGCGAAGACTTCCGATGCCGTTCAACAAAATGGTAAAAAGCCTACGGTTATTCGATGAATTCGTGGCAGACGAAGCATGGACCAGAGCCACAGCAGCCGCAGTCGCAGCCGCAGCAGCGTGAAGCAGGACCTGAGCTGCGCTGTGGTAATAACCCAAAGGGAGGGGGGAATGGGGTTGGGGGCGCACAGGATGCGGCGCAACGGTGCGTTACACATGGGGGCCAAGCGTTGGCTGCGAGTGGATCATCATTTTTTATTTTCCGCCTCAGCCCAGGCAACCAAATGTGGCAACAACAACAACAGCAACAACAAGCTCGGCCAGCGGCAAATGTGGCACATGTGTGTGTGTGTGTGTGTGTGTTACTTTTATTTTCGCTATCAGCCATTTAACAACAGCGCGCAGCTCCCTAAAAAGCCACTCACACACACACACAGACACACATGGGCCCCGCCACACCCCATTTGCACATCAACTGTCAAGTTTACTTATTCCCCTGCCCCTGCTCCTGCCCCTGCCTCTGCGCCCATCCCCCTGCTGACAGCCTGCGCCAAGGATATAAACATTTTTTATCATAAGCGAATTTCGCAGCAGCGTGCAAAAAAACAACAACAACAATTGAGAAAAAAAAAAGTATGCCAAAGCAAAAATAAGAAGCAAAAAATCGCAGCTTTACTGCGCGAGTTTACCCCGCGCGCACAATAGATGGCGCTGTGCCGTGCTTAACACACACTATCAGGTTCCCCACATAATTTATTTAAAAGTAGTATCATACTTTATTATATATCATAATATTCGAACTTGCTAAACAACAAAAAGGGTCAATTAAGGTAATATGAATTATAAAAAGCATTTCCAACTAACTAGTAATATTTGAAAGATGGCGTAACTTTTAGGTTTTTAGGCATAACTCGAAAAATATAGGAACCAGCTACACCGAACTGGGGTATGTAAAACCTCGTTTAGTAAACAGTTCACAAAATTTCACTTTTTAGAAAATTAAAAAGATAAACGTATTTTAAAAGCTTGAGATCTGCGATCTTTGGTACAGCAGCACTATTTTATGCCATCTTTAAGCGCTGAAAGTTTCATAAAGATCGAATCGTAAAATCCCAAGTTAATCAAGAACACATTTCCACATAGGATGGGGCCTAGGGAAGCAACACAGTCGCAGCGAAAGCTGTCCAGAATGTGTGTGTGGATGTGTGTTGTATGTATGTACATATGTCTGTATATATGTATATATGTATGCATGTATGTATGTATGTATGTATGTGTGTATGTACGTATACATGTATGCATGCATGTATGTATATATGTATGTTAAGAAAAAAGCTTGAAAGATTGTAATGGAAGCTGGGTTCAGGGTATCTCCTGAGTGGACTATTACTTTAACTTATTTTGATCGTGTAATAAACAATCAAACAAAATGTATCTAAAAATTCAATCATAGCCTAAGCTGAAGGGGTTTGATCAACATAAGAAAAGTTCAGCTATCATATGTATGTGCTAATTCTGTCTAATGGACTTTCCAATATCAAATAGATCTGCCAGTATCAAAGTTTCCCAACTTCAAAGCAAATGAAATCCGGAAACTATATATTATTCATAGTTCCTATTAAATCTTTGCAGCTAATTATCTTGCACAAAACTATACATTTTTATAAGCCTTGCGTATTAAGCCGAGAGAGAAAATAATATAAATATATATATGTGTATACAGCATATGTATATGATATGTATATATATGTATATATATTCCTTTTTATTTTTTATTTCTCACACTTTTTATGTGCGAAAAATGCGGCTTATGCCGAAACGCTATAAAAAAGAAAATCTTTGCACATTTATCGATCCAAACATTTATTTTTGCACATCATCTGGCTACCACCTACTGCCAAACCAACCACACCCCACCCCCCTTTTACTCAACAACAACCTAACCCCACCCCCTCCCCGCGCTCATCTAAGCACCAATGTCAATCGCCAAAAGCGTTTCGCAGTGCCATTTGACCCGAGTCCTCGATGCTTAGCATCTGAAAAGGATGTTTACCTTTAACGCATGTGGCACAACATAACCGCCCACAGCCCACAGCCCAACCGCCCAACCACCCCCCTGTTGGGTGGTGGTGTGTGTGTGTGTGTGTGGGTAAATGGGTTGCTGAATGCCTGGTTGCCTGCCAGTGGGTGGTGCGGGTGTTATTCCTTCTGCTGCCTGGGCAGCGCCCCAGTAAATTTTGAATATATTATATATGCAAAGTATTCGTGAATTGGTTTTTTCGCTTATCCAACTGCCAATTTTCTATATGGCGAGTGTGTGTGTGTGTGTGTAGGTGTGTATGTGTGTATGTGGGTGTTAGTGTCTGCGCCGCCTGTCGAGTTATCTTATGGCAATTTTGCATTGTTAGGCAGGGGGGGGAGGCGACGGTCCGCGGCACATTTTGCACACCCTCTTTGCCCGTTATTTAAAATGGGTTTCTTTTTTTTTTGCCAATGTTGTTGTTGTTGTTGTTGCTGCTGTTATTGTTACGCTTGAAGAAGAAGAAGAAGAAGCAGTAGCAGCCAGCAGAAGACGACAGCAAACACTGTAAATCCAAAGGACTTGGTGCGGAAGCCAAAGATAACATTTTTGCACAATTCTCTGGTGTCATTTCCATCCATGCACATGCCAATTGATGTGTTTTTACTTTCAGCTTGCCAAAACCACCCACCCAGCCCACACAACCCCACCAACCCACCAGCGAAAACACCACCCACTACAACAGCATAAAGGCCAGCTCCATGGTACTTATTAAAAATTCTTAAACAGTAGACAGATATGATAATGCCCTTCCGAAAGTATCTGAATTTGACCTTAAGACTGGGCGAATTATGAAAATATCAGAAATTTTCTACAAATATTTATGTATATATGCATATATTATGTATATTATATTGTGCATAAGTTTTATATGTACACAAATTTCAAATTATAGTCAAAATAAATTCATCAGATCACATTTCATAGGGTAATTCACTCAGCCAAATAATCCAAAAGCAAACTGATTAAAAAAATGAAACATTTAAGCAATTTTAAGAAACAAGACGAGTGTGTGCCCAACTAGGATCCCTAGATAGATACCCTAAGCCTAGCGCCAAGCAGCCTTTACAAATGTTCCAGATGCCATCTACACATTGTATATGCATCGGCTATGCTGCTTCTTCCCCCTTAGCCCCACACTCTATATGGCAAATGCAAATCTTAATTAACAACGGTACCTACAGTCCGATTTTTATGAAATGTTCAGCTTTTAAATGTGTTCATATACTTAGGCGCAAGAATATATCTTTATGAATAATGTTAAAATAACCTTTTTCCAACTTTGTGGGATATGACAGTTATCGATAGTTTATCGATCAGTATCGATAACTGTTTACTTTTGATTAATATTTCTCACTGTCGTAACTCCTGATGGATCCAAATAAGAAATGGAATGAATTGAAGACTTAGAATAGCCAAAAGCATTGTCAGCTGCCTAAGCAAGTACATATACCCGAGAGAGTCAATGGCATAATTACCTGGACTGCCATTGGGCTACCTTGTCTGCCAGCCGAATCTCATCATCGACCTGCTCCTCATCCTCATCATCATCATCATCATCATCAGCAGCAGCAGCAGCAGCAGCAGCAGCAGCAGGAACTGCAGGAAATCTGGCAACAAGATTTGGCCCACTTCCGCCCCAAGCTAACCCAAACCAACCCAACTGGAGTCGAGTCGACCCGATGCCATCCCAAACATGCTTATGTCCTCGCATTTGATTTGAAGGCTTGGATTAGGGAGTGCGCCGATAAGAGCCCGAAAAGCTGGCAAGGTGAACACAAGCTGCCATTGCTAGGGAAACACGACATGGCACATTAGTCAAAAGGCGAACGTTCCCATTCCAATGTTGATACGAGCTGCGCACGGGGAAGGGAAGCGGATAGACCACCAAATTCTCTGCCCCCATGCCCATTTATTTAAATCCGCACACGACACAACGAAAAAAATGAATGAAGTCTGCTGAATGTGGGTTTCCAAACAGACGAAATCGCAACAAGATTCTCTCATGATCGGCCCGATTTGTCATCGGACTTGACGCCCAATTTAGCCACTCGCTGCAATTGGCTTAGCTCAAATACAAGCGTATGAACTTCAGCTTGCGCGGCTCCCCGCCCATGAGGACGATCAGGAGCAGGGCCAGCATCAGGAAGCCGCACTCGAACAGGCACACAAGACACTGAATGGACAAGACCACGAACTCGCGCAGCAAACGGGGCGACGTTACAATATCCATGATTCAGAGATAATTTCGTTGAAATGCGTAACAAATCAAAATATATTCACATTAAATATATGTGTATATAAAAAAATTTTAGAAAATATTTCCAACTCTCACAAATGAAACTTCCTGTGGAAATACAAAATAGAGACTGCCGATATTTTGGGATGCTGGACTTGAGCGGATTATACTTTCGCCAGGCTTACTTTGATTAGAACTCAGCTCTTATATTCTTCTATAGCTATATAGAAGAATAAAAGAACTGAATTCAAGTTGTGCTAACTGATTTATTGGTAAATTTTGAAATCGAGAAAGCCTACATTTTAGAAGAAACTTTCTCTTGGCACATAATTTAGCGCGGAATTTGTAGAAAATGTCTATTGAGAAACAGACCCAGGTTCAAAATAATAAACGAATAATTTTAAAGATTTTCCTTTAACCTTGATTACTTTGTTACTCACATATTGTATATTTTGCCCAGCCCAATCAGCTCGCTTGCGAGGTGTGGTGGGCTACAAGTCAGCACCCTGGGCAGAAGGTCCGGGGTTCAATCCCCAGTGAAGTCAAAATAAAATGTATTTTTTGTTGCAAGCAATTAAATCATTTGATAATTGATATATTTGTCATATTTACCTTTTAAATTGATCATGGAAATGATTTAGTTAAAATAGGAAAAGTTGGCAACACAGAATGAAAAGACATTTGCCTCCTCTCTGTCAAGCAACACGTTAACAAGTTTTTATACCTTTTTAGAGGGTATTATAATTTTGTCATGAACTGTCTAACGCATAGATGGAGACATTTCAGACTCCATAAAGTATATACTTATATTCTTGGCTAGCTTCAACAGCCGAGTTGATATGGCCATGTCCGGGCAACTTTAGGTAATATCTGATAGTCTAGTATATTTGTGATCGTAAAGGAAATCTTATAAAGTTAAGAGGGAGAGTTAGAGTCATCATGTATATCATATATATACATATGTATCCCTTTTCTATACAAAATTGGAAAAGAATTTAAAAAACGCATAGTTTTTGGCGCAAATCCAAAATATTTGTAGAAACTTGGAATGCGTTTGATCCCACACAAAGCGTGCGAATAGTTAGGTTGAGGTCTGGTCTTTTCCTGCAGCAAACCCCGCTCCCCCTCTATAAGACGCCCATCCCTAAGCTTAGACCCTTTGAGCCAACTGTGTGGCATTTGGAAAATGTGTTGCGAGTGCCCGGCGGTAATAAATACAATGAAGTCTGTGTGGCAAACAGTAGCCATGGCAGTAGGAATAGCAGCAGCAGTAACTGTAGCTGGCACCAGCTACAAAGCAATGCAATCAATTTCAAGTTAAATTTTCGGCATATCGAGGTCTATAAACGCTGGCAGCCCCAACCCCACACACGCAACCCCTAAGCGCAAAGCTCAAGCCAAGCCTAAGCCCCAACCCCGACCCACATGCTACACACATGGCCAAAAAAAAAGGAACAAAATGAGAGCAAAAAACATTCACCTATCGACATTGCCCATCACGAGCAGCGGAAGCAGCTCCCCCAGTAGCTCTGCTTGACTGGCTAGCGGTGGGCGGAAGAAGAGGGGGGGTGGTTGGGTGGTCTGCTTGGGGGCCGTTTGAAACATCCCCAAAGAGGATGAACGCTGCTGATGGCCACAAAAGACATCATGGCTGCCGAGAAGCCAGCGTCCTAACGCTTCACTGGATACTTACTGTGAAAGTAGAGCCATTCAAATACACACACACATAATCCCCATGTGTTTGCGTGTGTGTGTATGTGTGTGCGTATGTGTGTGCGTATGTGTGTGACAGCAAATGCCAAAACCCACCCGCAAACCAAGCGTCAAAGGCAGCGTTTGCACCACCCGCGTCCATGGACCTGCCACATGAGCGCGCGCACACACACATATGATTTACACATATGTGTTGTTAGTGTGTGCGTGTGTGTGTGTGTGTGTACGTGTGTGTGGCCATCGCCCAGCGCGCGCCATGTTGGCGGCAATGGCAGCAGTCATGTCGAAATTTAAATTCCTCGCCCACTCAATTTACTGCCTGCCCCAAACCCCACCCCGGCCACCAACCAAGCCCTGTCTGGCACTCAAAAGTTGTCCTCATGTGTGTGTATGTGTATGTGCGTGTGTGTTGTGTGTATGTATGTTGTGCGGAGCCTCGCTTGGCCGAACAAGCGCTCCTCAATTTGCCCATGCTCTATCTCTCAGGTCCTCTTTCTCTCTTCAACTGTCGCTGTATTTCGCCCTCTCTCTCTCTCTCTCTCTCTCTACCTCTCCCGCTCTCTCTTTCTCCCTCTCTCTGCCTCCCCCTTTCTCTCTGACTTCTCTACTCTGCCTGTCTGTGGACCATGTGATGTGCTTTGGCAGCGTCTGATGGCAAGCAAAAGGCTGCTGCTTGTCCACGCGGCATCGTCTGGTCTTTGGGCTGCCTGAGTGGGGGCAGCGACTCGCATCCTTAGTATACTAGCATCACAGACCCCACCCTAACCCACCTCCCCCCCCTCCATATACCCTCTTAACCCGCTCTACTCGCGCGCTGTCTGTGCTCCGCTGGTCTAGTGAATGCTGCTGCGGTAAGCAAGGATCCAACTAGGACAAAAGCGCAATACTATTCATTGCACACAGCACATGATTCGCCTGTGTGTGTGTGCGAGTGTGTCTGTGTATGTGTGTTCGTTCGCATTTGGTACATGGGTCTCCACTTCATATGTATTTGCATGTGACTGGCCCCGAAAGAGATGCAAGCCGCACAAAAATGAAACACCGCAAAGCGTGCACCATGACATGTGATTGAGGACGACGTTTATATGCGAGGACACACACACACACACACACACACACACACACACACACACACACACGCACACTCTCAGTGAGTGTTACCTGAATTAGTTAGTTCGTTAGCATTTATGCACTCAGCCAACCCTCATTCTCTCCTTCTTTAGATTTGTTTCTTTTTTTTTTTGGATACCTTTTGAGCTCTTCAACTGCTGAAGGCAATAAATCTTGTCGTGACTTTACAAGTCCTTCGCATTTATCCAACTCTAAGCTGTTATTTTGCTTATTGATCATGTGCCACAGCCACATAAATCAATCGATTCTCATATTTGCCTTTTTCACACTTCGCCCTGCTAGAGCTATCCAAATTTCTTACTCTTTATAAGTGAAAACAATCGCGAGGAATAGCCTTCATATCTGGTGTGAGATAATAATAGCTTTAAGCAAAAAGTTATGAAAATTGTGACGAGTAATTGGCGTATTAACCCTCTAAAACCATGAAGGACATTAAGCCTTAAACACAAAACAGCAAAGCTTGCAATATCGCAGCGAACCGAATACGAGCTGAGAACTTTAATATATATTGCTGCCCATTAAACAGGCAAAAGCAAACCTGAATCCATTGAGTCTGTACAGGTAGTATGAATACTACTGAGGGAATAGTCTACTATAATGCTCAGAGTATTCCCAGTTAGTCTGTCGAGGTAATACGAGTATTACCGAAAGGGTAGTCTAAAACAATGCTCTCAGTATTTAAATCGACGTTCCACTGAGTAGTCCTCTTTATTTGGTAGACTCACTTACACTACTTCTTCTTCTGCTAAGTAGTTCTCATTCAAAAACCAACCATCTAAATTTCTTTCAATAGTTCTACCTAGCAGTTTTTCCCCTTGTGCACACCTCAGCAGCCGGTAGTGCTCTCTGTATTTCTGCTGCTACATCTGTCGGTAGCTCCCTAATGCTTATTTCCACATTGAGAGCTACCTGTTCTGATTTTCTACAATGGGGCACTCATTAAAATGTATCTCACAGAGATGCGCGTGATTTGGCATCAATCAGACCCGATTCGGTCTAAGGCATATGCCAGCTATGCGGCTAATAAAGCAGAGTGTCGCATTCTTAACGCTCAGTTGCGCAGATATTTGCATTGCAATGCAAATTTATCAGCTGGCTGCGAGATTGGGCTGACGATGATGCACATCTCCCGCAGTGCGGGGCAACCGCAAAATTTGTGTGTCTGTGTGTGAGAGTGTGTGCAAGTGTGTGCGAGTGTGTGTGTGGCAGCCAAGCAGGGTGTAGTGCAACCTTTTTGGGCAGACACGTAGACACGTGCAACGGTAGCGCTGTGCGGTTCAATTAATTATACGTGCGCAAATACCTTAATCCGCATATTCACAATCAAAATTCGAGAGCTGCAGCAGCCGAGAGATACTTGCTACAAACCTGGCATTCATATGCAAACAACTCACACACACACACACACACACACACAACTGCGCCTCATCAGTCAGTCAGTTGGGCGGGCAGGCAGACAGTCAGGAAAGGGGGTTCGGGTTCAGGCTCGGGTTCGCTGCAGGGTCATGTCGAGATCGCATCGGGTCGTGGCCACGTTTGCTGAAGGGTTCTTATTAACATTTCTTCAGCAACTGACAAACAGAACTCTATCATCCTGGCTGCTCTTCATTTGAACGGCTTGCGGGTTGTTACTGTCCCTGCAACCCTCGACGCGTCCGTTTGCCATATTTTCGGATATTACGGCATTACAGTTGCAGTTTTGACTTGTTCCGCCTCTCGATCGCGCGATTTGCCATTCAACTAGGCACTTCAATGCTAGACCGACTTTCTCTAGCCGCAGACTAAATGCCCGGCTAGACATCTGGCTTAGATCAGACTTCACAGGTGAACTTTATTTCCCACCGATTGTTTCTTTATGAGCTATAGCATATAGAACTACTCCGATCTACTATGATTTGCAGACATACTAGTAGAACAGTGAAGCAAGTAATTGCTGAATTTTGGTTAAGATATCTAGAAAAACAGCTCAATTTTTCATACAACAAACTTATCTATCCCCCGATCATGCCTAGGCTTTAGTGGTCCATGGGGCATAGGGTATGGACAATCGAAAAAGGCTTGCATATACATATGGGGTCGGTTAGGTTCTCATCCATTTTTTTTTCCACAGGGAAATAAGATATAAACTTTTGTGAATATAAATCCAAGAAAGTGTCACAATATATTTCGGTAGCTGCCCACACACACACACACACACACAGCCGCAGCTGTGTGCAATGTATTCAGACACAGAAAGCGTGAATGCGTTACAAATGTAAATTGCTTCGACAGTTAGATTTACAGATACAGATACAGATACAGATACAGATACAGATGCAGATACAGAGGCAGATACAGCTGTTGTTGCAGATACGAATTCAAATCTGAATAGATAGCTGGCAATTTGGATACGCAATCAATAATTCTAATCAAGTGCGAATGTTGACGCATAAAAATCGCACCGATTCGCTCATCTGCCTGACTTTCCATATACACATGTACGTGTGTGTGTGTGTGTGTGTGTGCGTTATGTAGGAGCTGCTGCAGTGCACCAATAAATATTGGCCATGCCAAGTCGTGTTAACCCCTGGCCCCTGTCCCCTGTTCCGTGACCGAGCCGAGTCGCAGCGCGCCGCGACATGACCGTAAAAACATCACACAGCGGCACGTCCTCTCGAGAGCCGAGCGTGTCCATGGGGGTGCCCAACTTACCACAGTGCGCAAAAGGGTAACAACAACAACAGCAGCAACAACAACAACAACAACAAGATAGAAGAAGTTGTATGCGACAACTGCCGACAATGAAATACTCTTACAGACTGAAGGCTGGAAGGAATTTCTAATTCTGAAGTACATTTTCTGAAATCATGAGAATTAGTAGAGAGTTGCAAATTACACTCAAAAAAGTCGCTTGCTTTTCTCTAAAATAGCATTTTTTAACTCATCAATCAGCATCAATCATCAATCTGGGAAAACAATTTTTTTAAGTGTACTTTAGCTAACTAATAATTTCTCTTGGTTGCAGAAAATATAATTGTTGAAAAAAATTATAATATCTTCTACATAATATTTTTCTCAATATTACATTTGAAGCAGAAATATTTTATTTGAGTTTGAATAAAACAAATGCAAGCTCTTAAATAATATCTCTTAGTTTCGGAAAATGTATTTGATCAGGAATGTGAAGATGCATACTTTATGCACGTCGCACAATTCATGCAAATATCACAATACCCTTTTCTGCAAGGGCATAACAAGCTATAGTCGAAGCAGAAGAAGAAGCAGAGCTCTCGTTCTGGCAATCGTTTCGGTATGTAAATCAACTTTCATTGTTCGATTTAAACAACGCGCTGGCATTGAAATACAAAAAATCACATTTCAATGCTTACAAAATAATAAATTATCAAACACAAAAAAAAAAAAAAATATAAAATAAAATAAATGTCTGCCAGCATAAGGACCATGCCGGCTGAGGGGGGGTAAAAAACAGCAGCAAAAAATTGCAACAGCCAGGAAAACAAAAAAAGTTCGCATAGGAAGCGTAGAGAGATTGTGTTACCCCGGCTGTTAACCCTTCGTGCAATCAGCGCGCCTGACATTTGCATGTCCTGGCGCGGAACAAAAAATTGCCAAAGGGTCAGGGGGGTGTGTGTGTGTGTGTGTGTGTGTGTGAGGTAAAGGGTAAATTGGGAAACAGAAATGCCTAATGGAAATTTGACACACAAATCTCATAAAACAAAAAGCAAAATGCAAAATGCGCATTGTATCTATTCAATGTCTATCTATCTATAACTATCCATCGATGTGTTCCCGAACCTCCCGTTTGACGTTCGAGGCTCGACATTCGTGGTTCGTGGTTCGTGGTTCGACGTGCACCCAAAAATCGCATAAATCGCAATGTTGCCAAAATGGGATAACAAGCTCGGATAAACATGACACCCAACTGTCAATAGATATTTTTCGCGGTTCCTTCCATAATGCTGCACACGCGCATTTGAATGCGATTTCTTTTGTCTGTGGAATGGGTTGAACCAGCGCTGTTTTGCGTGTAAAGGTGGTGCATGGGTGGTATGTGATGGCCCTTCACTGGCGGGCGGGCTGGCTGGATGGATGGATGAATGGTTGAATGGATGAGCATGCTGCTATTTGATTTATGTCAAAATTCTAACGAGCTACTCCTTTACCAAGTGCTCATTTCAATACCAAAACACACTCACACACACTCACACTCACACACACTCACACTCACCGACACTCACACACGCTCAGTCATGTGCGAGGCGCATCCTTTTGTGCGCTCGCAAGGATGTGCCCGAAAAGATGCTTATCATTAATCAAGGCTTTGTCAATAAATGTCAGCGTTGTGAAATTTCAATTTCACACCAAATACAGCTCGCCTGCCAAATTGACAATATGTACGGTTATCGTTATCGTTATCGTTATCAGTGCGGCGCAGCCATCAAGGTGACATCTCTATTAACAGCGTGCAAAGCTCAACAAGCATTTCGTAATGCTCGGGCATGCGTTAAAACGGCAAAGAGTTCCCCTCTCAGGTTCCACAAAGCGATTTTATAACTCATAAATACATTGATCGATAACATTTGAAACAGGCATCTCTTCTAAAAGCCTAGCCAATTTTTATGCTTCGTATGATATCCTTTTCGAGTTTCCAATGTAGCATCGATTAATCGATTAACAAACAGCGATTATCGATTGTCATTGACTATGTGCGGAAAGAGTTAAGCATGCTATAAAACATTTCAGCATGCCGTAAAATCAATATTTAGGTGCAATCGATTATAATCGATAATGATATCTGCAATCGCGAAATCACAATCGCAAAATCAAAACACCTTCAAAATGAGATTCGATTAATCGAGAAATTCTCCAAGCTTTTGTTATATATATGGCCAAATCGAACTGCGCTTAAAAATGTTTCGAAGAGGTTATGAAAGACATATATATATATTTATGTTTAGTCAAATCGATCGGCAATCAAAGACAAAGAGTCTATGATAGACAGATTTGTTTTGAATTTATAAATCAATTTGATTAAGCAATCACTTTTCGATAAATTCTATTTGTTATTTGACCATATCAATTGGCAGTTAAAGGCAAAGAAGAATATGATGGATAGATATGTTTTGATCTGCCTATCGATCAATTCTCTCCGATATTTCCCCAAATCGATTGGCAATTTAAGGTTAACGAGATATGATGGACAGACATGTTTTGAATAGAAATCGATTCGATAATTTAGCAAAACCTTTGTTATTAATATATAAATGTATCGATTGATCGATAATAAGGCGCAGCAAACCAATGAAGACAAAAATCATGTAAGCGATGCGGGTAAATTCGTTAGGAAAACCACACCCTCTGCGGCATCTGAATATTGCCTAATGCCTAACTAAGAAACTCGCATTATTGAACACACACGTAACGATGTCACAACGCCCACCCGTCCCTAAGACACCCACAGTCGCACACACACACACACACACACGCACACACCGACATGCACAGCTAGCCACAATTGCGAGAGCTAGCGAACGGGCTGCGGCTTTGCAATTAGGAGGAGCTACGACTACGTTGAAGACGACAGCGTCCTAAGCAATGTGTGCACATAACGTGCCAACGCTGCCGTCTATATACTTGAAAATCTGCCAGGCTCTCCTCCCTTACCTCTAATCCTAGCCACACACACACACAACATCCCACCCTTCTCCCTTCTCTGCCACCATGCTAAGCCGCATTCCACTTGTCAAGCGAAACCCCTTTTGGTACAAGGCAGGACTTTGGCTGTTCTATGCTCCGTGTGGCTCCCGTATTCGTACTTAGCCATAAACTTTGGTCGCCAGCGACGCAGCTAACAGTTAAATTACCACACATGCTCCGCCCTGCCCCCTTGTTTCATGCACTGAAACCCTCCAACCACTCCATGGAGACGGGCCAGCCACTGTTTGTGTGCGCCAATTAAAAGCGGCATTAACGCTGCTCCTACTTCTGCTGCCAGCTCCTGCTCCTGCTCCTGCTTCTGCTTCCAGCTGATGCCACTCCAGCTGTGGAGGGCCACCAAAAATTGCACTAGCAAGCTTTGAGCTTTGAGGCGGTCCATATGCAAAATTTCTAACCATAAATTTCCGAACCAAAACTTGTACGGGCAGGGTGGAGAGGGGAAGTACCGAAACTGGTGAAGGGAAATGGGGTTTTGGGGTGCTATTGGGTCGCTGCTAGATGTTAAGCAGAACAACGAAGCGCGAACGAGGCCAAATCTGCATTTGCATCCGCAACCGAAACCCGCATTCACATCCACATGCGCTAATGAATGCACCACAGGGCGCTGCCTGTGTTTGTGTGCATGTGTGTGTGTGCGTGTGTGTGTGTGTGTGCGCGCGCCAAGTTGTTGGATTGCTGCTGTTGGTCGCCCCCAAAAACTAGTCGCCGTTTATTTGAAATTATCCAGGCAAATATGTATTTGTGTACGCGCATACGCCACATGTGGCAGCTACAAGTATTGCCACAATGGCGTCCAATCGGCACGCACCACCCACAACAGATTGTTGTAAAACACAAATTCGCGGCACCGCAATATGTAAATGAGTTATTTGTGATTACATAAATACTTGGCATATGCGCAATCCTTGATTAAATGTTGAGAAATGGCATTAGGCAGGGCGGGGCGTGCACTTCAGAACTACATATTTTCAATTGTTGCCATTGTGCAACACTGGAAACTGAAGTAACTAATGAAATAAAACTTCAATTTCTCACAGCAATTCTCCATCTTACTGAGAGCATTGGCGCATATCGATTAGCTATCGGATGGGTGACCAAATGATCATCGTTGACTTATCGATTACGGCGATAAAGAAATCGTTTTATTATCGCTATTTTTTTATAAAAGCAACATTTTTACTAGTTGCAAGCGGTTATCGCAGGCCCACATTTTATCGAATATTTTACCGGACAATTACCTAGACTTATTTATTTTATCGATTGTTACACAAAACTTATATCGATAACTATTTGTCGATAATAAACAGCATTTAATAAGCATGTTTTAAAGACTTTTGTATATTTATTCAGTGGAATATCGCTTACATAGATTAGTAAACGCATGTAAGGCTTAACAATTCTCGATAAATTATCGATAGCAGAAAGCTACCGTCTTTATCTTCCAGTTCACGATATAAACATATATCGTTTTTGTGGGAAAAGTAGAAAAGAGGCAGCTAGAGCTCACATTACATCTGACGGCATGTTAACCCTTCCAACTATCGATAAATAATCGATATTGAATGAACAACATCCCATAAATAAAAATCGAGTTATCGTATTGTATGTATATATATATTCATGTGGAAATGGAAGACTACATCAAGAGTATACATCACATTTGATTAGTATTCGTATAAGTTATCGATTATGTGTATACAAGCCGTTTATATGGAAGCAAAATCAAAGAACATATCAAAATTGACATCACATGTGATAAATTATCGACGATGTATACATCGATTAAACAGTGAAATATCAAAGTATCTAACGAAAGCTCACATCACATTTGATTGACTCGCTTCATTTCTGTGTCTCTTGTGCCAATAAAAACATTTTGCATCCAACCCGCCCACTCGTTTAGCACCTTAAAAGCTGCCAAGCCTCGAAAATGATTGATATGGACGCCGTCCGACCCAGCGCGATGGCGACGCCGACGCCGACGACGACAGCGACTGCGACTGCGACGTTGACTGCAACAGCGACAGAGGCAGACAGCAGCAGCGGCGCTCAAATAAATGTACTCAACAGCAACCCTAATCCAACTAGTACACAAATACATTAGCCCACACACACACACACACATGCACACACACACACACATGTGCACATATACTCACACACACACACACACATACACAAAGCTGAAGGCAGAGCCATCCGCACGCAAATTGAAAAGATAAACTTTGTGGACCCAAACTCAAACCCAGCCTCACCTGCTGCAGTCACACATACACACATATACACACACGCACACCCACGCACACACACATGAAGCATACACATATTGATGTTGGCAATCGGTTTGCAGGCAGCGCTTGGGTTCCACTTGGGTTTGCAAATGGCACTGATAACATTTACCAACCCCTACCCCAATGCCCACCCACAACGCTTGCTACCAACCCACCCGCCTGTCCCTATCAACCCTCTCTCTCTGTCGCGCTTTCACTCGCACACTGTCTATCTCTCTCTCTCTCTCTCTCTGTGTCGCTGTCTGCCATCTCCCTCGCTTTCTCTCGCTCTTTCCCTCTAAATCTCATTCTGTCCAGGACGTGTGTGTGCACATGATAAATGAGACAATGCGCGAGTGGAGCCACCAAAGGAGCCGTTGGCTATGGCTCTTTGCTACGCAACCTCCACCTCCACCTCCGCCCAGCTCTCGACGCCCCCCCGATACATGGCTCGCATGACACACACTCAACCCCAGAATGCCAAACGCCAAAGCCCCCCTCCCCCTCGCCAGCCTCCAAGCTAAATCAACAAAAAGCAACCTCGTCCGGACGAGCGCCACCCACATTAATAAAACTTTGGCTGCCTTCAGTCGCAGTCGTCGCCATCGTCGCTGCTTTCGTCCTCGCACAGACACTAAACTGATACTCAATTATACACACACACACACACACACTGGCATACATAACATACATGCATATACATATATGTATGTCTGCATATACACAACCCTCACTTGTGCTCATATATGTATTGGCATCGCGTCCTCTCGTGTGTATCCTGGGCAGCAGCAGCCATTGCCATTGCCAGCCAAAGCTGAGCACAAAAGGGACACACACCCCCACACGCACACACAACACACACACACACACACACATAACCACACAGAGCATACATAGGGAGAGAATACAACGTGACGTATCCACGCCCAGCTTTAGAGTGGTCCCAATAACGCCCGAAAGTCCTGCACGACCAAATGCCAGAAATCAAGTTTAAGAAGAAAAAAAAGAGGATACAAAAGCTTTATTCAGTACAACGAAGATGAAATTCCCTTCTTGACATATGACCTTCCTTTTTGCAGATATCTCAGCAGAATTGTAAAGTTCGTAATTCCTGAGCTTGGTCGAGATATCTTGAAAAACAGAAAAGGTTTTGAGATAAACCATTTTTGGACCGATTCTGCCTAAAGAGAGCTATAGTATATATATATATGGTATATATAATCTGAAAGAGAAGTTTGCATTTAAAAGCAGACATCCATCTGTCTGGATATGTCAACTCGACTATTGATGCAGGTCGAGTATATATACTCGATATATATGTATAACATTTAAGATATTATAGATATATATATATATTATAGATATATATATATATATATTATAGATATATATATATATATCGATATCAGAGTTTGATTAATATTGATTTAACTAATTAGAAATTCCGCAATTGGAACAAAGTTCCCTCCTGTGTGAAAAATCCACCTGTAATTGTGAAATATTGGCGGGAAATTGTGACATTCTTAATTGGCCCAATTCTGTCGGCCATAAAAACAACAAAAAAAAACTTTATTAACATTAATTTAAGACGTGCTATGCAATCGCAATGGGAAATGGAGATCGAATTTCAAGGTCGAATTTACAATTTACAAAGCTCTGTATTACATAAGAATAACTATGTATAACTAGTTTAAACTTATTTACAAATATGTTTATATTTACATTTTTAAAACACAATTTAAGAGGGGGAGTTAAAGATAAGAAGTACGCCTCATATATTTTCCACGGGCGGAAAATGGGTGAAAAAACGATAATTACAAAATCCACATTATAAAGTTTCTCATAGATGAGTTTTACTAAAGGTATCTCTAGACTTTACACTTTGAGTTAATTCTAGCTCCGAACTAAACAGAACTTTAAAATCGGGTTTGACATATGAAATCAACTAACTGACAGTTGCCAACGGTCGCCCACAGGGGGCGCTTTGGCAACGAGCGAAGGCAAGGCGAAGGCAAGACGAAGGCATTGGCAACCAGCACCAAGTCCTTGTGCACCTGGGGGCAACACACTGGGTTAGGGCGTCGGTAGGCTTTCGGGCTCACCTTCGAGTTTGAGTTCTCGGGTTAAGATTCGGCGTGAGCGAAAACATCTGTCCCGAAAAAAGCCGCCGGGGTTACGGGCGGGCGCGCACTCTATGCAAATTAGATGGGCGCGCGCGCCTATTTATAAGTAATATTATGCGTAGCTACATATATGTGTGTGTGTGTGTGTGTGTGTTGGGTGTATGTACTCGTCTGGGCCGCACTGTATGCGCGCCTGATGGCCAGGCAGGGCGGGGCAGGGCATCTACTACTACTTTATACACTCCATAATTACGGCCGAAATTTGTTTGGCAGTCGCTGGCACATGAGCCGCAACGGATAACTCAAAATGCCGTTATTCCAAACAAACTGCAAACAATAACAATCACGCATAAAATATACAATGCCAGCAACGAAGCCTCGCAGTCACTGTCGACGTTGACGTTGACGTTGACGTCGACGTCGGTAACAACAGATTGCCATCATCGCGCATACGCCGCGTAGTTGCCCAGAAAACAAGAGGAATACAACGAAATTGGATATACACTAACTTTAGGAGTAATCTGTATATGTAGATAGATATCTGAAGGAATTGTCCATATATATACATATATATATCAGAGTATATATATGTCAAAGTTTAAGCTGACCAACTGACGGACTGAAAGATGATCTACGCAGAGCCTAAACCTCATGTGGCTCAAAGAGCTGCATTAGAGGGGGGTTTTGTCTAATTTGTCTAAGTGGAGGATAAAAACAGCTATTATTCGGCATACCGAAGATTAAACACCCTTACTTTTATGTAGATATCTGAGCAGAATTATTAAGTTCGTGATTGCAGAATTTGTTCGAGTTGTGTTTAAAAAAAAGATACAAATCAGTTTTTCGTCTATTCTGCCTATAACATATATGCTATATATGCTATATATGTTAAAGTGGATAAGATTTGTCGAATATGTCGAATAAAAACTTAATTTCTGACCGATCATTCCAATGACAGCTATATGATCTATTATTCAGATGTTAATATGATTTGGCTCAGATGTAAAGAGCAGGAAAATGTGATTGTTCAAATTCCACCTCCACATGAGGTTAAACTGTGGCCCAAGTTTGTGGGCGTGGCATTTATTTAATAGTATATAAGCATATTAAATTGTTGTATATGCGCATATTAGATAGTTTCTAAGCTATGATGCTGCAACTTTTTATACGCTATTAGGAATCAAATACATTGTCCAAGCAGTTAATTAGCTCACAATTAACAGCAAGCATCATTCAGATAAAAATGAGTGGCCTAAGTCCTTCGGCAGGATATTCAAAAGAAGTGCCTGAGTACAGCTTGATATGGAAACGATTTTGAGGGCGCAGATATGGATAATGTCAAGATATAGGTACACCCAAATATGCTTGATGATAGAGTTAGCTTATGGGTACACGCAGAAAGAGTACAGCACACAAAGGAAAGCAGCACATGGCGTGCGTGTGTTTGTGTGTGTGTGAATGTGAGTGTGGGAGTGTGTGTAGACATTGTGAATGTATTTTGCATACCTTTGCATACTGAAAACAAACACTATTATCCCGTCGCCATTATGCGCAGATTGATGTGCGTTCGTCAGGGGTCGTTCCGGCATCGAACATCAACGAGAGAAACACTTGCCCCAAACGGTGGCAGAGTGAATGCCTATAGAAATGGGAAAACGGGAAATGGGAGACTATGGGGAATGTTGGCCGGATTGTCGGTGTGCCTGGCAGGCATTCATTGCACGCTTCGATGACCCGATAAAAATGTTGCTGATGTTTGGCGTACTTTTCATAATGCTGCAGTCTCGAAGGCACTTTGATTTTTCTATTACGCTTCGTAAATTGATGCGAACCAGGTGAAACAACAACAACAACACCAACAACAACAACAACAATAGAAGCCAACAATAACAATTTACAATCGCTGGCAAAGTTATCAAATGCTTAACATAATCAAAATTCACATTCCATTCAATTCGATTCTGAATGTACCGCAGCGATCTGGCTCTATATTCAAATTAATTTGCATTCTCAAAATGTTGTTCAAGTAGCATTGAATATTGTATATATATATGTATGTCTATAAGCCAAGATTCTTGTGAGTTTCTTCGATTTGCCAAGCTTTATTCATCACTTTGTGACAAGAGATTTCTATAGGAAATGCCTTTCTCCAATCAAAAGTTCTTCTTAGATATAGAGGTTACGATGCTGAAGTTTATGATACATACATATAGGGAGCATAGGGAAACTTATAAGTGCCGAGTTTGATTGAAATATCTTGAAAAACCAAAAAATTATTTACACAAAGACTTCTTTTCAACGGATCTTTCCTATAACAGCTTTATGAAATAGTTGCCAGAGTGAGAGAGGGACAGACGAAAAGACGGACGGACACATGGACAGACCGGACATGGCTATATCAACTCGACTGTTGGAGCTAGTCTAGAATATACATATACCTTATGGGGTCGGATATGTCATCTTCTATGCGTTCCACACTTCATGACAAAGTTAGAATACCCTCTACAAGGGTATAGAGAGCAATAAGCATATAGTCTATGGACTTCTTGAACATTAAACAACATAAAATTGTTCAAGAATGAATCTAGACAATTTTGCTAACAAACATTTGCTGTTCCAGATTTAAAAAACCCAATTGGAACGTCAAATTGCGACGTTGATGAACTGATTCCGTACGGGGCGTGACACATGTTGCCCACAAAAGGCTGTTCGAGTGAACACACACACACATGCATATATGTACTGTACACACACACACACACACACAGATACATGCATGTGCGTGCGTCGTTTGGCGTTTGCTTTCATATAAATCAAGTTAAAAATGAGCTGAGCGACCCTCTTCAAAATATTTAATACCGCAACTGACCCCTGTCCAACACTGGCCCAGGCCGGGCTGTGCCGCGTGAGTCCAACTGGTCAAAATACGCCCGAAAAGGTGGTGAGGACACGAATGCGAGTGCGAGAGGGCGACCCGGCGACGGACAGCGGGCAGCGGACAGCGAACAGCGGACAGCGGACAACATGGAGGACGCAAGGCGACTAGTTAAGCTGGAAATCGGTGCGGGAAATGTGACAACTGCGAGTGCAACAGCGGGGCAACAACGAGCATGGAACGAGGCAGTGGCAAAGGTTACGCGCGCGTTCAGTTCGTGCCCATCCTCAAGTTCAATTTGCGGCAACCGCGCGACGCTCGGCTTTGGGTCAGTAGCTGTCGACGCAGGCGCAACAACAACAACAGTTTTTTTATTTTCGTACATTTCGAGTATGATTTATGGGCCATAAGCAATTGCAGTTGATTAATCGGCGGCAAACAACTTGGGCCGGCATGTTTAGTTGAGTTGACACACACTAGATTAAATCCTTAACAAGCTCATATCAAATATACATACATTTGCACTTAATAAATAACTAGAAAAATACAATAAACAAAACTTAATTTGCGCTCCCACGCGCGGCACTAGCGTGCTCTCTCGCTCTAGCGCATTGTTTTCTGCCTCCTTGCTTAACATTCTACGTCTTGTGCAATGCAAGCGAACGTAACGTAAGAGGCATTAACGGCGCGAGAGCGAGAGAGAGAGACTGAGAGTGATCTCCAGCAACGTAGTTGTTGTTTTTGTTTTCTCTCACTTCTTGCGCTCTCGCACCTACACATCTTCTGCGAGCTGCGCGCGCTTATACATGCATATGCATGTGTGTGTGTCTGATTACGCTTTCTTTTATATTGCTTTTGTTGTTGCTTTTTTCACTGCCTGCCATTTTAAACACTTGCAATATTTAACGAACCACCATCGTGAAATAAACTTTAATGCGTTTTGTGACGTCACCGTCAACACCCTGTTGACACTTAACATTTCGAATACTTACAGATGTATGTATGTATTCATACATAAGTGTGTAATCGATAGCATTAGTTTAACATATTGCATTCATTGCCGACGGCATGTTTACTTGTACATTGCACTTATGATTATCTGGCAACGCGGCCGAGGTGTCTCTAGGTTAAAGAGAGACCTATGTAACCTTCAGTGTGCCACAGACACAACACACACACACACACACACACACTAACACACACACACTCACTCAGACGCCCCCTTTGTGGCAGTTGCTGGGCCCAGACGCGGCAAAGATTTTCCCTTTTTTTTCATTCTTTATTTTTTTTTTCGCTCCTGCATATCAAATAAAAAAGCGCACAAAATTGTGGCAAGTGCAAAGTAAAAGTGCAAGCACGTGCATTATGCAAACACATGCATAAATACATATGCACACACACACACACACACACACACATACTAATGCGTTCACATGTGTGTTTATATGCAGAGTATGTGTGTGTATAGGTTTGTATTTATTTGTCTGTTGCTGCCTGAGACTCGGTAGCAATGACCTTAATGGACACACATACATGCACAGTGCATGCCTGAATGCATACGCATTTTTACAAATACATATGTACATATATATATTTGGCATAGTGTTGAAAAATTCCCGCCAACACGAATTTTATGGCCCAGCGCAGCCAACTTAATAATATTATTAAATTTCAGGCATTTACTTGCAGGTGAGAACAAGACAGACAAGAAGATGTAATGTGTAAATTTTCCACGCGCTTGTATGGAAAATTAGCGGAAATGGTTGCATGCAACCGAAAGAAAGCCCTCAAACTGAGGGTCAAAGATCCTTGTAAATGTACCCTTGAGAGGTGTTGCACACCTTTCGCAAAAGACAACCCTTCTGGTCGAAAAATGTGGGTCAGAGGGTTTCAGTATCAAGTTTCAGGCGATTGGCCTCCAACCTATTTTCATATATGTTAACTATGTAAATTCTATACGGAAGTTGAAGGCAGAAACTTGGCCTGGACAAAGCTGGTCTGTAAATATAACAATTTGGCATTGATATCCTAGCCAGATTTTCAGACATACATACATTTACATAGCATATTCTTGAGAACCGGTTTCTGATTATCATACAATAATATCATATCACAAGCCATTTCATTAACAAGTTGATTGAAATTTGCATTATTTAATATAAAATCAACCCAGTTTTACTCAACCAGTTTTTCTATCTTCAATTTCAATCTGTAACTGGTCGACAATTGTTGTTTGTTTGTGTATTCTTTTTTATGTTGTTATGTTGTTTGTTTGCTTGCTTCCTTTCTTCTTTAATGCCACAGACGCGCCCAAAAGCATGCAACAGTTCAGTCTCCGCATAATTCCGAATGCCTCCAGCTTCTTCTTCTTATTCTCCACTTCTCCATTTTTGCGGCACTTGTTTTCATTGTGCCAAAAGCATGCTTCGTGCTTAACTAAATCTGCAAAAAAAGAAGAGAAGAAAAATAGAAATAAAAAATAAATAAAAAGTCACAACGCATTCCAAGCGCTCGCCGGGGCTTGGTTGGCTGGGATGTGAGGGGGGGGGAGGGTGGCAGGACTGGCTTTTCATTTTGAATGGGTGGCAACGCTGGCAGCCGGCGCCATTGCGTGGCAGGTGTAAATGCAGCAAGTGCAAATGAGGCAAATTTCAAAGTCAAGTTTACACCACGCAGCAAATGTTTTGTGCTCCAACACGCCTCCTCCCTAACCCCCTCTCGCTATCTCCCTCTCTTTTTTAGCCCCTCTCTTTCCCTCCCACTCTTAGTGTATAGCTTATTCCACGCCTTGAATAAAGGCGTTCTCTATGCGCCGCATTTGTGCATGCTAGAGTTAAAGATTCCTAGTCTCGGCTGGTAATTACAGCGCCTTTCATCTCGTTAACACCATCTGGAATTAATAAGACCTATAGAAAAACATAAATATGCTACTTTTGTGTGTGTGTGCGTGTGTGTGTGTGTGTGTGTGTAAGTGACTGTGTGTGAGCATGTGTGAGAGTATGTGTGTGTATTTCTGTTGTGCCCCACCTCTGCAGCACACTAGAAAAACCTCAATTCCGCATATGGCCGTACTATGCGATTCTCATGAATTCAAGTAAGCTGCAGATTTCCTACTTGTTTTAGTAGGCTTCTTGACCGAGCTGTGGTGGGGATCTAATTTATAATAGTGCATATTTTCAAATGTTGCCCCACTATGCGATTCTCATGAATTTAAGTAAGGCAGCAGGTTCGCCTGCTTTGATAATAAGTATTATATTAACGTAAATATGAAAATATTAAAATAGTTGTGCTGGCAGTCTAATAATCTTGATCGCTGTTCATACTCTGGCTCCAATTCTTCCTCTCTCTCTCTCTCTCTATCCCTCTCTCTCTCTCTCTCTCTCTCTCTCTCTCTCTCTCTCTATCTCTTTCTTTGTCACTCTATGTCTCTCTCTTTTCCATTCTCTCTCTCTCCGTCTGCCGCTCTCTCTTCCTGTCTCTCTCTTTTTCTCTGTCCCTCTATCTCTTTCTCTCTCTCCTTCACTCTCTCTCTCTCTCTCTCTCTCTGTCTCTCTCTCTCTCTGACTCGCTCTCTCTCACTCTCTGTCGCTCTCTATGTCTCCCTTTTTCTCGAAAAAACCCCTACTTCTAAAAAACAAGTAATATAAATTGATTCTAAAGGTGTGCCCTGTGCTGTGCTTGCTGCCGGCAAATGCGATGCGCTTTGCGTTTTTATTTTCTTCTTAACTGACTTTCCCACGCCTTTTATAACAAAATATTCGCGCTCTCTCTTTCTCGCTCTCTCTTTCCCGCGCTCTCTCTGTCTCGAACGCGCTCTTGCCTTTTTTTAAATACATATGTTAGTGTTTTATAGAAGGGGCTCTAAAAGGTTGGGCGGCCGCCTGAAAGGTAAAAAAAACTCTATTTGAAAATAAAAATGCAAGAATTGTTCTAAATTTGCAGAGAGAGCAGGAGGCGGGGTCAAAAGGCGATGCGTCAAAAAGTGAAAGTGCAGAAATAAGGAAAGCGCCAACTGACGTCGTTGGCAGCACAAAGCAGACGTGCGAAAACAAAGGAAAGAAGGGCAAAAGCAGAGAAGAAGAAGAAGACTTATAAATCTGTAACTGTCAATGCTCGAGAAGAAACGGGAACAGAAAAAGGAATTGATAAGAATACGCGCAGCATTTGAATAAGCAACTGTATATTGATGTGTGTCTATATGCATATACATACATACAAACACATATGTGATAAACAATACAATTTCCACCTTTCCCCCAACCAACCCCCCCCTCCTCTCACCCACTCCTTAGTGGGCATGTGTTGCTGTTTGTAATTGACGCAAAACAAAAAGTAGAAACTTTCATTTGCCTTTTTGTAATTAGTTAACAGTTGCCCGCTGTGTGTGTGTGTGTGTGTATGTGTGTATACTACTACTACACACACATGCAAGCATACAAGCACGCTTCGGTAAATAGCATTTCCGTGTGTGTGAACGCTGTCACATGCATGCGCGAGTCCTGTGAGTCCTGCAATACATAAGCGGCCGCACATACACACATACAAACACACACATATGATTGTGCTCTCACGCACACACACTTGAGCAGCCGTTACAAATCAGCCGTGTGTGTATATGTGTGCGAGAGTCCAAAACCCACGTATCATATGTGTGTGTGTGTGTGTGTGTGTGTATGTGTGTGTAGGGGTGAAACGAGTTCCGAGCGGATAAACATATATAGCACACAAACGTGGGCGTGGCCAAAATGTCCCGTATGATGCGCCTGCATGCCTACTCCATGCTTGTGCGAGCGAGACGCAAGCACTCGCTTTAAATAACTCTCCCGAAATGCGTGTTACGATTGTTATGTGTGTGTGTGTGTATGTGTTTGAGTGTGTGCTTGTGTTGGTGTGTTGGTCGCTTAACTGCTTCAATTTTATGCTATATGGCAGAGTTCATCAGAGCGGGACAGGCTACTCGACAAGGACAACAGCCAGCCGTGATATGTGCCGTGATTTGATTTTATTGTGAATCTATTAAATGTCCGGATATTGCAGAATATATGAATATAAAGGCACGCAAAAAAAAAGATAACACAAAATTCTAGAATAGAATCATACAAATAATGTTTATTATATGGGCCTAGCCAAAAGCAATATTTACACTATTCCAGCTTATACACATTTCCTAAAACTAAAACTGATTGTCTTCTAGTTAATTGAACAGTTTAAATTACCTAAATGGTATTTATTGAACATTCAAAAAATCGTTTCCTGTTAGGGGCGTCATCAACATATTTGAAATATCGCGCCAATTTGCAGAAAAAGTTTCAAGTTTTTAACGCTTGGCAGTGGCATTTTAATAATACCGGTAGATGGCGCCTCAGTGGCTTCACAAAACGCATTAACAGAGTTGATTTAGCGTTAACAGTGCGTAGCGGTCATTTATACTCATTTTTGCGTTAACAGCGTTGGCCTTGAGTCGTCTGTATGTTATGTTAGGGAAATTGACTAGTTTTGTAATATAACGGTCATTGTTTAGGTGAGTAAAGACGTCAAATGAGTCCAGTTTTCTGCTAGATCAAATTAGTTCCAAGCAAGGAATAAATTTGCATTATTGAAAAGTAACTAAATTGCCCAACAAAGTAAATAACTAAAATATTAGACAATTTGTGCTAACAGTGCCAAAGTGAGTCAAGTACCGAAAGCTATGGAGGCAAGTATCGTAAATTAATACTTTAATGTGCGATCTACTAACGTACATTTAATTTAAACACGGACAGTTATAAGAAATAAAATATTTTGGAAACACATAAACACATATTATATTATGTTTTGCGTGCAAATTTACAAAATTTCAGTGTTTGCATCTAATTTCCAGAAGGATATATGCTTTAAGTATAATTTTATTGGTTTAAAGTTTTTTTTTTTGGATTTTTAACTTTTCTGCATGTTTTTGAATTGAATTTTAAATATGGAGATGGTCTATCGAACTATCGAGTACCGCAGCTTACCTCTAGCTCGTGTCGATATGGGAACAAGCATAATCGAATTTCAAATCGAGCGGCATGTGTCCCAACATGCGCAATGTTGAGCAACATTTGCAGAGAGTGTGCCCATTAAATAATTCCATATACATCTCGCTTTATTCTCTTCAATTCTATTTTGGTAATACAAACTAGGCATACATATAGAACTATATGCATATATAATAAGTCACATACCGATAAGATACTTGCGATATTTATTAATTTTAAATTATCGATAGAAGCTAATAAAAATATTGGTATATAATAACACTTGTTTTTGGTAATAATGCTTTGGATTTGTTCTGTGAAACTATGAAAAAGTAAGTAAATTATATTTTAAAAATTATATACCAAAGAACGTCTTTCGAAAACGAGCTTAAACTCATAATACAAAACACTTAATTTCAAATTGCGTGATATGTGGCCACAGCGCTGCACCCTATCGATAACAGCCGACTATCGCAGCAATCGATAGTATCGACATTGTCTTACAGCTCTAATGTGCGGACGCGTTTCGAGCAATAGCAACAGCAACGACGACAGCGCCACAACAACACAACACAATCAATTTGTGTGAAAGTGTGCAAAAATATTACAAAATAATAAATTCGAAGACAAGCAAGAATTTGGCCCAAAAACGAAAACGCCAACATAAAAAGAGCGACAAGAAATATACAAATATTTGTTGTTATTGTTCGAGTTTTTTTTTTTTTTGTTATTATATTGTGTTGTAGTTGGCTGCACGGACAGCAGCAGCAGCAGTAGCAGTAGAAAGACGCAGAAAAAAAGTGAAATCGATTAATAAGCGCAATAGGCAGCAGCAGCAGCAACAACAAGACTTAGTGGAAAACAAATAAAAAGCAAGGAGCAGAGTTAAAAGTTATACACGGGCGAAGGAAAAAATCGCAACAGAGATTTAATTTTAATGTCGCAGTTAATTTGTCTGCTAGCAAGAAGCAGCAGCAACGGCAGAAACAACAACGACAACAGCACCAGCAGCAGCAGCAGCAGCTGAGGCAAAAGCTGAACGCAAAACAGAAAACAGAAAACAAAAAACGAAAACGAACAGCAAAGAAAAGCAAAGAACGTACGACGCAGCCGTCGCAGCCAGCTTCTCTGCTGTGTGCGTGTGTGTGTGAGTGTGCGTGGGTGCGAGCGAGGCAGCAGCAGCAATAGCAACAACAAAGCAGAACAGCAACGACGACGTCGACAACAATCTCAGCGACGGGCTGTTGTCGTTCTTTTTATTTTCGTTGGTTTTTTTATTTTGACACAATTCAAACAAACTCGAGCGTAAGCGGGAGCTTTGCACTTAAAGTTTGTTTCTAAGCTCGACTTTGTGTTTGCAGCTGCAGCGCTTGTGTGTCTTTGTGTGTGTGTGTGTGGGCGTCAACAGTCACTGGCAGTGGGCAGCTCCAAGAAGAACGCAAGACGCAGTTTTTTTTTTGTTGCCAGCCAAAAACTAAATCAATTTACTGTTGCTGCTGCTGCCGACTGCAACAACAACAAGAAGAACGAATAGCCCAAACACACAACAAAGCAGAAAAGGAGAAAAACAACAAGAAGAAGAAAGCAGCACAGCAATAGCAACGACAACAGCTGAAAACATATGATTTTTGTTTTTGTGCGCCTTGCGCTGCCCCTTCTACTGTATCCTCAGTCATAAACACAACAACAGCAGCAGAAAAACAAAAAAAAAATAAAAGAAAAGGTGAGCAGTGGAACGTCCGGAACTGGAACGAGGAAGCTTGCGTTGTTGTTGCTGCTGCTGTTGCTGCTGCTGCTGCTGTCCACCAATTCTCAACTGCTTCTTGACGTCGTAACAACAACGCCAGCAGAAGCAGCAGCGTCAAGTGGTAAGTTGTTGTTGCTATTGTGCTTCATAATTCTTCTTCTTTTTTATTTTTTGGCTACTTTTAACTGCGTTTCGTTGTGTTGACGCGCAAAACAAGCTCACGCACATATGTATATAAAAAAAAAAAAAGAACAAATGTAAATTTTATACAATTTATATTGTTTGTTTATTTGGTGTTCACTTTTCGAAACTATTTCAAGTACACACATGCATATATATGTACATGTTTATTTGTGTGTGTGTGTGTGTGGCCAACCTATGAAGGCATATAAGTAATTCGTGTGCTTGTGTGCGTGTGCAAATTACATATGTATGTGTGTATGCATTACACGATTTCATAATCTATTTGTCACATTTATGCATTATTCTCTTGTAAAGGCAGTGAATATTTTTGTTTTTGTTTAAGTTTTTTTTTTTTGTCTAAATTCGTTTTGTTTTCAAAAAATTCGTTCACACAGATACACACGCACATACGCATACACACACACACACACACATACACATATATAAATATAGTAGAGAAGCAAGCACTGCGCGTTAGACAGACAACGGACAGCGGAGTGAAACGCAACCGAATGAAACGAACTGATAGTGAAACACTTTGGCACAGTGGTACGCACATATGCATATATGTACACACGTTAACTTTGTGTTAGTTTGTTTTTTTGTTAATATCTGTGATAAATAACGCAGATTGATAAAGCAAATCATAAAATCCAAAATAAAATGTGTATACATGTACATGTTATATTTTACTAGTGTGTGTTTTGTGAGTTGAGGCATTTATTGTCAGTAAAAACTTAGTTAAGCGAACATCTAGGGCTTTCGTCATTCTGGCCCTTTAATGTTTAGATTTCCGCTCGAATGAAATGCCGAAATGAATCAACTGTTAAACATTTCAAATTATTGTCCATTTTGTTTGCCATTTCTTGACGCATTTGTGTCACTGTACACAATGCTCTTCATACTCGCGAGAGAGGCGACAAAAAGAGAAAGAGCATAAACACAACATCTCGTTGCAGCTGACCGTTTGTTCTGTTTGTTGTTGCTTCATTCTGGTTTGTATTTGTTTTTGTTTTTGTTTCTCTGCGTCTTGCTCTTGTTTTACTTATTTTGATAATTGCTTTCGAGCTGTCTTTGGGGGTCTTTGTTCCAAAATTATTAGCAGCAGCAACTAAAAATAAAGCAATTGATGAAGAAGCAGCAGAATAACAACGACGCAGCAAATGCATTGCAAATGACACCATTTTTTTTTTTTTTATTTATATATTTTCGATTTTATTTATACAAATCGTGCATGTCAACGTACAGCGGCCAGTTCATGACATTCTATTCAATTATGCTGTTTTCTGTTTTACTTTATATTAAAAAGTGCAAAGCGCAAAGATGCTGGCTCAATCTCTCGCCTCTTTTGCCCTCTCTGTCTCCCTCGCACTTGCCTGCCGTGAAATGTTTGAAAGTGACTGCAAAATGTTTGCCAAATATTTGAGTGAGTGCGAATGCAAAGAACTGAGTGCGCGCAAGTGAGTGCAAATGCAAGAGCAATATAAGAAAGTAAATATCAATGCACTCAATTTTGCCACTACGTGCACGAGTATTAGTATAATGCACATGTATTAGTGCACGTCTGGCTAGCAAAGCTTTAGAGTGCCCGGCAGCTTACGTTCGTGTGCTGCATACGTGATCTGAGAAGAGAAACAAAACCACTTGCTACGCGGGGTGATTTTTTTTACCAGACCCAAGTTACGTCTATGACTGAAGCCAGAACCACGTCGCTTGCAATGAAAATATTCCATTAGTACCTTTAATGTCTTAATATGCACTTACTTGCATACAAAATCGTACGTTTATCGATTGAAAGCTTTACCTTTATTCACTTGTTGCTCTCTTTTGGTTTTTCCTTATTACTTTATCATTAAAATTCTACGTAATTATCGACTGACGTTTAAAAACAAAGCTTTTAACTTCGATTAACAGTAATCATCATTTGCAATATGTACATATATAAACTGGCCTGCATATTACTGTTATACTGTAATACATTACCTCAATCCAGCCCAAGTATTCTTAAAGTTCATGTCACATACATACATACATACAACATACTTGTTATATTTTTTTCTGTAAAGTCTAACTGTTCTGCATTTCAACTGGTCACACTGCGTAATTTGTTATCAATCAATTGCGTACATAATATTGTTTTTCTTTCTTTGAAAATTGAATTTCAATTATTAATAACATTATTATTTTATCATTGTGCTTCTTGCTGTCTACAATTTCGTATATTGATTTTAAAATTACAGATTCTTAGCCCCTTACTTATTTCACAATTTGTCCAATGACGCACTTAGAATCCCCTTTCCAGGAACTGGGGAACAAGTGTTCATATAACGAACAACGAATTGCATGGTGTTGTACAAGGGCTGTTCATAATGTCTCTCTCTCTCTCTCTCTCTCTCTCTCTCTCTCTCTCTTTCTCTCCTCGCTCTTTTACTTGCACAGAATTGCGTGCGTTTTTGAAATGCTGTGTGCATGTGTATTTATAGTAACACCTGTTCACAAAAGTATGCTTGTATGTGTGTTGCGTTTTGTTGTGATTTGCTTTGTCTACCAAAAGCGCTTTGCGTAGATTTTGTCAAGTGGCAATGAACAGCATAAACAATAACACACACACACACACACACATACGCATGCACATGAGCTTTTTTCAGTATGGTGTCAGTGTGTATTTGGTTTTGCGTGCACAAAGAAATCGAACAAACGAACGAACGGAACCATTGGCTCAGATTGCTGACTAGCTGGCTTATTAACATTGACACACCAATTTACACACACACACACATACGTGGATTCACGCCTCACTCTTCACTCACACAGCTAAAGTTCGCACACAACGAACGAAGATTGTTGTTGCTTTTTTTTTCTGCCTATGGCAAAACAAAGACGAAATGCGTTGCGTTCGTTGTAGGTGTGGGGGGATTTGTTGAGCTGTGAGAAGGGGTAACTGTTGCTGCTGACTGCAGGCACACACATTCATACATACCTCTGTATGTGTAGCTGTGACATTGCCATTCAGTTGCTGTTGCTATTGTTATTGTTATTGTTGTCGCTACTGCTGCGCGTGTGCGCAAGTCAATTAAGGAATGCAACGTTTTGCGCCCTGTGCTAGTCTTCCCTACGCCTTCTCTCTCTCTCTCTCTCTCTCTCAGTCTCTTATTCTCTCCATCACTATGCTGCTTAAAACACAAAGAGCCACAACACACACAAACATATGTATTTAAACTCAAATCAACTCTGCTGTGCGTCATGCGCTTTGTGAAATAGTTTTTGGCTTAACCTTAACCCCTATTGTGGTGCGCAATAGTCTTTCTCTTAAATGTCGAACGCTGCATACCCCATTCAAATTTTTAAAATGTGTGTATGTATTTTGTTGTCTGGTCCGTAAACTGGTTTTTATTTTATGCAATATTATTACCCAATTGTTTGTAAATACATGTTTGCATAATTGTTTGTTTTCCCACATTTTTCAAAAACACAAAAAACATCTGTCATATGAATGAATTGCTCTCAATTTCGTTACGCCTTATTACTGGGCTTGGCCCTTAAGCCCCACATTACATACATACAGACATGATATTTTTTGCAAATGTATTTATTAGTTATGTGCATATATTATTTCACGATGTTGATCTTTGGCTTGTCGTTCATTATAACAAATACTCGTCATGTTCGCTTATCAAACAATCTGTTTCAATATGTGTGTAGGCTACAGTGCCAAGCTCCCAATGGGATAGGCAATTACAACTTAAGTGGTATGTGTGTGCATCAAAATGGGTTTAATTAATTTCCATGCAATGAAGTGAGATCAACGAAACTTTCTTAAATACCACTTTTTCGACTCGATTAGCTAGCAAAACGATAAGTGGCCAGCAAATCAGCTTAACTGACTGCTAAATGGCCAACAACAACTTGCCAAATTATAAACAATTTACAAGCACTTAAGCCTTTAACCTCTACAAGCTCTGGTTCTGTTCTGTGTGACAAACATGCACGTGGGCCGCATATGGGTTAACGTTACTCTCGCTATTATAGCATTCGTTGCGGACAGCTGTTGCTCGCTCCATCTCGCTCGCACTTGTTGGTCACCCTGAAAGCTTGGCTTTGCGTTTTGTTGTGTGCTTTTTTGTTGCCGTTGCTTTTGCTTTGTGCTTGTTTCGTTTCGTTTGTTGCTGTTGCTTCTGCTGGTGGTGGCCTCATGCCTCATGGTGATAACTACCGCTTGCTTAATGTACACACAAACACATGCATGTACATACATATGTATATATTTTACAGTAATAACAAAAGCAAATCACGTTACAAAAATTTGTTTACCAATTTGCTTAGATAGCCGTTATTATGTTATTGTTTTTTGCGTTTGCAATTTGTTATTTTCTTTGTTTATTAAAATTAATACATTTGTGTCCAATTGCGTGGTGCACACTGTTTTTGTATGTATGCGTGTGTATGGGTTATATTGCACTTAATTTACGCCCCATGGAATTGCTGTCGCCCCCTCGCATGTGTGTGCAAAAAGCAAGGCAAGAAAAAAAAGTTGAAAAACAAAAAAAAAACACGTAATGCGCTAATAAAACTTAAAAGGGGTGCGGGCTGTAGAGTGAGGCGGCGGGTGGGGCAGCGAGGAGAAGGGCCTGGCACGAGTGTGCAAAGATTAAAAGCATTTGATTGAGACAAAGCAAAAGCCATATACGCAACAGAATGGAATTGAAATGTTAGCGAGAGCGAGAGCGAGAGCACGAGTGTGTGTGTGTGTGTTTCGTTAATCTAAGAGAGAGAGAGCGCGCGCTTACAGTTTGTTTATTTATTTTGCTTTCTATTTTGCAGTTGACAACAGCTGGCAGCAAGACACATACGGAGGCTGCAGCGGCAGCGCAGTTGCCACACAGACAGACAGCCTGTCACCGTCATCATCTCCCATCTCCCATCCTCCAGAAGAGCGAGCGAACAAGCGGGCAACTTAACGAAACTCACTCTTCACACACTCAAGCACTTTGATTGAACGAAGCAGCTGAGACGGGCGGCAGCCGTCGCTCCTGCGCTTAGGGCAAGGCGATCTCTCGTATAATATGTCCGCGGACTCGCCACGCCGCCATCACAGCCATCATCATCATCATCATCATTCTGTTGGCGTTGGCGGGGGCGGCGGTGTCGGTGTGCGCGGCGGCATGGCCATGCCGGCCATTGTCCCGCCACAGGCAGTCAGCGATCGCTCCATATTGGACTCGGCCATTGGGTTTATCAATGATGTGACGCTGGTGCATCAGCCGGTGCAGGATCCCAAGGATACCATCACCTGGGCTCGTTTCGAGACGAGCGCCGATGTAAGCGATCCTCGCTTTGGCGATGACTGGGAACTGGAGGGCAATGCGGCGCCCCCCTTGCTGCTTATCCTCGGCTACGGCCTGGGCGTTCAGGTGTGGGCCATACCCGCCAACGGCGAAGCTGTCGAGGTGTTATCCTGGCGACATGGCGTTGTCACCGCACTTCGTGTTCTACCCACGCCGGCAACGGCGGCCACCGCACTCGATGACAATGGACGCGCCGATGAGCCAGTCGATGCCTTTGCCGAGAAGCGGCCACTTGTGGCCCTCGTCGATGGCGGCAGCGCTGCAGCCAGCAGTCTACTTAGCGGCGGCGGTGGCGGCGGAGGCCACATCTCTGGCGGCGGCTCGGGCTCGGCGGGCGGTGGCATTGGCAATATCTCGGCCGGCTCCTCGCACTTCAGTGCCGTCAATTTCGTTTCACTGAAGACGGGCGCCCAGGTGAAGACCATCAAATTCAAGAATGCCGTACTCGACATTCAAGCCAATCGCTCGGCGGTGGTCATTAGCTTCCACGAGCGTCTGGCGGTGTTTGATGCCCGCACACTGGAGGATCGCCTAACCATAACCACCTGCTTTCCCAGTCCAGGGTGAGTTAAGCCCAATTATATATGGAGTATTTTCCAGTAAGCTTTAAGCTTGATTCCAGAGCTTTGACTCTTTGTGGGGCAATGACAATTGCTGAAAGTTAACCTTAAGCTTTTTATTGTTTGATCTGTTTTACAAGTTTCAGTCGCACTTTTCGCTCGGTTGCTATTTTTTAATTCACCAGTTTTGTGATGCTGCATTAGCAGCTTTAAAAGTATATGAAAGCTTTCCGTATGAATCCTTGAGCAGCTGAATGAAGCGATGACTTAGCACTTACAGCTCCTCTTAAATTAGTTGGTGTTGAGTTAATGCTTAAAGCTCCTCTTAAATGATTAAGTGTTGACTTAATGCTAAAAGCTCCTCTCAAATGATTAAGTGTTGACTTAATGCTTAAAACTCCTCTTAAATGATTAAGTGTTGGCTTTAGGCTTAAAGCTCCTCTTAAAGACTTGACTTTCTTTCGGTAGCTGTAACTTAAGTGATGTGTGTGCATATGATAGAGCTTTAACGGCTCTCCACTTGAATCGAGATTATTTCTAGTTCTTTTCAAACTTTCAACAGCTTAGCATGCATAGGAAAGCTTTGAGTTCAAATATGCTTAAAGCTCATAGAAAAGCTTTCTCTTTTAGATATTTCTTATTTGCTCGAAGATTAATTAAAGTGGTAAAACTAGTTTAAGACTCTTTACTTTGAAAAATGATTAAATCGAGTCGTTTTATCTTAACATTCCGCAGCATCAACCCAAATCCCATAGCGCTCGGTCCACGCTGGCTGGCGTATGCGGAGCACAAGCTGCTCCACTCGAAGCGCAGCGGGGGCGGCTGCGATGGCGAGGGCGTGCCCAGCTATACGGCAACGGTGCTAAATGCAGCCAAATCCTTTGGCAAGGGTCTGCGCGAGCTGGGCGAACAGGTCGCCGCCGGCCTGACCGGCACCAGTGCCGGCAGCGGCAACAGCTCCAAGAGCAGCAGCTTCGACTCGGCTACGGGCGGCGTCGATGCCAAGCAATCGGGCGTGGTGACCATTATAGATGTGAAGGTGAGTGCCTGACTTGGATATAGCTTCTAATATATGTGTTAATGCTAATGGCTTGTTTATCGACAGCATCCCATTAAGGATTATAGTCCGACGACGGGGGCGCCGCTCGGCTTGACGGGCGCCCATGCGGGCGGGGATCCAATTGTTGCCCACTTTGTGGCGCACAGCGAGGCGCTGGTGGCCATGGAATTCGATAGCTCTGGCATGCTGCTGCTGACAGCGGATCGTCGCGGCCATGATTTCCATGTGTTTCGCATACAGCCGCATCCGGTGGGCTCCAGTTTGGCTGCAGTGCATCATCTGTATGTGCTGCATCGCGGCGATACCAGCGCCAAGGTGCAGCATATTGCCTTCTCGCTGGACTCACGCTGGGCAGCCGTCTCCACGCTCCGCGGCACCACCCATGTCTTCCCCATAACGCCCTACGGCGGCGCCATGGGCGTTCGCACCCACACCTCACTGCATGTGGTCAATAAGCTGTCGCGTTTTCATCGCAGCGCCGGCCTGGGCGCCGACGGCCGCTCCAGCTCGCCCATATCGCACTCGGAGAGCACCACGTTTGTGCAGTCGCTGCAGCCGTATCATAATCCCACATTGCCGCCATTTCCACGACCCGCTGTCGTCCAGCCGCTGGCACAGCTGCGTCAGCCGTTTGTCCTGGGATCGCCGCCGGGCAGCACAACGCTGGGCGGCGTCAGCGGTGGGTCGGGCAGCAGCAGCTCGGGCGGCGGCGTTGGCTCGCATCAGCGCCAGCGTTTGTCCTCGCTATCGGATGATTGCGGTAAACCGTTGAGCGTTTGCGCCACCTTTGCCAAGTCGCGCTCCTGGCTGCTGGAGCCGCCGACAGCGCCGCGTGAGGCGCCGCATCGCGTCCAGCGCAAGGCAGTCGATTCGCTCTTCGTTATGGCCGGCCATGGAGCGCTCATACAGTACGATCTGGACACGAAGTTAGCCTCAAGTAAGTTTGGATCAATTTGTAGCTTCATCAATTTGTGGGCTCACATGTTTTGTGCCTTCCAGATGTTGCCAAAGAGAAGATTTGTGATGATACGCCCATTGAGTTGGAGGTGGAGGCCAAGGCGCAGTGGAATCTGGGCCGACGCAAGGATGGATCTCAAGAAATTATACCACCGCTAGCGCTGGACAATTGGCTGATCAAAGATCGACATGCCAGCCTGCTGATGGACAGCGCCCATCAGTTCGATGAGCCCGACGAGCGCGCCGAGAGCTGGTTGGCCCAGGTCGAGATTATCACGCACGCCGGTCCACATCGCCGGCTCTGGATGGGGCCGCAGTTTGTTTTCAAGAATTATAATACGCCCAGCGGGTAAGCAAGGAGCGACAGCCAAATGATGAACCCATAAATACTCTAACCTAGTGGACCTGTTGGCAAAAATCTTCTTAAGCTTGTTAGCCATACGATGTAATATTCTGATTAGGATTGCGATTGCTTAATTATATATCGAAAAGACAGGAACTCATTTATGAATTTAATGTAATATTTAGATTAGGATTGCGATTGTCAAATTATATATTGATCAGACAAGGACTCTTTGTCCTTCTTCAAGGTACAGTTAATTTGCGTCCATTGTTCCCATGTCAGCTTTACGATATAGGTATCCGATCTGTTTGATTTTTTACATAAGCATCACCTGTAACAAAATGAAGCTCAGCTCTCTACATTTGGCAAATTTGGTATGTGGGAACTCGTATACCTCAGACGGAGTAAGAACCTACCAAGGCTGGGGGGCCAAATCTCTTGAGAATCGAATAATCAAATCAATTGTACAAAATTTAATCTTATTTCGTCAATGTTAGCTATGAATACATATATATGCAATATTATAATTATCCAATCACAACAGGACATGAGAAATGTAGACTAAACAAGCTGGGCCTTAAGTCTATTTTAAGAAGCTTTCGGCTTTATCAGTCAGGTCTGCAAACACGCTTCAAGCTTTAACCTGTTGAGAATTTTAACGCTTTAAGCTAAGAAAAACAATCAAAAACAAAGTCCACTTTTTGAGACAAACCTTTATTTACATTCCAACTGATTGTCATATTAACTTTGCAGCTCCAATTTGAACCACGTGGACGCGGAGGCCGTGGAAATAGGCGTTACCAAGACGACGAGCACATCGCTGCCATCAACGGCAGCCGCTGCATCGGCCGCCTCATTGACGCCCAGCGGTGCCATCATTGCCGCCGTGGAGCGTTCCAGTCCATTGAACATGCCGCTGGGCGCAGCGGCCGGGCTTGGTGCCACTGTCGCCACCACGGGACGTGCCGGCGTGCCCGTGCTCATCGAATCCGGTTCATATAGTGAGTGCCTGCCATTTAATTGCGCTGTGCATTTATCTAAAATTGTCTTTGCTTTGTTCCCTGTTGCCGCTGCTGCTGCTGCTGGTGCTGGTGTTGCAGGCAGCATTGAGCAGAGCCCCAAACTGATGGATCGCTTTCGTCACGGGCACTTGGACTCGGATTATGGGCACGGCGATATGCGCCTAAAGGAGGATCTGGCCGATGCCATGCGGGAGTCGCCCTCAACGGCGGCAGCACGTCGCGAGATCGGTAAGTCCCTATAGAAAAAAAACAGTTCCCAAGCGTATTCAATGCCATATTTATTGTTCAATTGAATCCTTGTTCTGTGCACATATATACCCCAAAGATATAGCCTAAACTGAATGTATCTGAAGATTGTTTGTGACGGTGTTCAAAAGTGATTCGATTAAGTGTTTAGAGTATTTTGTTACTAACTTAAATAATAATCATTTAAGTGTCTCAAAATTCGCTTGGGCAATCGAAGGGCATTTTCTATGCAAAACTAAACAGATAGAAAAAGTTCCAGTTTCTTTTAAGCCGGAATTCCATTCTTTTTGTTTTAATATGAACTTAACTTAAACCTTGTATATTCGATATGAACACAAAAAGATAAAAAAAAAGGTCTTATACAAAATTACTATTTAGATAATTGATAATAAATCAAATTAATTCGGGCTTTCTACTAAATGAATACAACAAAATAACAATAATAAACTTGATATCTTGCTAGTTCCGATTTCATAGCGAGCACTAGACACAATTTTAAGTGTTGCATAAAAAAAGCTTTAAACACAAATCACTTTTAAACACTACTATTAATCGATTAATATCAAGATTCGATAACTTTTTAAACTGTTCTTAAGTTTGACGTTTGAAAAAATATCTTTAAATTCGGTGCCTGTTTTCATGTTTGTTACCGCTTTGATTAGTTTTTCAAATTTTTGTCTTAAACAAATCATAATTTGAACGCTTTATGGAAAATTTGTGATTGAATTTGGTGGAAAAGAAAACACCACGAAATTGGCATTGGTTTCTTTTTTTAAGTTGTGTAACGCGGCGGCAATTGCAGTTATTTAAATGTTTTACCCAGAAATTATGCATTAACTAGTTCCCGAGCATTACTTTTTCCGATCTGTCCCCAAATCAAGTCCAAATAAAGCTCATCAACAAGCCCTCAACTATTCATTTCCACATCAGAAGACTTCTCCATTCATTGTGTGTGTGTGTATGTGTGTGACTGATGTTTGTGTGTGTATGTGTATGTGTATGTGTGTATATGTATGTGTGTGTGTGGTTTTTGCTTCATCATATTTTCAAATATATTCCAATCATAACTTTCGCGCAAACTCTACAAAAACTCAAATCAAAACAAAAATCAAGTTTTTTGATTGACAAAATGTGTTCTTTTTTCTAAAAATAAAATATAGACTTTTATAAATCTTGTTTTGTTAATTAAAATCATCGCTTGGAACCGAATTTATCGAATCGAGCAATCAAATATGTTGTGCTTTGTTTTTGTTTTTTTTTTTGTTTTTTCGATGTATTTTGTGCAATTTGCAACACTGGTTAAGGCTCAATCTGAGCCTAGCTTTTGAACATTCTTGTATTAATACTTAATTTTGTTAAACATTTTAATCAATATTCTAATAATATGAACTAAATTTAAGCTAACCAAAACATTTTTATCACAGCTGAAATGAAATTGAAAATATGTGAACTTTTCCACCCAACCAAAGCAGAAACACACACGCGCACCGAAACACACACACACACACACACACACAGACACACACACACACACACACACACACACGCACACATACAACAGTTGGCTTCAATTCTATAACTCTGGCATATTCTCTAGCTGATTCACCTTCGCACTATTTCTCCGTCTACTTTCCTTTCTGTTGTATGACTCTCCACCCTCTCCTTCCATCTCCTTCCAACCCCCCCCCCCCCCTGTTCTTCTCTGTCAGCAAGAACCCCCCAAAAAAAAAAAACGTAAAAATTCCCAACTGCAATTGCGCTTAGCCCAATACTGCAGGCAGGCTGTTTCTTCTTTCTTGTGCGCCTGCTGCTGCTGCTTCTTCTTCTTCTTCTTCTTCTACATCATCTTGGTCTGCTTCTTCTTCTTCAACTACACCCGCTTTAAACGCTTCACTTTTTATTGGGCTTTTCACCACGTTTAATGCTTTCGTCGAGTTTGCAAAAAAGAAAAACAATTTAACGACGCGTGCGAGTGAAACAGTGAGTGAGTGAAAGAGTGAGAGAGAGAGAGAGAGAGAGAGAGCGTGCGTGCGAGCGAGTGGAGGAGAGAAAGAGACAGAGAACAGTTGAGAAGAAAGAGCACATGAAGAACTCCATGAATTCTTGAATAAAAAGCCAAAGCCATATAATTTCGTTTAACTTGAAAAGAAGAATAAACATATATATATATATATAAAAATATATATATATATAAAAGTATATGAAAATTGTTGAAAATTCGAAAAAATAATTTGCATTTCCTTATTATTTTCGTTTAATTATTAATTTTGCTGTTTTCCAAAAAGCGCTTTTACTTTTTACGCTTCAAAAAACAAAAACTCACTCAAAAAAAAAAAACACACACTTGTAAAAAACCGTCAAAAAATATATTTAAAAAAAAAAAAAACGATAATTTAGTAGCAAACATTTTTCACTCAGCAAAAAATACATAAAAAAAAGAAAACAAAAAATATGTATGTTTTTTTAAATCATTTGCATTTAGCTTGATGCGTTTTTTATGCTGTTTGCATTTTCAAGTTTTTTCTCGTTTTTCTGTTTCGTTAACGCTTACTAAGAACAAGAGACAATACATATATATATATATATATACATATATATATGTATGTTGAATATATACACATGCATATGGAAAATGTAAATTGAGAAAAATGTTGCACAGGTTTTTGTGTGTTTTTTTTTCTTTCGCTGATTTTTTGATATGGCAAACGCGCTTTTCTCATAATTTGTTTTCTCTTCTCTTCTCTTCTCTGTTCTGTGCGCCTCGTAACGAACCACACCCTGCCTCGCCGCGACCCTCTTGCCTCGTCAGGCCTAGGGCAGCGCGTCGCCAATGTTGCCACCGAGGCGGCAACATCAGCAACATCAGCAGCAGTAGCAGCAACAGTTGCCACGGCAACAGCCACAGCTGGCGACAATGCCTGCTACTACGATGCGCTCGCGGAGCACGAGGCGGACGGAGATGAGGAGTCGCCAGCAGGTGTCCTGCCCCAGGAGCTGGCACACAGCGCGGCCGCCATCTCGGCGCTGGCCAGCGTGCTGCCCAACATATGCAGCTACGAGGTGACTGCAGCGGGCACAACAAAAGCAGCAGCTCCTCCAGCAACAACGCCGCGCATTGAGAAAATTGTTAATCCCCTTGGGACCGTCACGGACGTGCATGCGGGCATCAGCGGGGAGCTGCAAACGGATATGCTGGACGAGGTGGTCGGGCAGCTGGCGGCGGAGGATTGTGTCATACACGAGAACTGCGATGAGGCGCTCTTCCGGCCCGTGGTTGCCATATTCTGTGATGAGCTTGCCGAGCAGCGACGCCACGAGCAGCAGCTCCAGCGGCAGCGCGAGCAGCAGGCGGAGGCAGCGGCCGCCGTGGCAGCGGGCGGGGGCATCAGCCCTGGGCAGCATCAGCAGCAGCTGGATGACCACAACAAGCCGCCCGTGGTGCTGGCCAATAAGCTGATTGTGCCCGTCATAGCCAAGGAAATGGACGAGGTGATCACGCAAAAGGAGAAGCAACAGAAATCATTGAAATCTCAGGCGGCGGCCGAGGATGCGGCGCAGGCGCTGCGCTTTGCCGAGCTTTCGCATCTCAATAAGCCGGCGAGGGGCAACATCAAAGCGACAACAACTGCCAAAACTGCCAGCCAGCTGAAGCCAACAACAACAACAACAGCTGCAACACCAACAACAGCAACAACAGCAACAACAACTGCCATCAGCGAGGATGAGCAGCTCGATGATGAGCTGCAGACATCGATTAGCTCCACGCTGTCCCTTAAAACCCAAAGCAACAAAAAGTCCAAAGCGGCCAAGCACAAGGCTAACAAAGCAGCAGCAAGCAACACGCAACAACAACAACAACAGAGCAACAAGAAAGACAAAAAACAGGCAGCTGCAGATCAGCAGCAGGAGGAGGAACAGGTGAAGAAGGAGGAGGAGCTGAAGCCGGAGGCAGAGCGGGAGCTTAAGCAACAGCTAAAGCCAGAGCAAAGCGTTGAGAAGAAGCCGGAGCCGAAGCTGGACCAGAAACCGGAGCAGCTGGCCAAGCTGGCTAAGCCGGAGCCGGAACAGGAGACAGATTATGCGGATGGGCTGCTGGCCAAGAGAGCAGACATAGCAGCTGTTATGGTAAGCAGCGCCAGTGCACAGGGTCTGGATTTGCATGTGGAAACTGAACAGGAGCAGCAGCAGGAGCCGGATCAGGAGCCAGAAAGCAAGTCGCCCAAGCAAGCCAAGAGCAAGTGCAGCAAGAATATGCCCAAGGCCAAGGAGCACAATGCCAGCCAATATCAGGTGAAGGTGCTGGAGCTGAAGCAGCCGGGCAGCGCCTGGAAAACTGTCGAACAGCAGGCGGCAACAGCCGGAAATGATTTTCCCAGCTTGAGCCTGGCCAAAAAGTCGGAGAAACTGCTGCCAGGTCTGCTGACGCCGCAGCAGGAGCCGCCGGCGCGGCAAGCGAACAATTTTGATGATTTTCTGCTGAGCGTATTGCGACCGCTGGAAACGTTGCCGCCGTTGCCCGCGCTCGAGCCGCTCCAGATGCTCGACGAGCAGCTGTCGCAGCCGGCGGATGGAGCAGCAGCTGGATCAGCTGAAGCTGGCGCTGCCACAGCAGCCGAGAGTCTGATCAATTTTGAGAGCCCGCTGCTTGAGAATGCGGCTATGCCGCGCAAGATTACGCCGCCGCCGCGTGGCTTCACCGAACAGAACCTGATCCTGGCCCTGTGCGGCTCGCTGCACTATGAGCATGAATACGCACAGCTGTTGGCGGCCAAGGCCAAGGCGAAGACTGGCGAGCCGCGCACAGATCTGGCCATGCACAAATCTAACAGCTCATCCGGCTCCGAGGAGCTGCTCTTCATGGAGGAGCCCAAAAAGCTGAGCAAGAAGCACAAGCGCAACAAGCAGCAGCAGCAGCAACAAGCCGCAGCAGCTGCAGCTGCAGCCGCCGCCGCAGTCGACGATGAGGAGCTGCGTCCATTGATCAGCATCAGCATGTGCGACTCGCAGCTGGAGAAGCAGCAGCAGCTGCCGGAGAAGCAGCAATTGCAATTGGATTTCGATATGGAGCAAAGGGATGAGGAAGATGATGCCGATGCAGATGCTGATGCAGATGGTGACGATGAAGATGGCGATGCTGATGCTGATGCTGATGCTGATGTCGATGTCGATCCTGATGTCGATGCTCAGAATAGAACACTGCCCGATGATGATTTGCTGCATTTTGGCAGCAGCGCGACGGCACCGCACTCCGGCACCACCACGGACAGCGAGGGTCCTGTGCCGGCCACCACATCCGATGACAATATCATCTATGGCACAAGTCTGGCAACGGCCGCCCATGCCAAGCTGAAGACCAAAAAGCTGGAGCACAAGATCAATTTGATTGCGGCCATTGAGGCGGCCACCTCCTCGTCCACGTCCTCCGCGGAGGAGAGCAGCGTCGAGACGACAACAACATCAACAGCTGCAGCAGCGGGAACAGCAACAACTGCATCTGCAGCTGCAACATGTGTGGCAGCAACTGAAGCAGCTGGGACAGCGGATCTGCTGGGTATGGCAACGCCGCCCGTCTCTGCCGCAAGTGTTGCTGCTACAAATAACACATCACTGGGCGTTGGCGTTGGCGTGGGCGTGCCCGTTACGGGCCAGCCGAGTGCCACAAAGAAGAAGACGAAGCGTCGCAAGAGATAAGAATTAGCAATATGTTTGTTGTGCGTGTTCAGTCTCGTGGTGCTCTGGCATTTATACGCCGATCCCGCAACGCCAAATACGGCCAGGCAACAACAGCAGCAGCAGCAACAACAACAACAACAACAGCAACAACAACAACAAGAACAGCAGCAGCAGCAGGAGCTGATGTCGCTGCCGCAGGAGGAGCAACGGTTGTTGCCGAGCAGCGCCAAATAGCGCAACAAACATTCGCGTTACACACACACACACACACACACAGACACGCACTCCAACTGTGCAAACCCTCCCACTCACGCCCACCCAACGAGGACAACAACAACAACAAGAACTTTCTTAGCACCTAAGTAAATAGCAAAAGCCCTCTCCACACACACACACACACACAACTCTCTCTCTCTCACTCTCTACACATACACACACATATAGCCCAATTTCTAAAAGTGTGCAAAAACATAAAAAAAATTTTAAAAATACTAAAAACATACATAAAAAAAAAACAATGTGATTATTGACAAAAAAAAAATACAAAAAAAACGCGTTTAAATTTACAAAAAAAAAAAAATCTTTAAAAAATTATGCTAACAATTTCTAAGTGCAACAGTTATATTATTAGCAATAAAAAAAACTCAATATATATATACACACACACACATATATATATATATATTTATGCATATACATAACTGTATAAGAGAATTATGCAAAACAAAAAATTTAAAAAAAAAAAAAAACATAAAACTCAAAATGCTCTAAATTTTAAAAATGTATATAAAACACAAAATTTGACAAGAAAATTATAAATTGTAAAAAAAAAAAACTGATTGCTCACACACACAGACACACACACACACACACACACACGCAAACTAGAGACCCAGCTTAAAATACTGTAAAAAAAAAACAAATAAGAACTGTCCAATGCCACAATCTTTGTACAAGCTCTGTGTAATCCGCTGCAGCAGCGCCTGTGCAGCTGCATGCATATACGAACACACACACACACACACACACACACACACACACAGACACAAACGCACACAGAGCAGAGCTGAGAACAGCTTCGTTCTCTTAATTTAGTTGCTGCGCGCATGTTCAACTGTGCGGCTGTGCGCGCAGTTGTGGGAGAAGCTCTGCGCAGCTGCAGCCGCATTTGCACAGAGTACAAGAGCTGCTTTCGTTAAGTTTTTATAACGCCAGCCAACAACAACTACACACACAAACCTTCTTTCCCAAACCAAAAGCTCTCAAAAAAAAAAAAAATGAACGAAAAAAAAAAAAAAAAAAAAAAAAAAAAAACTCAACTTGTTACAATTTTGGCGCTTCGTTTAAAATACTTCTTTTTTTTTTATGACTTTTAGTGTGTTAATTTATTTTTTAATTGAGTAAAATATTTGAAAAATATGAAATATGCCCGTTTATTATAAGAATTTTGCGTTTTCAATTGTAAAAGAACTTTGGCAAAGCTTTTGAAATATTATAAATCAAAGAACAACAACAACAAAATAGTTTTCTGTACATATAACTTGCAGTATTTATGATTTTCAATTGACGAAAAGGCAAAAAATGCAAAAAAAAAAATGAACATTGAGGAAAAAAAATCGAACTAAAAATTAATTAAATTAAATATGTATAATTAAATAAATGCAATTTTAGTTAAAACTACCATAAAAATGTCGGCTCTTTTATTGCAAAGAAATACCCTGTAATAAATGCAAGAAAGAAGCATTGGAAATAGCCCACGCTTCTTAACTAAACTTAGCTTCCAGTGTGACCATACTCTTTAAATTTGTTATAGATTCTAATTTTACCCGATTATATGACTAACATATCATATAGAAACTATGCAATCTAGCCTACGAAATTGTATAGCTTCTTAAATAGAAGTACGGACCTCTCAGTGTGACCGTACGCTATAAATTTGGTGTAGATTCTTCTATTTACCCGATCGCTTGACTATATCATATAGATATCTTAAAGAAAAGCCATTATCCGGCAACAGACCGGCTGAGGTCATCTCCGAAACTCAATATAGCACTATTTCGGCTCTGCACACCCATTGAACTCGGGCTCTATAAGGGCTGGCGAGTCGAAATTTGGTATGTGGGCTTATCTAAGCCAGATACATGTAAATTTTTCGCAACAAATTGTCGCTGTGCCTTAAATAGCATTATATCAATTGTTAATATATCATTATTAAATGCATTTCTCTTTTATATAGGCAACATTTTTGGCATTGATCAAATGGATGGACTGGCCAACAACAACAACAACAGCAACAACAATAACAACAACACGATTGTAACAACAACAACAACAACAACTGGAACAACAACAGCAACCAGCAAGGGTAGCAACAAGTCGCAAAAGCTCAACAACACGCTGAGCAACAATCCCAATGCAAATGCCGCACAGGAGCAGCAAATGGATGTGGAGCCCATGAGCACCACACCGCCCCCAACAACAACAACAACAGAAGCAAAAGAAACAACAGAAACAGCAGCAACAGCTGTGGCAGGAACTGGCAACCCGTTGCCGCCTGCGCTGCCAACTAAACCAGTGTGCAACAATACCGCAGCGGTGGGCATCGATGGCGAACTTGCCACAGTGGTGAACATCGATGTGTTCGACGATCAGCTGAGCCTGAGCAGCATCAGCACCAACAGTCGCCTCTCGCTGGAGGGGCCGCCGTCGCAGTCGTCGCCGCCGCTGAGCCTCAGCAACGGGCTGATGGAGACGAATCTAATGCATTTCAGTGAAAGCGCCGCGCTCGTCTCCATCGACGGCTATGGCGCCGGGCCGTCGGATGCCACGGACACAGATGGCATACCCAATTTGTGAGAGTTAATCCAGCGGCCGTCGGCGGTGCGTTTCGTGCAACGTGCCACGCTGATCGGTGAGAATTTCAACTTGCGTCGCATTTGTGCGCAACTGTTCAATGCGCGGCCGATGTTGGCGGCAGCTGTTGGCGGCGGCAGCGGCGCCGTCGCCGCAGGCGATGCTGCAGCCGACAAGTCCTTAAAGAAGCCTTCTTAATTCCTATCTAAATAACTACCCCATAAAAAAAAAAACAGAAAATCAAAAAAAAAAAAACACCCTGTGTAAGGTGCTAGTTTTATCATTTCTATGTTAAGTATCCAAGCATACGCGCGGGCAAGTGTCACTCAAGCATAGGATAAATCATAAGCTTAGGCAGTGTTGTGTAACTGTGCAAAGAGAGCTTTTATTATGTTGTGTGGCACATTAGTAAGCTACAGCTGCTGCAATTCTCATTTCATAAAGCTCAACTCAAGCTTAAAGCTCTGCTTGGACTTGCATTAACAGCTCTAGGGGCACATTAATGATTTGCAAAAGCTTGGGCCAAGGGCGTTGTCTATAAAGCTCACTTCAAGTTCAAAGCCTCTGCAAATAATCAAAAGTTCGATTGCTTGAAAAGCTGCGTTTTCACTTAATCTATCGGAAAAAGCTCATTAAAAGCTTGCTGCTTAAATTTATAGAGCTTTCATATGTTTTAAGGATTGAGAAATTATTTTAACAAGGCGCTTATTCTTTTAGTGATATGGAGGAAATATCCACTTTACAAAACCAAAAGAAGGTTTTTCTTTAGGATCATTGCATGCAATAGAAATAATGCTCACGGCAGGCTAAACTAACTTTACACCTTACAACACTGTTTGCAGCTACTTAAATGCACTTGTTTTTTACAACACTAAAAGCACGATGCAACAGGCTTTGAAAGCACATTAAAAGCTGCTATTGAGCTTTGGCGAACGATTAATCCTGCGATTAAGTGACATCTTGCAGCCCGTGTCTGTTCATTTATCAAAATGCATTACTTAGTTCAATTAGTTTTCGTTTATTTTTTCAAATTTGTTTTTTTTTTATTTTTTTTTGAATTATTCTCAACTATTTTATCAGCATATAAATAATTGTTAACAAAACGCATAGCAAAAAGAAAGCCATAAAAAATGCAGAAAGCATAAAGTGTTAAGAAAAAAAAAAAAGGAAAAATATGCCCAAAAAAACACATTTAAATCAATATATAGATCAGATCAGACCTCAGCTGAATGCCGTGATATTTAAAATAAAATTTAAACAAAACAAAAATAACAGATGCAACAAAATTAAAACGTAATAACAAAGAAAGTACACAAAAGAGAAGAAACAATAATATAATATATGAAAAGTAATATATAAAAATATAATATTAAACAAATGAAGAAAATATTGAAAAAAGCGTAAGAAACGCGGTAAAACTATTAAACTTAAATACTAAAACTTAAATATGTACTAAATACCTATTATATGTCTATATACTATATGCATATGTATATATATATATATATTTGTAGTATATATATATATATATATACTTCCATAACTTCTGTGTAAACGTGTGGACATGTTGAAAGCTAACCTTAACATTAATTTTTGTTTTCAATTCTTTTTCTTTAATATGATTTTAACAAACATATTTTTTAAGATCTAAAGTCAAACAATTTTTGTACACATTTTTTATGCATGTCTAGCGAAAAAAACGAAAACCGAAAAAAATTACAAAAAAGTCAGTTCAAATCTTAAAATTTCCATTCCGATAACAAAAATGTTTCACAATCCAAAACGAACCATTTAAAAAAAAAAACATATCCATATACAACAAAATGATAACAAAATATATATATAAAATGATTATAGAATTGATACTGAACCCAGATCCAAAAACTGATCCATAAAAACCATGAAAGAAGCATAAAGAAGAAGCAATGAAAGAAAGATCTGTTTAAAAATCAAGCATAAAATAATCATAGAATCATATAAATATATATGTATACAGATATTTTTTGTATATATTCAGAGAATAAGATACGTAATACACAAACTATATATATATATATATATGTATATGTATATGTATACTACGTATCTTATCTATATATAGTATAGTATAATATATATATATATATATATTTAGATATGAGCATTACTGCAAAGAAAGAAACTTTAAGCCCCTTCCTGATCCACCAAGATATAAAAAAAAAAAAAAAACAACAAATAAACCAAAAAAAAAAAAAAAAAAAACATATATAGTTCTATATGCGCTTTGGACAACTGCTGGACAGGAACTTCAGAAAACCAAGAGAGTAGAGAGTCATAGAGAATGAGTGAGAAAACGGAGACAGACCGAGAGAGAGAGAGAGAGAGAGAGAGAGAGAGAGAGAGAGAGAGAGAGAGAGAATAGAGAAACACAACAAAATATATATAATATTATAATAATTATATACTTTACATAAAAATATTATTAATTATATTCTTTACATGCATTCTATTTGATCTATATATATATATATCTATATATATGCCTATGTCTATATAGATTTCGGTGCTCAACTGACTGAACTTTCGATCAGTAGTACTTTATTTTTTTTATGTTTTTATTCCGGCAATAGAGCACACACACACACACACACACACACACATACATATACATATATTATGAGTGGAACTTCCACTGTGTGCATTTCTTAAACAAAAATACAAAAAATACAAAATATATTAATAATATTTTCTTTATGTCGAATTTCTCTGAAAACAATTCTATAAGGAAATAAATACTTAGTAAAACTTCTATATTATATAAAAAAAAAATATGGTAAATGCGTTTTCTTATCTAGGAATATAATACTATACTATACCATATATACTCTTTTTTGCTCAAATGAGCTGGCTCAAATGGGAACTAGTTAACTGCTCTTATTGTGAACTGAACCAGTTCCTCAAATAAAAGTGCAGCTCATAAGTAGATATACTTTTATTGTATTCAAAGCTTATAACTGAACTGAACTGGTTCCAATTTGAACTACCTCATTTACTTATTGTGAACCGAACTAGTTCCGCAAATAGCAAAGCAGCCCAAACCAAAATAAACTCAACACGTCAATTTTGAAGCTTGTCACAATTGTGACATTAAAAATTCGAAAACAATTCAAAATTGTGAATTCAATTGAATCGTTTCTAAGTTTTCCACACGTTATCTTCAGCATTTTGCCAGCAGTGTAAAAGCTTTGCCGCAGTCAAGCGTACGTGAGCTTTGGCCAGGGAGTATCACGTCTAAAGCTCTTTGAAAATAAGCTTTACAGTGCTGGCCAGAAATATAGCAACACTTTGGCGTTGATCGTGGATGAAACATATGCAAATTTCTTGAATTGAAACCCATTTTGGGCGGTAATCGAAACTGATCCCCGCCCCCGGCCCTCCTCCGGGATCTCGCACCAAAGAGCTCTTGAGTTGTGTCACATGAAGCGATCGTTAAGTTTCAGGGTTAAGTAATGCTCCCCCTGCCCCATCAATTGACCAGCTGCGGCCACAAGCACTGCAAATCGGCTCTTATCAATGGTATTTCAGTTTTTTATCATTTTTTTGTAGGCTGCCTTTTGGCTTTGGGTCTTTGCAATGAGCACCTCATGTGATTAGGCAACAGCTGCCCCACTCTACCTGCCCCCAGCACCCCCATTCCGCGTTATTGGTGGCAAATCTTATCAGCTATGGGCTTTACGATTAGTTGACCAATGTCAATATGAAGTACAATTGGTCACATTGTTGCCGGCTAATAATAAAGTGATAAGTGTGCGCGGCTCTTTTAGGGTCCACGTAATCCCCATCGAGCTGAACTTATTTGCATTTCCTTTTTCTTTAATATGCCACATTTTTCAAGATTCCGACGTCGAGCTTTGCATGCATATGCTTAGAATGAGAAAATACCAAAAGGGATCGTCGATCCTTATAAGAAAACTAGGAAGATTATTAGGAACAATCGTAAAGAGGTTACAAAAAAGGTTTAAGATATTATTTTGGATACTTTTCTTGAGGTCTCAACGTGAAGAAAGTCTCAAGAAAAATATAAATGGGCTTTTAATGTGTTTAATCTTGCAATAAAAAATATATTTTTTTAAAAAACTACTCAAAATTATTTTAAAATAATTTATGTTTATATACATATATCCGAAAAATACATATGCTTTCTTAATAAACATTCCTTGTTCTAAATTATGATTGATTATAAAATAAATTCTAATTTTTCTCAATATTTTTTAATATTCTACGTATGTTTCTGGATGCCGGGAAGGCCGCGTAATCTCCATTGAGAGCTCTGTCCTCGCGTATGATGTCATTTTATGATAGTTTTTTTTCGTGTACCGAAAACGCATCTGAACTCATCTATTGCCATGACAAATTGCATGTTCTAAGATAAAATAGATATATGTTTATATCTGAACACACGCAAGTGTGTGTGTGTGTGTGTGTGTGTGTGTGCGTGTGTGTGTGTGTGTGAGCAATTCTAATAACATAGTTCGTTTATCACGCTCTTATCAAATTATGGTCATGGTTAGATATGTGCCTTTTTTTCTGGCAATTACGTAGGCCTCTCACAAACTTGGATGGTAAAAAACTTTTGCGTCAATGTTGCGTTTATACTCGTATACCCTGTACCCTGTAAAAGAAAGGATATAATGTTTTTATCCCAATATTTGTACAAGCAGCAGCAAGTATCTCCGACCCCATAAAAGTATACTATTATATATTCTTGATCAGGATGACGAGCTGAGTCGAGTACTAAAGAGCTGGAGACTTTAAATTTGAAATTTATATTCTTCTATATCATGCACAGTAAAAAATTTGTTTTCGATATCTTCCGCTTTTCAATAATATCGATAATTATCGATCACTTTTATCTTAACCTCATTGAAAGCATCTCCAATTCCCACAAAGTAGAAAAGGAAGCTTGTAATAACTCGATGCTGCTTATAGGGTATCTGCTAGTCGGTCACACCAAACTGGAGCTCTTTTGTTTTTCTCGTTTTCTGTTCGTGTTTTATCTTATCAGGCAACATAAACGAAAAAAAATAACAATAAATCGTTTTTTATGCGAAATAGACGAAAAGTGTCCAAAATATTCGAAATGCTCAGTTTAAGTAAAATATTCCATTGCACAAAATAAAGTTTAATCTCTAACCTTTAAGCTAACCCTCTCCCCCTTCCCTCACCACACACACACAACAACAAGCTAATTAGGTTGTTAACTGCACACACACACACACGTACATATGCAGTCATATCTGTAGTTGTAATCGATACATCTACAGTAATCGATTGTTCGCCGCAGTTATCGTTACAAGAACATTACACATTTTGGGCCCAAATTGAAAAATGATAAAAGTAAAAACAACAACCGTTTATTTCCTGTATGTGCATAGTTCTTTTGTTTTAACTGTATATGTATGTATGTATGTATGTACATCAAATCGGCAAAATCTAAGCAAAAGCTAAATCTAGCTATCTCTTTCTCTTTTACATGCCCACACACACACAGACATGTACACATACTTACATATACACATATAATATACATATATTACAGCTGAAATGGCATTTTGTTCTTGCTTAAGCTGCTTGGCATAATTATAATGCCCTTTATATAAATATAATACCCTCTGCAAGAGCCAAAGGCGCAGGCTATGAACTTTTCTTGTTGCTTGATAACCTTCACAATGCGTGTGCTTGAGACCAATGACAATGACATGCATTCAACTATCTACATACATACATACACGCCTGTGCATATGTATGTGTGTGTAAGCGACGGCGGCCGGCAAATGACAGGGGAAAGAGCGACACGGACACATGTGAAAAATTGCACGTGCAGCGCAGACAACAAGAATCCTGAGAGTAAGCGCAGGCGTAAACCATGCTGAAAACACACAAATACAAAAAAATCCCCCTTTTTTTTATAGTATTTCATTTCCCCTGTCACCAAAAGCTGTCCCTATTTGGGCACAATTTTGCGGCGAATTTCAGGCAGCCCAACCCCACTTACACTTCACGAGAGACTGCCAAAAAGAAAGGGCAGTGAGAGAGAGAGAGAGAGAGAGCGGGCGAGAGCGCAGGCGCGCATAAATGGGATGCAAGAGCATTTACAAAACTGACAGCTGCATTTGATGTTAACGGTAAAGAAAGAGAGAGACAGAGTTAGTTGTTACACATCTGCGTATGTATGTATACACACAGCTGGCTTGCAATACCGTTAAAATTAGCAGCATTGTTAGTGTAGCTTTTAGTTTATTTTTTTTTCGCATTCGTTTTATTTAATATTGTTTTTTTTTTGTGGCATCTCGTGAAAAATGTTTCATGCCCTTTTTTAGACACAAAGCAAATGGTTTTCACTTTTTATGCTGCGTTAGATGAAATCCACGGCAGCACACAAATGGGCTTAGAGCTAGAGCGAGAGAGAGAGCTAACAGGCAAGGCCGATATCGAGATGCAGGCCATATGGGCAATTGTCGTTGTTGTGGATCCGAGTGTGATCAATGTCTGCATGTACATACAAATGTACATATGAATGTACATCTGAATGTGTGCGTGCTCTACATTTCGCCACCAAAAACCGCTCACTTGAGCATCGCATAGTAATTCCCAGCGCTTTAGTTATCACTCAATCAACCGCAACACAATTGTGCGTTAAATAGCTAAACTGAGCTTTAACTGAACGAAAGCATTCGATATTTATTCATTCAATGCTCTTACGTATTGTAAGAGTTAGGGGAAAGGGTGGTGGATGTTGAAAATAGAACAAGAGCAGCCGATTTATGCATCCTACGCAGTATAACCATATTTGGCATTGCATTTCGGTAAGCTGCAGTCAAACGAGCTGCTCTTTCTACACGAGAGTGTGCACGAGAGAGAGGGTGAGAGAGCGCGTGTGGGCGCATGCGCATTAGCCACGCTCAGGGGCCAGTCCAGCATACATACATATGTATGTACATATGTACATACAGACGTGTACAAGTATAGTTAGCTCTGCCACTGGCACACACACACACAAGCACACAGCTGCATAAAAAGGGGCCAGACCGGAAAACGCTCAAAAGGCAAGAAAAATAATACAAATGAATTTGAACTTGAACTTACCGCGCCCTTCTCACTATGACTCTATCAATGCACGTCTGCACTTTGTTTTTTGTGTGTGCGTGGGTGTGTGCGCAGGCTACCAAAGCGCCGGAAAATACACACCCATTTATGTATGTATGTGCACAACAGACACTTAAGAGAGTGCGTGCACATGTCTATATACAGGTATGCATATATATTGAATCATAAGCGCGTCGTCATCGTCAGCTAAATCTTTGTCGCCTGTCATGTCCAATTTGAGTTGTTCATTATTGTATAATAAACACACACACACACACACACCCATATTACATACATATATGCAAATCGATTATATGCGCACATTGCCGTCTACCTGCCGGCGGATCCTAAAACATACAAACTCTCCATTCTCTTTCTCCCACTCTCCTCTCTCTCGCCAACCCCCTCTGTGTCTTCCTTGTGGAGCCTCGCATCGTTGGCTGTCCTATGCAAGATGAATATTAACGAATTTCACGTTTTGAATGTAATTTTTGCCGGTCTTCAACTTCACCTTATGTACTTACCTACATGCATAAATATGCATATATATATATGTACGTACATAGTAATAAATGTATGCAGCTTTTCCCTTTTATTTTCTTATTGTTGTGTGCTGTGAACGTGTTTGGCCTTTTTAATGCGCCTCCGTTTCCGCAGTGAGTGAGTGACTCTTTGATCAGCGCCCATACACCCACACACACTCGCACAGACACAGGCATATACACGCACAAATGTACATGCATACATGCAAGCTTCCTGTGAGAGTGGATCATAAATCTGCAGCCCACGCAACAGCTTAAGAACTGTGAGTTAAATTTGCATAGAAAGCTTACACTCTCACTCAAACGCTAAGCTCTCTCAAATTTAGGCTATGCAGCATTATAAGCAGAATGTTTGGTATTTTTATAAATCGTACGATTAGGGGGTTTTTCTTTTTCATGATAAGCAGTTAAATAGTTTGGCGATACGAAAACACCTGCGATTGTAGAAATACGTACTTGCTTATTAATAATGAAACCGGAGGCTTTGCGATTCATAAACAGACACATTTCCCACTAAGTTTACCTGCCGGGCATTTGTGTGGCCAATTCTGAAAACTAAAAAAAAAGTACAATGAAAATACTTTGCAATTTCTTTTATGACTCATAGCATGTTGACTTATGTATGTACATACATATGTATGTATGTGTCTGCTGTTTGCAGTGACAGCCCCCTCCCTCCCTGCTGCACACCCGCATATTGCAGCATTTGTCTCTTATACTATAGCCTTTTTTTTTTGGATATGTGTTCGCGTTTGTAGCTGTTCATTTCTTGTTCTTTTCTTATGTTGTTTTCATTCTCTGCTGTTGTTGCTTTTTGGCAGCAGCGGAAGCGCTTCCCAGACCCAGCCCAGTGCCGGCGCCACGCCCTTTTGAACTGCCATAAATTAACACCCCGCGGGGCCAAGGCCCCGCATGACAACGGCATGCGATGCGGATTGCTCTTGAGCGCCGCTCTCGAGGGCCGAGCCTTGTTTTTGAGTGCATTTTCTTCTTCTTCAAAGAGTTGCGGGCAATCGCTGCTTGCTCTTTGTTTTCTTCGTCGTTTTCTTTTCATATGCGCTCGCCTGCATGACTTTATCAGCGAAGCAGCAGCAAGTAGAAACATGCTTGATGGATGCCGACTTTTAAATACCCTTGCCACACATATATATTAACTCGTTTTTCTGGCAATACTAGACTATATTGAAAGTATCTTCATCAAAGTCCTCTCTAATGGTGGAGAGCTAACTGCTCTTTGAAGTTAATAATAGCGAATATTAGGCAGTAAATAATAGAGAAATAGAGAATTTAATATTATTCATCAAGCGTTAACAATGCGTTATTCTTTTTTTAATCTTATTTTGTTAATCCATTTAGCGCAGAGAAAAAGAAAAAGCATAACTAAACTTATGATTTTAATAAGTCGTTCCAGATTTTTGGAACATTTGAAAACTTTTCTATACAAAAACTCAGTTTTTGAGCGAAGAGAATTTGGATACATTGTAAATATCGATACCAAGCTTTATCTATATATCGAAGCTGAGAGTTCAGTTCAGATGGACTGTTTATATATTAGGCTAGGCTCGATCCGTTAGGCTTGGCTTAAATATATTTTATCTTAAGCCAAACCTTTCATCTATTCAGTATACCCTCTGTTAGGGTAGTGAGCAGAAAAGATGCTGCTTAAGAAGAGAGATCTCTTTCTTTTTTTTCTGGAAGTGCGCTACTTGAGCTTGCGATATTGCCCATATACATGCATATATCATGCATATGGTGGGTATACATTTATTATCGCTGGTTTATATAGTTGGGTGCATGTATATGGGCATAAAATTCTTGGGTTCTTATCGGTTGAGCTCGAAATTTATGCGCAATGCAGCCGGGAAGTCAGAGAACGCGCCCATATTTGGCCAGGCCGATAATGAAAGCCGGCTGATTAGTCATATGCGTGTGTGTCTGCATGTGTGTGTGTGTGTGTGTGGCCGGCCGTTGCACCACCCAAACTCTGTGGCCTGCATTATTCATTGATGGTTTTCGGTGGCGAGCCCACAACCCTTAGCATACATACACCCCCATCAATAACAGCTGATTGAAGCCGACTCAAGCCACCCTCTCGCCCATTGTGGTTGTGGTGGTTGCTCTTGTTATACCCTGCAACCATTCAAATTTCGCCAAAAAGGGTATAATCGTTTTTGAGCGTATGTGTGTAACAGGCAGAAGGAAGCATCTCCGAGCATATATACACATATATATATTCTTGATCAGGAAGATGAGCGAAGAACGTTTCGAGCTCGAAAATTACAAAGCTTTCGATATCTTCTATAATATCGATAATTATCGAGACTTGAAATTTGTAACATATGTATGCCTAATATCGATAACTATCGAGAACTGAAGTTTTTAATGTATGTGTAAACATTTATCATTATTTTATCTATATCTCATAAAATATCAATAAATATCGGGACTTGAAATTTCCAATAAATATATTAACTTATCATTCTTCTTTCGATATCTCCATATAACCCATAGTCGAAGCTTGATTCTTGGCTAAAGGGTATCTGCTAGTCGGGCACTCTGGCTGTTTTTGTTGCGACGCCCACGATATCGAGTCGCTCGCATGTTGTTAACCCAGGCCCGACCGTTTCCGGTGCACGCACGGGGCGTGCAGTGCGCCCCTCAACCTCAACCCTCGGGCCGACCAAATATACAGAATAGAAGAAAAAACAGGCTCAAGGTTGCGCCAACGTCGCGACGACCCTTCCTTTTCTCGTGCTACCCAGAGCAACCACCCCAGACAGCATGGGTGTGTGCGTGTGTGGTGTGTGTGTGTGTGTGTGCACACTTCTTGGTAGGGCGGTTCACCCCTATACCATATGTGCATACCCCATCAAAGGGCGCTTGGTTGAGGCGAATATTTTTGCCAAAACTTGCAAAAATTACCCGAAAATAAATAACATGTGGGCAAGCTAGGAGAACGCTTGCCCGACTCAAAAATACCCTGTGGAGCAATGTGAGCGTTTAGTTTTCTAGATAACTTTCAGCTTTATTGGGCAACTATTCTGAAATTTGTTACATTGGGGATAAGGATAGAAATATAACAAATTTTTATAGATATGGGATGGGCTAGGATATAAAATGGCGATAAATGTTATAGATATAGGATATATAGAAAATAAATGATTGCTAGAGAGCCAACATTTTTTATCAATAATCTTTTCTCTCAGTGTAAGATCTATTGACGAACAAATTGAAAAAAAAGTAAGAAAAAGTTTTCTTTTAAGATCTGTGAATTCCTGGAAATGTTCCTTTTGAACCAGCTTTAATTGAAAGGGTAGACATTTTAAAAAGGATAAAACTAACAAGTTTCTCTCAGTGTACAGAGTGTATTAACTAATAAATAACAGAGAAGAAAGGAAAAGGTTTTCTGAAAATGTTCCTTTTGGAGTTAGCCTGAATTGGAAAGCTAGCAATAGTGAAAAGTATCAGAGAAAGTTTTGCCATCCACAAACCTAATTTGAAGAGTTAAACTTCGATAATCCGATATCGATAAGAGATATCGATGATGTCATATCATACGTCTGCCTCAATATACCCACTGGCACACACTTCGGCATTACAGGGTATTAGATGAAATGAAATATATAAATAAAAAGGCCCAACTGACATGCCTCGCGCACGTGTCACTTTCACAACTGCCGTTGGAAAATCCAAGGGAAGTGTGGGGGGGGGGGGGAGGTAAAGCCGTCTGCGACCCAGACGCCTATTTGCTGAGTCATACGCATTGATTTTGCGATAATTGGCATCCATTGCCACCAACTGCAGCTCTTCAGCTGGCTTGGCTTGGCTTGGCTTGGCTTATAAATAATGCATCCGAATCCGACGGTGCAGAAAGCACTTTTCGTTTTTCAGCCGCAGACTCCGAAATGGAAATGCAATGCGTCACGCTCTGGTTTTTTCCAAATATTTCGCTCTGTTTTTTTTTTTTTTTTTGGTTTTTCTCGAAAATTCGAAAAATCCCATTGCTGCATATGCCCAGTGTGAATTAACCAAAACAATCCACATTTAACTAGAGCCCCTCGCAACCTTATCGCTCTCGGTGTTAACCGATCTGTGATTCAGACCCTTCTTCAAGAGCCCATCAATACGCCTTCTTCTTATCGCTCTTTGGTAAAAATAAAACACCTTGGTGAGTGCTACTCATGCGATTTGAGGTTCTACTTTATTATCATGTTTCCATACCAAATGCCCTAACCTAACTTTTGTGGTGACCCATAACTTTGGTTTTCCCAGGCCTAAAGGAACTTCTCTATGCAGGCTGTACTTTTGACGCTTGCAATTCTCAACAAGTTAAAGGCGTTTGCCAGCCCACAGTCCACAGCAAAGTCTGTTGATGATCGAACCTTGGATTAGCTAAAGCTTTAACAACGCAATTCGGTGATTTGGTCTTGTTTTCACTTTCAGGATTGATTCACATTTTTCTCTAAATTTACCGGAGCTTACAGGGCATCTCCCAGTCGTGCACTCTCTACTTAAACACTCTTAGTGGCTCTTAACGGTTTCTTTGAACTCTTCAACTGTTGAGTTCATTTTCTATGCACATCTCCAAACGTAACTCGTTTGAAGCAAACGCCTTTTACTGCTGCTGCAGCTGGCTTGAATTCAAAATACGAATTTGAAATTTCAGACTGAGCAACAGATACGAAGATACAGATACAGCTACAGTCACAGATACAGATACAGATAAAGATACGATACAGATAGAGATACAGATACATATACAGATACAGTTACAGATACAGATACAGATACAGATACAGATACAGATACAGATACAGATACAGATACAGATACAGATACAGATACAGATACAGATACAGATACAGATACAGATACAGATACAGATACAGATACAGATACAGATACAGATACAGATACAGATATAGATATAGATACAGATGCAGATACAGATACAGATACAGATACATTTACAGATACAGGCACAGATACAGATACAGATACAGATACAGATACAGATACAGATACAGATACAGGTACAGATACAGATACAGATACAGATACAAACACAGATGCAGATACAGAAACAGATACAGGCACAGATACAGATACAGTTTGATCGAACGGTATTTAAAAAAGTTTACTTTCGCAAAAATTTGCTTAATAATTGAACCAAAATTAAAAAAAACTAAAACTTTTGTTGTGATGTTTGTCGCACGTTCACTGAAATTCTGATGAGCTAGTGAAAGTCTTTCACATTGTTGGACCGCTGCAATACCGTTAAACCATATCTTTTTGTGTGTTTTTGCCATATTATGCGCGACTGATGAAAAGATAGATTTATATAGCCTTTATATATCATATCGATTTACCTATTCATAACCTCAAAAAAGCCTAAAAGTTCACCTGTGGTGAATAAATCGCATTGCAGATGGCTTAAGCTGGAAAACTCATGCAAACGGATGTCTTAATTGCCATAAAAGCACACACACACGCACATGACGTTCTGTCGATTTGTCGTTAAGACCAAAAAGGCTACGAAAATTTGTAAGGCCCAAAATGGGGCGTTTAAATTGCGTCGGCTTCCTGAGGCGCAATAGTTAAACGCCGGATGCAATGCCTTTTACAGCAGGAGACAGAGAGAGAGAGAGAGAGAGAGAGAGAGAGAGTTTAGATTCTGGTGTCATCTCTAGTTAAAGCTTAGATCACAGCGGGAGCAGCCAAAATATGGCAACATTGTCAATTTCCGTTGTTCGAAATTCAAAAATCGTTACAGTTTGAAAGCCATAAAAACATAGAACATACACACGCACGCACACAGACACACAGTGTACAAACTTAGCAACATGTACATTTTGGGTAAAAATTCAATAACAATCAGCAACACAGAGGGAGGGGGAGAGAGAGAGAGGAAAAACAAAAGCTTGGCGTTGTTTCATTCAAAATGGCAACGGCCAAATGCGGCAGCGGCAGCGGCAGCGACGTCGACAGTGACGCCAGCCGAGACAGCTCAATGTCAATGGCTTTGGCGCAGCTACGCATGCGATTGAGTGTGCGTGTGTGCGAGTGTGCGAGAGTGTGCGGCTGAAAGCGTCGAAAGGCGAAATAAATTATGCAAAATAAAATTAAAATTCACAAATAAAAACAAACAAAAATGCCAAAAGCGTTGAATTGTTTCTGATTGCTGCTGTTTATTGTTTTCCTTGCAAAAAATAACGTTTGTTCAATAAATACATGCATATATACACACATACATATGTACATATGTACATATTTACACCTTCCAACTTTCAAAGCTCGCGACTGGATATTCCAAGCAACAAGAAAAATACTCCAAAAGTACCAAATGTAACTGCAAGCCCATATATGTATATACATATGTACATACATACATATGTACATATGTAGAGTTTTTGTTTGCATGTACATAAAGTCTCCAATTTATTGTCATAGTTAGTGTTATTGTTATTGCCGCCTGTATTTTATTTTTAGCTCCAAGCCGCCTAGACTAGAAAGTGAAAAGTGCGCAGATAGAAAGCATGAATTACCGTATTTTATGTCTTCGTGAACTTCTTCTTTAGCCAGCACATGACATGTGCATGTTTTGGTGCTGTTCGAAGCGGGGCAGGCGCAGCCGCAGGCCGAGTAAAACTTTCAAGGCAACTGGATGCCACTCGAGGGATCATTGAGTATAAAATACTGAGTGATGTGGTTTAAGCATGGTAATTTTCTCTCGCTCATTAGACAGCCGCCGTTCTAGACACTTCCAAGCAGCCGCTGCGCAAGACGCATAAGAATGTATCGCAAACATGCATGTATGCATGTGTGTGTGTGTGTGTGTGTGTGTTTGTGTGTGCTTGTGGCTCCCATTTCCAGCTGCCTAAGCACCGTTGTTGAGACTATTTGAAATAACTGTGCACATTGCTGGGTATAAAAATAGATGCGCTTTAAAACTACGCAAATATATACATAGATATTAATCTTTAAACATATTTAAATACACATATGTATGTATATATGTACATATGTATGCACATAAACATTTAAAATGTTCGCACGCATACACATGCATGCATATGTTAACGCTATACACTAACACACATTATATGGGTAATCAAAAAAAATATGGTTTCTATGTTGTTGCTTAGCGCTTGTACATTTTGTATTTCTTCTTTTTTGCTGCAGCCAGTTTCTTCCGTTGTTTGAAAACAAGTTTATCGGATTTTGTGCCGCTTCGACTTCTGTTTTTCTTAACATTTCAAACGTAACTGTCAACAATGGGAGACGAAGACGTCGCCATCAACTCCAACGTGTTTGTTGTTGTTGTTGTTGTTGTTGTTATTCTTGCTGTTACGGCTACAGGTGCGCGCGGCTGCGGCTGCGCGGCAGCTGTTCGCATTTGATTTGTGAACTGTCGGGCAACGGGAACGCATGCCCTCTCGCTCGCTCGTTTAGCACAAAGTCGTGATTAAATGTGTTTGTGTGTTAAATATGCTCAATTATTAACATATACATATGTACATGCATATGTATGTATGCATGTATGTATATACGCTTACGTGTATTTGTTATTGTTTTTGCCTGGCGCGCTTTGGGATCACATTCATGTATTTTGTTTACCGTTCACCTAGTTTGCGCTGCTATTGTAAAAATAAACGACGAACGTTTTGTTTCAATCTACTGCGTTGTCTATTATTGTACCGATTGTTATTGTTTTAGCAACTCGTTTTTGTTGACGTTGCTTTCTTCGATGTTTCATATGCAAATCGTCTAACTGAAATTTTGTACTTTTCATTTCAGTCGTATGAATCATTCCAATAACATGGAATTAAGCTGCCGCGTCATGTTTCAATGCGACCCTCAAGCCGCCCCAGTCATGTTGTGTGTGTGTGTGTGTGTGCGTGTGTGTAAGGCGAGCTTGTCGTCCACGTCCGTGTGGGACGACAAATGACTCATTGAGCGCGCGCTCTGCTCCCCATGGTCAATGTCTAATTCCAATGATAAGCACGATTCGCTCTCGGCTAAACAGCCACTGGAATGCGCACTCCAACCAGAATTTATTTATGGTTGAGTCATTGGACAATTCTTTGGGTTTTATCAGTATCAACAAATGAAATGTACATTAATTTCATATTTTTATTTAGTCGCTGACAAACAAAATAAAAATACAGTAAACCAAATGTTTATCACTCAATTTTGTTAATCGCTATATGTATGTATGTGTAGATATGTACGTACGTATGTTTGTATGTGTGCATTTCTTGGATTTTGTTGCTTTAATATTTATAGGCTGCCTGGGCAATTGTAATGGACGTGAGTGTTCACATATTTATAGCTATGATAACGGCAACAAGGCGCCCCTAGCTGGTGTTGGGCAAGTGTTGCCATATCTTTAAATAAGTAACATACTTAAGTTAAGTATGTACGTAAGTGTAAGTGATATGGATGTTTCTTTTTTTATTTGAGTGCCTATCTGTGTGTGCGTGTGTGCGCCCGCATGAGATAGCTTTGAGTACAAAACCCAGTTCCGTTATAGATCAGCGTCACATCCGCTGATTGGAACGCCTGGAAGGCCTCAACTTTCAATCTTAAGCTCATGGATTCGATTCTGGTGACAATTAATGCTGAAGGCGACGCCTTCACGCAATGCTAGCCACGTGCAGCGCTTCATTTTCATTTTGGGTGTGACCAGCTCCTCCTGTTGCACGCACGTCAAACTTTGTTGTCACGCGCATCACAGCCCACACCCATGCACACACTCACACACTCACACACATACATACACTCAGGCACACGCAGGGATTCACGTGCGTTTATTTTTTTCAATTTGTATAATTGCTGACCAACGGCAGAGTTGCCAACTTTATTTGAATTTGTTGTCTGTTTAATTGATGTGGTTCACACGCACACACACACACACAGGCACCCGCGCCCAGAAGCGCACGCCCAGCTGTTGGCGGTGAACCGTAACGGGCCAACCCTGCGAAGAGCTTCAGCATAGCCGCCGACCCAAAATTCACCTGGAATGGGAGCAGCAATACGAGTGGGAATGGAAATGGGAATTAGATCGTGTGTGAGTGGGCGGCGCTCTACACAAACGTTTGTGCCAGTACACGCTACATAAGTATAACACATAGACAAACACACTACACACACACACACACACACACACACATAGGCGTCACTCGTTTTGATTAAAAAACCACTTAAGGTTTTATTTTTGCAACCCACATTCTTGCGGCAGCGGCCTTCTTTAGATTCGCTGTTAAAGTGGAGACTCGCTGGCATTGGAACGCAACGGCCGCTTGCAGAGTGCACTCTCCAAGCATGGCACACTGGCGCCATCTACAGAGACAAGCAATTGATGAAATGTGTCAGACAAATGTGCCATAAAAGAAATTGCTCTAAATTTGTGTGAAAACATACATACATAAATAAAAGCAATTTGCGGCCATAGCGTGTGTTCACTGTATTTCAATTTATAGTAGTTTTAGTTGTCACAGTTACTTCACCATGCAAATATGTTGCTCTAGCCATATAAATGCAACGTCTTAAAATACACACACAAATGTATTCACGAGCATTCGTGTGTGTGTGTGTGTGAACTGTAATAATGAAAAGCTGTCGATTTTATGCACAGTTTTTGGAGAGTTTTTAAATAGTTTACTATGTAAGTGGAGATTACAGCAGTTCCAGGGCCACGCACGTGATATTCGTATGTCTTTAATGTGTAGAAAAACTCAAACTCAAAAAAATGCAAGTATTTTGTGGTATTTTTTGTATTTTTATAGTGCATTTGGTTGGAACAGCTGTACTTTACACGACATATTTGCGTGACATATTTTTGCTCAACAATTTATACAAGATATGGTTCGGATAATTTTTCTATGTTGATTAAAATGACCCTTAACCGATCTATTAGTTTTTTCTCTTTGCATATTGTTGAATTCAATTGTTGTTAGAGACAATTGAATATGTAGGGTATAAGCGCTAGAGACGTAGTTTTCTCGTTTCGGAATATTTTACTCTTTTGGATAACTTTCCTCGTTCTCTCCAAAATTGGAAAATCTCATTGTTTCTCTTTAAAGTTAAGAACATCTATTTTATGAATCAGAGCTTACAATCCTTATAATATAATAAATATCGTAAGTAATACACAACTTTATACTTGTGTATATAGTATATATATAGTATATACTATATACAGAAGAAATATACATATGTATACATATATGTAAATATTGGGTCTCGTCTTTCGCAGTTCGCAGTTCCCATCCCAGATTGATAGCCTCGACGCTAATCAGATACTTACTATGCCCAGCGAGGCGACGTTAAAAAATGGCAAACAACATCAAAATAATGGAAAATCCAGTCAGACGCCCGGCATCAGGTTCGCTCACAGTCGGAGTCTCGCCGACGCTGATGCCGCAGAAAGAAAAATAAAATAACAAAGTAGCTAAATAAAAAAGTAAGAGTGCACCCTGACGTGTGCCCGACTAGAAGATGCCCTGTATGCAGAGTCGAGCGACCGTTGAAAATAACCTTAAACTTAATGCATGGGAATGGAAACATGGAGGCTACACTCTTGAATCTCTTCGGAGCTTATAGTCCGATCTTTATGAAATGGAAAAAACAAATGGAACCTAGCTCGAAAGTTACATCCAGGGATACATCCAACATACAAAACCTGCGAGACCTCCGAGATATGCTCAAATAATAATCAAGGAAGCAAAAATCGATACATATCGATTTAATGGAAAGGTCAGCTTCTATCGAATCTATCGAAGAAGGCACCCCCCCTTTTTCGTTCATTCAGCGGTTACAGGGTATCAAAATAGCAAAACAAAAAGCTTAAGAAAAAGCGCGACTCAGACGTGGTCTGCTGTCTGGGACTCCCACAATGCGCATGTATCACGTACAATTGCCGTAACACCTTCGGCTGCGGTTGCTTTTCCAACCAGAGTTGCCGACCAAAGAAATGCCAAGTACCCCCATGCCCCTCTCCAACCCCCCCTCGGGGACAACCAACCTATTACTATTTGCTGTCTGACTCAATGAAATTTTTAGTTCGCCCAGCGAGCAAATATTGTGTCATGAATTGTTAAAAAAAAAAAAGTATCTAAATATATTGATATTCTATGCAAATATTATTATGGTGTATAACTTTGTAGATATAATTCTAGACGATCCCAACTAGAAAACGGAATACAATAATCATTTTTCCAAGCAATTCCTATAACTAATTTCTCGAATCTTCCAGCGAGCATGTTAGAAAATATCATCTAAAATAACATTCGTATCGTTTTATGAATTTAAATTGCTCATTTTTTTTTGTTATTTCAAATACATTAATTAGTTCCAATTGTTATTTCAAAGTAGCTTCAAAGTTAGTTCAGTTCACGGTTCAAATGAACTTCTTGCGTTTAGTTTGGAACCGTTAATACTTGAATTTTCGAACTAAAATTGGCATCGATTAAAGCTGATAAGATAAATCCAATTGTTGGGCTTTGAAGCTGAGTCTGCAAAACTCAGTTTCTGAGCTAAAGCCAAAGGATTCGCTTGGGTTTTGATGCTTCGCATTGGCAGTAAGGGTTCGAACCAGTGCGGTTCAAACCCAGCTTGCAGCCCTGATCACAACATAATTGTTTGCTGGGTTAATGCTGTCTCTCTCTCTCTCTCTCTCTCTCTCTCTCTCTCTCCCTCTCGCTGTCTCTTTCTCTCTCTCTCTCTCACTCTCTCTCCTTCGCTGTCTCTTTCTAGTTTTTCATGCTTTGTTGGCCACCAAATTTTGGAATTGGCTAATTATTTTGCTGTGGCAGCGAAACATTTGTTCACCCACAGCAAATGCAATTGATGGACACAGTGGCAGAGGCAGGCACCAAGAGAGAGAGAGAGAGAGAGAGAGAGAGAGAAGGAGGGAGTAAGAGTGGGCTGTGATGGAGAGACAAATGCATGAGGCACGCACAAATATAGCCGTGCATTGGCCACAAAGTGAAATTGTGAAAAATTGCGCACCGCACAACAATAAAACATCATTTTTCACTTTTCCAAAAAGCCGTTTTAAATTCTGCCAGCTGCCTCGTCTCCTGCCTCGTCTCCTTTATCGGCAACATCTCACGCAATTTGCCCGTTAGCTCGCAATTAGAGATGAGACATTGTGAAGTTTTTGATTTCTTACCAACAAACACATTCACAATTATCGCACGTTATCGATAAGTTTAGGTAGTGTTCATCTCTAGCGGCTGCACGCTCGTATTTTAATCAGCCGCAATTAGGCAAGCAATTAACAACTATTTGGAATTTGAGCAGTTTGTATTAACATTTTCATGCAACTATTTATGGCACTGCTTCACATGCGCACGCATTTAACTCTGGGTGCTTATATACCCCACTCCAGGCTGCCAATTATTAGCTATTATACTAATGAGATCGGAAAAAAGATGAGCTTGAAAAACGTTTAGCTTTACAGGCATTTCAAATAGGTATGCTCGAAATGCTGTAGAAAGTGTATTATAACAAAGCGTATACCCTGTTAAAACACATAGGAAAATGTCTCGCCCGACCCTATTGATTGAGCTATGCTTCATTAGACTCATCAGCTAAGTAGTCTAATGAGTCTAATGAGGCAAGCTATTGTCGGTCAATCCGTATATTGAAGAACAACAGAAGAGAACCTAGGCAATAGACATAATCTTATCAAAAACAGATACTAAATGATCTAAAGCCAGTTTATTTATTATGTGTAATAATTGTTGATATTCCTTCATATATTAAAGTATTATTATATTAATAGCAATAAAACATAACTTAAGTGTTTTTTTTAGCCAGGACTAGGTGCGTCTAAACTCGAAATGACGCCCAGTTTGCAATTAAACGTTCGCACTCTAATTAACTAAGCAATTAATGAGATTTTGGTGCGTGGCTTATAATGGTCAAACTGGTCACACCTGTCTTTCTAAAATATAAAAAACTTGTAGTGAAAATGTGCAAGTTTTCAGTGTGACCAAAAGCGACGAAGCAACTGCAACTGCAATAGTGGGGCAAGAGAGAGAGAGAGAGAGAGAGAACGAGCGAGGGGCTGCATACACATGTTAATACCAAATACGCGCCTAAAATGCCAAATTAATTGCGAAAAATGTAAAAATTTTCTCATTCAATGACCTTGACAATGGCTTTGGCTTTGGCTTTGACTCGTGAGCTTCAGCTTGAGTCTAAGCTCGGGCTACAGCGTGCGCTCTTTATGGTTACAAAGTTCTCTGCGTGTATGCGAGCACACACACACACACACACACACACACACATCAAACATATGCAGTGTGGATGTTGTGGAGCAAGTGGCGGCTGTGCTTGTAACTGTCGCCGTCTCCGTCTCCGTCTGCTCTTTGCATTTACGTGCGCGCGCGCGTGTATACGTGTGTGTGTGTGTGTGTGTGTGTGTGTGTGTGTGTGTGTGTGTGTGTGTGTGTGTAGAAAACGTGACGAGCTGCGAACTTTTTGGAGAAAGGTCGTTGATCATGGCTCTTGTTGTAGTAGCTTTTGCTGTTGTTATTGTAGTAGTTTGTTGTTGATTGTTGTGGATTGTTGTTGTATTTCGTCAACACATAGCGGTTTCAAAGTCATCAGCTACGTCAAAGCGCCGTTTTTGGCAATTTAATTATTTCTAGTTTCAATCGAGCCAGCTGTGTGTACACACTCGACTCCCTTGACTCCCCCTATGCCACTGACAAGGCCGCAGCTCATCGGTCCATGCATGCACACATACATATGTATGTATGTATGTACATACATATGTAATTATGTTTATAGGCCTAGAACTGGATGTTTACATTCCCATTTGCCTTGATGCGATTTCAAAGGGTTGAAAAGGCAAAGGTGGGGCCGAAAACCAAATACCCTACAAACAAAACGTTTTTTTCATTGCCATTAATTGACATGAATTTAATTGATTTAATCAACTTCATTGTAAACAGCTTAACATATGTACATATATATGTACATACATAGTAGTTGAATGCAAATTAATTAAATAGTTTTAAAACCAAAGCAACATTAACAAAGTATACTCTAAAATAGGCATATGATATACATACATACATACACATGCATACAAACATGCATATGTGTCTATGTAAATACATACATATGTACACATGTATATGCATATTAAATAAAAGATCAGAGAAATGTTCTACGGAGCTTTACACAATAAAACTAATGAAAAATTCTGCACAATACAATAGTTATGCATACACATACATAAGAACATACATATGTATATACATATGCATGCACGTAAATAGCCATTGAAACCGGCTAATGATATGTAGGGTATATATGCATGTATGCGTGTTCAATGCTTATCTGCGAAAAAGCAGATCCAGAACAAGAGCAAGAAGAGCCGGCTGATTGGAATGCGAATGCTGACGTTAGCGAATACCAGTTAACACCATGAGAATTTCTTCAGTTATTCAGTTAAAATATGAAACTAAGACAACAACTGACAGCTCCCATTTCAAATTAAGCGTCTGCCTTGAACAATTCCATGAACAGTGGCCAACAATCAGCGCTACATTCGATTTCTTCAAAAACAAAATACATATAGATATATGTATGTACATACATACATACATATGAATCAAGTGACTGCCAACACAAACATTACATACACATACATACATATGTGTGTATGTACATATATAGATAGAAATGCAATGCGATCGAATGATTGGCCAGCGTTCCCCAAACGTTTGTTGTTTTCTTTTATGCTGTACACAAGAGAGCACGCCTGCGTGAGCCTCTTTCGTTCTTGCTCGCGCTGTCTCTCCTGTTTTTTTTTTTCTTTTTTGGCTGATGCTCGTGACTGTTGCTGTATGTGTGTTCGTGCACGTGTATGTATTTATGCTTGCGCTATACAAACACACACAAGCTAACAAGCATAGATATGTATGTACGTATGTGTGTTGCGTGCCAAAGTGGTTGCTTTTGATATTTGTTAGTTATTTGTGCGTCATTTTAATTCAAAATAGGCAATTATTTAAACAATGATTAGTCAACCGGCAATAGTAAATATCACGGTTGCCGATGGAATGCGTCCGCTAGCCATGTATGAGCAATTGCCGTTACAAAAACACTGGGATTCGAGCGAACACACATACACTTACTCATCCATAATACATACATATGTATGCATGTGTTGCAACACACAGCCTGCATACTTTTGCATGTACATGCTGCATGTTTGTGTGCAGCTTTCCCCTCTCCGAGGCTGCAAGCCACTCACACTGCACTCTTTCACTTTTAACACTGCTGTAAGAGAGAGAGAGAGAGAGAGCGGCTTTGACAATACATTTTGGAAGGCCTGTTTTTAGGCCCACCAAAACCATGCACTATGAGGTTTTTATCTAGTGAAGCTGTTAAATACTTTTAAAAAACAATAAGAGTTAATTTTTAACCGTTTAGCACTGGTACATTTTTAAAAATACCTTTTAATAATAAAACAAAATCAACCCCAGCGCCACAGAGCTGAGTTGAGTCAGCATTTCGCTGAGCGCAGCAAGTGAATGAGCGCAGTCCAGTGTCTGCCTGTGTGTGTGTGTGAGTATATGTGTGTCGCCGTCTCTTTTGCGCAAACGCGTGGTTGACGCATCAACTGGCAGCTGTTTTAGCCTGGCGCCGGTATAGCTACAAACCGAGCTTTAAAGTCGCAAATCATGACGACCAGTGTAGACTCTGCGTTTTTATTTGTATATGAAATGTTTCTACAAATTGTATAAATATGTACAAGTCTCTAGTTGAATGGGTTTTCAGCGACACTTGTTGAATAATTCATCAATTTAGTTTGAATTTGTTTTTGGTGTAGAGAAATTACCGTTTGTCAGAGCCGGACATCTAATGAAACAAACTTCTCTCATTCTAACGTGCTGGGGAATATTCAATAAAATTTCCAAAGTTCCTACTTTATATGCAGTCTACTCATGCAAATATCTAATGCATTACACAGTTTGATTTAAATCTAAGCTGAAGCACTTGATATATGTATGTACATACATATGTACATGCATGGTGCAAAACGTACTGCATAGTGACGCAACCTGATCGCAGTCACACCCGTAACAGGGGATTATGCTGCGAAATACTCTTCGCAAGCAGCATATGCGCACACACACACATACCGAAGCACATGCCCATACACCCATACAAACACACACACACGTATGCATGTGTACACACATAGATACGCCGCAGCACACACACAGACGCTGGCAACGGGGTAAAATTGAATTCATACCATATATGGTAAAGCGCTTGCCAGCCTGGAGAAGTGTGCAAGTGGCGCTGATAAGGCGCTAAGTTACTGTGCCGGTTGGGATGGACACGGGCTTTATAAAACGGCAAACGGCGACCAGTTTTCATGTCATTACAGTTTGAGTTCTTGTGCAGTGTGGAATACACCTCCCGACACAAAACCGCTTAAAGCAGCCAGCTAAAGTCGTCTAAACAAAAGACACAAAACCGAAAGACTTAATTTATATTTATTTAATTAATTTTAATCAAAACAGACCAAATGTAAGTATTGTACATCAGCCAGTCAGCAAAATACATAAATACATACATACATACATATGTATGTATGTAATAAATCAAAATCCAAAATTCAATTCAAACAATAATCAAAAACTCTACAAAACGCTCAAAATGCAATGAAATCGTGAATAGCGCATTTTATTTTATTTTTTTTTTTCAAAAACAATTTTTTTTATACAAGTGCTTGTGGAATATGTGATAATGTCAAAGAATTGACCAAAGACTTGCTGATAACAATATCGAAAGCAACAAAAGTCGAGAACGTAATCAATAAAAAGATTAAAAATCTAACAAAAACCAAAAGAGTCACGCGCTTGTGAAAACAAAAAATAACAATTATCGCAACAATTTTGTTATCACCAAATTTTACGCACACACACACACCCACACACACATACATATGTACATGCAGCCCCAGATATCGTTGTGTGCATTTAGATCTAGTGATGGGGCGTGCCCGTTGCGGATTTCAAAAACTTATACAATGCCAAAGAAATACATACATACATACATATGTACATATCAACTTGAAAAGAAGAAGCGAAAAGAAAGAACTGGTGACAGTTTTTAGCTACTTGCAATTAAATTCGCAAACACTTTCTTTTTTTCCCACGCTTCAATTAACTTTCATGGCAAACCATTTGAAAAGTAACGGCCAACCTAAAGACAAAATACACACACACACACACATGCAAATGTACATATATGTATGTATGTAGATACATGTATGCACAATTGTTTGGGTGTATAGTTAGTAATTTGTACATGTTCATGTCTGTATATATGTATGTATATGTACGGCGACTGCCCACGGTGCAAGTGACGTAGGCAATTTGGCCAGAAATAGTCAAAGAATCACGTCATTAAAGTTATTCGGCGTTTCTTGAATGCAAAAATGCCGGTTTTTTTAATGAGCCGCGCTAAAATGGAGAAAACCTTCAACATTGTCAACCGTTGGTTTTGCCATCGCCATCGCCGTCGCCGCAACACAGCGCGTGAGAGAGCGAAAGCGGCGACATTTCCAGCTCTCCGTCTCGACGATTCACGTCGAAACATGACCATATATGGTCACAAAAGTTGGCAACCCAAGCGCGCTAATCGTGCGCTCTCTATCGCACGCATGCGCCAGCATACGCTGCGTGCGAGCGAGCTGGCAGAGCAGCGACTGCGCTCGCATAGATATCACAGCGACGACGACGACGTCGCTTGAAGCAGCGCTTGAAATAGCTGTTAACTGGCATTCGGTCGCTTGTTCATTCCTCTTTCGGCAGTCAATCGGTGCGGTTGCATTTTTAGTCAGTCTATTGCCTCGTCGCCTCCTACCAATAACCAAGTGTGGGTTACAAATTTTTCAACTTGAATTGCAAAGTTTCAATTCAATTTTCTTAAACAATTTTCGTCGTTTGTTGTTAAATAAAACAAAAAGGTAATAAACAGTTCAAAGAAAAGTGTCTACATACAGAATTGCAAATACATATTAGGTGCCGGCTTGTGTAGAGAATTTTTTTTCCGTTTTTTTCTTGTTGCAAATGGCGGCCATTTTATGCGACTACGTATACACACATACACAAATGCACAAGCGAGAGCGGCTCTCCTTTGGCCACTTGCTTGGCACCGGCATTCTACGGCGATATGCTCTTGAGCTTTTGTCAAGTTGTTGTTGATTTATGTGCAGGGTGTTGCCTCTGCTCAAAGAGAGAAACAGAAAACATACACACACACTTATACAAATATATACATATACATACAAAAAACACTCAAGGGAGAGTGTTGAAATGATGGTGGCCATTTTGGTTAATTTTTTTTTCTTGTGTTTCAATTCGATTCTTTGCAGCTTACAAAATGTGTGACGAAGAAGTTGCTGCATTGGTTGTCGACAATGGCTCCGGCATGTGCAAGGCTGGCTTCGCTGGCGATGATGCGCCCCGCGCTGTCTTCCCATCGATTGTGGGCCGTCCACGTCATCAGGGCGTGATGGTCGGTATGGGCCAAAAGGACTCGTATGTGGGTGATGAGGCACAGAGCAAACGTGGTATCCTCACCCTGAAGTATCCCATTGAGCACGGTATTGTGACCAACTGGGATGATATGGAGAAAATCTGGCATCACACCTTCTACAATGAGCTGCGTGTTGCGCCCGAGGAGCACCCAGTGCTGTTGACCGAAGCACCCCTCAACCCCAAGGCCAATCGCGAGAAGATGACACAGATCATGTTTGAGACCTTCAACACACCCGCCATGTATGTGGCCATCCAGGCTGTGCTCTCCCTGTATGCCTCTGGTCGTACCACTGGTATTGTGTTGGATTCCGGCGATGGTGTCTCCCACACTGTGCCCATCTATGAGGGTTATGCATTGCCCCATGCCATTCTGCGTCTGGATTTGGCCGGTCGCGATCTGACCGATTACCTGATGAAGATCCTCACGGAGCGTGGCTACTCTTTCACCACCACTGCCGAGCGTGAAATTGTGCGTGACATCAAGGAGAAGCTCTGCTATGTGGCCCTTGATTTCGAGCAGGAGATGGCAACCGCTGCCTCCAGCTCCTCCCTGGAGAAGTCGTATGAGCTGCCCGACGGACAGGTCATTACCATCGGTAATGAGCGTTTCCGTTGCCCCGAGGCACTCTTCCAGCCCTCGTTCCTGGGTATGGAGGCATGCGGCATTCATGAGACCACCTACAATTCGATCATGAAGTGCGATGTCGATATCCGTAAGGATCTGTATGCCAACACAGTTCTGTCCGGTGGCACCACCATGTACCCTGGCATTGCCGATCGCATGCAGAAGGAGATCACCGCCTTGGCCCCATCCACCATGAAGATCAAGATCATTGCACCACCAGAGCGCAAATACTCTGTATGGATCGGTGGCTCCATTTTGGCATCGCTCTCCACCTTCCAGCAGATGTGGATCTCCAAGCAGGAATACGATGAGTCTGGCCCATCCATTGTGCACCGCAAGTGCTTCTAAGTGCTCCAACCATCAACCTGGAGCAAGTGGAGTGGCAACAACAACAAAAACAACAGCAACAACAACAAATGCAAAAGCAACAGCAAACGGGAGCTGCGCAATGTTATCCACACATCATCATCGTCGTCGTCGTCATGTTGTGTTCTAGCATTAATTTAATTTATTTCACATGAGATATATGATATAAATGCATAATATTTTTTTTGTTTTTTTTTTTATATACCTTTTAATATAACTACAAAAATTGAGAACAACAACATCAACATATTCTCTCTGCCATTCCACTTCTAAAAAAAAATCTATACCACAACAACACACACAACACACACACACATGCGTACACTCCCGGCATGACATGAGAAGAAGAGAAAAGAAAAGAAAAGAAAAGAAAAGAAATGCGAGTAAAATATTCCCCAAAAAGCAAGTAAAAGACACACAAAACACAAAATATGCAAAACACAAACAACAACAACAACAACACTAAGAGTTTTGTAAAATTTTCAAACGCAACCTTATGTATTATTTTTTAATTATGATGTAATTATAAACAACAAAGTGAAACAAAAATATGATGGAAAAAAAAACTTAACCAAATCTGTTTTCTGTTACTCTTTCGTCTGCCTCTTTTAACTGATAACGCCAACACCCCCCACCCACCCCCTCTGCTCCATTGTGCCCGCTTTCAGACTTTGCCTAACTTTCTGCTCATTTTATTTCTTGCTCTAACCTTTTGCTTTGCCGGCCGGCAAATGCAGTAACACGCACACGCACACATGCACAGCACACACACACAGACAGGCAGACAGACAGACACGAACACGAGCGTGCAGTTGGAGGGGAAGTAAATGAGAGCAGTGAGCAAAGTTACGCTCTCTGTGCTCGCTAAGCTGTAAACTCCTTGAAATTTTATACATTGTATGTATTTAAGCTGAAATTTTATATGTGTACTTAGTTCTTTTTTGTATTTTCTAATTGCATGCGTATTGAATGACGATAAGTTTACGCCTCAAAATGTTAATTAAAATGTGAAATGCAAAAAAAAAAAATAATTGTTCAAGTATTATGTGTATACCGCATTACCAGCAAACTGTTCCCAAGCTGTTGCTGTGTGTGGGGTCAGCGAACTTTTCGAGCTTTCGTCGCACACACACACAACACAGCTGGCCTAAGCTCGCGTGCTCTCTCTCTCTAAATGCAGTTGGCTGTGCCACACACACACACACACACACAAATGTATGCTAATGACCTTAAACTTACAATGTGGACCATTCCATTTCCATTCATAAACACAAATAACCGACAGAAGACCCATCGCTGCGATTAAAGTTCCGTTTCTAACGTTATCACAAATTGTTGGCATCGTTCTCGAAAGCTTTGCTCTTAAATGGCTCACAAATTGGCTTTGTGCCACATTCGTTTAGCTAATGAAGATTCTGAGCCTCAATTTTTTTTATTTTTCATTCAGTTTTTATCGCTGCATATTCAATTTTTTCCTTTAAATACTTTCAAGATGTTTGAATTCTTGTTTATAGTTTGAGGTCGTTTTTAGCTTTATTCTCTAGGCTCTGTTTTTTCGAAAGGGCTTTGTAAACAATGGCAAACCCCTTTCAAGTTTCTTTGCATTCTTGTTATATTATAATACAGCACTTATATAATAAAAATGTGCATAGCTTAAATCAATTGAACAAAGCAAGTGCTTCCATTACTTTTCGCTTAGCCCTATACCAACGAAACTCGTATACCCTGCATTTCTCGAAAACTGTACAAATTAAACTTTATATGCGTTATCTTTCGGTCATATTGTAAGCTACATATTGTGGGCAAATAGTATTGCAAGGTCCAACTGACCTCATCAAACTCGGGAACTATGCGAGCGAGGGTCGGGAAATTTGGGATGCAAGTACTCAAATGCCAGGCAAGCTCAATTTGATGGAAAAAGTTGGAATATCTTTAACCGCTTTCTTCCAAATAGTAAGAGACATACAAAAGCAAGCGAAACTCCCATTTAATGGCGCATCCTCTCCAGATAGGGTACAGTTAAGGCTAACTGACCTCAGCGAACTGAAGAATTATACGGGCTATGCTGCCGAAATTTGGTATATGAGTATGCATATATATATATTAGGGAGTTCCATGCAAAAGGTTCGTCTCTTGAATCGAAAATGAATCAAGTACAAACTCATGAAATAAATCGAAATGGTATTTTTCGGCTGCAACAATTTATCTACATTGTGAATTGTTATGAGGTTCATGAAGGTAGCGAGGCTTCCGGTGGATTTGCGGACAGCTCCACCTTGTGTGCATTTGCCGAAAATGTTCGTTTCGTTTCGTTTCGTTTCTTGTGGTCAAGACAGTTGAATATTCAAAGAGTTGACCCGCTGCCCGTCTGTGAGGCTAATTGAAACGCATTTGCATATTGCGTGCCGCACTTCGGACACTTACACAGCGAAAATGTGCTCCAGGCAGTTAGACTGCATTTGGTCGGCGATCCGTACGTACAAACATGTCAATTGCTGCAGCATTCAAGGATCAGGAAATCTTCGTGACTGGCGGCACGGGTATGCGACATCTTTCAAATTTCAAATAGATCCGCTTTGATCCCTTTTCGGTCCGCAACGTGCTCAGGTTTCGTGGGTAAGGCGCTGATCGAGAAGCTTCTGCGCTCCTGCTACACACTAGGCAAGATCTATGTGCTGATCCGACCCAAGAAGGGCGTTGCCATCGAGCAGCGCCTGGAGGCCTTGCTAAACTGCAAGCTGTACGAACGTCTGCGGCGCGAGCAGCCCCAGACACTGGCCAAGGTGGTGCCCATTGCCGGGGACGTTATGCAGCTGGGACTGGGCATCAGTGAGGCGGACTTGGCCCGTCTGCGGAATGTCAACGTTGTCTATCACTCGGCGGCCTCTGTCCGGTAGGTGGTAATCCGGCTGCTTCCATTCTGTCCAAGCTTCTAATTTCCATCCATGCCAGCTTTGATGATCCGCTGCGTTCGGCCATTTTGATGAACACACGCGGCACCCATGAGCTCATCAAGCTCGCGTTGCAATGGAAGAAACTGAAGGCCTTTGTCCATGTGTCCACCACGTACTCGAATCCTACCGAGCTGGAGGTTGAAGAGCGCATTTATCCACCCTACGCGGATTGGCGGAACACCATCAAACTGGCCGAGACCTACGATGAGGAAACCCTCGATGTTTTCAATTTGAAGTAGGTTGTGCTATGCTCGCATCGTTCGCCCAATTAACGTATTGAATCTCGTTTATCTATCTTCAGGTATAGCAGCTTCCAGCCAAACACGTACACCTTCACCAAGAGTCTGGCCGAGCATGTGGCCAATGATTACAAGGATCAGTTGCCAATTTTAATATACAGACCCTCAATCGGTAGGTAGAGCTCCAAACTGATCATGCGCTCTTTCCCGTTATTGCTCGGTATTGTTTGGTACAGTTTGGGCATAAATTCTTTTAAATTTTCCCTGGTACATTTCAATATATTCTAGTACTGCACGATTAGTCTCGGTACAGCTCGGTACGGCTTGGTATTACTCGGTTCGTCTTGGTACGGCTTGGTAATACTAGGTACTGCCCGGTACTCGGCTTCGCCTAGATACTCAGAGGTACGGGTAACTAACCGGTAGTGGGTCCTTGTTACCGAGTACTACATGGTAGTAGCTGGTATCTTTGTTATTCGGTACTGCTTGGGATTGTTACCCTATAACAGGGTACTGATAGGTATTAGGTTCCGATTGGCATAAGTACATAAGGTACAGCTAGGTACTGCGTTATACTACCCGGTTGATAGGTTGTTTTGATGTGTCACCTGATAGAAGGGTTGGCACTGCTTCCAGCTTAGTTTGGAGCAGTACCAGCCTAGTAAGGTTCCGATTTGGGAAGAGAACAACAGAAAGTAGTCGCAGATAGAGGATCGGAACGAATTTGGATATAGCTGGTCCCAAATGCACCGATATTCTCACGGTCTCACGCTCTTGGTTTCCCTTGCCTATGTGACAGTGATTTCGACGATAGAGGAGCCCGTGCCCGGCTGGGCGGATAACTTTAATGGACCCACCGGCATGCTGGTGGCCTGTGGCGTTGGCATTTTGCGCTCCCAGAACTGCGATCCCTACATTGTCGCCGATTTCGTGCCCGCCGATGTGGTGGTGCGTGGCCTCATTATAGCCGCATACAACTATTTAAAGCAAGCGCCGGCCAAGGGCAAGCCCATCGATGTGATCAATTGTGCCACTGCCAACATATCGCCCATCACCATGGGCCAGGTCATCGATATCGGTAAGCGGTACATTAGGCAGAATCCATTCGAGCAGACGCTCTGGTTGCCAGGCGGCGGAATTACCCTGTGTCCGGTACTGCATTTCGTAAGGGTGAGTTAAATCCGTGCGGAGGGTGTGACATTCCGTACCGTCTCCTAATTTGTGCTTACCTCTTCCTTGGGCCAGTTCATAACGATGCACATCATGATGGCCATTGTGGTGGACACCTTGCTGCGCCTGACCAACGAGAAGCCATTGTAAGTGCACGTCCTCTCCTTGTGTGATATTTTACTGTAATTTCCCGCATTTTCCAGCCTGTTGAAGCTACAACGCCGTATTTTTGCCGCGTTCCGTGCGGTCCAGGTCTTTGCCACCACCGAGTGGCATTTCGACAACGAGAATTTCAAGGCATTGCATGCCGCCGTTCCCGAGGATGAAATGTGAGCAGACAGAGAGAGGGAGACCGAGAGAGAGAGAGAGAGAGAGAGAGAGGGAGAAAACTAACCTAAAAACTTTGAACTTTTCAGAGCCGTCTTTGGGTTTCTGCAGCACTCGAACATCAACTATGTGGACTTCTTTCAGAATGGGATACGCGGTGCCAAGGAGTTCCTGATGAACGAGAGTCCCGAGAGCAGCAGTAGGGCGCGTCTGCGCATCAAGATCTTCTATGTTTTGGATTATTTGTGCCGTGCCATTGTTTATGGCTTTCTGATACGTCTCATGTATCGACTCGCCTTGCGCATTTTCTTCTAATAACATTTGCTACCGTTTTTTTTTTTTTTTTTGCCTACTGTAACTTTAAAACCCATTCTTTTTCATATAACGGCTGTGGTAAAATAAACGTTTTTTTCCAAGAAGTGCAAATTGAATTTTGAATTTAGCTAACAGTTGTGGTGGCGCCATCTAGCGTGCGCCGGCACCAGCAACGCTTAACAGCAGCAGCTGCCATTGCTGTTAAGTTGAACATAGCGTGCTATCGATTACGCTCGATATGCACGCACATTTTGAGTATAACAGAATGCCACAATAACATAAGCTTGCCAAAAAGCAACTAATTTTGCCGTGAAAAAAAAGTGAGAAAATATTGAAAAATGAATACCTACAAAACGCAAATAAATAAATAAATGCAAAATAAAAATGTGCAATGCATAATTCGTAAAGCGTACCGATGAAAGAGAAGCGGCAAACCAAATACGGCGTATGTGCATAAATAAAATGATTTGCGGGTGCGTGGAGCAGCGTCTTTTCCGCAATTAGCTACTAAAATACACTGAAAATAAACAAACACAAACTGCGAAAGCAATACAAACAAGAATTTTGAATTTGAAATTAATCAATGCAAACAGTGTGCGCGTCCGTAATTAAATAAGTTGCCCAGTTGTGGTTACTTGTTGGTACGAGCTGCACAGAGACCGACAACTGCGCGCGGTTGGCCCAACTGCAACCCGGGTTAATTGGATTAGGGCCCAAAAGCGGGGCAGCGGCTGTGGCTGAGGCTGAGGCTGAGACTGCGGCTGAGGCGGCGGCGGTGGCGGTGGCAGGCGTCGGGCGCAATTGGTGTTAGTTGCAAAAAGTTGATCGGCCTTAGCAATGGCAACGACACAGCAATATTCGTTGCGCTGGAATAACTATTTGCGGCATTTGACCTACTCGCTGGACAATCACAGGCTGAACGATGATTTTGTTGATGTCAGCCTGTGCGTGGATGGGCGCAAGATCAAGGCGCACAAGGTGGTGCTCAGTTCGTGCTCGTCGTATTTCAAGGAGATATTCAAAGAGAATCCGCATCCCCATCCAGTCATTATATTTAAGTTTATCAAATTCGAAGATCTCAACTCCATTGTCGAGTTTATGTATCAGGTATGCTTGATTATGGCCCCACTAAAGCCTTTAATTAAACCTTTAAATGTTCAACGTTTGCCAGGGTGAGGTGAATGTGCAACAAGAGGCGCTGCAATCGTTCCTGCAGACCGCCGAACTGCTCGCCGTGCAGGGTCTGACCGCCGAGGAGAAGGAGAAACCGCAGCTGCCGGTGGCGCCGCTCATAAGCGACCACAAGCTCATCAAGACGATACCCAGCACGATACGCGCCGTCAACGAGCAGCAACATCAGCAGCAGCAGCACCACCACCAGCAGCAGCAGCATAACCAGCAGCATCAGCACCAGCAGCAGCAGCAGCAGGTGGCTGTTGCAAGCATCGCTCAAGCGCAGAGCGCCACACAAACCATCGAAATACCAACGGCCACGCTGTTGCAGGCAACGGCAACGCAGGTTCAAACCCAGGTGGCTGCTGCCGCGGCGGCTCAGCTGCAGGTGCAGCAGACCCAACAGCAGCAGCAACAACAACAACAGCAGCAGCAGCAGCAGCATCATCATCATGTACAAAGCACCCAAATACAACACATTCAAGTTCAGGCGGCGCCGCCCCAGCAACAACATCAACAGCAGCAGCAGCAACAGCAGCAGCAGCAACAACAGCCACAGCAGGCCGCAGCGCAGGCGCAGCACCTGACCATCACGAATACGGTATCGCTGCCCGCAGCGAACACCGTTAAGAAGCGCAAGATCACCTTCTCCGATGATGATGACAATATCTACACCACCGAAACGGTCGACTATGCCGTCAAGGACGAACAGACCATTGTGAAAAGTAAGAGAATCCATTGGAAATCTTTCAAACACGCAACTTGCATTATATTGAAGCCCCGTAAAGAAAGAATTTGGAGCAGAGCTTGCTCACCTACCAAGCTCCTTTTCTGAACCGACCGAAGCGTATCCCTAAATCATATCATGATCGATCGATCAAGACAAGTTCTTATATATAAGCGAAACCTCTTTAACAACAGACTTTGCCAGGAAAAGTATTCTGTTTTTCAAGATATCAGCGCAAATCCTCCCGCATATCTGGCAAGCCTTAAGCTTTAGGCCTGCAAGGGCTTGCTTGCTTTTTATAAGCCTTATAGAGACCACATTAATCTATTTATATTTGTAATATGAATATATCAATTATTGAGCCTGTTCTTGTTGCAGCTGCTGAGATGACATTTCTACGCGGCGCCGTCAAAATGGACATACCCGATTATATAGTCAGTGAGGTCGACGATCGTTTGTCGGACGGCGCGACGCCACAAACGTCACAGGATGCGACCACAGCGGCCGCACAGACTGTGGCGCAATACTCTTCCGAATACGAGATCCTAACCGAGTCTGAAATCGAGGAGAAATATCAAGCAGATCCCGAGAATGCCGAAATTGCCATCGAAATGAGTGAGTAGCTATATTTATATATATATTGTGGAGCCTAGCCTAAAGTCCAACCAACAACTTCTGCCAATTGCAGCACGCCTGCTGAGCACAGCGAGCGGCGCAACAACCACAACCACCGGACAGGCGGTGCTGGAGGATCCTAGCGCCGCGCCGACGGGTGCCACAACAACCGTCTCGGTGACGCCAGTCAAAACTGACAACAAAGCCAGCGGCACAAATGGTGAGTGCATTAAACCAGGCCAAACAATGTTTAATCCTAACTGAACGCGCATCCCAAAGAAAACGTATAAGTTGAAGTTGAATTGTATTTGAAACTCTGATAGAAGAGACTAAAAATCGGTGTATTTGAGCGCTCTATATTGTGTTTATAATGGCAGCGAGAAGCAGACCAGCTAGGACAGATCCACAATGAATGAAGCATGAGACTCTCTAGTCTAGCACTCTAGAGCGTTCGACGGTTTATGTTATCTATCACGTTGTTAGCTTAATCCGTTAACCCAGTCTAGAGTCTCAGAATGTGGATTGATTAAACAACTACACAAATGGTAGGCTCTTTATAAGGAGCGCAATAATTGGAATCTAGAGCCACATTCAGCTTTTAGTTAAGTCTATTAAGTCTCAATCTCAACTTAAGAACTGATCTAATAGCAATTGTTAAGGAACAGCTGAATTCCCCAAGAATAAATATTGTAGTCCTATCGAATGGTTTACACACAAAAGATTTTCTAAATCCCTCAAAACATTGATTATAAATTGCTGACAATTCGAATTCAACTTATAATTCACAACTGGTTTAAGCGATAACTTGGCTAAGTTGCTGAGAACTCTGAGAACAGAGTGAAATTATTTGAAGCTGTTTGGGAAATCGTTTAAATCGGCAACATCTTAATTTGTGTCTGTTTATACATATAATTATATTTTATTATTTGTCTATTAATTGTAATTATAAAGTGCGTTTTAATTTTAGTTTAAAATATAAGTTTTATGTTTTGTTGTACAGATATTATTGCTCGGATTGGTGTTGGACATTCTGAATGTATAAATCGTATTTATAGATTGTTTGGCTTTTGATTACATGTCCAATTTCTTATCGTATTGTGTTTTGGCGTCGAATATGTCTCCAAAGTGTTTGTCTATTGTTTAACAAAATGTGTTTGCGCAAATGTAGAAATGTAATTTGAAACAGAAAATAGAAGCGTGAAAAGCGATAGCGAAAGCGAAAGCGAAAAAGGCAAGCTAATTGTATAATTTGTCCTATTTTTCTGTATATTTTTAGATTCACCCAATAATAAATGGACAGAATGTCAATTTTGCAAAATGGTTATTACCACGGTGAATCTTTGGAGACATATTCGCACCCAACATACGCCCCAACCGCCGCGCAAATGCGATCTCTGCAATAAGAATTTCAAAAACAAATACAGCCTGCGCGAGCACATACGCATCTCCCATGAACAGAAGGTGGCCATCAAGACGGAGAACTGATGGACAATCTTTCAGGTGCAGCACGGCGTCAATTGAGTATTCCACGGACGACACTTCAGGCGGCACGGAACCAATGCGAGCGAGAGGGAAGAGAGAGAGAGAGATAGAACATTACGTCCAACAAAAAGCATATGCTAAAAAACCTTAGCAAGAGTGGCAAGACAGTTGACAACAAATAAATGTAAAGTAAACAAAACTGAAAGAAAATACAAAAAGAGAGAAGAATGAGGATAATGTTAAAGCACTTTTCCAGTCATTAGCACTTACTTTGCCGCAACCAGCATCCAAGTTGGAAACAAGAAAAAAACGAAAAGCTTAAATCAGATCTGAAGTATAGAAATAGGAAGTGCTTGCAACAGATCTGGGCCAGGGCTATCCATATGACATTCTATATACCATATACATAGATTATGTGTGTCCGTCTATCGAGATGCTAGCGCTAATTTAACTTGTAAGCCACAACAAATGTCGAGTCAGCCTAGGTTTGTGGAGCTGATGGAGCCCAATATTGACCAAGCCATGTCATATATATATAAGCAGATATATATTTATATATATTCCTGATAAATTGAAAAACGAAACGAAACAAAAAAACATATTGAAATTAATTTATGTATTTTAGTTAATTAGTTAGCCAAGTGCGTCGCGTACATCACGTAACTGTACATACATTAATCTTAACTCTTATTATATAATTCCTAGATTATATATATACATATATATGTATAAATATATATATTTTATAGAGCGCTAGAGCCAAAGCCAGACTAGGCCCACAGTCAAACAATGTGTTTTTTTATTTTTTATTTTTATTTATGTATTTTGCTCAACACACACACACACACACAAAAAAAAAAAAAAAAAAAAAAAAAAAAAAAAAAAAAAAAAAAAAAAAAAAAAAAAAAAAAAAAAAAAAAAAAAAAACACACAACCTGTACAAAATGAAATATAATTCAGTTTTACATATTCTCTGAATATATATTTTGTTCTTAATTTTTTGTTATAGACGTAAACCCGACACCCAAAACGACTTCCTCCCAGTTACACGTCCACATTTAGCTAGCATATATGTATGTACATGTTGAGCCTAAGCATATTTCAACTAGCAACATATTTTTAATTTGATATTAACAAATGCATACTTAAATGTCAAATGTCGTAGTTGAATATACATATAGAATATATGAAAACAATCTGTATACACACACACACACAAACACTAATGCTAAATATATACTTAGTTAATGGAAAGGCTAAATGTTGAATGAACGACTCATACGTATTATCTAATATATATATATATATATATGTGTATATGTGTGTGTGTATATATATTTACATATATCGTATCGATTACGAACAATTTTTGATGTCAGATCATATACATATTATGAAAACAAATTTATATCAGATAAATAACTGAAATTCCAACACAAACATCGTCTATCTTCGGCTAGCCGAAGTTTTTAATACCCTTGCAGACTTGCGCCCATACGAATCGCCATAGCCTATATGATATCGCGTAGTCTGTACTTAAGCAAATTTGGGGTTCATTAGAAAATCAAAACATGTTTATTGTAGCTTTTTATATGGAAAACAAAGCAATTTTTTATATTGTAATATATATTATATATTATGTGCTAAGCGCGTTCTAAGCCTGCCAGTTTAGCTAAATAACTACTCAATTGAAATGGAACGCTATGGAATGGAACGACTCGATTTGCGTTCCTAAGTTTGGCTTTGATCTGTCGGAACCAGCTTGAAATGTCGCTGTTGTAATAATATACTAAAATAAGCGAATGAAAATGAAACACGATGGAATGGAACATTCTTAAGTCTGTGAAGAGCCGGAAATTGAAACATTGACAACCGAGGATAAGCAAATGGAACATGTGTGGACTGAAACGGAATGGTATACTTCACGTTCAATCGAGTGGAATGAAACACGGCCGCAACATGACTTTTGAAGAGTTCACTTGAAACAGATTGGAATGGAACAACAATGCACTGGAACAGAATGGAATGGGAATACAATACAATAGAGCTCGAACAGAATGATTTTGGAACAGATTGAAAAGGGACTGGGACAATTGACCTCGTTAAATACAGCTTAGACTTGCATTCAACGATTTTGAAACGGAATAGAATGGGAATAGAACAATAGACTTCGAACTGCCTACTTAAAAGCGTAACACATTTTATAAACAACTTTTAATACCTGCCTCTGCAAGGGTATCCAAAAATTTGTATGTAAAACATGAAAAAACGAAAATTAACAATTTTTGTGTCTCATTTGTAATTGTGTGTAATGTAAAAAAATAAAACAAGATGTGAAGCGAACCAAATATGCATGTACATAAAGTATATATATATATATATATATAAAAGAGATTAATATAATTCAAACTTTCTTCTCCTTTTTGATAAGAAACCCGAAAAAAGAAAAGAAATGAAAAAGAAATTCTTTGAGAAGAATTGCAAATAAAATACACCCAATAAAAGCCAAGAACTATACGTATTTCCAGCTTAAACGCAATCTGGTCTCTCTTTATTTATGCAAACACAACTTGTAATATAATCGTAAGTTTTAAACGAGTCTCAAATTGTTTCAGCCGTCGCAGCCGTCGCATCCGTCGCCTCCGTTGCCACCGTCGAGGAGAACGCCCCAACGGGCGTGGCGCTCATCTGCGGAGTCTGCAAGCGACGCCTGCAGTCGATGAACGCCCTGCGGCGACACATTGCCTCGAGGCACTCGGAGATCCAGAGCAAGGAGCACGAGTGCTTCATATGCATGAAGAACTTCAAGACCAAGTGGTCGCTTTCCACGCACAATTCGCGCTTTCATCGGGATGCGCGTCTGAGCAAGGAGCTGACCAAAATCGATTTCGCGGATCATCAACTCAACTAGTTTTCGCGTTTTCGGGGGCGGAAGAGAGAGAAAGTGAGACATATTTCCTAATATAAATATAAATATATATATGTGTATATTTTTTGTAAACTAAATTAAGTTAAACTAAACTAAACTAAACTAAACTATTTTAAATGTAAACTTAAGCTAAGCGTTCAGAATATGTGCAAATTCTTTACTTGTTTCATGTATTTTATTTATGCGAAGCAAATCCGAACGTTTCGTAAATTTCTCGTTTCAAAGTGATTTTATTCCGTTTCGAATCAAATTCCGTTCCGATTCAGTTTCTTTTTAAAAATTAATTTTGAGACAATTTTAGTAAAGATTTTAAAAACGTAAAAGCAAATTGAATTGGAAGAAAGCTGCATAATTAATTTTTAATCAATCGATGGTTTAAACTTTTTTTTTTATATTATGAACTTCATTTCGGATCAGGTTTTCAGTTCGTGCAAATCTTTTCTAAGCCAAATGGAATTTGTAGCTAACATTCTTAAATTAAAAATGTTTTTGCTTTTAAATAAAAATTTCAGAAAAAACTAAAAATTCTTGCATTCGAAACTCTTTACTTTCAAATAAATCCCAGCAAAGTTAGTTCGAAATTCTTAAATTCAAAATTCACTTTGATATAAATCTTAGGAAAATTTGTTCTCAAATGTTTGCTATATGTTAATTTTATTATAAAGTTAGACTATGGTCGATTTCTTGCTATATACTTAAAATTGTTTATGTGTAACAATTATAGTTTATATATGTATGTATATCTCCAACATTTTATGTATAATAATTATGCTCATATATATATATATATATATATATGTATATGTATATGTGTTAACTTATTAAAATTTTCGAGAAATTTTCCAAATTGCAGATTTTCAAAAATCCAAACTACAAACTATCCCCCGCACAACTGCAAGCCATGTTTATTTTTTCAAAAATATTATTGCTTGGAGGATTTTCTTTTGAATTGAAAATTGAAATATTAAATTAGTTACATTAATAATAAAGCAGAAATGTTGCCCAATGTGCGAATTTTATATGCAAAGCGTTGCAAAATGTCAAAATTATTTACTCAAAATTTATTTGAATTCAATTTCAAAGCTTTAAACTTTCGACTTTCGTTCGATTTAAATATAAATCCCAACATTTATGAAGCTCCTATATTTCAAAAATTCTGCAAACATTCAATATAAATAACTCTCTTTGGCGCTACTCAAGGAAACTTGATTGTCAAGTCAAAATGGATGGATAAATGTAGTCAAAATAGATGGATAAATGTAGAGAGTCATTTAGAAGAGAGTCAAATAATGTGTTTTGCATTCTTAACATTCTTTTCATATCGTCAAAACTTAGTCGTATTTACCTCCTCCTTAAGCAATAGATGGAAATCGAAAAACTGTTTTCAATTTTTTTTTTTTCAGATTTTATTAGCTTAATTAAATTTTATACACGTTTTTTATATATCTATGCGGCAAGATATAAGACTGTATGTACGTCCACATAGATGCACTAGGAATTTGGAAACATTTTTTCGAGTGGACACAAAATAATATTAAAACTTTTCTTTTCTTTTTTTTTTTTTAAATGCAAGCAAGATCTCTACAGGGACTCTTGTCCGGGCAGCGGGAAGGTGACGCTGAACTTTGTGACGCATTTGTGGAGCTCCGACAGCTGCTGCTTGATGGCCGCATTCTCGTTTAGGGTCTTGGTGAAGTCAACCAATGTGGGGCCCGCCGCTTTGGCAGCCTCGGCGCCAATTTTGAGCGCCGCATCGATGAAGGCGACCACTTGGTCCATGTCCTTTTCGATTAGGCCGCGCGTGGTTAGGGCCGGCGTGCCCAGGCGTATGCCGGACGGATTCATGGCGGACTTGTCGCCGGGCACCGTGTTCTTGTTGCAGGCTATGCCCACCTCCTCGAGCACCAGCTCAGCCTTGGCGCCGCTCAGGCCCTTATTGCGCACATCGACCAGCACGAGATGGACATCGGTGCCGCCGGTGGCCACCGTGTAGCCCAGATCGATGAGGCCCTTGCACAGCGCCTTGGCATTCTTGATGACCTGCGTCTGGTAGCCCTTGAATTCCGGCGACTTGGCCTGCTTAAAGGCCGTGGCAATGCCGGCAATGGCATTATTATGCGGACCACCCTGCAGCGCCGGGAACACCGCCTGATTGATGCGCTCCTCCAGATCGTACATAACCTTCTCGCCGTTGCGTTTTGTGCTGCGCACACCCTTGCGGAAGAAGATGACCCCGGCTCGCGGACCGCGCAGCGTCTTGTGTGTGGTGGTGGTCACAATGTCGGCGTACTCAAACGGTGAGGGTATCTGCTCGGCGGCCACGAGTCCAGCCACGTGCGCCATGTCGGCCATCAAATATGCGCCGACCTCGTCGCAGATCTTGCGGAAGCGCGCATAGTCCAGCAGGCGCGAATAGCACGAGATGCCCGCAATGATAATCTGCGGACGGAAAGTTCTTGCCGCCTCCGCCAGTTTATCATAGTCGATAATGCCCGTTTCGGGATTCACCTTATAGGGCATGCTCTCAAAGAAGATGGATGTGGCCGAGATTTTCTTGCTGGGCGTAAAGAAGCCGTGCGTCAAATGTCCACCATCGGGCAGATCCAGGCCCATAATACGATCGTGTGGACGCAGCACGCCCGTGTACGCGGCCAGATTGGCCGGCGAGCCGGAATAGGGTTGAACATTGACGCCCCACTCGTTGGCATCCAGATTGAACAGATGAAGGCCGCGTTTCTGCGCCAGGCATTCAATCTGATCAATAAATTGATTGCCACCATAGTAGCTGTCAAATAAAGAATGGGAATATTAGCAAAAGCTCTCCAAAAGCTCTTCTCAACATAAATTAGCATCAATTGCATGTCCTAGCTCTTTCCAAGGTCTTTAATTGACTAAAGCTGGTGTCAAGTCGCTCAATGGGAGCTCCCTTTTGTGTGAAGGAGCTTTGAAAGCTGTGTCGTCATTTATCTTATGGCAAATTTCGTTTAAAGCTCTATTTATTAGGTGAAAGCATGACTTATTCAAGTTCTTTACTTTAAATAGTATTACTTTATATAGTTAAAAGTAAAACCGTGATTAAATTGCATCAAAAGCTCAGCTAAGCTTTGGCATGTTAAATTTAGCGAAAGAAGGAACTTTTCTAGTTTGAAAGCTCCTTAAAGCTCTACCGATTCGCTTAAAAGTAACTTTCCTTGTTCAATGCGAGCTCTGAAAGTTTAAGCTCATTTAAGCGCGAGAAGCTGCAAAAATCTCATAATCTGCAATCATAGAAAAGCAGAAGCTCAATTGACTTTAGAGAAGCTTTTGCATTATTCAACTTTTAGCTACAGCAAGGCACTTTCAAAGTGAATTTTGATAAGCTTATGATTTTCTTTTTTTAAACCATGCCTAATCCTTTTTTTTGCTGAGTTCCAATTTTAGATCGATATGCTTTGTAGCTGACTTACCGCTTGCCTGGATAGCCCTCGGAGTATTTGTTGGTCAGACAGGAGCCCAGACACTCCATGACGGCGAGCGAGGTGAAGTTCTCGCTGGCAATCATCTCGAGGCCCTCGCGCTGACGCTCCTTCTCCTTTACAATTATATCGGCCAGCTCCGGATCGCTCTGCTTCAGCGTGACCTGCAACATTTTCTGATCTGCCATCGTCTGTGGAGTGTATCGAAAGGTGTGAATCGCAGTTATGGTAACGTAATACTCAATAGAGCTGTTGCGATCGGGGCAACGATCGGCGTTGCAATGAATCGCAGTCGCAACGATTGCAAGCTGTTTATTACTCGAAACAAATATTTATGTTTGCATATTTTGCCAGCCGTTGTGGGTTCAATGGGTTCAAACAACATTGGAAATTTGTTTTTTTTCCATTCTATATATTTTTATTTTTTGCCGATAAGGCGCCGCACGGAGATTGATGTGTAACCGCAAAGCATATGCATACAACAAAGTGTGACCTTGGCAAATATCGATTTATGCAATTTGAGGCGTTGCCGATCTAGAGAGCAGGTCTTGAGAAGTGTATATTCAGAGCCAATATGCTCGTTTTTTGGTTTGTGAACAGGGTGTGAGAACTTCCTCCCGATTTCTGGCTGATAAGATTAGAGTGCCAAATTTAATTATATATCATATAATATATATATATAAATACATTTATTGCTTATTTTTCTTGGCGTGTGCACTCAAATGCCCGTTTGAAGGCACGTACGCAGCGCCCAATGCACAGCGTACCATTTTTGTACGGACCCCCCGTTGGGCTGCTGCTATTTGGGTAGCGCCTATCGCCCGATCGACCAAGTGTCAAATAGTTCAAATCTGTTGGAACGATCGAACGATAAGACACACGCTGGGGGCTGAGGTCAGCCGAAATGTCAGTACCTTATCAAGGCAGAAGCTACTCTACCACAGATTCAAGAACTTACAATCTATTTTCGTACTTTTCTAGAAAGTTATTCCAAAACATAATGTATTTAGAACTGATTTTTGAATATATGTTACCCAGGATTTGAACAAAATGGGAAAAAGCAACTGTACCAAATTTCGGATAATTATCGCAACTGAGACTCGAGATCAGCTAATCAGGCAAACAGACGGACATTCAAACTGCTTATGGTGCATATCTTGATCGAAACACAGAAGAACAGAAGAAACACATGTGATGTGGTTTTCATGGAACAATTTCTGTATGCACACGAGTAAAATGAAATTACATTTTTAATGTACTAAATGCCAGACGTCATTGGCAAATCAACTGGGCGTGGCCAGTTGGCGTCGCTGCAGCCTTTTGTTAGCTGCAAAAATTTGATACTTTAAGCAAACAACGGATCAGAACTTTTGTGTAGGCATTTAAATTGATTGAACACGAAGCCAAAAAGGCTTTCGCTGAAGATTAAATACCCTACTGCAAAAACAATAAGGCTGCAGCACGTAAATGCAGAGTTTGGTCACACTATTTGGACAAGCAGAAGGTTTCCCCGTGGAACTGTGGACTGATCGGCTGATCATACGGATTAAGAATAGATATGGGCTTTATGAGACTCGAGATATCACCTGCCATGCGTGTTGACATTTTGTGTAATAATTCGTATACGCTCATTGCTAAAGGGTACAAAAACGTGTCCGCCAACCATTCTTGAATTCAATTGCACGCAGCGCCGTGTGTGACAGAGGGAGAGAGAGCGAGAGAGAGAGAGAGAGCTCGTATTTTTCACAGAAAACAGCGAATTTACGGTTGACAGTTTGCAATTATTGATCCGCTTTAATTTACCGTTTCTATAGTTGTTAATAATTTGCACATTTAGATCTCAAGCACACAAGCACACTTACCGCAACCGAGTTTGAACAGTTTCTGATCGCAGCCGACGACGCTGTTGACGACGAAATAAGCTGCGTGATTTTCGACGCCCGACGAGTTACGATCAAGTTGGCAGGCCGTTGATCAAGCTGGTAGCTGTTAAATGTTCGCACGGCTGCCGTCATAACTGGCATTGCCTTGCTAGGGAGACGGGCGGCCGATGATCGTAAATGTAGCATGTTGATGGTTAATCTGTGTTGATGGCAATTCTGCGAGTATATCTTCGAATGCAGCGTCCGGCGTCTGGATCTATACTAGCAAACAGAAAAGCACGGCCGTCTCTAGCACTTGCCTGTTGCTGTTGATAACCTCTGACCTGCATTTGGATTATGGTTGTTTGTTTTTGTTTTTTTTTTTTTTGTGTGATAAGCGACAGATCTCGTTGGCTGACAAATTTGTTGTTTACTTGCCCCTTGCCCTTAAACAGCATCGGCAGGCGGCCGTTCACCAGATCAGCTGTTTGCAAATTTTTTTTCTTATCGATACTTTACATTAATTTGACGCTCATTTCAAAAACTCAAAAGAAAATGTTAGCTAGACATGACGTGAGCAAAGTGTGTGACATTAAAATCATTACAGCACTGGTTCGATTTCATAATCATTGTAATCGAACTTGTCCTATCGATAAGTGCGAATGGAGTGTTGTGCAGCACCAATTAGCTGGCAAGCAAGCCGCCAGTGCTGTCAACACTGCTCAGTTGATTTTGAACTGTTAAGCCGGTCGGTTGGGTCTGGTCTCGGCAGAACACACACAAGAGACGAACGCAAAAAAGATACGTCATTAACCGTTACCTTCAATGCAAAAAAGCGCGCGCTGCAAATTTTTTTGCCATTGCAATTTGATATGAATTTTTTTCGATTTTTTTGCCACAACAAAAAGTGTTTGCCACAAAATGTATGAATGAATCTGCCAAAGAACTGCGTGTGCGTATTTTTTTTTTCGTTTTTAAATAAAAGCAGTTAAAAACAAAATATATAAAAAACAATCATAATACCGCGAAAAGCCATAAAGAAAGGTGAGAAACCCAACAAGAAAAAAAACAAATTATGATTTATTTGTTGTTTTGCTAAAAAGCAAAGCGAAATCAACAACAACAACAACAACAGCAACAAAAGCAGGAAAGTGGAAATGTTATTTTTAGCCAAAAGAAAAAAGTTTTGCTTGCGGTTGCTTTTTGTTTTTTTTTGTTGTTTTTTGAAATTTTTGTTATTGTATGCCATAATTGCCATTTCGCTTGCTTTTTTACACAATTATTTGTTTTTGTTGTTGTTTTTTTGCAAGTCGAAAATAAAGTATTACGATAAAATGACGCTGTTCTCGCTGGGCAGGTTTCCGGGTTTGTTGACTTTGCCCGTTTTTTTTTATTTTGTTCAAATTCAAATTGAAATCATAATTCGCAAATAAACATAAGTATGTGTGTAAGTGTGTGTGTGTGTGTGTGTGTGTGTGTGTGTCTCCCTCCCTTTTTTTTATTTGCGCAGGAAGTGTCAAAAACTCGCTAAATCAAAAATCAAATTAATATATAAAAAACTAAAATTGTTTTTAAAGTAAAAATCAAAAAAAAACTAGCAAAAAAAACGGCCATAAATACGTGCACGAAAAACAGAACAAAAGCAAGCAGATTAAAAACTGCTTGTTTTCATTTTTTTTTGTCATTTTTTTTTTTTTTTACACGTACTTTTGGTAATTAATTTTTTTGGCTAGGCTTTTATTTTGATTGTTGCTTTTTTGAAGTTATCTCTCTTTCTGGCCTTTTGCTTTCTGCGGCTTCGTCGAACGAGAGACAACGGCAATTTCCGCCTTTTCCGCAAAATGAGCCAAGCAATTTGCAATTGACTTTTTTGTTTGCCATCTTTTTTTTTTTGTTTTTACTTTACTTTACTTTATATATAACTTTAATCATACAAAAACAGAGTGGATGGGGGAAAAAAAAGCTGGCAAAATTAAAATTGCAAATTGCCGAAGCAGCGCTGCCAACGTTGCGGCCGCTGCCGCCGCTGCTGCTGCTTCGTTGTCAGTTGGCTGTTTGTTTTTGTCCGCTGCTTTATTAGTTTTTTTTGTTTTCATAACGACATTCGTATGCGCGGCGTCCCAGTGTCCGCATTGACGCAGCAGCAACGCAATTCCATGTGCAAGCGTGTGTGTGTGTGTGTGTGTGTGAGCTTGTGCATGTGTGCGTTTAGCGCGACAGCGAAGCGCGCTCCACTCACACATTCGCACACATTTCAATTACATGCTGTTGACTCTCCAAATTTCAAGTTCATCCAAAGCTCAAATAACAACAACAACAACAACGTCATTGGAGAGAGTGTGTCACAGAGAAAGAGAGAGAGAGCGAGAGAGAGCGTATTAGGCAGGCATGACCATGGACTAGACTCTGTTATTGTTGTTGCTGCTGTTTTTTGTTTTCGTTGTTGTTGTTGTTGCGGCTAATTTGGCCAAACTTAAGACGAATTTGTTTTTGGCTTGAAGCAGGCCACACAATTGCCTGAGCGAAATTTGTAGCTTGAAATAAATAATTGAATATATTGTTCACGTATCTTTGCATATGTATTTGCAAATTCTTATTTATTGAGAGCCCAACAAATTCTTCTGCAAATTACGCTTTTGATACCCTTGTGAAGGATATAATAACTATGTCATCAAATTGGTAACGCATAGAAGGAAACATCTTCGATCCCATAGAGTATACACATACATATATTCTTGATCAGGGTTGATCTATCCTCCCTTCTGCTGAAATTTGTGACGCTTTTGATACCCTTCTGGAGGATATTATTACCCTAACCAAACTTGGCTATAACGAGTTGCTTTATGTTTCTTCTCTTATGAGAAAAGTCCTGTTAACATCGAAACTTCAGAATACATATGTAGGAAAAGTCGGTTAGTTAATTATTATTCTCATTTATGGTAAAATTGCAATTGCAGAAGGGTATTTGAACTTCGTTGTGCCCTTCGTTGGCCGTTCTTCAAAGTTTATTCTATTTTGCTCAATTTATGAAAAGTCTTGATTTATTTTGTTGCTGTTGCTTGCGCAAATTAAACGTAATTCTGTTTGGCTTGTGAACAATATTTGTTTATCTCATTGCATTTATTTATGCTTGGAGTACATCAATTTAGAAACAATCGCAATCTTCGGTTTCATATTTGACTCATCAAATTTATGATACCCAGTAATGTGAGCGGGCCAATTCTAAAAGTTTTCGCAAAAAAAAAAACAAAAAAAATAGTATGTATAAACACATAAAAAAGAACAAACTTTTGAGTAGATTCCCCGAACTCTGTTTTTTTTTGTTGTTCTTCTGCATCTTCTTCTTCTTCTATTTATGGGGTTTTCGGCGCAGTTTGTGTGCGTATCAGTTGTTGTTTTTTTCTTTTTTATTATTATTATTTTTTTTTTCTATATTTCTATTCTTATTTCCCCCCAACTCTGGCCCCTTCTCCGATATCAGCACTTATTTATAATTAAAAAATTGTAAGCAGAGACAACAAAATCGAGAGGGGACAAAAAGGGAACAAAAACAAAAAAAAAGTAAGTAAAAAAAAGTGCACACAAATCGAACGAACTTATATACATGACTATAGCTGTATATATATTACAGTAAGATATCTTATATATTTGTGTATATAGTATCTGTGTATACCCTAGCAAAGGAGACCATAAAAAACTACAAAAATAAACAAGTTGGGCAAATTTTGCTGATAATTTAAGTCAAAAGAACACGTGAATGCAGGCTAACTGTTTGACTGACTGACTAATACCCTGTAGCCCTGTAATCTTGCCTAAGTGTTTGACGGACTGACTTATACCCTGTAGGGTATAAGTGTTTGACTGACTGACTAATACCCTGTAGCCCTGTAATCTTGCCTAAGTGTTTGACGGACTGACTTATACCCTGTAGGGTATAAGTGTTTGACTGACTGACTAATACCCTGTAGCCCTGTAATCTAGCCTAAGTGTTTGACTGACTGACTAATACCCTGTAGCCCTGTAATCTAGCCTAAGTGTTTGACTGACTGATTAATACCCTGTAACCCTGTAATCTAGCCTAAGTGTTTGACTGACTGAGAAATACCCTGTAGCCCTGTAACTACATAAATACAGTTACTTAAATCAATACCAACAATTCAAGGCGAAAAGATGTTGTAAATGTAAAAATCCCTAAAGAAACGTATATGTTGTTTTCCTAAAACTAAAACTCCACACACCTTCCACAACTGCAGGGTATAAAAGCGCGCAAAAAGCTAAAAAATACAATTTACAAAAAAAAGAGAAAAAAATGGAAAAGAAGAAGCAGCTAGCTAGAAAGAATGAAAGAAAAATAATGGAGCAAAAGCTAAAATCAAAGTCTGTGCGCCTTCATAGATTAAAACTATGTATTTCCGTTGAATAAAAGCGAACCAAACAATGAGAATCGAATAGAAAGAAAACGAAAAGAAACCAAAGAGAAAAAAAAAACACATTTGTGATACGCTCCGGATATCTATCTTCTCCGAACCCCCTACACCCCCCCGTCAACTCCATCGCCTGGCTCAAAAAAAAAGTGGAGCGAGCGTTTCGGCTCTTCTATAAACCGAGAGGCGAGTCCAAAGATGCTCTATCCATATAAATATAAAGAAAAAACAATATAAATTGGACAAATATTTCTGTATTCACATAAATGAAATAGTTTAACTGCAAATTGCAAAAAAAACACATAGCTCAATTTAAGAAAAACCAACAAAAGTATGAAACAAAACAAAAAAAATTGAATTATAAACGAATGTGATGCGAAGTTATGAATCACAGAAAGGTTTGTGGTTGGTTACTGTTCATACCCTGCACTTAAACAGCTGGCTTATGAGAGCTATTACGGACTAGCTCGACAATGTGTATGAGTTTGAAGAAGTTAGATATGTGTTACCCTCCAAGGCCTGAAAGCTACCCTATGCGACAACCCTTGGAACTCGGGAACTATACGACTTGGAGCTACCGAATCGTGCTTAAAGGATTATTTTCAGGCGACCCTTGGAACTCGGGAACTATATCCCTTGGAGCTACCAAATCGGGCTTATGGGTTTATTTGTATGCTTCTCTGAACTTCTTTTATCTCTACCTAACTTTCTTTAGTTCAGCTATGCTTCCTACCTTGCTCTTTATAGGGTATTTGCAAGTCATCCACTGTCTCAATTGAAAACTTGCAAACGTTTTTATTGGTTTTTGTTAATATATTTGTATATATTTGCCTTGTTTTCTACGTTTTTTATTTGGTTTAATTTATATGTATTTTCATTGGCCCAACGCATTTTATTGACCCCCCCGGGGAAAAGATTGTGTGTTTTGGGGGGTTTTTTTTTTTTTTTTTTATTTTTTTTAATTTTGCATTATTTGATTCAATTTGATTTATTACCCATTTGATTTAACATAATAATTTTGAACAATACATTTTTCCGTATCTTTCGAATTGTTGTGGTCTTAAAAATATTTGTTCTTAAATTTTTCTGTATTAAAACAATTGCTGAATTCTTCAAACCACCGCAAAGCCTTCCGAAATGTTTTTATATTTTGTTGCTGAGTTTCTCTGTTGGTTTAAATTTGTTTCCGGGGGGTAATTAACGCGATTTTGAACTGGTTCATGCAAGCAAAAATGGTTCAAAAATAGTTTTTAACTGATTTGCATAAGATTTTCAGACGGATTCAAGCAAGTGTTAAGCCTGACTGCAAAATAGGTTGGGCCTAACTCAAACCTGATTCAAACCAGGCTCGAAACTGATTCTTAACTGATTCAAATCTTATTCAATAAAGGTTTAAAAACAGAAACAAATGCGGAACTAGTTCAAGCCTAGCTTAGAACTGAATCAAACCAGACTCGCAGCTGGTTCAAATCTAATTTAATGAAGGTTCTAACTGAAACGAATTCGGAACTAGTTCACGCTAAGCTTGGAACTGATTCAAACCAGACTCGCAGCTGGTTCAAAAGACATTGTATCAAGTTAAAATTTAATTCAAACAAAGTTCCAAATTGGTTCACAGCTATTTTAAGCTTTAATCCAATAAGAAAAGGAAAACCTAATTTGATTTAATTAGCTTATATGCATATAAAACTATTGTCGCATATGTATGTACATATGTATGTATATATATTTATGCAAGTACATATGTATGCAAGTATATGAACACGTATGTACATATGTATGTACATATGATTATACATACACATATAACTCGATGACTGTCGGTAAAAACAAAAAGAAAAAAAGTATATACATGTATATATATGTATATGTATATGTATATGTATATGTATATATTCACATACATGTGTATGTATATGTATATGGTGTATATAAAGATGGTAAAGAAAATATTAAAACAAGGCAAACATCGCCAGCAAAATATAAAGTCGAGCAAAAAGCATTTAATTTATTTATCCCACCCCGCCCCCGCTCGCCCCTGCTCGCCCGCCCTGACCGTGCGCTTATTGCAGCTTTATATACCTATACATATACATATACGCTCTTAGTCCTTTGCCTCTTATACCAAAACCCCCACCCCCACCCCCTCCCGCTCGAACATGCTTCTCCACTTCCTTCCACCCCCTACCCTACCCCTGCTCATCATTGTCCCAACGTCGTTGCATCAAGGCAAAAACAAAAAAAAAAATATATATATATAAAAATTTCGTTTTACTGTTGCTTGGTTTTTGCCTTTTTGGCGCGTCCAGAAAACTATGAGCACAAAAACAGAAGAAAACAAAAAAAAAAAAACACAAAAAAAAGGAAATGAAAAAAATGAAAATAAAATAAGAAGAAAAAAAAAGCGAAACTGAAACTGAACTTTACATCATGGCATGCAATGGGGGGGGAAGACGCAAAAAAAGGGAACAACGGCAAAAACTTCATTTATACTTTGCACTGAACAAAATAACAAGTGGCCAGAGCCAGAGTTGAGCTCGCTGCTTGTTATCTGCATACCCTATACACTCACATGGTGGGCTATATGCAGCTTGGACAGTCGGTTGGCAACATGTGGGTCAAATAAATGCAATCGTGAGCTTTCAGCTCCATTTCCATTCTTGACTTTGTTAGCGAGTGTTTACTTTTTCACTTTATTGAAATGATTGTGTAGGTTGAAACTATATATGCATATATTATATATATATATATTATCATATATTGTATGTTATGGGTATGTGCGATATATATCTGATAGCCAATATATATTTTATTGATACACGATATATATATATATATATATATATATATATATATATATATATATATATATATATATATATATATATATAAGCGTAAGTGCCCAGAGTTATGCTATTCTCAGCTAGTTTTTATAGGGCATATCATAGTCGGTCTGCTTGCAAAGATTTTGCCTACATTTTATTGTTTTGTTGTTCTCCGTGTTTGAGTGCGTGGGACGAAAGGGGGGCAAGCTTTTTTGTTGCTATATTTTTGTCAGCTATATATATACACACATGTAACACATAAGAAAGCAGAGAAGGAGAGAGAGAGAGAGTGCGAGAGGTAACTACGTGTGTGTGTGTGTGCATGCACTGAGCTGCACATTACCTAAGGAATAAATCACTTGAATCGCCAGATGAATCGGTTGACAGTGTGAAACACAATTCAATATTCAATTTCTTGTGTGTGTGTTTGTGTGCTTCTTTTTTTGTTTTGTTAAATAGTGTAAAATTGGGGCTGGGTTGGTTTGCGGTGCGTATGTGCGATAAGCAGAAGTTGGGTTAAAATTGAACATTTCTTTCTTGATGTTTTTTTTTTGTTTTCTTTATTTTTTTTTTTTAGTGAACAAATATGCAATAAATTACAAAGTAGTCGCAAAAAATGGTAAGAAAAAAAAGATAAAAAAAAAGTCAATTTCAAGGAGACGCGGGTAATTGCAAAATTCTCAGTTTGAACGCAGCTTGGCCATCATCATCAGCAACTGGGGCTTTTTATTGGGTGCTTTTTTTGACTGCTTCTTCTTCTACTTCGTTTTTGTTTTTGTTTTTGTGTTGTCCACTAATTTGGTTGCGTTTTTTGTGTTTTATATTTATTTTTTTGCGGCTCTGCACTTGATTTGACGCCTTGCTTATTTTTACTTTTGTTTTTTTATATATACATATGTATATATGCGGTTTTTTGTAATTTATACAAAAGTTTGAGAATTGCGCATTATATGAAAACGAATTTTGGCTGAGTCAGTTATCGATTGTTATCGCAGGAATGTGGGATTTACCATAAGAACTTGAAAGGCTTTCTGTTTATTTGGCCGCTGCCTGCTGGCAACAGCAAAGCAGCAGCATTTTATCGATAGGTCGGCAGAGCAGATCGATAAATGTGACATTCAATTGACAGTTGCACATTTGACCAGCTGGCAACGCCAAAAGTCGTGTGAAATGAACAAAACGCTGCGGAGAGCTACAATCAGGTCTGGGCCTTAGAAAAGTAAGGGGTATTCCTTCTTTGTTGTGTCGTATGTCAATCAGGTCTTGGACAATAACACATTTGACCAGGTGGCAACGCCAAAAGGTATAGAGAACTTTAGTCTAGCAAAGTGTAGTATAAACAATTCACTGCGGATGGCTTAGATTAGGTCTTGGGCAAGGAACAATACTTATTTGACCAGGTGACAACGCCAATGCAGGTGGCAACGCCAAAAGATATAGAGAACTGTAGGTTAGCAAAGTGTAGTATAAACAATTCACTGCGGATGGCTTAGATTAGGTCTTGGTCAAAGATCAAAACACATTTGACCAGGTGGCAACGCCAATGCAGGTGGCAACGCCAAAAGATATAGAGAACTGTGGGTTAGCAAAGTATAGGGCATTCCTTCTTTGTTTTGAAGTACGCGCTGAAATAAACAAAGCAATGCGGAGAGTTAAAATCGGGTCTGGGACAAAAAACTTGGCTTAAAACATCAAAAAGTCGAAGAGAACAAAAACCTTAAAGATACAGACAGCACTGAAAAAAACTGGCAGAGTAACTTTGCCTGTTCACCTCCAGAGCGGACTTTGCAGTCTTGTCAACATGCATATAGTTTTTGTTTAAATATTTATTTTTTTATCGGTGTTCTTTTTGGGGTTATAGACGGTTCTGCGGCCGCCCTCCAGCTGGCAATGTTATATTATGTTGGCGCTTTTTGCGACTCTTTCGGGCAGTTTCAGATAGATATATGTATAAATAATATTAAGTGTATATTAGACGCAAAAAATATGATAAATATAAGAGAAGAACACGCAAAAAAATCGAACGCAGCAAAAAGCCGAAACATTGACATAAACAAACACACAATAAATGCGAGAGTGAGGCAAACAGGGAGGGGGGAGGGGGGGGGGACACTTGCCAGGGGGCGTCTTGGCAGTTACACAAAAAAACAAAACAAAAAAAAACAATAATATAGCTAGAAAAAAGTTGGAGAAACCTCTGCGCATATGAGTTAGAATCTGTGGCCGAGGCTAACGTACTTACAGATACAAGCTACAAATACCACACACACACACACACACACACACACACACACACACACACACACACACACACACACACACACACACACACACACAAACACACACACACACACACACAGAGAGAGAGACACTGAGATGGGCAAAAAACGATGACAGTTTTCTTGATGAATGTGCGCGCTGTATCCCGAAGTCGGAGACCACATAAAGATTGCTGCTAAGCCTCGCCAGCAGAAGCTGTCGCAGAACCAAGCGAGTTTTTCCTATTTGTATCTGGCGAGCGTCTCTTTCGCTTTTCATTGCCCCCCCCCCCCCCCCCCCCTCCATCCCCTTAAGCCTTCCCTACAACAGAGCCTACTGGCTGCCACCTGCATCAGCACCTACTCCCCCCCTCTCCCCCCTGCACGCCCCTCGAGTGCTGTTCGCTCTGTGCAGCAGCTTTTCATTTTCTCGCTACGTTACACGTTTTTCTTGCTCTTTTCTTGAGTCCGTTGCAAGTGTTACCTATACAAAAAAAAAGAAAAAAAAAAAGAGACAAACCCAACTAGCAATGTTTTTTGCGCAAATTTAAGAGCTTCGCTCCAGAGCTGAGATTGGAACGAGCGCACTTTTTTGGCCACAAACTGGGGCTTTTTCTTCCATTTCGCTTTTTTTTTATTATGATTTGTGTTTGGGATCCAGGAACTGAGTCTTAAAAGTGCTATTGTATTGCTGAAAGTCCGAGACCTGGATTCATGCTACAGATTCTTATATTCTTTTAAAAGTAAATGTAGGAAAGTTCTTTCTTTTCTCTGGTTGAGTTTGTATTTTCTCAAATTATTATGACTTTTCCTAGTCTGAAAACCCTTAAATAAGTTTTTTTGGGGGTTTGGTCTCCGTCCATTTCAATCCGTCTATATATTGTTGGTTATATTTGATATATACCCTAAACTGGCAACTACCTTACGTAGGTTAGATAACTCCAATTTGTGGGATAATTTTGAACAAAATATGAAAAATCGGCTTGGTTTAATTATATTTTCCCTTTTCTTAAGACTCTGTTTTGGCATCTCTTCATATGTTATATACTAGATGAAATCCTTAAACCAATGCAGCAAATGATTTTGGTACGATATAGATATGCTCTATTTATTTTCCCGACTATGCGGTACTATTTCTCTCTTTCTTACATACCACAACAAAATCAAAGTTATCGATAATCAGTTTCATGTTTCGGGCATATCGAAGAATCGATTGGGATTAATCGATTCGAATGTCGGGGATGCCGATATAAGCTTTACGTTTATATATCTCCGCTCTATAACTATGCGACTCCCTCTCTCTCACTCTCGCCCTCCCTCTCTCCCTTTCTCTCTCTCTATCTATATAAAAGCTTTCTGGGAGGAATTCAATTGATCGATTGTAAATTTGCTATGTTAAAGATATCGCAGATTCGATTGCGTGCTATCGCTTCGAATATCGATATACCAATTTATTCAGATTTTACAGAAACCCTAAGTTCTTGCTTTGTTTTAGATTGGATTAACAATTTATCTGTAGCTTAGTTGACTTTGTTTTCAGCGGGCTTTAACGAAATCTGGTTCTTCGACTAGGACTCTATTTATGGTGGGGTCCTGTTTATTGTCCCGCCTCGAATGGCGCCCTGGCCCTGCGACAACGGCTTTTGGCCAGGCTCAGGCACCTAAGATTACATCGAGGCTAGCCGTAGATACATTTGTATCTGTATCTGCATCTGTGTGTGTGCGCCAAACTGGACGCTGCGCGGACTTTTTGTTGTCGTTGTTGTTGTTGTTGTTGCTGCTGGTGTGTCTGGAAATTATTAGATTTTGTGTCAGCAAAGCAACAACAACAACAACAACAACAACAACAACAACAACAACAACAAAGGCAACAAACATTCTGCTTGTGGAAGCTGCATTAGTCGACACAGCAGCTCAAAGACTCTGGCAAAAAAAAAAACTAAAAAAAAAGATAAATAAATAAAAAAAAATGTAAAAAACGACAGCAAAAGCGGAAGGCGAATGCACTTGGACTTGGAGAACAACAACAACGACAACAACAACAACAACAACAACAACAATAGTTGTAGAGCATCGTAAAGTCGCAAGTTGTTGCTTGGGCTCCAGGTTGTTTTTTTATTTTTTTGCTGCTGCTTTTTGTTGTTGCTGTAGTTGTTGTTGTTGTTGTTGCTGTTGTTGTTTTGGAAACATTTTATGATGTTGCTTAAAGTCGCTGCAGCAAAAGGTGGCATGCGTATCTGCCACTCAGCCCCTCACGCCTCTCTGCCCCAGCAGCCTCAGCTGCGGCTTCTACAGCAGATACACACAGAGATGCAGCCTTGGCTGGCTTTAGAGATGCGCAAGCTTCTAGCTTTTTTCGTCTTCCAGGAATGTGAACAAAAATGGCGGAAAAAAAGGCAGCATTCATGATTCCATGAAGTATATATATATATAAATATTCTAGAGCAGAATCAGAGAAGCTGAGTGGATATAGCCCAGATGTGTTTACAGAACCGATCAATTTTAAGCTCAAATAAATCCCTATAGATGTTTACACTCTTGATCAGGATCTTGATCAAAATAAGTGCATATGTATATATATATTCTTGATCAGCATAAGATTTGTTGACTGAACTGACCCATTTCATCATGCAGCTAGCTTTTCTTTATAAAATATTCATATCGATAGATTCACAAAAAGCTTCCTTTTATATATACACACAAAAGCTTTTTCTATTAAATTTCAAAATGTCTTAAGAACTGGCTATTGTTTTTTGAAAGTTTTCTATTTTATGCTAATAATAAAGCTTGGCTTGAATTTGGCGAGCTTTTGGCAGAGCTTTTTGTGCTTTCAGAGCATGCACGAGCCGAGGCACGAGGCGACACGAGCTCATCTCTAATCGGTAGTGAGTACGTGTTATTGCACTTGGCCTCCACTCGCAGTGCTTCCTCTTCCTCATCTTCTTCTTGTTCTTGTTGTTGTTGTTGTTGTTGTGGTTGTTGTTGTTGCCAGCTCGACTTGATCTTGGACTTCAATTTGGACTCGAACTCTTTGGCTATCTGCGCCTGCGTGCGCAGTTCCTTGGCCTAGGCAGCTCTTGACTGCCTCCACACACACACACACACACACACACACACACAAACACACAATTGCTGTTGTTATTTATTTATTTTTTATTTACCCTTTATTTTTTTTGCATTCCACACACACACAACAACTGAAAGGGGCACAACTTTTGGAACTGCGTGCATTGCAATCTGCTGAGTTTAGGGATTTCAGTTTTTTCTTTGGCCCCATCGCTGCCTTCATTTGCTGCGCATATACTAATAACAATATGAATTGGCAAAACGTAAATAAATAAATGAGAAAAAAAAAAAAAAAAACTAAACAAAAAATAATAATAACAACGAAAACAAAAACAACAACTGGCAACTCCAATTCACAAAGTGAATTCGCGAAAAAGGGAAGGCATAGACTTTTTCTTTGAATTGATTTCAAATGCGTTTCTTATTGGACTCTTTTTTCAACTGCTGCTTCTTCTTCTACTTCTTTTTTTTTATCGCATCAAACTGAGAAACTGCTTATTCACTTTTTTTGCCAGTTGTTTATTTAGAAAAGAACAAAAAGAAGCAGCCTATACGCTTGTAGAGGGTATTATGAAGTTGTCACGACATGTGTAACCTACAGAAGAAGACATCTCTGACCAAAGTACATACATACATATATATATTCTCGATCAGCAACAATAGCCAAGTTTATATAGCCATGTTCCATGTCCTCCATCTGCCCATCTGTCTGTTTCTATGCAAACTAGTCTCTCAGTCGTAAAACTATCGCCTTGAAACTTTGCCAAGGTCCGTCTTTCTGTTGCAGTCCGTCCGGATCGGATCAGTATATCATATGGCTGCCATAGAAACGATCGGTCGAAAATAAAGTTCTTATCGAAATATCTTGACCCAAATATACCAAATCCTATAAACATCGAATATGGCTGCCATTGGAAAGATCGGTCGGAAAGTAGGTTCCTGTATAAACAACTTTCTTGTTTATTAATGTATCTTGACCAAACTTTAACATATATGCTAAATATTTATAACATCGGAATACTATATCAAATGGCTTCCATAGGAAAGATTGGTCGAAATTTAGGTTCTTTGGTTGGAAAACTTGCAAACGAATCTTTTCCTATATTATATATGATATATCTACTTTTCAAGTAGATATTTTGATATCTTCGGTATAGACCCAGACTCGATATTTGTTCCCTTCACTAAGCTCCTTCGTCTGAGCAGAATCTTATCTAGTATATCATATAGCTCTTTGGGAATTATCAATTATCTATCCCTATCCTATGTCTGCCCCTTTTGCTGTCCGCAAAGATTTGCAATAACTGCTTGGAAATTCTTTATTTCGCTTTAAAATTTTTGAAAATTTGTATATTAACTGAAAGTGCACAAGTTTTACACGTGATTTTTGTTTATTTTCGCAAAAAAAAACGTTTATTTATCTAAGGAAAAAGTTGTACCTAATGAATGGTCGCAGTTGGGAAAACCGATAGACTTTTGTTATTGTTTCGATCGAATAACAACCTATTGATAAATAAGACATATAGTATGCATATATAGTATGTCAATTCGTGAGAACTGTTTCCGATCATTCCTTCAGTTAATGGTTGTATATAATTTATGTGTCGGCAACTTTAACACTGATGGAATAAAATTTCACTACAATTTTAAAGCAAATCAATTACAAATTGAACTCAGCTTTGTGGAAAATGGGTGGATATGCGCTTGTGCCCAAATTGGTTTAACTTGAACGAAATTAGTTGCGGAATATGGGTGAAAAGTTGTGGTCTTTTTGTCTTCTCGTGTACTTGAACTTGAACTGACTTTCAAAGCTTTCCCCGCCCCCTTTTCGATCAGCTTAAAGCTCCATTTTAAAGCTTAATCCCGCAAAAGTGTTAAAAACTTGGAGGACTCTTACAAAGGATTTGCACGCTTTAAAGGATAACACGCTTATATATCATTATAAAATTTGCTTTAAAGTTTCCAAAATCCTTTGAGAGTTGTTCGGCTTTTAAAGTCGACGTGGATTTGGGTTGAACTACGCTTGAAACTTATATATACATATATATATTGCATATAAATTGTATAAAATATTGTATATATACTTTTTTCTTTATTTACATATTTATTTTCCTCTCGCCCAGTTCCCAGTTCCCTGCCCCCTGCCCCCTGCCCCGCCCACGTCACATGTCCCTTTGCTGCTGCTCGACGTTAGCACATAAATTTATATTACAGTTTTTTGCTTCGTATGATAAAGAAACAAAAGCAAAAAACGTTACAAACAAAAAAGAAAATGTGGAAAAAAAAAATAATATTAAAAAATCCAGCCAACACACAACAAAAATGACGACAACAACAACAACAACAACAACAACGGCAAAAATGACGACGACGACGTTAAAAAATTATACAAATTACAAAAGCATCTGGAAAAAGAAAGAAAATTGCGCTGGCAGAGGGAAAAACGGATTTTTACATTACATGTGTGTGTGTGAGTGTGTGTGAGTGTGTGTGAGTGTGTGTGTGTGTGTGTGTGTGTGTGCTTTAACATCCCACATAAATACATAAGTACGGACTATTATATACTTTTACAGTTAACAGCAAATATATATATACTATATAAGCCGTATTCCGCTTTCAGTTCAAATGTACAGCCATGTTCTCTCAAAATCATATTCGAAAAAAGTTAACCTCGTATATAAAGTACTCAAAGTTACCTCTTTTTATAGAACATATAACTGAATAGTAATATATGATATATTTATTTTCATTATATTATAAACAAGCGGGTATTATCCAGTTTTATTCGTTTCACGTTTTCTACGTCAAGTTTTGGTCATTACTTTTTCCTTCATTTTCCGCTCGTGAAAAATGTAATTGTATTTATATTTGAAAGTGAGTTTGAATTCGGTCGCATAAAAACATATTGTTTTTTAATTATAAAGCTTTAGGCAAAAAACCGAAAATTAATTGTTCGCACAAACAATCTTTTCCACGCATTTTTCCGTCAAGAGTTGTGGATCTAGCGAAAAGCGTGAAAGCCAACTTTTGAACTGCATTTTCATAAAGATCTTTAAAAATGTAGTTTCAAGTAGAGAACATTTTTAACGAAAATATTGTTGTGCTGTCTGCCGTCTGACGTTTGTAGTTTATATTTGATGTACATATTTGCATATTTCAATCATCAATCAACTATGCTGTACGGGTATAAATTACATGCATATCACATGGATTCACCTTTGCAGCATTAAAGAACTTTAAGAACTAAGAAGAATCACTGAAGATCAATCCGTATATATAGATACATCTAAGATGTATTTCGGATTAAGTAACTGTCAATCATGATGTAAGAGTATAAACAACGCGAATTTGCTTATGCTCTGGCCCATGTATAGAATATTATCCGGCTCTCAGATTCATAACGAGGTCTATATGGAAATTTGGAATGAAAATTTTGATGTATCAGAAGAAATATGTACATATGTAAAAGCGTTCGAGGCTGCGCTTTTATCTGTTAAATCGCAAAAGCTTTTGAAATCGGCTTCTTTCTTCTGTCTGACGTGTGCATGTTTTAATAGTGCAACAGAGTGGGGGGTGGGGTGGGGTGGGGTGGGATTGGGAGGTGGAATCAAAATTAATAGTAAAGAAGCATATACTCAGGCACACAAAGAAACACACACACACACACACAGAGACAGAGGCACACACGTGTGCACGCACACACATATAAAATTCCATACAGTTTTTTTATATGGAAAACTGTGTACCTTTCATTTAAGTTGACATAAAAATCGATATTTAAAAAAAAAAAAACGAAGAAGAAAAAAAAGGATAAAATTGCGCAAAAAACCATAAAAAACGTCAAGTAAAAAATTACAGCTTAAAAAACGGGCAACAACAACAACGACAACAAAAGAGCGGAGAAAGACAGAGAAAATGAAAATAATAATAATAAAAAACAACAACAACAACAACAACAAAAAGAACGAAACGGTCGTTATGCTTTTTTCCGCTTTGCCATGTTCTCTGGCGCTTTTTGTGTTTTTATTTATTTATTTTTATTTTTTTCCCTTCTTTTTTTTTTTTTTGTTGCTGCTGCCGCTGCCGCAGTCGACGTCGGCGTCGCTGCTGCTGCTGCTGCTGTAATGTCTTTTTTCATTTTCCGCTCGCAACCTTTTTGCGTCACGGCCCTACCGAAGCTATCTCCCCCACACCCCAGCCCCTCGCCCCCTCTCGAAGCTCGTGGAGCCAACGACGCGACGTTTCTTGCCTTACAGTTAAAAAAAAAAAGAAGCACACACAAAAAAAAGGAACGCAAAAGCTTTCCTAAGCAAGTCGCCGCTTGAATACACTAACAAAGCGCGGCCTTGTTGTAGTCTAGCTGAATCTTGGCTTGACTTTCGGCAAAAATAAGCTCAAAGGAGCTTAAGCAGCGAGAAAGACATTGACAACATGTTAAAGTGGCTGTTAATTTTGACAGCCACATTACGTGTATGTTTGCTTGCTTCAACAAATGTGTGTTAGGCTTCTGCCCAATACGTAAGTTAGCTTACAATCCATAAGTTAAGCTGTATTTTAACAAAATCTGTTTTTTTGCGCATCTGTCTAAAACTGTTCGTTTGACAGAGTTGCCACCTTACGCCAAAACAACGTGATATTTGAGAGAGTTAAAATTTAATTGGCTGCAACTGTTAAATAGCGTTGCCATCTAACAATGCACTGCGCAGCTGGCAGCATTCAGCACTGTTCCTGCTGCCAACTTGTAGTTAGATATGTATTTGACAATCTCTTCGAAAACTTCCTTTGCCAGGAACCTCTCTTACAGAACTCTTTAACAGGAACATATTAAAGGAAACTTTTTTAACAGAAAAAAGTGGACTTGAGTAAGTTTGATATTGATCATAGCTAATATATTTAACTAAAGTTATTTACTATGTTTTAGTTAGATAATTGCTTAAAAGATGCTTATCAATGGAAATTACAACAATACTCTAACCACTTTCCAATGTTAATATTTAGATGTGAATTACAAGGTATATCTTTAACACAAACTCAATATCCCGATCTTTAGTCGTACCTTTTATCAAGTTGACAAGCTGACTTAAAGGTCCCACATTGACTGACATGATCAAGATGCCCGCAAGGTAAGGGTATCAAAACAGAAAAAAAGCGCGCTCCAACACAACAGGAACAGAAAAGAAAAGAAAAAAAAAACAAGAAAAAAAGGAAAATTTTATAAAAAAAAAACGAGACGTAAAAAAAGCAACAAAACGAAAAAAGCAAAATCCAAAGAAGAAGAAAAATGTGATAAAAACTGAAAAATATTTTCCATGAGAAAATCCAAAAGAAGTGGAGAAGGCAAACGCCAGTCTCTCTCTATGTGTGTGTGATGTTGTGTGTGTGATGTTGTGTGTGTGTTGTGTGTGTGTGGGCCTTGAGTTCAAGTTGGGTTCGCTTAAGGTTGGGGTGCGTTCGTTTGGGCGTTCCGCAGGGCGATGGAACACGGGCGGGGAGGGGACGGAGAGGGGACGGGGAGGGGCCCTGATAGGGTGTATGTTGGCTTTGAGGGCCGTGCTGACGTTTTGGGTCGTGTGTAACGAACGAACGAGCCAAGCGATGGCGGGAAAAATATACTACAATAAAACATGTATTTTTTATATGCCATTCTTTTTGCGCTCTCGTTGTAAATTTTGTATTTTTTTTTTATATTTTTATATATATATGTAAGGTATATACACATTTACTTTTTAAGGAGCTGAAATGTGTAACAGCTCAAATAATGTATGTGTGCGGGTGTGTGTGTGTGTGTGTGCGGGAGTGTGTGTGGGTTCAAAAACCCTTTGCCTGCCAAATGGTTCCTTGTTGTGGGCGGTTTTGCCGGACATCTCCCTCTCTTTTAACATATATGTATGTATATGTACATATCATATATCTTGTCTGGTATATGGCGCACTTTTCGGAAATCCTTTTATGTGCCAGCATTCCTTCAGCATCTTGAATTTTATATCATTTCATTTTTTTTTTGCTACTTTGCGTCAATTTCTTTTCAAAATAAAAATGGTAAAATGAAATTTTTCGGGTTGGTTTTCAAATGTTGTGAATTCCTGTGAATCGCACGGTCCCTCCAAATGGCATGTCCTCTCGTCCTGGCTGTTTTCCTGCTACCCTGTTAATGTGAAATGATCAAAGAGTTTATCGCATATAGAATGCCTTTGATTGATCTGAGTGACAAAATAAAAACTCGTATCGAAATATTTGGTATGTTGTGTTTTAAAACTTTACAAACCCAAATAATCTATAAAAAAACATTTTCTTTTCCATTTTCTTGCCTTTTCACTTTCTCTAAGCTTGGACTGACCAACAAACTCTAGTAAAAACAATTTGCTTTACCATATGATATACCCTCTAATCAAGAATTCTTCCCAGCTCGAGAGTCCTTGAGGAATACTCTAAGTAGGTTTGGCATAAACTCTTAATATATCTCTTAATATCAATTACAAACCAATTATTTCCCCAAATATATTACCGTCCACCCAAGGAACTCAGTCTTTATAAGAGATAGAGCCCGCAAATTTGATATGTGGTTTTTTGTAAACCTATCTGGTTTTAACTCTTCCCAAAATGTGGCTCTTGCGTGTGACAATCGACTAGAAATATGTATTATAATTATTTCCAGCATATCATCTAGTCGAGCAGCGCTTTTTATAGCCTGAATCCATTGAAAATGGGCGAGAAGGGTATATTGGTTTTGTGCAAATGCATGCATTTTGTTTTCGATGATCGATAACTAGCTCCCGTTGCCAGGCAATCGATAAAAATCGATGTTGAAATCCTGTTGTTGAGCATATCTCTTATGTTTTAAGAGCTAGAGTCACGAAACTTGATATGTAGCTTCTTAAATCTTATATAACATAGTATAGAATAGTATGTAGTATATGCGGGTCTAGGAACTTTCTTTATACAGCTACCGCCCCCTCCCCCCTAGGGCGAGCTGCATTTGGTATTGGTAGAAGAAGGTTCAGGGTATCCCCAAGTCGGGCACTCCCGACTAGAGCACTCTTACTTGTTTCTTTTTCTCATTGGTTGCGGTTGACTGTGTGTCCATTTTGGATAACACCTATGCCTGTGTGTGTGTGTGTGTGTGCGTGTGATGTCCCTCAAACTTCGACTTGGACATAAAACGCTGCAGAAAAGCATTTTTATCCGTTGACCCCTATATGTAATATTAGTATTATAACTAAAAATGTTTTAGCAAAAAGGGTAAATCAGCCAAACGCTGAAGAAATGTGGAGAATGCATAAAAAAAGGGTAGCTCAAAATGAAGTAGGGTTTAAAATTCTCGAAATTTATAGCGCAAACTTTTTTCTTACTCTACTTTTTGTCGTTAGCTCGTTGCAGATACTTTGTCAACATGTTGACATATACATATGCAAAAGTAAAGTAAAAAAGTAGACCAAGTGAAAACTGTTAATAATATTATTTAATATTTAATTAAGCATTCTCCTTTTGAACTCGTCTGCCTGAAAATAAGTTAAGTTTGTTTTGTTTTTTTTTTAATATTTTACCTTATGCGGAAAATGCGCTTTATAAAAGTTGATAATATATCAAATATTTGGCCTTGTGCATTTTCTCGCTTTATTTATATTTTTCAATTGTGAAACACACGTTTAATTAGTTTTCTTGTTGTTGTCGTTGTTGTGGTCGAAGGGAGTGAAGCCAAAAAAAAAAAAAAACGTGAAAAAGTTTTCCGTGCATTTTCCAACATTTTGCGTGGCGTGCGTTTTCTTCAGACTCAGCGAAATGCACGTTTAATTATATTTTGTTTAGAGCTTCAACTAAGCCGCATAAAAGTTGAGCAACAATTTCTCGCAATTACAATTGTTGTTGGCTTTATATTTCATACACGACATACCTTTTCATTAATGGTTTCAATTATCAAATGTTTCAATTTACGTACACGCATTTTCTATTGCCTTCAAGTTGAGTTGAATGTTGGGCAAGGGTAAAAAATTACATTTTGAGCCAGCGGCATGGTTCGAACCTTTGCGTTAGACGACTAAAACATTCTTTCATTTGAAAATGATTTTTCAAGGTGGATCTGTTAAATATATCATTGCAAATCCTTTGAAAGCTGATCTGATGGATTTCGATTATTTCAACGGGTTTTCTGCCCCACGTAGATCAAAAGATTGGTCAAAATCATTTTTGTTGTTGTTTACTTATTGGAAAACTAAATATGAGGTTTTATCAGATCGTATGATAAACAAGAGGGCGGATAGAGCTATTCTAGACTCTTATATGCTAAAAAAAACACATGGCTCACAATCGATATTTATCGATATTCGGCAAGCGACAGAAGATATCGAAACAGCTATAAATACCTCAATTTTTGTTTATTAATTTTTTTATTTGAACAAAAGCAGCAAATCCTTTTTAACCAATTCCATTTTCAATGAAAAAGAGTTTTTTATCCTTGCGGGTAAATTGTTGGTCTGCTGTGAAAAATGAAGCTTTCCAGCTCTCAGTTCAATCAAGACAAATAGTTCTATACAAATACATGTATTGAGAATGTATGTAATGAACATGAATACATACATACTGGCCACATGAATGTATGTACATACATATGTGGTTTTGTGTTTCCCTTTGTGAACTGCACATTTGCTTTGGCTTTTAATTTGTTTTCATATTTTCATATTCATATAATTATAGCACACCAAACTGGATGTGTAAGTTCTCGTATTACAAAACGGATTGTAAATATGTCATATTTTGGATGTCTTCCCCATGCCCTAATAACTAAAAGAAAAACTGGACGTTTTTAAAGCTTAAAAATTACATTTAGATAAGACTATAAGCTCCGATGATATCTCATAGATACACTCATAGATAGACTCCATAGAATACATCAACTTGTTATTGCCATGTTCTTCTTTCTGACTAGTCCCATTGATCTCAGAGAGCTAAAAAAAAATGGTATGTAGCAGGCATGTAGGTTCAAATATAACTGTCTATTTCCGTTTCGCCTTTCTATGCGATTTTCATGTCTTCATAGCCTCCTCATGCCAACTAAGACATATGTCCAACGGTATTTAATCTCTCTCTTCTTACTCCCTAAAGCACTCGCTGCTGATAATCGCCTTTCTATGCGATTTTCATGACTTCATACCCTGCTCATGACTATGTCTCAAGGGTAATTAGTCTCCGGCAAAAATAGCCCTTCTTTTTTGTTGTTTCTTTTTCCAGTTGTTTTGGGACTTTCTGTAGAATTTTGTTTGTTTGTGTTATTTAGCAGCCGTAATGCGAAACTCATGGACATATTCGTTGTGTTTTTGATTGTTTAGATTATTGAGCAATTGAAGGGGCACCGGAGCCATCCGATTCGTCCACAATGCTACCGCAGCAGTATTGCCTGCGCTGGAAGTACCATCATAGCAATCTGCAGACGATGTTCTCGCAGCTGCTGGACCGGGGCTGTTTCTGTGATGTGACCCTGGCCTGCGAGGGTCAATTGATTCGGGCACATCGTGTGGTCCTGTGCGCGTGCAGCACCTTCTTCGATTCGGTTCTGTCGAACTATGCCAGCGAGCGTGATCCGATCATCATCATGAAGGATGTCACATTCGCCGAGGTCAAGTGTCTCATTGAGTTCATGTACAAGGGCGAGATCAATGTGGAGCACGTGAGCATAGCCCATCCAAATGCTGCTGGCTTCAATTTAAATACATATATTCTGCTTCTGCTTCTTCTTCTTCTTCTTGTGCCAATCTACAGGCCAGCCTGCCCTCGCTGCTGAAGACGGCCGATGATCTAAAGATCAAGGGTCTGGCCGAGGTTACCTGGCGCGACGATGACGACGGACCGCCGCCTCCGATGCCAGCTGCCGAGTTCCATTCGCCGCCGCGCAGCCTGGCCGAGAGCTATGCCCAGGACATGCTACATCAGCAGGCACCGCATCTGCAGCCGCAGCTCTGTGGCGAGCGTGATCGGGATCGCGAACGCCATTCGCCAGCGGCCCTTGAAAATGCCCTGGGCCTGAATGTCGGCAGCCGTATGCCCGCACTGACGCCCCTGCATAGTGCCAGCGCCAGCTTGGAGTCCGGAGCGCCCGTCGATCCGTATCTCGGACCTAAGCGCAAACGAGGTCGCCCGCCGCTCGACGACACTTACGATGTATTCAATGTGTGAGTGCTTGACCAAATGACGCAAAGCTATCCATCAATCAATCAATCAATCAATCAATTAGTCAATTGTCTTCTATTATATATTCATATTCGTTCCTTTCCAGGCGTAAACTGGCTCAATATGCAGCAAATTTGGAGCCCACACAGCGCGCGTTTTTGGAGTCAGCGCGTCCCTTTGCCGAGGAGCCGCTGCCCGTAGCACATTCCGCCGCACTGGCCTCGCCGCCCGCCGCCTGCCCGCCCAAGCAGCGCCAGCGACTGCGTCAGCAACAGCAACAGCAGCAGCAACAGCAACAGCAACAATCGACGTCAGCAGAAACGGAGCTGGGCGAGCGCGAGCTGGGTTCGGTACAGGATTGGGCCAATGGCTCGGAGCGTGGCCAGGGCAACATGACGCCCAAGCTGAGCGATGTGGAGCTCAAGACAGAGCTGGAATTAAGCGATGATACGACAACTGTGCAGACAGCAGCAGCAGCAGTAGGAGCAGCATCATCTGTGCCGCTGTCCAGCGCCAACAGGAAGCAGGAGAAGCCGGCAGAGCGTCGCGAGCGCCACGGCAAGCTGCGTCATGCCACGCGTCGACTCTATGGGGAGCGCGAGAAGGCCGGCGAGGAGAAGGTGGCGCGTGCGCATCGTGTTGCCTCCACAACAACGGTGAGCGAGTCGCCGGCTGCTCAGCCGCAGACGGAGCAGGCGGCGGACGCGGCGGTGGAGGTGGACGTGGAGGCATCAAGCGGCGCATTGCCGCAGCCCATCGAGGAGATTGAGAACGAGCATCTGGTGGCCAATCGTGCGGAATCACCCGCCTCAACACGCTCCTCGGAACTGCTGCCCGCCGGCTTTGGCGGCAAGTACACGCACGGCGAAGCCACCGGAGCCGGCGGTTACTTGATCAACGATCACAGCCTGCTCATGGCCCATGATTTTGTGCCCAGTGTGGCCAGCGCGGCGGCTGCGGCGGCTGTGGCTGCGGCAGCTGTTGCCGCCGCCACCGCCAATGGCAATGGGAATGCCAACAATCCGGCGGCCGGCGGTGTCGAACATGGCGCCGACTATGCCGAAGTGAAGCTGGAGGATTACGATGCAGCCGAATTGCGGCTGACCAATGAGGAGCTAACGCAGTGGCAGGACGTTATCAAAATGGATGACTATTTGGCCAAGGGGCGACGTCCGCAGTTCTGGGAGGAGCCATTTACCAAGCGCGTGAGTGCCGCCCGATTGCGAACAATGAATCCTTGAGTAATCCCAATTCTCATCAATTTAGGTGCTCGATGCCATCAAAAACAAAAGACTTGAAATGAAGAAAGCCGCACGCATCCTGGGCGTCTCCTATGGCACACTCTACGGTCGCTATCGGGAGGTCTACGGCTGCCTAAAGCATCCATATAGGTGAGCGCGACAATGTTGGCCATATATACTATGTCTAACTGTGCTTCATTCGCATTCCACAGCGGCACCAATTTTCGGAATTCCGTTGCCGTTTCCGCCTCCTCCGCAGCCAGCCAGCTGGCAGTGCAGCCGCGCTTCGATCTGAGTTTCCGTAGCAGCAGCGTGTTGCCCGCCCAGTTGGGTAAGTCGCCATTGATGCCTCTTAATCTTAACCATGTGGGTTAACTCACACAAAATTCTCTTTATGCCATTTGCAGAGCTTGGTAAGCTGCGCCAGAAGGATCTCAGCGAGCTCTGGACACGTCCGCAGATATGAAAACCAACGAAAAACTTTCAAAATCTCAAACGTCGCCCGAGATTAATCTAGGCGTTGCGTCTAAGCTTATGTTTTAAGCACAATTTGCTAGGCTAACATATTTATGGCACTTGACCGCACTTCGAAAAACAAAAAACAAACAAAAAACAAAAAAGACAGTTAAGTTAAGCGCGAGGCTAGTTTAAGATAATCGGCGTTAATCTAATGAAACGCGATACAAAACCTTTCCTGAACCAAAAAAAAAAATTAAAAAAGAAAAAAATCTAGATTTCCTCATACATTTCTGCATGTTACAACTACAACTGTTTTACTATATATATATATATATATATATATATATATACACATATTACTATTATTATGCGTCTTAGTTAATTATATATGTATACATACAAATATTATAAATATGTATTGTACTAGAATGGTATTATCTAGCATTCAATATGAATGAGTTAGCTATTTTCTGTCAGTAGTAAAATTTAAATACAATTTAAACTAGTTATTCGAAAACATTAAAAAAAAAACAATTAAATGGGGAGACACAAACAAAAAAAAAGAGTACACAAACAATTTTTTGATAATATTACAAGTAACGAAGACAACAAATAAAATATAAAAACAAAAAGTATTACATATAAACAAGATATGATTAAAACAAAATCACATGAAATGCACGAAATGTTGTTTTATTTAAATGTCAGCACATCAAATCCGTAATTTTTCTTAACAGCTTTCATTATATTTTGTAGTTTTTTAAATTCAAATTTGAATAAAGCGCCTTTAACGCGCGCGTTTACAGCCGCAATCGATAAGTTTGCGTTCGCTCCACGCAATGAACTAGTTCCGGTTCCGTGGTTCGATAGACGCGAATCGTACAACTGACCGAGCCGGCACAGCTGTCAGCTGTTTATGTTGTGTTGCGTTTTGAAGAAATATGACTTTGAAGATAATTCAACTAAATGATGTGCAATTAATTAGTTGCCTTAGTGGCGACGAGGAGAATGATGAGGTGCTGCAATTTTATTGTCATGACAAAATAAACGAACTGAGCTACAATGAAAATTTGCCTGTGACACAATTTCAGCAGCGTATTCGGGTGAGCCTGCCTGTTGCTAGACTTTCCCAAAAGCTGTCTAATTTGATAATGAAATGACACCAACAGGAACTGAACAAACGCGTGCACTTTCCCATTAAAGCGGTGCGCACGGCCTTAAGTAGCGCTCATCCGGCAGAGGCTACACTGCGATGTGTCCAGCACAACGGAGCGGTTGAGGCGGAGCCTGATATGGATGTCCATCGGGAGTCGGATCAGCAGGAGCTGCACTCTGTGCTCAGTTTGAAGTATCGCATTGAGGGCGCGCCGGCGCCGCTGAAGTGGGAGTGGCGTTTGACCGGCGTGGACAGTGCAATGGTAACAGCTTCTAAAGCAACCCGAATGTTTGCTCATGCCATGCTTATTTTTGCAGTTTTATCGTTGCCTATTGAAGGATGCGCTACATACCGCCAGCTATCTAAACGAAAATCTGCAGTCCTTGCTCGATGTCGTTAAGAAAAAGGACATAGAGCTCAAACAGTATCGCATAGAAGGCGCTCAGCTGCGCAGAAGTAAGAAGGCGTCTATATATCTGAAGTATTTATTATATTTGTGAATTTGCATTATTACAGCCACCGTGGCCACTGAGCCCTACGATGTGGACGCTTTTCATGTGCAACACAAACAGCTGCTGGCGGCTGTGGCCACCTACGTCAAAGTGGGCCAAGTCTTGGATGGAGTGCCCGTCACAGCGCCCATTATTAAAAGCGAAACGGCAGTGGGCGTGCCGCCCATGCCCGCCGATGTGGCTACCACAATACCGTGCAACACGGCAGCCTCAAGCTCAGCAAAATCAATAAGTCCACGCAACAGGTTTGCCAAACATTTCAAATTCGCATTGAAATCATGTTACTCAATTCACACTTTGCTTGCAGAAAACGCAAGGCAATGGAAACGGGCATACAACATGTGGAGCGCAAGGTGCTGCAGCGTCGCCGTGTGCCACAGCTGCAATATAAGAATACTGAAAGTCAGGAATCGGATTTAGAGGCTAGCTTAGCGGACGCCATGTCCAATGTCAAGGCTGAAGCTGACATAAAGCAGGAGTCGAGCATTGAAATACCAACTGCAATAGATCCAGAAACAAATCCAACCAGAGAATCGACTAAAAATGAACTGGATGAAATCATGCAACTGATCAATCGCACAGCGGAGCAAACCAACAAAATGCTAGAGGAACATAATGTCACTTAGAAATGATAAAGACAGCAATAGTTGTCATTGCTGTGCGCTTTTCCTCTCTTTCTATATCATAGCCGAAATGCTTTTGCGACCAGTTTGTTTTGTTAATGCAATATTTTTGACTTTTTTAAATTGTAGAAGACAAAATACCTTTGTGAAAAACCTCACCGAACATGCAATCAGCTGAAGAACAGCAAGAAGGCGTCTCTCTGCCCTTTTTTTTTAGACAAAATTGTAAATACTTATTTAGGCGAAATGTTTAAAGTTTAGTTCTTTTGATCTGAACGAAATTGTAAATTGTATTAATTAATTTTATAGGTCTTTACCATGTTATTTTTATATAAAACACTTGATGTTATTTACCCAATACCTAATTGCACCTCTCCATATAAAATTTTACTTCATGCTAAAATTGTGCGCTTTTTATAAGAAAAAAATATATGTATATCTATAAATATATCTTTATCTATGTTAAATTACAAAATCTTTTCAATATTGAACTGCAATATTATAAATCGCAGTCTCTTTTAGACAAACTATAATCCAAGAGTAGAGATAAGCATGGAGTTTTGATCATGGCTCAGTCGATTGAATAATTGTTAACTACTTGTTGACATCGTCGAAATGGATCTTGTGTTAAACCCATCGATATGGCAATCATGGGCGTTTTGGAGAATCCATCAAAATGTTTCACGCTTGAGAATTGAGCGCAATTTATCAAAACGTGTACAAACAATAGCCCAGACCTTTTTGGATTAGGTGTGTTCTTCATATTTTTGTTAATGTTCATGTTGCTTGCGTGATTGATTTTTTCAAAATTTATTTAGGGTTATTTTTGGCTTGGTTTGCCTTCACTTTCGGCATCAAAAATTGAAAAACATGCTTATGTCCTTAAAAATATGGTTAAGTATAGTCATCTGTTATTTACAATTGGAGCCAGCGACTGCGGGTGAGTAAGGGCCATCGGATATTTTTCCAGATTTGGCAGCTGAATGTATATGTGTATTTTTTTTATTATTTGTGACTGTTCCGATTTTCAGCAAGTATACAAATCGATTTCAATTCCAATTAATCGAAGCCTTTTCGATAACAATAGATTTTCTAACGCATAAGTTCTCTTAAATCGCAAATATGAGACTTTTGAAGAAATTTGTATTTTTTAAGTGTCCAAAGACTTGAAACATACAAGCTAAGGCTTGACTGCAATACCACAAATGTTCTGCTTTCCATATTCGAGTCTATTTCTCTGCAAACTTTATTCTTTCGATTTTCGGTTTTAAAAGAGTTGGCATTGGTTTTTAAGTCCATTCTGCTTGAAAATGTATGAAATATGCTTTTGAAGTTACTTCGAAAATGGACTACAGCAAATGTTTGTATAAAATTGTTTATAATTGTGAAAAAGCGCAACAATTCGTAATATATATCTGTAGAATTGACAAAGAAATCGGATATTTGGAATACTTCTATCCGCTTCCAAGAATCTTCGCCTGATCAATCCTATAAGTTACAACGTTGCGATGCGACTGTGGCGGAAAGTACTTCCCCCAGTTTTGTGATATCGTTCATTTTGGGATTGTTCAAATTGCGATTAGATACCAAACACATACATACATATCTAATATAATTTGTTGGTGACGCAAATGTTTTGGAACGTCACGATAGATAACTAATATTGAGGTGTTAACTATGAATGAACGCAAATGAAGTCTTAATTTATTTCCTTTTATCCAAATGCCAAGACGACTCGGTGCAGTTCAAGATTGTGGGTGGCTCCACTACCAACATAGCCAGGACACCATATCAGGTCTCGCTGCGTTTGAAGCAAGTTGAAAGGAAAAGATACGGGCGTGGTCACATATGCGGAGGAACGGTGATTAGCCAGCGTCTGGTTGTCACGGCGGCTCATTGTCTCTTCGAGTGGGTGACTCTCTCAATGTAGCCGAGCAGTATAGTATATGATGTTTGTTTGTTTTTTCGTTTGTTTGTTTGTTTTTTCGTTTGCACCGAAAGAGGCGTAAAATTGCGATCGCCCAGAGATTTTGTGGCGGTCATGGGCAGCAGCTATCTAAAGACAAGAAACGCAATAACGCAGCAGTATAACGTGCAGATGCTGATACCCCATCCCCAATTCGGTCCGGTATCCTTACAGAACGATATTGCCCTGGTGTTCATTAACGGCTATATACCCTGGACATCGACCGTTAAGGCTCTGCCACTTGCCAGGGTAGCCACCGCAGAGGGTACCGGTTGCCTAATCTCCGGCTGGGGTAGCACAGTCTCCGTAAGAACGTTCATTTTAAACAGTTCCAATTCGAATTACATTTAAGTATTTAATTTTCGCTTTCAAGAATTCATATTCTTGTTTTCGAAGTGCTTATCTGAATATATTGTAGAATTTGGAATTTTCATATAATATTGAAATTATGCTTATCGCTTTTAAGTTTCTCATCGTTTGCCAGCTGATCGACAATGCGATTTATCGATTAATGCTTGCTTTCATATTGATATTCTTGATGTCGAAATGCTTATCTGAATTTAGAATTTGTAATTTTCATATAATTTTGAAATTACGCTTATCGCTTTAAGTTGCTCATCATTTTGTCAACAATTTTGGTTTTGTTTCTTCATTTGCTTGCTGATCGATAATGCGATTTATCGATCAATCGATTAATCAATTCATATTTGCTTTCAGGGTGGCTCTACTTCGCAAACTCTGCAATCGGCAACTGTCCTGGTGATCAGCCAACCGGAATGCATAGCCAAATATGGGTATATATCCGCTGCCCAGTTATGTGCCGGCTATATGAGCGGCGGCATCGATTCCTGCCAGGGCGACTCCGGCGGGCCGCTGCAGTGCCAAAATACGCTCGTGGGCATCGTCTCCTTTGGCAAAGAGTGTGCTGCAAGAGATGCTCCTGGCGTCTATACGAATGTTGTATACTTTATCGACTGGATAAAGAGGATGAATCGCTCGCTCGACTATTCGTACTACAGCAGCGAAGTGAGGCTTGTTGTTGGCACCAAGCTGATTGTTTTGGCCATCTTTGTGGCGGTCAGATACTGAACTATGCGGCAGGGAATTAATAAATATTATTTCTTTTGTAGGTATTTCAATTTGAATTTGTTATTGTGTTTGGCATGTTAGTTCTGCGATTACCGCTCAACAAATGTGTAAATAGAGCAGGGCCAGAAATTGGATCTGAAGTGCCTCAGGCTCGTGTTCGGTCAATGAAATAATTGAATTTATCTAATCAATGAAACCAGCTCCTCCTAAGTGCAAAATTGATTTCTATGTATTACTGATATATTCATTATACATTTATTTCCGAGAATCGAGTGACGTCTTTGGGCCGTGTGTCTTATAATCTGCTCAATTTATATACATAAATTATAAACAAGCAAACATTTTTTAGAATTCGTCAGAATATTTAATCCTCTCGATTTTATAGCTCGATTTATAGCCACAAATTTAAAAGAGATCTTTGTGAAATTCCTTGAACTACTTTAATACTAAGCTATTATTGTAAGATCGAGAAAAATAGCAAAACTTCTGCAAAGCTAGATTCCAAGAGAAGAGATAAGTTTCTGGTTCTCATAGTAGCTCACTCGATTGAATAAAAAATTGTTAACTATTTGTTGTTGATATCGTTGAGCAAGTCCGTGACTTTATAGGGCTGTAAATCGAAATGGATCTTGTGTTAAACCCATTGATATGACAATCGTGGGCACATAGTATATTGCATGGGTGCGTTTGGGAAAATCCATCTAAATGTTTCACACTTGAGAATTGCACCAATACAGTCACGGCCCGTTTGGTACTCCAGTGGGTGGAATAACGGACTAGCTGTCCGTTATTGAAGAATCTACTCAACGAAATTTACAAAGTGGGTGGGTCTGGCCGTTGAGGGCTGATTAGATTATGTCGGGCATGTATTGCCAGATTTAATTGTGACGATAGCAATTGGCTGGCCAAGTGGCCCTGACGGTCTGCACATTTAGTTGACGTTCTCAGCTCGCGCCGTAAATACGAATACTACACATGGCTCCCAAACGGGCAACGATCTTTGCCGTGCTCTTCGGCCTCTATCTGGTAGCGAGCGGTATGTGTGCCTCTATTGAAGCACTCACATCTTCTGATGCCTTTTTTGATTGCTCTTGTACGGCTTAGGTGCTAGACTGGACTCACGGCATATACGTCCCAGATTCAGTGCCGATCCGGGTCGGATTGTCAATGGCACCGTGGCCAATATGGAGGCCACCAGGCATCAGGTCAGTCTCCGGCGTCGCCTCAACGATGGCTACTTCTTCGGTACGGGCCACATTTGCGGCGGCTCCCTGATCAGGCCAAATGCGGTTCTCAGCGCGGCTCATTGCTTTGTGGAGTAAGTGTCCAGGATAACTCCTAGCTGATCTTCATAGCGACATCCCATGACTGATTCGCATAACAGACGACTCACAATGTAGCACTTTGGCCAAAATTTATGGCTGATCCTCACATCTGTTCTCCCCAATATCCGATCATCAGCTTATTCTCATATCAGATTTTACATTTGTAATCGATAATAGACAATTGATCCGTTCTATTATCGTTGCAAGTGATCCTCACCAATTACTCAAAGTTACCCATTCATTCATCATTTTGACTGATAATGACTCGCAATGCCCTCTTTAACCGATATTCGGATCGCTATAGCAGATTCTCAGTTTTATACTTAAATCCGATCATCATATCTGATCCTCAATCTGAGCCTCATAAGTGATTGCCTCTAACTTGTATGCATTACCTTTCACTCATGGCAGATCCTGAGATGGATATCTCAAATCTGTTGCTTGAGCTTATTTGACTATAGGAATTTACTGATGCATTGATCCTCATATCTGCAGATTTAATCTGATCCTCCTTTCCCACGCTCGCACCACATCATTGGACTTGCCATTGATATTTGCGAATATCAGCCCGACACTATTAGCTAATCTTATTTGTAATCCCCGTAACCGATCTCTACAACTAATTCATTGATTTCATCCTACAGCCAGATCATCTACGATGGCCGCTTTTTGCCCAAGGAGGACTTTATTGTGGTTATGGGCAATTTGGATCGCTTCGAGACGGCAAACACCCTAACCTTTGACATTGATCAGCTCATCCTGCAACTGGACATCTTTGATCTGGCCACATATAACAAGGATATTGCGCTGCTTATGCTCAGTGGTTCAGTGCCCGCCAATCATCCCACCGTACGTCCCATAGCACTGAGCTCCCTGGCCGTACCTGCGGAAACCGTCTGCCAGGTAACTGGCTGGGGCACCACCGAGGAGGGCTACGGCTCCGATATACTCATGACCCTGGATGTGCCCATGCTCAGCGATGTGCAGTGCATCAACGACAGCGCACTGGGTCATTTAATACTGCCCGGTATGATCTGTGCCGGGTACATGGAGGGTGAGCGTGATGCCTGCAATGGCGACTCCGGCGGACCGCTCGTCTGCCAGAGCCAGCTGGCGGGCGTTGTCTCCTGGGGCATTGGCTGCGCTCAGCCTGATCTGCCAGGTGTTTACACCGAGGTGTCCTACTACTACGAGTGGATAATCGAACAAATCTCCGAGGCAAATAGTGGAGATGGCAGCGGCGAGGGCAGCGGCGAGGGCAGCGGAGAGGGCAGCGGAGAGGGCACAACAGAGGGCAGCACAGATAGCACCACGGAAAGCAGCCCAGAGACCACCACAGAAGGCGGCGACGATGGCGTCGCTATAATCACAGTTACCTATGCTCTGAGTGTTGCGCTTCCCGTGCTGCTCGGCCTGAGCTACATTTCTTAACTGTAAAATAATATATGCTAAAATTCTGTTTTGTTTTTTGGTCAATAAATAAACTTTAAGATTAAGATGAATGTCCAGATGTTATTAGGTCAACAAAAACTGATTCCCAAAACCAACAGAGAAGCCACACATGGATTACAGAATGTTTGCCAAGAACTGTCAGGCAGAACCAAAAAGGAAAGGATCTCTTTGCTCAACTCCTTCGAAAGCCGTTTCGAAGGATTCAAAATCGAGATCTTAATATAGCTTGAGCATAGTATGCCATGAATTTCTGCATAAGGTTTTAAATATAGGTTAATAAGTTAGCTTAAAGTTCTCAGTTTATATTTTGTATACAGAAGTTGGAAGATATGGATCTTTTGTTATACGTGAATTCGGGCGGTAAGGTAAGTGTAATACTGTTGCTGCTGATCCTGCTCTGGACCACGCTGGACATGACCAAGGCTGAGCTGAACACAACCGAAGTGCCAGGCAACGATCAGCTTTCCATGCAGCTCCCTGACAATAATTCATATGCCGATGAGGCGCCAGTCGAGTATTATGTGTCCCTGCGCCAGCGGCAAAAGGAAACCTTTCGCTATGGATCCGGCCATGTGTGCGGCGGTGCGCTCATTAGCCCCAATGTGGTGGCAACTGCTGCGCATTGCTTTGTGGAGTAGGTGCTGGCTGGGTTTTGGGCTGTAGATGTTGCGTCTGATCTTGTGTTCTTCGCCCACAGCCAGACCAGGTACGATGGCAGCTTTCTGCCCATATCGAGGTTCCTGGTGGTGCTGGGAACCCAGCATCGTTTCGTAAGCGACGAGCAGACGATGTCCTTTTCGCTGCAGTGGCTGCTGATAAACCTCACCAAGTTCGATACGAGCACCTACGACAAGGACATCGCATTGATCATACTTAACGCCACAGTGCCGTCCATCATGCAGCCCGTCCAGTTGCCCGAGGCAGCCGCTGAGCCGGAAGACAGGTACCACATCAGAGGCTGGGACAACAGTCACATGGAGTACTACTTGGGCCAGATGATCAGGCTGAATGTGACGCTCATCGATGAGAGAGATTGCAAGCGTGTCTCCAATCTTATCGAGAAGGCCCTGCGCCCTGGCATGCTGTGTGCCAGCAATGCCAATAAGGATCAGCTGGAAGGATGCACCGTCGATGCGGGTGAGCCGCTTCTCTGCGATGGCAAGCTGGTCGGCATCAGCTCGTGGGGCATCAGGTGCGGCATGCCCCAAATTCCCGGTGTCTATGTCAATGTGACACACTACAGGGATTGGATTGCCAATACCATAGCAAGCTATCAATGGAAAAATCTCCAAAATTCGGAGTATGGCTATAGCGATTTCAAGCGCTCGGACGAGTTCGACGATGTTGCCAGATCATCTGGCCCAATAGTCGAGCGACTTTACAGGACATTACTCCTAGGTTTGATGCTAAGTCTATGCTACTGCTAGAGTAAATCGGAAGCACACACAGACGCACACACGCAAGTATTTATATAGAGCCAACCCATGGATCTTAGCATACTTTTAGGACGCGTTGGAATAATTCATTTTGGAGTATGGATCGTTGATAAGATGAAACACTTTATAAGACCAAAAACACAACGTAAATTAAATGTACTTCAAATCGAAAACCCGAAAATAGTTTAAGACGCAATTATCAAAGGCCAACGGCGATTTGTTTTGGTCACTAATTCCTCAGCTTGGTTAAATATATATCAGCCATAAATTCTATCCGGATAGAGAACCACTAAAGATAGTGTTAGGGGAAAATCAGAAATGGGATTTCTAACTAAATCATAGAAATGGGCAAAAAATGAATGAGTATAATTCTCTTGTGGTAAGGTAGAGTGGACCTGCCACCATTTCCCTATATATTCTTGTTCAGCTCTTATCTCTGCCGATGTCGGTGCTATATACGCTATATATTTATAATTGTTCCAACTAAAGCCTTGAGTTTTGGTACATTTTCAGAGTTTTATCTCATAATCAAATATCCAAAAAGTTGTCTACGAATTTAAATCAGGCAAAACATTTAACTGGCTTCGGCTACAGGGTATATCCAAGTCGACTTACAAACACATACATAGCTGCCAGTTGGTTGGTATTGGTGTTGGACAATTCCCAAACCTTATCAGGCAGCAGCAATCGCTAGTTAATTGCAGTTCGGCTATGTAATCGTCGGACCTGTCAATTTCCACAGACGTGCTTTAGAAACATGCGCGCTGCATGTGACGGACATTTGCCAAGTATTGCGAAAGTTTGTATTGTGGGATGGTTCTGTATGTACTGCCACCACTCGGAAGTAGCTGGTGAGAAGTTCAAGGTCAAGGGGTTACGTTACACTCAAGACGCGCTGTCATGATATCTAGATTTGTATAAGACCCGGCTAATTGGCTTATGCACCTTTAGAGCTAGATTTTGTCTCACATTCAAATGTTTTATGGAAAATTTAAGGCTCGGCTTTTAGTATAATCAATTCGAGAATCCGATTTGAATGGTTTGCTCAAAACCCAATTTACAGCCTTGAATAGACTCACAATTTTTTAAACATTTAAGTCTCCGTTGAACTTGGAAAGGGGCAGAAGCGGAAACTTATATTGATTTACTTAAGGCTTACCTTTTATATGAAATATTGCATTATATCCCTGCCAATGTGAGAAGCTACAAATTCTGAAAAACATTGGCATGTTATCTACATGTTATTTATGTAATTAATATTACATTCATAAATTGATACTCCTCGTGTAATGCAAGAAGCTAACATCTGTAAAGACTGCTTAACGCTGTTATTAACAGCTTGTTGCTAACATTGGCATGTTAAACAGCTGTTATTATGCTTTGGCTATTAGGCGTGGTTTATTTTTAGGCTCGCATTTTGCGTTTTAGTTAGTAACAGAAATTAACGCACGCGTCTAAAATTAAAAGTTAGTCTTACTGATAAATACGAGTTTAAGACACAGGCCGAATGCTAAATACCCTACACAGTGTTATTTATAGATGTACATATCCGTCTTATCGGTGGGTACGCCAAGTATAGGTGCACTTTTCTAGGGCAAGCATTGTTTGCTGTGGTATTCCTTTAAGATATTTTTGAAGCACCTGCCTAAGCTTTCTTTTAAGTGATCATCAATGCCCAAGAGCAGGGTATTCCAGGTTGTCAACTGCAAATGCACTGATCGCAATTTAAATATTAATATAAACAAAATGAAAATCGAAGAAAAAATGAAAATAATAATAAATAATCAGAGGTCTTATCATTAAGCGATTATGACAGTGTTCATGTGTGTGTGTGTGTGTGTGTGAGTGTGTGCGTGCTTTATATGGCGTTGCTCGAATGTTGTGACTTTATCAATAAATATAAACAAAACAAGTAAGAGGTTCTAGTCGGGAGCTCCCGACTAGGGGATACCCTGAACCCTCATACTCCAACACCAAATGCAGCGCGCGCTTATAGATATAGAGTAGCGGGGAGGTGGCGATAGGTATAAAATGAAAGATAATCGATATATATATACTTTTCTAGAAGCAACATGTCAAGTTTGGTAACTCTAGCTCTTATTATTAACCAAAATTGCTTAAAAAACAGGATATCGATATACATTTTTATCGATTACTTGGAAACGGGGCAAGTTATCGATTATCGGAAACAAACTCGATCTGTGTAGGAGCTAGGAGCATCTACATCTAAAATTTCAAGTCTCTAGCTCTTATAGGTTCTGAGATCCTTGCGTTCATACATACGGACGGACGGACGGACGGACGGACGGACGGACGGACGGACGGACAGACAGACGGACATGGCTAGATCGACTCGGCTATTAATGCTGATCAAGAATATATATACTTTATGGGGTCGGAGATGCTTCCTTCTGCCTGTTACATACATTTGGATTTTGCACAAAAACATAATACCCCTTTTACCCATTTTTAATGGGTTCAGGGTATAAAAAGGAAAAACAATAAAGAACCTCTATCTATGGCATGTCGAAGACTAAATACCCTTGTGGCATATGGCTTCAAAGTGCCTTTAGTCAAAAAGCCTCATTTCCCTGTATTTGAAGTGAAATATGCCATTTGATATGAGTTGGGTTAAGATATCTTGAGCTATATGATGTATTATTGAAATGAGAGAAATGAGAAAAAAAAAGAAATGCACATATACTTATTTCCCTGATTTCCACGATCTTGATAAGGTATTTCGCATATGTTGGACGATGTTGAAACTCGCAAAAGCTAAGTTCGATCAAGAAGAAGACACAAAACTGAGCAATCATTCTTTTGTCAGCTTAACGATTTTGCGATACAATCTAGCTTTAAATATAAGAGACTTTTCTGAACTGACAAATAGATAGGACTATATTGAGACGGCTCAAAAATATATTTGCTTTGGGGGGCTACGAATGTTGTGACAAAAGTCGAATACTCTTTGAAAGAGTATAAAAAACGCGAACAACAAAAACAAAAGCATAAACATCGCCCGAAATCAAAACAAAATTGAATAATCTGAGGGAAAAGCGTTGCGAATTTGCTTTCGTACTTTTTAGAAGTAAATTATTTCATTCAACGTTTGCAGCTCTATCAAGGTGCGCACTATCTACACGGCTCTACCAAGTTGAACAAGTGTCTTACCATCTGGATCAATTAATTGGCTAATCCCCAGTTCGACAACTCAACAATGCAACTCAACGAGCACCTAAAGCGGATCATCAAAATACTGATATTTGCATTCCTGTGCACCGAAATGCAGACAAGTAAGTTGGGATTCATTCAAATATCGACTTAAGATTGGTTCAACTAAGTCTCGAGTACTGTTAGGTTGTTTCTTAAAGTTAGGCTATCTATATTCCATATAAGGTATGTTTTCTAGAAATAGAAAAAGTCGAAACTTGGAATCGTCAAATCAGCTATAAGACACATACATATATACTATATATATATGTATACATTTATATACAGATATATATATATGATTTACATATGCATGTTATTTGCATTTAGTTTCCCTGTAGATAAGAATCTACACGATCGAGCTTGCGTTGATTATTTAAGATGGGATTACAGGCTTCCGTTATGTTAATAAACATGTCAAATATAAGAAAAGAAAAGAAGCATATATAAAGCATATATGCATACATATTAAAAAGAAAACACATGTTTTAAAGAGTCGTATTCGTCATATTTAAGAAATATTTATGCCTTATGGAAGGAAGAGAACATATTATTAACAACAAATAATAAATATATAAAAATAAATTCTTTATATTTGGATTTTTCGTGCCTTTTTGAAATATAAGTTCAGAGATCGCTCACGAGATTTGATATTATGTGATTACACGAGCCCAACTCTGGTCTGAAAACGTACGATTTCTAGGTAGATTTTATTTTGGTTTTTGCAAGACACCGAGAATAGCTTTGACGCAAAATAGTTACGATATCTTTCGTAATAACTCCGCCGTAGTAAAACACAGACGCATTGCGATAAGTCTTAATTAGATATTCCAGAAAAGATATTATTTTCAAAGAAACTATGATAAGAGGTCTTATCTTTACCATATATGTATATATATATATCATAAATTCGCAACTCAATATAGTTTTCCAAACGTGTCCTTATAGCCATGCTCAACTGTGTCTGCAGCTTTAGTTTGTGACAGATTAGACAAGTCAAGGCCAATTAAAAATAACCAATTCATAGTTTCCGGCGTGGTTCTGACCAACAACTATTGGACAGGTAGTGCCATAAAACACGCGCGTCGAGCTCTCAAGAGCGGGCGATATCGTGCCCAACGATAATACTAATACCCCTGACAATGGGTGGCACGTCAACTATAACGCGACGATCAGCTGATCGGGGAATGCGTTCGCGTCGTTCGCATCGATAATGATAAGCTAAATGGATCACACCATATAAAATGCATTGGCGATGTTGCCAAGGCCAATTCCTCACCAGGCGGCTTTTTCATAATCTTCCAATAAACTTTGATTCTGCGCCAAATTAACCAAAAGTAAAAAAAAAAACAAAGTTCAAGATACGAGTTTGTTAAGAGTTTGCACTCTTGGGCTTATTATATTATACACAAATCATTTTATGAGAGAAAAACCCAATACTATGTGCTACGAATTTTACCCATCGGATAATATTTCGATCATTTTTGGGATTGATCTTGGAAACTACAAAAGTTAGAAAATGGAAATAATAAATACATCAGATGAAGAGCGATCATTATCTTATCTTACATCGATAAATATCGATTTTGAATCATGTTTTTTTAAGGCATAGTTTGCAGATAATTAGAGCTAGGAACTTTTGGACACCTTCCGGCTTTTCCTACAAAATACGCTTTAGTATATGCACTCATCGCAAATCGGACAATAAGCACCGAATTTATTCAAATATGTAATTTGCGTAGCAAAGAGATGAAGAACCATTCTTGCATTTATTTACAAAAGGAATCGTGAATGCTTGTGTATATCGTTGTCAAGTCCTTCTCCTCTATCTTTATCTTTATCTTATCTAAAATTTGCGTTTATCTTTCCCAACCCGCCTTCAGCCTTCACCCATCGCGAGTTGGCAAAACAGCGTGGCATAGGCACGTCCAATGCAGCGGGTGGCAGGCGAAGAGCACCTTACCAGGCCTCCATACGGCTGCTTGACCAGGAGCTGGACTATTTCGGAAAGGGTCACATCTGCTCGGGCGCACTCGTGGGTCCCTCCGTGGTGCTTACAGTAGCCCACTGCCTATACAAGTAAGCATACAATATTTGTTCGGCATCAGATCGAAACTAATCCCGGCTTGAAACACCTTCCTTTTAGAAACGACAACAACAGCTTCTATCATCCCGCCGAGCTGCGCGTGGTGCTGGGCAGCACGCAGCGCTTTGCGCCCACGGCACATGCCCAGGTGTATGGTGTGACCCATGTCTATCACCCGCCCAAGCAGCTGTCCCTGGCCATACTTATGCTCGATCAGGATGTGCCCGCCCAACAGACGCGCATACAGCCTATATCGCTGCCCGTGGACACGCAGCACCTGGAGTCGGATCCGGCGCCTTGGCACATCAGCAGCTGGGGCCTGGCCGGCGATGATGGTCACGAGCTGCACGAAATGCTGAGGCTGCGTGTCCAGCCCTCGCCCTGCCAGGAGCTGCAGCAGTTGTGCGTGCAGTACGATAACCAGGCAGAGAATGCCGCCTACGAGTTGGACGCAGGTGCTCCGCTGACCAAGTCCAATCAGCTGCTCGGCCTGCGCAGCAAGTCCTTCGCCTTCGTAGATGTCGCCAGCCACGTGGACTGGATACTGGCTCAAACTGGCAATGGCACCAATCAGAACAGCTCCATTTGGGGCATTCTGGGGCTGCTCGTCTTTACCATCTATGTGGTCAAGTGCAGCCGCAAGAGCTTCATTTCTTGAGCGCCGTCCAATCGCCGTTTCGACTAGAATTTGTTGAGGTTTCTGGTCATGAAAACTGGTTTCAAAGCTTTCGTTAGCCACTTTATTTGTTTTCGAAAAACAAATGCTTGAAATGTGATAATCGCTATTAGGGGTATGCCGGCAATATCTATATATGAGAATTCGATTGGCAGGCAATATATTCGAATTGACAAATTCAATTTTTTATATTCATTTCACTTTGCCCATTAAACATATAATCAAAAGCTTTTTAAAGAGACTTTAGGCACTATCCCATATAAGTATGGTTTTTTTTTTTTTTTTTGTAATAAATATATAAACTGAAATTCATCTATGTACAGTTATAAGTAGAATAAACAATTGATATGCATGTTCCATATTTGATTTGGAATTTTAAAGCTGAACACAGTGTTTTTTATCAGATTAATGATATTTTATGTACATAAAGAAAGTCTTTGATATCGCATTTAATCCAATTAGCTAAGTTTTGAGGGAATGCCCCTATTAAATGGCTTGCCTCTATATATACATTATATACAAAAGATTTGCTTTGTTTTTAATTACGAAATAGATTGTTATATTATGAATTAACAGTTGATTTCACTTGAGGAGGCACGCTAAAACGGGGTTTTGGGAACGGATATAGAAAACTCTTTTGTTTGTCATCCGCTCGGCCTCAAATTCATTTTCAAAGATCTTTGTTCAAATTCATGCGAGAGAAGTTTCACACTTTTCGGAAAATCCATTCCCCCTTTGCATAAATAGTGTAGTTTCGGGCTCAAATTTATTACATCTTTACCTTTACCTTTTTTAGCCTCCCCAGTGGAATATACATATATGTATTTAAGTATCTATGTATGTATGTATTTATGTATGCATGTTTGTATGTATGAATGTATGTACGCATGTGTGTATATAGTGTGTATATATGTGTGTATTATGTCTTCGAATGTGTATATTCAAAATATACGTGTAGGTCCAATAAAGTCTAAGATAATGGTATAAATTCATATATGTAAATAACAGTTTTCAGCTGCACAGATATATTGAATTTCAAATATACTTGAGCTAATTGAAAGAAAACATGTGGTATTCCAGTTAAGTATATATACACATATATATTTATTGCTTCAATGTTTAACAAATATTTAACGAATTTTATTAACAATTAACAATTTTACGCAGCTCGGAAATGCAGTAAAATTTAACAAAGTCTTTCACAACAAGCTGTCAAATTGAACGGAATGCCCCTAATGATAACTAAACAAAGACCAAACAAAATTATTTTCCATTGAGTAGCAGCTAGAATGAACTGGCTCTAGTCGAGCAGAGCCTTCACCAGGGTGCAAAAACGATGGCCGCAGAGCAGCAGGATGGGCGCCGAGGTCGTCAACTCCTGCCCGGAGCGAAGCAGCGGCCAGGACCACTGGAAATCGGACATGTGCCGGCCATAGGTGCGCTGTTGCCAGCCTTCAATGTGGGCGTAGCTGAAGAGATAGAAATGCTTGGAGCCGGGCATGGTCAGCACCAGCAGGTGGCGCTCTTGGGCCACGCTGAAGGGCAACAGCTGCTGGATGCGCGCCGCCAAGCGTAGCTGCTGCAGCGGCACAAACCGCTCGGCATCCGGACTGAAGGCATGGACAGAGATGTGGCGGCAGCTGTGACAGCTGAGCAGCAGCTGCTCCGACTGCAGTTCGGCCAGATCGTAGTCACCTTCGATGTGCTGGAGCAGCTCAAAGCGTTGACTTTGGGCATCCAGGCGATGCACAGCGACAACGGGCAAATGCTCCGGCTGCTGCAGTCCGCCGGTCAGCAGCAGCGTCCTATTCCCCTCCAGGTGGAACAGCTTCATCAGGCGGCCAGCCGAGGCGGGCTGCACTGACTGCCAATCGCTGAGGCTGCAGTTCGTGTGATTCACTCGCAGCACACGCACCTCATCCGTGCCGCTGATCAGCAGCAGGCTGTAGTCCTGCTGGTCGTGCAGCTGCAGTGCCTCCACATGCTGGCGCAGCCCTAGAGTGTGGGCCTGGCCGCGACAGCTGATGTGCATGCGACTGCGGAACTGCTGCAGCGGCTGATTGCAGTAGTTCTGCGCCTTGACGCGTATCGCAGCTCGTCCGGAGCTGGCGCGCAGCAGGCGGCTGGCCAGGCTCACGTTGGTCAGGTGCACGCGTTGCTGCCCCGTGGAGAGCTGCGCCAGCAGCTGCTGCAGCTGACAGATGCCGGTCGGCTGTGGCGTTTGGGCAGCCACCAGCTGCAGGACCTCATCGGCAGCGGGCGCGCTCCAAGTCAGCTCCAGGCGCTGCTGCTCATAGTCCAGATAGAGCAGACGCTGGCTATGATTCGCACGATTGCTCTTCAGCTGCTGCTCCAGTTCTTGTAGCTGCTGGCGCAGCTGCTCGCGTGCGCTTAGTGGGTGGTGCCCCAGCTCCAGCTCAATATGCGGCGCCTGTCTTGATTCACCCATCGCCGCATCGGCGAGCAGGCCACCCGGAAAGCTGGCGCCATCGAGCACCAGGCTATCGATGCTGTAGTCGCGATCCGTGTAGATGCTTAGCTGATAGCTCTCGCTGAGATCCCTGCCATTGAGGCGCATTATGTGGGCGGGCCCTTGGAATTCGATGCCCCCGGCAAAAGTCTTGGCGCCGCCGATGGCCTGCGGCCGTTGCCCGTGCTTGTAGACCACGCGCTGCAGATCGATGCCATTGATGGTGCGCAGCATTGGACGCTCGCCTAGCACCAGCCGTTGAAAGTGAAGCGTGTCGAATAGCTCCAAGGCGGCGCCACGCAGCGGCACGCGCTGCTCCAGCAGATACTCCAGACTCATGCCGTTGATCTCGTGCAGCTGCAGCTGTTGCTGCAATTGCAGCTCCTTCAACTGCACGGCCGGCCAAATGCCGCCGGGCGACTGCTCGTAGATGTTGGCCACATGGTGGCCACCATTGAGCCCGCCCCGCAGCCGGAGCTGCGTTATGTTCGGTGGCAGCTGGAACTGCAGCTGGGCGCCCATTGGCTGCCCGCTGGAGCAACGATACAGCGAGGCATTCAGTCGGCGCAGATCGATGCCGTTCAGCAGCTCGAATTGACCATCCTTGAGCAGGCTAATGGATCGCGCCCGCACCTCCCGCAGCATTGTCTGCGGCGCCTTAACCAGCTGTGTGACTGTGCTCCGACGCAGCAGCGCATCCTCCGCTATGTGGCTGATGTTGAGCCCGCCGGGCAAGCTCTGACTAGCCTGCAAATGGCCCAGCAGCGGCTGCTGCAGGATGACATGTCCGGAGATGATTTGGCTGGCGGCGCGACGACGCACCGCGTGCAGGCGCAGGTAGTCCAGCTGTTGCTGTTGCTGCTGCGGATCGGAGGCCTCGGGCCAGAGCGCATCGCCCAGTACCATGAGACGACGCCAGCTGCGCTGCTGCAGCGCGGCCAGTTGGGCATCCAGACGTGGCAGTGGGTCGTTGGGCAGGGCACAGCTGAGGCTGCCATTGAGCTGCAGCTCGGGCACATAGAGATCACCCTGCAGCCGGAGTGATGGCTGGCCCAGGTCCAAGAAGCTGCTGGCTGGTATACCATTCAGCTGAGCCACATCCACATTGCTGGCCGTCAGACGCGCAAAGCTATAGACGCCGCCAATGGACTGCGGCGTGGTGCGCAGCAGCGTATTCTCCAGCAAAGCACTCAGATCCAGACCATTTATGCTCGGCGCGTGGAGCGCATCTGTGATCAGCACCGGCTCCAGGAAGCGCTTCTCACCCAGGATAAGGCTATTGGCATTCGCGCTTACCAGACCCTTCACATACTCGTCCCAGTGGATGGCATTCAGGGTGCGCAGCTGCAGTGGCCGCTGGAAGCGCACATTGCCTTCGATGATGAGCTGCTTGTGGAGCAGCAGCGGCTGCTCCGGCTCGCCGTCAGCGGCGCTCAGCTTGCCCAGCAGCTCATCGAAGGCCAGGCCATTGAGACGCCGAAAGATCAGCTGCTGCAATTTCGGCATCTCCGGCAGCTCCAGGCGCTGCAGGCTATACGCCGGCTGCAGCAGCTGCGACAGTTCCATATGGTTCAGGCGCAGGGCCGTCAGATTGCGGCCAATCTCCAGTTGACTCTTGACCACAATGCGTGGAAACAGCTTGAGATTTGTGAAGTTCTGCGACAACTGACTCTTCAGCACCAGCTCCTGAACGGGCACTCCATTTAGCGCCCCGCTGGACAGCGTGTCCACGTGTAATGGCGCCTCAAAGCTTTTGTGGCCCGTTATGTTGGCCGTCTCGCCCTGACGCACTGCATCCCTCGCCAGCTGAGCCAGCCGGCTGCTGTAATTGCCGCAGTGTACACTCCCATCGATGCGCACACTCATGAATATCAAATGCAGCCGCCTGTGCGCTGCTTGGCTTGGCTCATGTCCAGCTCCGCTGAGCAGATGCTCAGCCGTCGGATGTCCATTGATGTGGTGGGTGCTCAAGGCGCGTGTCGTCACCTTCGCATTGCCAAATGTCAGCTTATCCAGGTGCTAAGCAGATAGGAATTTAATTAAAGCAGGAAAGAGCAACTCTCGTAAATCGAAGCCAAACAGGTTAAGGAATCTGGAGAAACGGATAAAATTCTCTATTGGAACTTAATTTAGAAATTAAACAAGAATTCGATGTTGAAATCTCTTTTCTGACTGCATAATTAAGCTAAGGGGTACTGGGCTTGGTCAGATTATCTTGAAAAACAGACATGATGTCCGCTCAAAAACTCAATTTTCGATCAGCTCTTCCTTCTATATAGTTGTAGTGTAGAATAGGCTATATTCTATAGTGCTAGTCATTTTGCCTGATATTATATATGCCGACTCGGTGAGGGATAAATTTGAGAAATCTGAAAATGTCGGCGATTTTCAATAATTTAATAATATTTAAAATATGTGTTAACTATGCGACAACCTGTATGCCAATCCTCTATCTACAAAAAAATGGTTGATAATCGACATTTATCGATATTAAGAGCTAAAAAAGTATGAGCTTAATAATATATCTATCTATCTGAGCTTAATAATATATCTATATCTATATCTATATATATATGTACACCTCATGCTGCCTTCATGCACTTTTTCACCCTCCACTCACCTGTGGCGTTTGTAGCAACAGGTAATCCGCGTGCAAGTCTCGTGCACGCAAAGATTGCCCGCCCAGCTGCAGGCGCGTCTCATTCGTGTCCCGCTGCAGATTGTTGACTGTCAAGGAGCCGTTCAGTATGATCCTGCTCCTGTAGTATTGCTGTAGATTGAAAGGACGCTGCTCGGGAGCCGTTTGACGTGGCCATTTGCTCTCGTTTTCCACGAATATGTCGCCCGAGACGCTCATCTTGTAAATGCGAACGGGCGCTGTTAAGATCAATAAATATATCATCAATGTCCAGTATTCCATATTCATTTTTATATAGATATTATTTTCGTTATGAGAATTTCAAGAGTAGAAATTGTATTTAAATTTCGAGCTGTGACTTAATTTGGTCGGCAAGTCTATATTAAGTGGCCTACTAGGCGTATCCCTCCTCTCTCTCTCTCTCTCTCTCTCTCTCTCTCTCTCTCTCTTATAACATAATTGACAACGGATCCTTACTAAGATAAGGTATGGTTATAGGTTGGATCATTCACGCACCCACAGGCATTTCAATGAAAAAACGAAGATTAAGTACACTTAACACCCTTGCAATCTTTTCATAATGTTCATAATGCTTTGGTCGTATCTAAGAAGCACAGGGCTAATGGTTATAGCTAAGATATTCTGAAAACCAAAAAAGTTTTCTATACAATAACTTAATTATCGGGTAAATTTGAGTTTTCCACGGGCGGAAAATGTACATTTGAAAAACCAGCTAGTATATGTTATATATAAATACCTTAAACTTACTTTTAATCAGGTTGTTTCTGGCACCGCGAAAGACAATGTCCTTGGCAAAATTCAAGCCGTTAACGAGATTGGCGTCCAGTTTGGGTGCAATGAAAGCGGACATAAATATGTTGGAGGTCACCACCTGGGGTTGCCTCAGATTGAAGAGCTGGTCCACCAGCTTTCCATTGAGCAACGGCGTCTGGAGATTAACCACCCGGGCGCGGGCTTGGAGAACGAGCCGTCCCTCGATCTCGTTGTCGCGCGAATGCAGAAAAAGCGAGTCGTAAAACTCGAACCAGGAGACATTGTTGATGCGCTCCACCTGGAGATGTCGCACCACCGTGTGGACATTCAGTGAGCGCTCTGGCCGCTTGTAGCTGGGCGGGATCAGCAGCTGCTCTGTGTGGAGCCGCTTGGTCAGCAGCTGACCCTTAATGCTCAGGATGGGCGGGCTGGACGAGTCCAGATGATAGCCTGAAAGAAAGCAGAAGGCGATTGGAGCTGGCATCCAAAAGTTGAAGGTCAGCCCTCACCTGGCAGCAGTTCGCCCTGGTAAATGAGGTTCTGGACGTGCAAGCGCTTCACCTTGAGCGTGTCCTGTGCATTCGTGTAGGAGGCGTTGCCAGCGCCAAAGGAACGCGTGCCGCGCCTGACCACGGCGTGACCATATTCTTGACGCAGCCTCTCCATACGCCGCAGCAGCTGCATGGGACTGGCCAAGTGGGAGCCCTGCAGCTGCACAAGCTGAATACGCGAGCCGCTCTGTAAATGCAACGGCTTCGTCAGCCGGCGCGTGTGCTGCTGCTCCAGTGACCCCAACAGCTGATGCACTGCATCCAGCTGCTGTTTGCGGCGCAGCAGCAGGCTGCGCAGTCCATTGATGGACTCCTCGAACTCGTTGCGATGCTGCTGCACGCTGCTCAGATCTGTTGAGGCAATCGGGATTAGACAAGCATCTAGTCACAACGGCGCGCACACAGCTTACCATCGTTGCTCTCCAGATTGGCGGCCAGGATGGTTGCATCGTTGGCACCGCCCAGCTGCACCATGCGCAGCAATGTGGTGCTCGGCTGGCGCCGATAGGACAGCAGCAGAAAGCTTTCGTTCTGCGGATTGCGATGCGTGTAAATTCCACTGGGATTTGGATCGGCGCCGAAGCCACTGTAGCAGTCCAGGCGTTGGCTATTGAACACCAGCACCTGCCCGTTGGCGCGGGCACCGACCAGCAGCTGGCCCAGCTCGGATGCGGCCAGGTGGCTGAACTGCAGTTGCCTCAGCACATGCTTGCGGTACACCACAAAGTGGCCCTCGACCATGCGGAAGAGGAGGCATGTGCTGCTGTTGCCGCCAGCTCCGGCGCAGGCGAAGAGTAGATTGCGGCCGCGGAAACGTGCCGCCAGCACGTGTCGCGCCTGCACGGTCAGGCTCTGGCGGCGCATCAGGCGCAGCGTGGGCGTCAACAGCTCGTAGATGGTCAGCTCGAGCTGTGGAGGCAGGGAGATAACAAATATACCCGCTGGCAGCTTGTGAACAGAGTATTTAAGGCATACCTTGGACTGGCCGCGCAGCGTGCGTCCCGTGATTATGTAATGGGGCTGACGTCCCACCACCTGGAACGCTTTGAGGGCGGGTAACGTGAGCTCCTCGACGGGATTGAAATACGTCTCCAGCCACTCGTAGGTTCTATAGGGAGATCAAAAGGCTGAGCTTGAGCGCATCTTGAACTGTGCCCAAGGGCCTACCTGCATCTGGTCTGGCTCTGCGTTCCGTTAAGGGTCAGCAGCAGCAGCACCTGCTCCGGATTGGGCTGCAGAAGATGCAGATGCTGCAGGCTGCCGGCCAGAGCGAACTCCTGTATGGGCTCAAAGTGCTGCTGGTTGGCGTCCAGCATCGCCTGCTGTGCCAGCTGATAGAACTCCAGCGACTCCGGCAGCGCCACGGCCAGCAGCAGATACTCGCGCCAGAGCACCACAGCCGCGGCGCTGGCCAGTTGCTGGCCCACACGGCCCGTCAGCTCGCCCAGACGCACCAGCCGCTTGTCTCGGCCGGCCATTTGCAGCTGGAACAGCTCGTGCCCGTGCAGCACCAGCAGCAGCTGCTGGGCGCGCAGCACATGCAAATGCCGCTCGTGGCGCAGCTCCATGTCCATGAACGGCAGCCGGATCTCCACGCTCAAGCTGCTGCCGTTGGCATCTTTGCGGCAAACGCTGGGCAGCAGCCTCGTCGGGCCAACCTGATCGCTGGCAACGGGAGCTGCTCCCTGCCCCTGCCCCTGTCCCTGACACTGTGTGGAGGAAGCAGCTCATAAATATCCCTTCTCTTTCCATTCTGGCACTTACCTTTAGGAAATTTAGGATTACACATAGAAGTACGAAAAGCGACTCCATTGATAACATATATGGAGATCTGGAGTTCCCTCGATCTCCGAATTGAACAAACACACTTTACGCACTACCGAATTCTGCGCATGTGTCGCGAAATTTGCACTCTTTGTGGCTGCTTTCCATGTAACGGTTAATCAAGTAGCTGTAAGGAGAGCATGAGAACAGAAAGCGTGGGTTAGAGACAGCCAGAGAGGGAGAGCGAGAGAGGGACAGCGAGAGAGGCAGAGCGCGATAATGATAGACTAGGCTTTTTCAAGGCTGCACACTGGTATAAAGCTCTGAAGACATTGGTTGAATTTAATATGAATATATTCATAAGCATATTCGAAATGGGGTTCGAATCTTTTACTTGGGATAAGAGAAAAATATATGAATATAGTATAATATTCAGATTATTTTTATTGTAATTCCAATCGATGGTCGTGTTTCGTACTTATCTAAAATGCTCTAGAACTATCAAATGAGTATTTAATAGGAAAAACACAAGAAATAATGATGACGGCAATATCGAACCAAATTCTGGGAAATTTAGAATTACATTTCTTTGATTGACAATCGATTGTCCTGATACGTACAAATCTAAGGAGGTGTTACATTCGAAGATCTGACCATATTTGTCTGAGTTATAGCATTGACTAAAAGTATGCTATATGAAAATTATATTCCCCCAAATTTTTGAGGTACTCGTGAGTATTGAATCTTTTGACCAGATTGAACTTCAGTTCAGTTCAGAATAAGATATTTTCCTAAGCTAATCGACTTTCTAACTTTTAGGATGTAAATCTACACACACACACACACACTTATACACACCTTTTGCAGACGCCTTGAAGCAGGGCCTAAAAATAAATAACATTGGTAAATGCCATCGATTCTGTTGAGTCAATCAGCTTCGATCATTAGTGGAGGTCATTAAAGGCATTAAATCGGCTGCATAAATGTGCCAGATACGACACACCCCTCGTCGTCACATGCTAATGCCAGCGGAAGAGGAAGAACTTTGGGAAGGAAGAGGAAAAATCACGTAAAAATAAAACCAAAATACCATTAAAAATGTATCCGTGCTTCGACCTCTACTCTAGATGAGAGAGAGGCAATAATTTTCAACTGAATGGATAAAGAGAAAAGTGCCCATTAAAGGTAACATGCCATATGGACTGTTTCCAGTGCGATATAACAAAGCCCAGTTTTATACTAATATAAAAATGTTGATGTTCTATATATTAGGGCCTTTTAGTTTTATATAAGTATATTTATTTAGTATCTATCTTTAGTATTCGTTTGCAAAGCAAAACTTTTTAACAATAAGTTATCCACAATATCTTTTGATTTCTTCTATGCTTTATTTCATAGTGTTGTAAAAATCTTACATATATTAATTAGTTGCTTAAAATATATGTATAATGTATGTATGTATGTCAATATTCGATATTACTTAGAAGATTACCAATCAATGGATGGTTCCCAGGTACCTTCTTAAAATCACCCTTTAACATTTTGTTCAAATTTTAAACATAATTTTTTCAATAGAAAACTTATTCATTTGCAAAGGTCGAACCCCATAGCAGATGGTTTGCAGCTGCTGTTAATTTATGTGGCATTTGCTTCTTTTTTTTTCTCGGCTTTTTTCTATACCACATTTGCCACTTGGCCAATTTTGGTCATTTTGACCATTTCGAGCCGCGAGTTTTCGTGACTAATTAGCGAAATTCGCGACATCATCATCATGACAGGCGGCCTCGGACTTGCGGTGCGAACAGCAGAAAAAAAAATATGTAAAATAAATAAAGGAGGCCAGACGCTTCTGTGTGCGGTCCCAGGCGCCAAACCCTTGAGTCCATTTCGACTAGTTGGCCAGTTGAATTGGCTCTAATGCCGATGCTCCATTGTCATGCATATCGCACCTCAGTCGAGTCTCTCGCACTGATTTGAGTGCTTTCCAATTAGAAACTCGCATGCGATACGAATGCTTCCTCTGTTCCACAACAGGCGCACAAATGTTCCATATGGGCCTATAACATAATGATACCCTACATGAATTCAGTCCAAGCGGGGCATGTTGAAAACATTATTGACTCAGCATGTGCCTAATTTCACTTCTTCTGACATTAATGTTAAAAGCATTTTATGGACATAAGCTTGTTATTTCCTCATCTTAACATCAATAACATTAAAAACCATTAACATTAACAGCGTCAACTTAACAGAGAATCTTTAACATGTTTTGTGGAAGCAAGTAACTAACTACTAGGATATCAATCGCTTAAGTTATCTATTGTCTTATCTATTCATTATGCTTAGGTACATTTTCTTTAGTATAGGGTATTTGATAGTCTATGCAGCACACTTGCAGCATTCTTATTGGATTTTGTTAGTGCTTGTGGGGCGCAGGGTAAAACTCGCCAAGCACTCGGCACAAGCGAAAGGAGAGCCGGTGCCAGAGCGAGAGTGGTTGAGAGTTTGTTGAGCATAGAATGAAAACTCATGGCCGGGAAAATGAGAAATGCACAGGCACAGAGAGCCCAAGAGAGAACGGGAGAGCGCCTGCTTGCTGTTGCGTATCTACAAGATACAAGCGACGCGTCGATGCGCTGCGACTGCGGCCGCGACTGCGACTGCGAGGCAACTAACTGTAAGATCGGCCAGCGTACAGCGGGCTGCCGGCGACTGGCGGACCCCTGAATCATTGTGCAATTTCTCGTCGTGTACGCCGGACGTGCCACTGCCACAAGCAGCAGAAGTCGTCATTCAACAAACGCGCGCTCGCGAGGCGTCACAATTTCAATTTTTGAATACACGCGCGCGCCTCTTCTGTGTGCGTCTGTGTGTGTGTGTGCTCCACATTTTCATTTATTTTTCATTTATTTTTCCTTTTTTTTATTATTGTGCGGCCGCTGTTCACTGGTGCATTTATCGTATTTATTTGGGATTCTTGATTATGCAGCGCAAATCGGAAAAGCAAAACCAAATATCGCAGTCCAAGTGCACAGCTCGCGATAGTTTATAAAAAGATATAGAGCACATTGTGCGTACTCGAGGGCCAAGCCCTGGCCAGAACAATGTCCCTTCAATCTGCACATAGCACCCATATATAAACCACAATTGTATAAATCCATTCGAAACACTCGCAGCTTGTGACTTTACAATATGAAATTGTGGAAATCCAAGAAGCCCATCGGCGGCTGTGTGCCCGGCAAGTCCAGCGCTCTCAAGCAGGAGCAGGAGCTGACCACCAAACAGCAACAGCAGCAGCAGCAACAGGACTCCAATGGCATTGCGCTGGCGCCCATGCTATCTGGTAAGAGCTAGCCATAGACTCGTAGTACGCTCTGAAATTCGCCAAATCAATCATGATGTATTGCGGTACCCCTTCAATATTGTAGTTTTTCAAATCAATCATGTTGCTGTCCCAATCAAGCATGATGTATTCGCGTACTAATGATGTACTATGCCAGCCCACCCTTCAATTTCTTAGTTCGCGAAATCAATCATGTACGCAGCCCAATTTTCTTGCTTTCCAAATCAATCGTGATGTATGAATTGATCTAGTCCCTCCCCATTTTTGTAGTCTTCCATATTATTTATGATGTACGCATATGAAGTAGCCTTTCACTTAACTTTGCATCTTTCCAGCTCAATCATGATGTATGCATATAAAGTAGCCCCCCGCTTAACTTTGTGGCTTTCCACATCAATCATGATGTTTGCATTTGAATTAGTACCTCGCTCAACTTTGAGGCAGTCTCCCCTCAGTATTGTAGTCTTTCAAATCAATCATGATGTATGCATATGAACCGGGGCCCCGCTCAGCTTTGTAGCTTTCCAAATCAATCATGATGTACGCGATTGCCTCAGTTCCCCCCCACCCGCTCAAATTTGTAGCTGGTGCCTTTGTTTTATGTTGCTTCGATTTCCCGTCGCTCAGGGTTATCGCATTTCCGCTCAAGGTACTGCGTCCCGTTGCCGCACAAAAGTGGCCCTCAAGTGCCGCGACGCATACGCTCCTAATAAGTTTTCCACGTTTTTTTTTTCGTTCTACACTATTATGTTTTTATTTGGTTTTGTTTTTTTTTTTTTTGAGTTTCTGAAGCATAACGCACTGCAGCGTATGCTATGCGTATTTGTATCTGTAAGATACATTCGCTTGGAAGCAGTTGGTCGCGAGACCTGGCTGGGCCGCTTGACGACTTGGCCGACTCTTTCAGCAGCCAACATGTTTGACATTTTCAATTAAAAATAATTGCTCGCATTTCGTTTTCATTTCAAAAGCTAAATTTTCACTGCAATTTGTCAATTTCATGTACTGTGCATGCGTATCTATCTCTCGGAGACTGTGCGCATGTGTGTGTATGTGTGTGCGTGTGTGTGGGCATGGAAATGGAGACCCATTGACCTGACCACTGATTCTCCATTGAGTTAAAGCGATATACAGGAAAAGTTACTCTGCAATTAAAAGCAATAACAGCATGTTGGGCGGGCTCCTACAGGGTTTCTCTTCTCTTCAAGATTTCGATCAATAATGTTAATGTGACGTTTACAGTGTGGCGCTACTTCTTGTTATTGAGGGTAATATATATCAGCTTAAGTTAATGATAGCATGCAAAATGATTAAAAAATCAATAACTAGAAGTTCATCTATTTAAAAAAGTAAAGTTGGTAAAACTAACATTGCTCAAACGTGATGTTAATTTGACGTTAACAGCTGTTATTTGCCATCCAATTAACAGCATAACTTATTTATGTGAATATTCTCATTCAGAAATATAGTTCAATGTTTAGAAACTTAAGAATTAACTAAACTAACATGTGTTAACTAGCGAAATGTTAAAGTGACGCTATGTTAAGGCTCTAAGCTCTGGCGAATAATTGTTAATGTTAAATGTTAGCTTTGCAGAGTGCGTATCCGTGCACAGTTTGCGGTTCTGACCCGATTTGTGTGTCCACAAGTCTTATTTCGGACTCTGTGAAACACAACTCACGACTCACGAGCGTGCAGCTACTTTGCCAGCTTCAAGTTGCATAGATTGCCGGGATTCATCGCCGCTCGGTGGCGAGTTGGAAGAGTTATGGCACATAACGTTTAACCCGGCGACCAGGGTGCTCAGCTTTGGTCGAACTCTGTTAATGAATGAAAACGAGATGCGCTGCGCTGGCAGCCCAAAGTACTTGTATCTGTGTATCTTTGTATCTGCATCTGCACATTAACGCATGCAGCTGGTTGGCGGGACTGGGCTAGGGGCAAGGAGGAGGCCGGTCCGCCTCGTTGTCGTGGGGCGTGTGTGTGTGTATGTGAGCTTAAATTGCATTTGATGAATTTATGGCATGGCAAGCGTAATTAAGCATTTAATTAAATATTTTGTGATGCGGCGCATTGTTGGCCACGCCATTGGCTTCCATACAATTTGCTAGCCTAATCTGCTAGCGCGGAATGCCACACAGATTGGCCGCATATTTGTGTGCGTGTGTGCGTGTGTGCCGCGCAGCTGCCTGAGACAATGGCCAAAGGCTGACCCATCTCAGCTAAAGATAAGACTGCTACCATTAGCTAAAGATACTAATTGAGATACAACAGTTTGCAGATACAGATACAGATACATTTACATCCGCGCCAATTGTCACAACAAACCAAACAGGGGCGGGCACTCATAAGTGCTGTGGCATTGCCTGTTAGATGGATGGCCAGATGTCACTTGTTTACACAGCGACAACAACAACAACAACAACAACAACTGCTTCAGTTTACATAACACTCAACTCTGTGCCCCGCATGTAAACAAGGCCTGAGAAAATCTAAAGGTGCGCAGTGTCAATGCACCGCACAATGCACCAAATGGCAGCAGACCCAAAGATACCCATCCTCTAATGCTAGCCCCTACCCCTGAGCATAACCCTTATGCTACACATTCAACCCCCACCTTACATACTATCAGCACTAGCTGCTATATTCATTTTTTATGGCTCACATTAAACAGTCATCAAATCAGCTCAAAAACATTTCAAAATTCGAAATGAAATTTCGACAATGTCCACAATAAAATCCATCTTTTGGGACATACAGATACACATAACTGTGTTAACTTTGATAACATGCCAATGTTAACATAAAGTTAATGTTGTTGTGGCAAAGCATGGCAAAGCTCTTTATATTTTTTTTTTAGGGGCTCAGCAAGCTACCCGAACATCATGAATGTTAAGGCACTGTTAATATTATTTAAGTCATAAAAGCTTGCCACATCTTTCAATTATTGCTGTCAATGTTCACAGCTAGCAAATACAGGCAGTTAGCCTAAACAGCATAAATGTCAACAGTCTGTTAAAGTTAGCATTGTAACGGAAAGCTCTATTTAACATTATCAGATGGATTTGAGGCAGTGTTACTGTTAAGTAACTGTTACAGTCTAATGGCCTTAACAGTCACTGTAAAGCTGCAGCTCGCTTTTTAATGATTTGTGTTCAGCGCACATCAATTAATCTGTTTTTAATAGTTGACTTCTGTTGCACTTTTCTATTCCCGGCCGCAACCCACTCGAATATTTGAAAGAGCAGTTTGATTAGCCGACAATCGGGGAACGTGTCCGACAACAAATATGAAAAATGTCCACGAATTTATGGAATTTGTTGTCGAATGACAAAATTAGAAAATTGAAATGCGTTCGACATTTGCATGGGCGTCAATTGGTAGCTTGCAACGACTCTAGTTTATGTTCTAGATACATTTGTATCTGCGTGCAACCCAGATACTGCGCGTATCTGAAGCTTGTGTTTTTTGTTTTTAACGAGTTGCATTCGGAACATGATTAACTCAAAATGTTGCCACAGTAAAAATCCAAAATAGAAATGTGAAATGTTAAATGTGAAATACTCCAGAAAACGATGTTCGCAATGCGCTTTTGCAGTGGAAACAGATCATAATTAATACGCAAATTAGTTTTATGGTCAATAAATTGAATTTGACAAATTTACAAGATCTGCCCAAGCTCTAGCATATGCATATAAAGATATATACGTACACATATGTACATACATATGTATATAGTACATATCTAAGGCACTTTTGCTATAGCTGGGAATTGTTTCCTGCTCGTTTCTGTTATTTATTTTTTTCGAATCCATCAACAGGTCATTTAAATTGTTGGCGACACTTTATTGCCGATGGGTTTATTTCGAGTCTGGCATTGACTGGGCACAGCTATCCCAGGCGGGGGGGTGGGCATCCACTATTGAGGGGCCTTGCATTGGGCATTGCAATAAAAATCTTGCGCTCGACTTGCTCCCTTGGGGCAACCATGAGGTTGGCACTCTGTCTCGCGGGTGGATTTTCCTAATGCTCGCATGTAATTTGTTTTTTTTTCAACTTCAACTGCATTCAATGAACCTCAAGACGCTTAGGGGGATACGAATAGGCTAGGGATACGGAATACGGAATACGGGATACGGAACACGGAATACGGAATAGACAGCGGCTTGAGGGTGCGGGGTGCAGACAAGGCGACGCGTCGCTGGCAAATGGGTAAACATTAAAATTTGTTTTTCCTATTCGACAGAGACATGTGAAAAATCGCTGAAATGCCACGATTTTAGACAATCGAACACATTTTGTTGTGTGTGCGCGTGTGTGCGAGTGTGTTTAATGTTTGTTTTTTTCGCCAAGCATAAACAAAAGCGAAGAGCTGCTGCCATAAGTGCGGTAAGAGCCACAGAAGTTGCCACAACAATTTGACGCAATTGAAACGAAATGAGCACAGGCGAAACCCGCCACCCCGCCATCCCGCCATCCCCTCTCCCGCTGGCTATACAAGGGGTATGCCCCAGCGGCAATTGCAGCATTTGGTTTTGTTTATGGAACTCAACACACACACACACACACACACACGAGTGTCTGCAATTCCGGAGGGCAACTCGTTTTCGTTTTCTTTTTGGCCATGCGGCAAATCCTTTTGGGTGTCGCTCTCATTAAGCTGCCACACCAAACGGAAGCAACAATGGGCGACAACTGCAACAGCAGCAGCAGCTACAACAACAACAACAACAACAACAACAACAACAACAGCAACAACAACACAAACAGCATCAGCTGAGTGTTAAGACAGGCTAAGGCAAATGCAAAGGCAAATGACATTGACTGCCATGCACAGTGGAACCAATTGAAGAATATGCGTGCACAACTGTAACACGCCCTTATATCTATAAAGATATATAGCCAGCATCATGGCGTAAAGGTAATTGATTGCCATAACTATATTATATAGCATCTATGGTAATAATCAATTCCTAATTTTAAGTTTTACTTCTCAGTATAAGTCAAAGTCTTCACAGTGCTTCGAACGTGCAAAGTTTATTATAATGGACTTCCAATAAATATAGATACGGATCTAGATCCCATTGGGCCGTATATAGATCCGACTAAGAAAGTAATATAATGGGCGTGCTAGTGAACAGGTTCATAACACTTCAACTTTTATACCTTTTCTCATGCCAAATGATATATTGACTTAAGCCCAGACTCGAGTCCAACTGTTGATTAATTGCTCAACACAAAGACTCATAAAAGAAGCTATATACATATGAAATCTCACAAACCTAACTTTTATATACTCCAAGATCGTAGAAGAAGGCTTCATTTTTTTTCTCTGTAGCTTTTGTCATACATCCTGACAGCGGCGCTCGTAATGCACTCGCAATTGCTTTAACATAGCATTAACATGGCATTTCTAAATGTTAGCATCAGCAGGACTCTTAGCTTTTACTGTTTAAGAACTCTTACATTTCTTACAGAGACATGACTCAAATGTTAACAGTTGCTAGTAAAAGCGCGTCATGTTGAGCTGTTAAGAAGTTTATATATTTCGTTTTGCTTATAAGAGACGCTTGTTCCAGGCATATATATCTATGTAAGTTAGAAATAAGCCAAAGAAACATATTCTTGTACCTGTGCTTCTTCTTCGCTTTTTCTATATGTGCATCCACAGTGCGGAAAAAATGTTGCTGTTGTTGATGTTGCAACTGCTGTGGCAATTGTCAGACTTTTGTTTACTTTTCTGCGCGAAATCCGCATCAACGACGTCACTTGATGTGGCACACAAACGCAAACCACACACACATACACACACTCCACACACACTCACAGTCTATGAAATGTATTTAGAATTGAAAATACATAAATATTGGGGAAAAGTCTGCGCACAGAGGCCGAGCATTGTACTCGTTGATAGCAGCTTCTGCATACGCATACACACACAGATACACACACACACGCAAGCACACACACATACTCAACAAGGGCTATGAACATTTAATGCATCGGTGTGGATGCATCTTTTGGTCTTGGAAGCTGGCAGGAAAAACTGTCACAATTTCAACGTGGCTAAAAATAGTAACAAAAACATGCAACAAAAACAGCAGCAAATACAAATACAAATGCAATAAGCATGCAATATTTGTGTATGCTAGACTGGGAGATACCCTGTACACAGGCTGTTTCTTCTTATACTAAATATTCAAACGAGTTGAGTTCGAGGAAGATATAGAGAATAAAAAAGCTATACATTATGCATGCAGGAAGCTAAACTCTCAGAAAAAATTCCATTCCAAATGTTAATAAAATAAAGTACCAAATACTCATTCAAAAAATGTGCCCAGTTTTAATAGGCATAAAACGTTCTCAAAATTTCGGAATAGGCAAAGAGTTGGTTGAAATAAGAATAGCCTATTCAGATACAAAATACTTACCATTATTTCTGAATCTGTATTTGGAATTTATAGGATATCCATGTATATATTTTTGCGTTAGCTCCTGCACAACTTCAGGCCTGCCGCTTCACGCGCCTGCTGCATACAGGGTATACACTGAAAGGCACAGCCAGCCAAATTATCATCAACAACTTCATTATCATGATCCACAACAGCATTTTCATCACACACAAGGCACACGATTAATGTAATTTGTTGCTGTTTTTGTTTTGCTGCAAGCTGTTGTTGTTTTTGTTGTCGTTGTCGTTGTTGTTGTTGTTGTTGTTTTTGTTGTCGTCTACCGTTTGGATTAATTTGTAGAGTTTGTGGCGGACGTCGACTGCTAGAGCACGACCAAGACTCCAACTCCCGTCTCCTGTCTCCTGTCTCCGGTCTCATCTTCCATATCGCATCTGCCGTCTCCCCAGTGTCGACTCCACGCATTCAGCATAATTATTGTCTGTTGCCGGGGCGCAGTTCTATCTGCAGCTGAAAATGTATCTGTATCTGTATTTGCATCTGTATCTGTGGCTGCAGCTTTAGCTGTATCTGCATCTGTATGACATGCAGCTTCCATAAGTTCGATGTCGTCGTTGTCGTCAGCCCTTGCGATTTTTGTCAACGCCCTCTGCACGTGTTGATTATGAATGCCGAGAATGCGCAGCGAGTTCTCAGTTCTCAGAGTGACAAATATTTAAGAGCAGACAGCTGTGAGCTTATAGATACTAGGTATATCGGCTCTCTCGCCAGTGGAATCGAGCGGAAAGTTCTCCCTCAGTCTCTTTCTTGAGTAACTCGGTAATTATTGTCCGATCTAGAGAATGCAACTCTCGAGACTTTAAGCTGCCATAGTAGGATCTGTGTTCAAGTCTCTCACTCGACTAGTTTCGACTAGATGGATGGAAAGACAGACGGACATTTCAAGAATATATATGGTTTATACGGGTTGTTACTGGAACAAGAAATTTCTCGTGTCGGCTCTCGCTCTTACTCTCACGCGAGAGCTAAACTTCTTCATTTTCCTTTTGTGCTACTTTCGTAAACGTTCAACTGGCAGATTAGTTGCTTTGTTAAAGGGTTCCAGTTCACCCTCTGCAACATAACTATCTATCTAGGCGATATAATAACATTTTATGCCCACATGCATATGACTTTTATAACTTGAAAGCACACAGATTTCTGTTAGTTTAGGGCATATTCAAATCTATCTGATAAGCTTTATAACTAACTATGTATATATTGATCCCACCCCAACGTATTTACTTGCCCAGTTATCAGTCGGTCTGGGGAAAACGCCTTTCATTATGTCAACAGTAAAGTTGAATATCCATTCGAATGCAAATGGTAATTGCAGTCGACTGGAAAACCTTATCACGTCAAACGAAACCCAAAAATACCCCCCCAAAAAAAAAAAAGAAAAAATTGATTCAATACGTGCGTTTGCTGTGCAACCGAGGATTGGTTATGGGCTATTAACATTTGGGGGCATAAATCTGTGCCCCTTGCAGTTGCAAGTACATGGTTGCAACGAGTGCGCGATAAGATAGACTGCATGGGAAATTGTCGCATGGCGTATTCGGGCATCTGGAAAGCGAAGCGGGCAATTGGACACTTGGGTGCAATAGTGGGCGGCTGGTAATGGGGATGGGTTGCAACTGGTCGCCTATGCAAATGAAAATGTTGTGTTGCATGTTTTATTTGCATTGCCTCTTCATTAGGTGCACTTTGGTGGCGACAGTCGACGGCTGCCTGAACTGCTTCGCGGTCCCCCTTGGCCCTTTGGCCCCACTTAGGGGCGGGCCCGGTTCCATATGAAAGGAGCTGACGCCGCGGCGACAACGACTCGTACAGGCATAAATCAATTCACTCGCCTGGCGTATACTCGCGAATATTTTCAACAAAACGGCGTAATAATGAGCACATATCATACCATATGTACATATATATGTACATATATACATATGAAAATGCATACATACGCATAATGGTATACACATACATAGGCGGGCCTTTGTCTACTGTCTGCATCCCATTCACAATTAATACAGGGCCCTGCTGCTTTGTGCCGGAGTCGGAACTGCTGGCGCAAATACAATTACAGCCGCTTAACATAAGCTCAGTCTTTATTAATAGCGCTTCAATAAAAAAAACTGTTAAGCCTTAACATTGGTATGTAAATAACAGCAGGCTTTATTGTCTCCAGTTTATTAACATAGGTATAACAGAATAAAAATGTGTAGTTTACATTCCAATTTTAACACAGCCTTACCATTAAAATGTTATTTGTGGCGTGCTTTTTAACAGAACCCATTCATAAAAAGCCCATCGTTTCTTTAACAGTTGCTTAAAAAAGCATTTACATACAAATATCTTAGCATTTAACTGTCGATAATAGCTACTATTTGCCTCTATGCTGTCTATCAGCACCGTTATATTACTCTATTCATAATTTGACTTAGCAGCGTTCTAAGTTCTTAAAGCTACTTAACATGTGTTAAAGTTGTAAGTAACAGCGCGCCACAGCTGTTGTGCGATAATTGACGCTGTTCACTTGAACTAGTTCATTCGATTGGCACTGTGGGCGCTGCGAGCTCAGCCCTGCGCGTTTTTTATGAAGCTCAACGCATAAATGTCAACGTCTCGCTAAATACTTGAGGATCTCTCAATGCAGTAGCTGAAACTGCTGCATGCCACAGCCAATGCAGCACTCCCCTGTGAGTGCGTTTTTTGCACGCAATGCCTCGCCCCGCCCACGCCCCCGCCCCCGCCAGCGACCCGCCTCATCAGTTCAGTTCAACCGAGTTGAGTTGAGTTCTGAGTTGTGTTTAGTTCAGCTCAGTTCAGTTCAGTTCAGTTCAACGGCTGTTGCACTTTGCCTGCCCTTGCAACAGTCCTGGTCCCCGGTTTGGGGGCATGTGTGCGCCGCTCGTTGCGCCGCATTTTGTTGCGGCTTTATCAGATGTTGACATTTTTGCGGAACCACACTTGAGTTCATTTGCAATAATTGGTTTTTCTTGTTGTCTTCGCCTGTCGCCTCCGCAGCCCCTTGGGGCCAAACCGACTAACCCTCACCTCCCATTTCCCCCCTGCGAGAAGGGGCGCAGTCACACACAATATAGATTGTGTTGTGAAATTTTTGACATACATATTTTCGAAAAGCCCGATGTGCTGTAACTGTCGTCCATTATGAAGTGCGAGAGTTAATGGACACATGAATATTACGAGTCGGGGCGCGTCTGCTATTTGGCACAATTGCCCTCTGCTCTAAGTACCCTTTCTTCTCCCTCCCCCCCCCACAACCACAGGTTCTGGCTCTTAACATGTTTATTGCGCCAGCTCAGGGAATAACAAACAGACGAGCTGTCCATCGACTCGTACGTCAATCAATCGACACAAGTTTCTTTGGCCCACATCGAAGTTAAGGGGAACACCTGTCAAAGGGGCGAGAATACGAAATAGTATAAATTGGGGCATAAGATAAATATTCTCGCACACCTAAATCCAGTGGAGTACTCTAGAATATTGAATGATCTCTTATAATAAATATTAAATTGATAAGTTCTTGGAACTCTATTTTGAGAGAATAAAATATAATATAAATTCTTAAAATCTTCTAAATGCAGGTTTAGCTTCTACCTTGAGATAACTGTCAAAGATCATGTTATATACTTTTTTAATGTGCCTGACCGGAAGCTTATAATAAGTCTTCCAGTTTACAGGTCTGGCAACGCTAAGTAGATAATTTGGCAAATGCTAAAGGGACATATACAAGTTATGTATAACTGTCAGGCCTTGTCATTTTATTTTCTGGCCAATTATTTAACAGTAAGTTAAGCTACATGTTTAATTTGACAGGTGCGTAAGCTAACGGGTACGTAGAAATCAGATTTAGAATTTTGGGATAACAGCTACTTAGCTGTTGATTAAGGCAGGAATTGAAGGTGGCTGTTAATTTTGACAGGAAGAGAGAGCGAGAGGGAGAGAGAGAGGGAGACAGCGTATAAGTAAAATATACTTGCAACATATTTGAGATCATAAAAAGAGATCCAGTAAAAAGTTCAAGGCAGAAAAATACCAGCACGCTGGAGTCTTTATAGTTAGAGAGAAAGAGAGAGGGAGAGTGAGAGAGAGAGAGAGTGAGAGAGAGAGAGAGAGAGAGAGAGAGAGAGAGAAAGAGGGGGAATCAGTGCCACTCTTTGAGATTTTGAATGATGTCTATTTTCAAAGTAAATGTGGCAAAGCGTTCGCTGGAATGTTTTGCTGCAAATGTGCCGCAAAAACAACGCAACGGCAGCAAAAAACGACCCCCAGCGAACTGTGTGTCGAAGCAGCTGTCTGTCAGTCAGTCAATCAGTCAGTCAGTTAGTCAGTCAATCAGTCGCTCAATATCTTTAGCTGATGTTGATGCTGTGCGCCTGGGCGGCCTTCAAGTGCTGCCATTCAAGTGTCCAACTGTTCATCTATCTGAATCGCGCCCGCCAAGTGTGCTGCGAACTGTTTTAATTGCCAGGATTAGCCCTAGTCAGGAAGCTGGCCATGCTGGGCCAACTGGGCCCCTGCCCCTGCCCCTGAGGCATGCGCTGGCCAAGCCCGTGCAACGTTGCGGCTGAGCGCAATTTCCGCCTTGCAACATGCAAGGCGCAACTGTCGCCGATAAATTTAACTGCAACTGCAACTGCAACTGCGACAGCCGACTGCGCCTCTTGGCTGCAGCAGGCAAATGCCAAAAAGCGTTTGCACATGAGCTGCGAGTGGCCATAAAAGCGAGCGAACGGCCATAACCAAAGCAGAACACCAAAATAGTTTTTAATGATTGCCCACACCCACTTCCCACTCCCCAGTCCATACTCATCCACAACTCCCTATCGCAACCCCAAAAGTAAACCCCCCCTCGATGGCTCTTCGGCATGGCCAGACGTCTTTTAAACGGAACTGCAAATGGCAACGCGAATTTGCCTGTCAATTTGCAATTTCCTAATGAAGCAGTCACCCAAAAAGTTTGTCACCCGCAACAAATTGAAAGCAACTGGAATGGAACTGCGTGGAAACAAATGGAATGGAACAGGTTTAACTTTAGATGTGAAACGATGGGAATGAAACGGCATGGATTAAGAAATGTTTGAGTTTGGTTTTGAAAATCTTGTGAGCACAGCGAAAAATAGACTTGGGCAAACTATTTCTCGTGGCTTTTAACAGATTATGAATATGTTAAAAATGTTAATTTGGGTTCATCAGAATGTCGTGTTCTGCAAAGAAACGGGAACAGGAAAAGGAAAACCAAGATCCAATTGATGCCTTGATTCAAATAAACAATTGTAAATTTGCATAGGCTCTTATTTTGGCCTAAAAGAAACCCCAATGTATACACAATATTTGATTAAGTTCAATGTATACATAACATTTGATTAATACCAGATTTCAGCTGCCATTTGGCAACTACATTAAAATATTAAAACGTTTTAAGTTTATAATCGATGCAAAGCCTTCGGAAGTGCCGCAGCCTCGACGGATTCTGGTTGAATGGCCCAAAATTGAAAAAGCCGCATAAATCTGTGCACATATATTAAAATATATGTGTATATAGATGTGCGCACTTTAGCTGAAACTGAGCATACACATGATTTCCGCTCCGCGTATCCAATGAATTATGTCAAAAAAGAAAATAAATAAATAATAAAAACAAAGTAAAAGAAAATCAAGACGAAAACGTGTAGCTGCTGTTGGAAATCAAAATGAAAAGCCACATAAAAATAGCAAAAAAGAAAGAAAAACAAGAACCAAATAGAAAACGCGTTCCAAAAGCCAAAAGCGAGAAGAATTGTAAATATAGAAATGTAAAATGTAAAATGACTTCAAAGCGAATGCGCCAAGTGGCCAAAAAGGAAGCGGCCAAAATGTCAGAAAGCGCAGTCGAAAGCGCAGTCGAAAGAATGGCAAAAAAAAAACACAATAAAAAATAAACAGCCCCTGCCCCCTGCCCCCTACCCCCAAGCCCAGCTGACGAGCAAACAAATTCAATGAATAGAAATGAAATACACAGCAAAAAGTAGGAACAAAAAGCGATATATGTATATATATATATATATAATATATGCTCACTATGTGTATATACATATATCTATGCACGAGTATCTACACGCATCTAGGCAAATGTATCTTGCGGATACATTTGTTGTTGTGCCTGGCAAATGAAGCGCAACGTACAAATTTTAACGTTACGTTTTTTAGCTTCTCCGCCCTTGTCTTTGGCTTGTTATTTTTTTCTCATTTGTTTTTGGTTGATTTTCCTTTATTTTTTTTTTGCTGTTTTTTCATTCATTTTTTTGTTTTTTTGCCTAATTATTGTTTTTGTTTTTCATACTCGGGCGGGCATTAAGAAAAACTCATTGAAGCGTTCGAAAATAAAAGTCGCGTCCGCAGCGGCCCTCGTTTACGTCAAAGTTCTATATGCCTAAAAGCATGTGTGTGTGTGTGTGTGTGTGTGTGTGTGTGTGTGTGTGTGTGTTTTGGCTAAGGTGTGCGTCTGATTTGGCCCCACATGGAGGGCAACGCCGCAATTGTAGCAGATCGCGCATACGCCGTGTGCCACAAAAGCGTTGCCATATCGTTGAAGCAAAGCAAACGAAGCAAGCCTGATTAGCAAAGGGTTGCCACACTGTTCCTTATATTGTACAGTTGCATATTGTATAATTGTAAATGCAAATCTTAATCCTTGGTTTATTTCAATCTCAAATCTGTTTAACATTTACTCGAATGCAATTTCAACTAGTTTTGATTCAGCATATATATTTTGGATTCGAAGCATTCTTTTGTACAATAACCGAGTGATATTTGTGTCATTTTCATGAACTCGATGTGCGTGTAGAAACTGGAAGACTTTCTACATTGCAGACAAGAAACACGTCTATTTAAATATATTTAAAGCAAAAAAATATGGACACATCCTGTCTTTTGTATATTGGAGAGCTCAGACTCTAAAGTTTATGTTCAGTGTCCTGAAGCTTGACTACGGAATTTGATTTTTTATTTAGTCAGGCCTTAAAGGATACTTTCACAAGGATTAGCTCAGCTTTCCCCATACTTGAGTGGAAAACTAAGGCTAAATCAGGTCTGAAGCTGGACTCGACTTGTGTAATATTAATATTATTTATACCCTACATTGATTTGGGGTTCATACACCATCTGTTTACCCTACTCAGGGGGTATCCATGGCCCAGTTGGGCTGTATGGGCTCTATATAAGACCTACTTGAGACAAAGAGAGAATCGCGCCATCTGCATTGGCTTGCGAAAAACAGAAAACACATGAAAATTTCATAAAGATTAATTAGTTTATTATTTTGAATGTTTTTGTTGTTCTTTTCTTCTGCTGCTGATTGTATTTTATTTCGTTGGAATTTTAATTGACACACTGGCAACGCCGAAGGTCATTGGCTTATTGAACATGAACGTGGGCAATATGCTAAGAACTTTAATGACTCACCCGATGGCAATTATTGGCCAGGTGGGCGTGGCCGCGCCTTGGAGGAGCTTGGACGGCTGCTGCTCGCCTGCCGGAAAGGCGCAAATTCCATGGCGAAATGTGTGTTGGATCGCTTTGATCTTCGGGCGCTACTTTTTGGTGTTCTTTTCTGGTATCGTTTATACTTGTATTTGTATTTTATTTTTTTCGGTTGATGAATAAATTAAGAAATGCATGAGGCGAAGAGCCCCCCATACCCCATACCAGCCACCGCCAACGCCCCCGCCCCAGTTGACTGCAGTCATCATCATCTGGTCGGTCTTCTTGCTCTGCCTTTGACAGGCGTTGGCAAAAAATTCTGATCTGGTGGAGTGGACGGGGGCGGTTGGGGTATTTGGGCTGGTGTAGGCGCGGTCAATGAACGTCTTTGTCTGGCGAACACCTTTGATGTTGATTTTACGCCATGCTACTCACTGATCACCGATTACATTTGCTACCATTTCTCCCTCTTCTTCTCATGCTTCTCGCACATCTCTTGCAGTTGACCGCGCGATGAGCCCCGCGCAATCCGAAGACTCCGGCCTGGCACCGGAACGAGGCACCACCTATGCAACGATCACGCTGCCGCGCAATGCCCTCCATTTGGCCATCAATTTTGCAGGTAAGCCAAGCAGCAAAGGTACGACAAAGGGGAGGGTGGGAGATTGCCAATTGGGCAACGTAGCCGGACATCGTGTGGCACATTCAAGTGTCGGACAGAAAAAAGGCAGCACACAGGCAAAAACGAAAATGAGAAAACCCACTTATGTATTGAATCAACATTATGATGGCGGAAAACTCTTTAAAGCATCAGCTCGAGATTGAAAACAGCAGCCCGCATATTTGGCGCACAATTTGATTGTTCAATATTTAGTTTTTCGTAATTTTTGACAGCTGTCAGTTGGAGTTCGAATTGATTGAAAGATTTTTCAATTATTTGATAATTATGTTAGATCAATTTGCAGGCCCAAATCTAAGGGTTGGATAACAATCATTCAATTCTGACATTTATAAATACAGCCAAGCATAGTTGAGGTGGGAAGTGCAAAGCCTATAAAGTTTTTTCTTATTCTGTGACTTAATAATATGAATGGTATAAATTTTAACAGCAGACTCATTTAAATGTTACCTTATTTACATGCTGTTATTAACAGTAGAGCTCCATGTTAATAAAAGCTCTGTAAGTTATCTATGCTAACTGTAGTTTAAACAAAATATGCTTTGATTGAAACTAAACTGAGGCGATTTCTCTTTTCAAGGCTAGATATTTTTTCTTTTTTTAATATTTTAAAGGGGAACATTTGAAATATAAGAAAACATCGCTAATAGAAGAAAAGGCATATTGAGAAGCATAATTTAAATATTTAATTGCCTACCCTATAATATATCAAATATTATGAGAAATATCGATTGAAGCATCATTCAAGTGGTGTCAGCCTTGGCAATAAACAGACGCTTCTGAGTCCAAACACAATTCAAATTCAAACAGTTTGCACTTTGAAGCTTTGGCAGCATATTGACTTAACACTGACATTAACATTAACAGCGTCACTTTAACATGCAAATGTTAGCAGGCAAATATGTAATCTCTGCTTGATAATGTTTATGTTTGTTTGGACACAGTCTTACTCGTATGCTAGGAATTGTGTATCTTATAGATAAATGTAGGCACTTCTAGATGTAGAGTATATCTAGCTGTACAAATTATATATATATATATTGTCTGTCTGAATCATAAATTTGAACTATATCATATATGCTCCGATCTGGGGTTTTCAAGAGTTTTTTAAGCGAAGAATCGTGGCATAAAGTGCGATAGTTGGAAATTGATTGGGGCTCAGTCTAGCTGCTAGTCGGACAGCCCCGACTGAGCACCCTTCCTGGTAATCAGATTTTTTGTTCATAGTTCTTTTGACTGTTTATGAACTATTGAGTCACAAGCAATTTATTTACTTGCTACAAAATGGGCTGGCCCAGCTTCAATTTGCGGTTCTTGTTTCGGTTTTCATATTATTCTTTTTTTTTGGTGGGTGGAGGGGCGTTTGTGGGTGAAGGGGTCGGTCGGTCTTGATCTCCAGCCAAAAGTGGGCCGATGCGATTTGAATGCGGAACGCGTTCGCGTCGATAACGCGGGGCAGCGCTTGTCGTCGCCGTCGCCGTCGAGATGCGCTGCCAAAATAAATCATCATTTCAATCTGCCGCCAACCCCCCCTACCCCACCCCTCTCCAACATCCCCCTCGAGCAGCGGCCCGCAGGCGTGGCGCGTCTGTCGACTGCCAGACATTATAATACATATTTCGTCTGCAGTCGTGGCTGTTGTCTGTAGTCTAGAATTTGTTCATATCGTTTCCCTGACTAATCTCGACATATTGCGAGAGCGCCAACTGATTTGGCATGGCTGGGCCGACAACTTGCCGCATGTGGCATGCCGCAGACAGAGAGAGCGAAAGAGAGCGAAAGAGAGAGTGCGAGACTGGGCTTAACCCTAGCATATTCCAGCTGGCCCAGAGCTAGCCAAGAGTCTGGACTGCGTCGTCTGACGTAAGCGTCTTCAGTGTCTGCGACGATGGTGTCTTGTCGTCGCCCTCAATTATGTTGGCCATAATGCAGAGGGGGCGGGGCAGCGCGGGGCGGGGCAGGGTTGTCTACTATTTTTTTTTTTTTTTTTGGGCTGGCAACTTGCCAGCGGCCGCACATCCATTCGCAGTGGCTGCCCTCTGCGCGTTGTTTGTCATAACAACAAGTCGGCCAGTCGCTTTTTAAGCATACATTTATTTACGAGTAGTTTTTATGCTCTCTCAGAGAGGGTATTTCAACTTTGTCACGAACTGTGTAACACACAGGGTATATATGTTCTCTCTATATGCTCCGCAGAATAGATATAGCTTCTTGTGTCTCAGTTTTGGGGGTCACATCCCAAAGCTTTTGCAGGAATGGGCCGAAGAGGACAACTATAAAACTGAGTTTTGGGGTATATCTTTTAGTTCTATCTGTTGAATAATAAGAAGTTGCCTATTTATATATAGATATAAGAGTATTTCAGCTTCGGCCTGCCTTGTTTGGCTTTCGTTTTATTTATTTCCCAATTTTTGTATTTGGCCAAAAGGCGCGCCTGTGTCGCCCGACGAGCCGCTGACAGAATTGGTAATGGAGACCAAGGCAGCAGACGTCAAGTGCTTCGAACCGAACTGGCCAAAGCTGAAAATGATCAGAAACTAGAAATTACAAAGCTTTATTAACTCTACACGGAACTGAGCCCGAACTTTGCATATGTATGTATGTAAATATTATAGAAATATTTGGGAGGCTTTCAGACAACTTTTACAATATTTTCAGTACCAAGAATATGCAAAATGAACTAGTTCGGCATGTGAACATTTTATGAATTTTGATCAGGTTAAGAACCAACAGCTGGTTTCATGCATGTGAAAAAACTGGTTCACAAACCGAACCGAAAAGCACGGCATTGGTTCGAACCAGCGAAATGTTAGAAGCTCATGTAAGACGTGTAGATGAACTAGTACAAGAACAGTTAGTAGCTCATGTTAGACTTGCAGGTGAACTAGTTAAAGAAGAGTTTGTAGTTCATGTAAGACTTGCAAGAGAACTAATATAAGAACAGTTAGTAGCTCATGTAAGACTTGCAGGTGAACTAGTTAAAAAACAGTTGGTTTCACACATTTTATTAGATTGAAGGGAGCTCTTTGTGTGACGAGTTTTCCAGCAGCAGCTGTCAGAGAACTGCTGGCGGTGACTGTGCAGGTGCTCGACGGCGCTTCGCGATTAGATAAATGAGCTATCATTTGATTTACACCTGGAATTTTGTTTATTTGAACAGCCTTATTGGCGAAGATTAAACGTGTATTGATTTACAATTTTACAACACCCGCAGAGCGCAATGATCTGTCCTATCCACCTGTTATTGGGGCACTCAATCCTGTGGGTCATGCGGCCGACTTTCTGGCGCCGGGTGATCGCCTGCACCAGATCGATGGCATCTCGACAATTGGGCTCAGCAATCAGAAGATCATGAATATGCTGTGCGCCACCGGAGCGGACACGGCACCGGCCATAGTGGAGATCGAGTACTCGCTGCCCGAATGCAGTAAGTGCGATCGGCGATGATCGGAGCTCACCTTCTCACGTTTTTCACTTGTGTCTTGGTTGTTGTTGCAGCAGTTTCCCAGAATAGTCTGTATGTTACCTCGAAACTGGCACAGATCACCGTGGAGCGGGAGAGCGGCTGCCTGGGCTTAACGCTGCGGGGCGGCGCCGACTATCCGCTGATCGTAACGCACGTGAGACTGCACGGCCCCGTCTACAAGACCGGTCGGATCAAGCCCGGCGATCGTCTGCTGCGCGTCGATAATGTGAGTATCCAAAGCACCGCGTGACGGCTAACACCTGCCAGGCTGACAGGCGCTTCCGTTTGTGCCACATCCGTAAACGCTTCTCTCTCGCACTCGCTTTAGATCTCGCTCATTGGCAAGACGCTGGCCGAGGCGCAGCAGATCATTAAATGCGGCCACGTTTCCGGCTACACCAATCTCACCATTGAGTACGACGTCTCGGTCGTGCAGAGCGTCGAGTTCTCAATGGGGCCGCTGCTCATCGAGATCGAGCGACCGCTGAATGATAAATTGGGCCTGGTGCTGTGCAACTATACCAGCTCCGCCACCAGCTCCGCGGGCGCCGCCACCAGTACCGACAAAATAGACGAGGTTGCCCAATCGGGCATCTATATTGCCAGCATACTACCCGCCAGTATTGCCGATCGGTGAGTATTACGAACAAGAGTTTGATTTGGGCCCCATCTCTTTATCCATTTGCCAAAAGCATCAGCAGCTGTTCCAAATTCCACGCGTATCTAAAACGAAAGAGTGAATTGATTTCGATCGTAGAAAATGAACAATAAACTCTTCTTATCTCAAATATTTACAAAAAATTTTAACTTAAGTGTTTAGTCTAATCTTATAAATAAGCTAGATTTCGTAAAATTCCACTCGAAAATATTTCTAAAATGCATTTAAGAATTGTCTATTAGGAAACTGTTCAGGCTTACAGTGTGAAAATTTCTTCTAGTTTTCTCTTTCGTTTAGATCCGGAATCCAAGTTTTAATATTCGCAAATTTTAAAACATTTTCCCAAACTATTTTAAGAACAAGCTTAACTAGATTAAATAGATTTCAAGCGCAACCAACTTAATGCACACATTTCACACGAACCAGCGCTGCCATATTGTTGCCTTAAACTAGTCTGGCAACACTTAGGCTCATCGACAGCCTGTTAGCTGGCGTGGGAAATCTAGATTAAAATGACAAACACATGAGCTGCAATAAATTCTGTTAGGCTGCCATATTGAAAATTGAAAAACCGTATAACTGAACTTTGGTTTGGTTCGTGTTGCAGCTGCGGCGCCTTGTCAGTCGGCGATCAGGTGCTCTCCATTGATGACACAATGATCGAGCACACGGCCTACAGTCCCGACGAGGTCATGACCATATTGGACACCAGCACTGGACGCGGCTACACACAGATGCAGATCATGCCGGCACATGCGCTCGCACGACGCGGTAAGTTCCAGCGCCAACTCCAACTCCTTTCCTAGCTAGTCTCCCTCCCCGTTCCCTCTCCCTCTCCCGCTCCCGTGCCCGTCTCGGTCTCTTTTTGGCTATCGAAATGATCCAATCGGCGGCTGGTTGTGCAACGCCAAAAGCCTGCCAAGGCGCCCAACCAAAAATGGTGCTTTGAAGGTCTCGTTGCGTGGGCGTTTGGCTAATGAACAGTCGACGATCAACAAATAAAACAATGCGCTGTCGAGGGTTGCTCCAAGAGTTGCTCAAAATAAACCACATTTTTTCCTTAACATACAAATGTACCTTTGGGCCTTACTTTTGTTTGAAATTGATTTGCCATTCGTATTGGAAATTCTAAAACGGAATTTGTTTTTCTAATCTTAACTTTTCCTAGCTCTTTCAAGCATGAAAACATTTTCTGCAATTTATATTTAAGATTAATCATCAAATCGCTCTCTAAGCTGGTTTATTTACTTTGAGCTCTCAGAACTCTTTCAAAATCTCCCAAAAAATAGTGAACATTTCTTTAAGTTTTCCAGCTATCATAACTTTCTTAAAACTAAACCGATTTTCAAGCCAAATTTTGCTTCTTGCAACAATAATATAACGTTAAACATTTTGGACTGCCAACTGCAATTCACAGTTCTCAAGATATTTCTCAGCTTTTTTTTGAGCAGCCCTCGCTGAATGTCAATCAATTTGTAGCTGAGTGCGATGCAAAGACGAATAATTCGTTTTCGGGGACGACAATGGGCCGACTACTTAGGGCCGTAAATTCTTGGGTAGCCCTGTCGGGGCACCCACACACACCCACACACACGTACACACACACACACATGCTGGCTAAGCTGTGGATTAGGTGCAGTCAAAGTGTCTGAACTATTTCTCACACATGGCCATCAGAGCAGAAGGCATCCCATCCCATCGCAGCCATCCAAGCAGCCGCAATGTAATTCCCCTTAAAAGCTTTTGGCCAAGTTTGGGCAGGCAAGTCTCTAGCCGGGCAGGCCGTAAATAGTGGCCAGGCGACAGCTGGGCACCGTGGGGCGGCGGGTGTCTATAAATACAGCCAAACAGCATTTAATGTGCCCATCTTCTCGTTATCTTCTCGCCCCTCTGCAACACAGGTCACACGACGCTGGGCAGCCCCAAGTATAGCTTCAGCACGCTGGAATCACGCAAGTCCACGGGCAGGCAGCGCCAGCGTTTCGTGCGCAAGAGCTCGCTGCCGCTGGAGGGGAACGGAGGCGGTGCTGGGCACACGAGCAGCTTGGGCCTGTGCCGGGCGGAGAGTTTTCCGGTGCTGCTGGACTGCAGCCAGGGCGCCGGCATTGTGCTGGGCGCGGCGAGCAGCTGCGGACGGGCCGTCAGTATTGCCCAGATCCTTCCCGATTCGGTGGCCGATCGCAGCGGCTGCATCCAGCCGGGCGATCGCATTGTGGCCATCAATAAGATGTACAGCCTAGACGCGACCGCGATGCGCCAGCTGCTGGACGGACGCGCCGGCAGCGGTGCGCCCGCAGCGGCCAACTGGCTGGAGCTGGAGGTGGAGTTCGACATGCCCGATGCGGTGGTGCCCTCCAGCGGCGTCTTCAACGTGAAGCTGCTCCGCGCGGCCAAGTGCGGCCTGGGCCTCAGTGTGAGCGGCTCCAGTCATGCGGGTCTGGTCATTTCGGATGTTAAAATGGGCAGTCCCGCCCATCGCTGTGGCTCGCTGCGACCGGGCGACATACTGCTCGCTGTGGATCAGCATCCCGTGCAGCATTTCAATGTGGATGCCTTGCTGAAGGAGCTGCCCACGCCGACGCCGACGAGCAGCACGGACTACACCACGCTGACCATCAAACGGGTGGTGCTGCCCGACTTTCTGCCCAGCCCCATCTACAGCAACTGCACCACCAGCACCACCGGCGCCGTGGTGGCCGGCGAGAATGAGCTCTACACCAGCGCCTATGTGGCCGGCAAGTATGGCGAGGCCAAGTACAACGATTGCGTCTCGCTTAAGTCGAGCACGCCGCAGCCGGATTACTTCCGCGGCGCCAGCCTGGACGAGACGGGCAGCCTACAGTCCGTGCAGCTGCGGCATGCGGCGCCAAATGGCGGCTGGCCAACGGGCAATGGCTGCTCGAACAGTCGCTCCTTTGCCGGTGCGCCGAACACACAGAGTCTGACCACGGAGCTGCCCGTCGAGGAGGAGGACGAACAGGATGAGGATGATCAGCAGCAGACGCAGCCGCATCACGCTGCATACGCCGGCTACGAGCTGAATCGCTATGCCAGGTGAGTGGTCCACATTGCCAGCGCGGAGCAAGTGCAGCAGACTAATCTTTCGATTCTCTACGATAGCGTGGACTGCACGGCCTTGCCGCCACCCATGGAGAGCAAGGTGTACGGCTCGGCGGCCAGTTCGAGCAGCAAGAGCAGCGGCAGCAGCCTGCATCAGATCATCTTTACGGTGCGCCTGGAGCCCAAGGGCGGACTCCTGGGCATAACGCTGGCGGGCAGCGAGGATATCACCAAGCCCATAACCATAAGCGGCCTGGTTGAGGGTAAGTGCGCAGTTCCCAATTCGAAGCATTAACTTAAGATGGATGCACTTGCTCCACGCTCTCGCTCTGCTTGCAGGCGGCATTGCGCACAAGAATGGCCAGATCCATGTCGGCGACCAGCTGCTGGCCATTGATGAGCACTCCGTGCAGGGCATGCCGCTCTCGCATGCCACCAGCCAGCTGCACAATCTAGGCGATCTGGTCGACCTGAAAATACTGCGCAGTCACGACATCAACAACAGCGCCGGCGCCAGCGGCAACTGCAGCCTGCCGGCCAACCAGGCGATCTATGCCAAGGTGCAGCGTCGCCCGCGCAGTCCCTCGGCCAACACGGAGGCGAGCAACAGCAATGCCAAGGATCAGCAGCAGCAGCAGCAGCAGCAGCAGGCGCGCATCTTCCATGTCACACTTTACAAGGATAAAGTCTATGATGACTATGGCTTCTCCGTCTCGGACGGGCTCTACGAGCGAGGCGTCTTCATCAATCGCATACGCAGCGGCGGACCCGCGGACATGTGCGGCCAGCTGAAGCCCTTCGATCGCATCATGCAGGCAAGTTTAGATCGCCAGCTAGATCCTTGGCACACTAATTTAATACCCTACGTTTCCAGGTCAACGAAATGAAGACCCAGGACTTTGACTGCTGCCTCACCGTGCCGCTGATCGCCGCCGCCGGCGACAAGATCGAGATGATCATGCAGCGTTCCGAGTGAGCGACGATCCACGTTTCGCGCGAGAGGCCCAAAGTTTCTTTCTTTTCTTTTCTTTTCTAATCTACTTTTTTTTTAATCTTTAACTAGTTGTATCTTAAGTCTTAAAGCTAAGTGCCATTTTTTTTGTATCTAACTGAGAGTCGAGTTCCCTTTCCGGATGCAAAACTGACCCCCGACCCAAACCAACCCACCCACTTCCTGATATGCCTTGACTAATTTTAGCGACAATAAGTGCCAAGTGCCTGCAAGTTTTTTTTTTTTTATAATATTATATATACATATATAATTATATATATACATCTATATATATAGCGAGAGATTAATATACCAACGATTGTCTACCATAACCAAATAAAAAAGAGAGAGAACATTTCATCATTAAATAGCTCCATACGAAAATAAATCATAGTTCTACATATATTTTATTTTATTTTATTTTATATATATAGTATGTTATGATTATATGAACAAAAAAAAGTTTAAAAAACTCAACCTAAATGAACCTCAAGATGTTTTAAGCCCCGAACCCATTAATGGGTAAAATGGGTATACTAGTTTTGACAAAACGAGGCTTCTCCGATCCCAAAACGTACCAAATTTTAAGTATATATCATCGTATATCGATGTACAACATTTGTATATATATTTTCGATATTGCAACATTTCCACAATATCGATAATTATCGATTTTGAGGCTTTTTAAGCACAACTCGAAAGTCGTCAAATTTTGATATACCAAACATGCAGCATATACATATGTATGTATAAATAAGATAAATTTCATTTCTTCCAAAATTGAACAGGAAATTGATTCTTAACAGTGAACCCTTTCGTTTTGGTATCTTAAAGCTGTTCGTTTATCCATTTTGTACATTTCGAAATACCCCTTAAAGCTTTGTTTTCAAAAGTTTAGTTTTGTTTAAAATAATTCAAACTTCTTTAAATCCCTGCAAATTGTTAATTTTGTGCAGAAAAGTGGCAACGCCGCAGCGAGAAATTAACAGTATCCCCTGCGAAAGCGTTGCCAGACCTCTCAGAAACTGTCAATTGCAAGCTGCATTTTATTCAGTGTTTGACCGCATGTTAAAGTAGCTGTCAGCTTTGACAAAAACAATCAGCGATAAGATTTTATCGTGGGCTAAAATGGTTTTAATTTACTTAATTTAAATGGGTGTTATGAAAGTATCCAAAAATCCTCTTATATTAGAAGCTTAAACTTTTACTGTTTACAGGTTGATCGGAGCATTTTCAGTCTGGCAATCGCTAGACTAAGTTATTTTTCGACCTACAGCACTTTGGAGGCACGTTTCTGTTGATCAACTGTCGGCATTTATTACTTATCTCATTTGTTACTAGGTTGGCATATCGCCCCCAGGTTCCTCTGGGGCTGCTCCGGTTACGTTATTCAATAATGCACTTTGAGATCGTAAACAAATATGTGCGCAAATGTCATACGCAGAAAAATGTCCGGACGTCAACGCCCTTCTGTCCCTCTACGGCAACGATTATCAACGGGTTTCTGGAAAAAACAAATTTTTTGAATTGCAATAAAAACAAACGCATTATATTTACAGAAGTAAACATTTACACATATTAGCACGCCGATCCATAAGTAATTCTTAAAGCGGAAAAGAATTCAATACCCTGTAGACAATATAAACAACTGGAGTTCACCAGAAAGTTGCGCTAATTAATGAATGTGTGACAAGAATCGGGGTATTAAGGTTTTTATAGGATATATATGGTCAGATATTCCCGAAGAGCATCAAAATGGGGGGTAGTTAATATATTGTCTATCCAATCGAACTCGGCTCTATGTTTACGAGCTCTATGTTGACGAATGTAGGGTATAGAAAGTATCGCCTAAGGGATACTTTTACGATGCAGTTACGTAGATCGAATTGCTAAAAAGGCGAAAAGCAGGTGGTTTATCTATAATAAACAATCAAATATTCACTCTGTCAAAATGGCAATGGATTCTAGGATTCCTGGATTAACAGGGTATCTACGGTATCGTACACATGTTTTTTCTGTAATCTGAGAATGCAAATGCCTATGAAAGATTGCGCTTGATAGTTTTTAGTAGAAGCTAAAGATGAACTCTTTTTAAAGTAAAGTTAACCACTGTGCAGCGCCCCGCTGTCCGCTGCCCGCTACCCCTTGAGCAGGCACAGCTGTGTGCATATCCCCGGCGTTGGGTGAGAGAAACAGAGAGAGGGAGACGGGCATGTAAAAACAAAAAGAACAACAAGAAGAATGATGTGCAAAGCAAAAGATGATAAGCTAACTGAGCTGGTTTATTCTGGGCGCTCTGCTCCAGCAGCAGTGGAGCCAATTGACGTCAATGGCGCATCGAGATCCTGGTGGAAAAGTCAAGCGGCCAGCGAGCCGGTAAACACCTTTGCCAATGGACTTTGGACAATTGTTTGTTTGTTTTTGCCGAATCCGTAACGGAACCAGATCGCTGATAACGGGCAGCCACCCGCTTCGCAGGCATTGACAGCAACTGCAATGTGCTCCCCCCTCCGCGCCACTACACACACACACACATACACACACACACACACGCGCGCGTCCGCGATCAAATAGGAGGCTTGCCAGCAGAGCGCTTGACACAGTTTCTATTTGTGTTTCGCCGATTGGCAGGCGATAAGCGTGCTCCACTGTACAGTCATCTCTCTGGGCAAGGTATTATCTGTACAAATTCCAAATAGTCTTTGTCGCTGTCATTTTTGGGCGCTTCTTCCTCACGCGCTACTGTCTGTGCGGCGTGAGTTGGCGAAGGAGCTTTAAGCTTTGCTTCATGGACAGCGCAAAGCTTTCGGCTTGGCGGCGCTGCGACTTTGATCTTCGGCGGCTGCTGCGTCGCATCGCGCTTATCGTGTTGTTAGAGTGCATCTGACAGCGACGTCGCAGTCGCTGCCGCGACGCGTTTTGTACTTTGCATCTGAGCGTGCGCTTAGCGGGGGGTAGCCGAGCGCGGCATGGCGAACGGGGCGGGTAAAGCTTATCTCAGTGCCGTTATACCCCGCTCAGCAGCAGCAGAAGCAGCAGCAGCGCCGTCCGAGGCCGAAGCTCAAGTCGTTGGGCATACAAATTGCGTGGCGTGCAGCTGATCGGCTCAGTGCTGTGTCGGTCGTCGTACGCAACAGACAATATTGGCGAGCATAAGTAACGAGTAACGAGTAACGTGTAACGAGTCACGTTTAGCGAAAGAACGTTTTGATCCCCGGCGCTGGTTAATAAAAGAAACGTGCCAAAAACTTGAGCACACGTACTAAATAAATGGTCATATACTTGGACTCAAAGTGAACGTCGTCGAGTGGTCAGCTAGACAGAGAGAGAGAGAGAGAGACCGAAAGAGTGAGAGAGAGTGAGAGGGAGAGAGGGACAGGTGCGCGATTTGGCGCCGATAAGATTAATTTAATTAAAAGCAACAACAACAACAACAGCAATTGTCTTAGCTTTTTCAGTTAAGCTATCTATTGAAAAGAAGAAAGAAAAATAAATAAGAATTAAAAATCTGACGTGTTGTGTACCTTCAAGTGATTTAGTCTAGTTCCTGCCGAAAATGTAGACAGTCTGCCACAGGGCAGCAACAGGTGAACTACAACAACAACAACAACAACAAAAGCGAGAAGAAAAAGAACAACAACAACAAGAACAACGACTAAGAGCCAACAAGATGTATGTGGCCAACACCACCGGCGGCCTCATGCTGCAGACCATGCTCTACTTGGCCAACCACACGAGCCGCGCGGCAGTCAACACGCTGATCGATCTGCCACCGGCGCCCAAAAGCGGTAAGTGATCCGACCAGGTCAGCCTAACAGGTATCTCTGTTAGTTTGGCCAATGAGTCCAACTGAGTTGCCCAATCCTACAAGAAAATGCTCAAAAAAGAACGGCACAGCGAACTTTAAATACCCTGCTTGTTAAAGATAAAAGAAAGATAAAGAAAAAGCCTAAAAACCAAATGCTTGCTATATAAGATAGTCGTCCAATATTGATATGATTTAACAGGGCTAAGACTTAATACATGCCGGAAGGTATATGCTTACATCTTACATACCCTCTACCGACCCTGAACTCGTTAAGTGCAGGCAACAAAATATTTAAATTACTTTGATTTACGTGAGAACTCTTGAGAAATCTAAAGCTAAAATTTGCTATTTCTTCTTAATATTTTGGATAATATTTCTTTTTTATTCATATTATTTACCCAGTAAAATCTTTTATAAGCCTTTTCATATACTCAAGCATCGTCTTTGGAAGATCTGGACACAAATTAAGTCTGCATATTTTCTTAATGAGTGTCCAGTCCATTTACCAGCTTAACTTGGGCTTTAATTAACAAGTTAACAACAGTGTTAAATGCTTTACTAATTACTAAATCAATTTGTTAATTAAGTGGTTAAGTCATAAGCACTACCAAAGGTCAGCTCTTAAAGCTGCATTCGTTCTAATCGAATAGGCTTTAATGTCAGCTCCAATTCGAATCATGATATTAAAACAATCTTCAGAGAGTTTTCTTTCTAAGTGCAGTAACAGGGTATTTGCGCGGCGTCTACTCCCGCTCTGTTTAGGGGATTCTTTAAGATATTGCCAACGGCTTTTGCTGTTGACGTATTCCCCAACTATTTCAACGCTTAGTTGGACTGAAAGTTGTTCGGCTTGGGCCAAAGGCAAAAGAGTTCCGACAAGACTTTGGACCAAGATCCATGTCTGCGTTGCTTGGGTAAACAGAAATTCTGGTTTCGAGCAGAAGATTGGGTTCGCTGCCAAAGGGAAAGCGTTTAGAATGCATTCGACATGCTGTCCAAAGATTCGGATAGTTGCTTCAATTAAATATGAGACGAAGCTGAAAAAAATAAAAACCGAAAGCGGGTAAATTGCAATTACGACTACGCCTATCTAATAATATATAAGAAAATAACTTCCGATATCCAAAAAAAAAAACACAACAAAAAGTCAATTGCGATAAGACAACAAGTACAACAATGACAATGACGACAGACATTTGGGCATTCCATCATCTGGCCATTTGCTCAGTTGGCCATTTGTTCATTTGGTCATCGATCGGGCGGATTTCGAGTGCCACGCAACGCTGGGCAGCCGGCGAAGGCTGTCGACCGCGGAAGAAGGAATCCAATAAGAAACATGTTGCGCTTGAGCAAACAGTCAATGAGATGTCCAAATGCCAAAGTTAACAGAACAAAATGTTAATCAGCTGCTCTAACAAAACCTTAACATAGCCTGACAACAGTTAACAGTGCGTTCTAATTGTGAAGACATTTTAACAGCACCTCTGGGTAACGCGTTTAAATCAGACAGTACCAGTAAGCTTAACAGAATCAAATGTAAATGCTGCTTAAAGACATTTTTAAATTTTAACAGAAGATACTGTTAATCGGCTGCTGTTTCATTGCGTAAACGTAGCCAGACAGCAGGTAACGGTAACACTGGTGAGTTTGAAATGTAAATGCTGCTCAAAGATATTTCGAATATATTCAAGTCAGTCGGATAAGGAGCTCAATTTGAATGTAAGAGACAAATGTTAGTAACAGCGCACTGTTGCGGCCATTTAAATGCGATTTTAATAGAATCCATTATAAATTTCCGAATGAGTTAGAGAAAATGTTAGAGGTCAGTTACAACGGCACCTTAACATAGCATGCAACGCACTGTTAAGGCATATTGATAAAGCTTAAACAATTTATCGAGATCCATTTTAATGCAGATCTTTTCTGAATGTAAACTTCCAATGGAAGAAATGTGAGTCCATAACAGTGGCTTAACATAGCATTTAACTGTTAGTAAGAGCGTACTGTTAGACCCTTTGGATACAGTTAGTGAACTCTTTAAGGTATATTTTAATGCAGAACTTGCCTGTTTTTAGAAGAAATGTAAATCTTGCGTCTTTATCAGTGGTTTAACATAGCAGCCAATGTAAAAACCATTCTTATGGCTGTCCGTAACAGCGCACTGTTAAGGTAGCTCGACAGGCATCTGTTGGTGAATTTCTGTTAGAAATGTCTAAGCGATCGTTAACAGCGCCTTAACATAACAAACAGATGTTAATAACATTTTTCACAGTTTAAATGACATTTTCTCCCACGTTTGCTTACAGACATCAACGAGGTGAAATGCTTTGGCGTCTACGGCTGCTTTCCCATCAACGGACCCTGGAACACGGTCACGCGGACGATAAATGTGCATCCGCAGAAGCCCTCCGAGATTGAGCCGCACTTTACGTTGCACACGCGTCGCGCCATGGACCAGGCCAAGTATATAGATCTCAATGATCCGGACAGCGTTCAGGGAATGGGCATCAATGAGCTGGGAAAGATCTATCTGCTGGTCCATGGCTATCTGGAGTTCGGCGAAATACCCTGGATGCTGGAGATGGGCCGGGCACTGCTCAACCATTGCCCGGAGGGCGAGTGCGCCGTGATCCTGATCGACTGGGGTGGCGGTGCGAGTCCGCCGTACGTCCAGGCGGTGGCCAATATACGGCTGGTGGGTGCGATTACCGCGCATGTAATCCACATGCTGTACGAGGAGCTGCGTCTGCCCAATCTGGACAATGTACACATCATTGGCCACTCGCTGGGCGCCCATCTATCCGGCTATGCCGGCCACCATTTGCAGCATGACTTTGGCCTCAAGCTGGGCCGCATCTCTGGCCTGGATCCGGCGGCGCCGCTCTTCACGGACACCGATCCCATTGTCCGCCTGGACCGCACCGATGCCAAATTTGTAGATATTCTGCACACGGATGCGAATCCGCTAATGAAGGGCGGCCTCGGGCTCATCCAGCGTGTGGGTCACGTCGACTTCTACCCGAATGGCGGCTTCGACAATCCCGGCTGTGACAAGAAGCTGCAGGACGTGATGAAGAGCAATCGCAAGGGCAGCCTCTTCTCCACCATGCAGGAATTTCTCGGCTGCAATCACATACGCAGCGAGCAGTACTACACGGAGAGCATTGGCAGCAAGTGTCCCTTCATGGGCATCAGCTGTGACTCCTTTGATGTAAGTCCCGGCCAGCTGCAGTTCCAGCCAATCCGATCTGACTAATCCCTTGTTCATCTTTTCGATTTCCCTTTAGAGCTTCAAGGATGTCAAGTGCGGCAGCTGCGATGAGCCTGGGCGTCTGTGCATGCGCATGGGCTTCCACAGCCAGGAGGACTACGAGAAGCAGCTGGCGCGTGGTCTCTTTAAGCCGCAGGATCCGCCGCCGGTCTTCTATCTGATGACGGGCGATCGGAAGCCCTTCTGCCGGCAGCACTACAAGATCACGGTGCGCGTCTCCAGTCACGACGAGAGCACCCTGCATGGTGGCGAGATCGGCACGCTCTCCATACAGCTGCATGAGGAGCACAACAAGAAGAAGACCACCGAGCGGATGAAGTTCTCGCCCAAGGCCATGTACTTTGAGCCGGGCTTTGACTACACGGCCTTGGTGCCGGGCAGGGATCTGCAGAAGCCGGGCCATGCCAGCGTCTACTGGGAGTACCAGACGAACATACTCAATCCGTTGACCTGGCGCATCCTCTCCGCTCCGCGCATCTATCTCGAGTACATACTCATCGAGTCGCTCGAGTCGAGCGATCTTTATCTGAAGCTCTGTCCGCTGCACGAGGGCGCCATACTCTCCGGCGCCGAGAATGTCCTGCACACGCGCAACTGCAAGGACTAGCCGTCTAGCAAATAGCCGAAAGCTTTTCTCTGCGCAGCCTAAAAGGCGGCAACAGAATCGGTTGCACTCAGCCGAGTCACCCGGCCGCATGATTGGTGGGTTGGTGGCTTGGCTGAGAACAGTTGCGGCTGTTCCCCTTTTGCTTTTAGCCTGGGCACACACCGAAAAGCCTTTTGTATTTTATTATAGTATTCGTTTAATTCATAAGCTATTCAAAATGCAGCGGAAGAGGAAGAGCACAATGTTAATTTATATATGTGCATGTGTATATGTAATTGTTATTTATGCTAATCCATTTTTTTTTGCTCTTTTTTTTTTTAATATATACTTAATTAGCGTATTTATGAACAGAATTTTGTTTGAAAATAAAACAAATGAAAACCTAACGAAATTTCACTCTCACAGACTTAAATCTCATCTGATTGGCAGAGAACTTTCCTCCTAATCAATTTAAAAAACTTTCAACTAGGCAGCCCGAGCTCCTTTTCCTTGGCTAGGATAGGTCTAGGCTAGGTTATACCGCTTGATAGGAGGCAAAATGTCACATTATGGAGGTAACAAGGAATTCCTCTTTATAGAGTTTCAATTCAGTTAAGTGTATCAAAATTTTAAGTACACGATACTTGACGTAAATATTTACACACCAAATATGAAGAAGGAAGTGTGTTGAAATGTTTGCATGATAGAAATATACTTGCGCACATATATTACCAACTTTTATGATAAAATGTTGATTTTTTTAAAATTAAATGTTCGCAAGGATATTTGAGAATAATTTTGAAATTTTTTGGAGGCTGGGCAATCAAGTATTTATTTTTTCGCAAATTATTCACAGCTTGAATTGCATTTTCGTGAATTCTCTCTAAAAGTCTCTATAGTAAAGCTCTTTCGGTTTGAACTGTACGCTGAATCAGTCAGTCAATCTGTCTGTCAATCGGCCAATCACTCTGTCTATCTATCACTCAATCGATTAGTCAATCGGTCAGTCAATCAGCCAATAAGGCATTTGGTAAGTCAATCAGCCAATCAGTCAATCAGTCGATCATTCATTCAATCAGCTAATCGGTCTGTCAGTCAATCATAAAAGTAGTCCAATCAGTGAGTGAATCAGTCAGTCAATCAATAACTTAATCAGTCAGCATAAATATTTTAATATATAGATTACAAAAGAGCTGAATCTGATATTAGTTGCATTAAGCAATAGTCAATAAGTCAATCAGTCAGTTAGTCAGAGTCAATCAGTCAATCAATCAGTCAATCCGTTAGTCTCGCAATAAGCTAGTCAATCAGTTGATGAGTAATGCAGTCTATTAGTCTGTCAATCAGCTAATCAGTCAGTCAATCAACTAAACAGTCAGTCTGCCAATAAGCTAATCAGTCTGTCATTCAGTTAATCAGATAGTCAGTCAATCAGTTAGTCAGTCAACCTGTCAATCAGTAAGTCAATCATCAAATTAGGCAATCAGTATATTAGTCAGTCTATCAGCCAGTCAATCAAACAATTAGTCCATCATATGCATATGTAAATATAAATATATATATATATTCTTGATCTGCGGCGACAGTTGGGCGCGATTGATGAACATTTAAAAAATTTCATCGCCTGGAATTTCGTGTGAACTTTATGATTCGGATCAGCTGTTGTTTCTAATGAATTAAACACACGCACACACACACATACACACACACACACACATACACACACGCACACACACACACACACGCACACACACACACACACACATTTCATCTTGTGGATCCTTGTTTTTGTTGTTAATAATTTAAATGCTTATCTCGTCGACTGTATCTATCGCATGCGTGTGTATCTTTTACATATAATTGATACTATCTGCATTTGATTTGACTCGTTTCTGTTTCTGTTTCAGCCTCTCCCCTTCCCGCCCTGCTCTTCTCCTCTTTTCTCTTCTTTCGTCTCACCTTTCAACGAAAGGTTGTTGTTGTTTTGGACATTCCACAGGTTGTTGGCCAAGGCCCAAAGTTCTGCGGTCGACTTGTATAATTTTTTCCATACCCTTGTAGAGGGTATCATAATTTTGCCATGAGACTTAATCCACACATAAAGGAAAACAATATGTGCCCCTTAAGGTCTATATATATTCCTGATCCGTGGCCGAAGCGAGTCTGTCCGTCTGTCTGTTTCCTTCAGCTTAAACGACGAATCGTTTAAAGTGAAGCACAACCAAGTGTTATACTAGGTAGCAAGGGTATTTAGTCTACGGCTTGCCGCGGACTAAGATTCTCCTCTCTACTTTCTACTACATCATGCTTCTCATGGTAAGAATCGGTTGAAAGTGAAGCACAACCAAGTCTTAGTCCATGTTGTAAGGGTATTTAGTTTACGGCTTGCCGTGGACTGAGATTCTTCTGGCTCTTGCGGTTGCATCCACACTGTCCCCCATCCCTCTTGCCCCTTACTCCTCTACAGCACTGCCCTGTCCTCCTGCCCCTCTGGCCGTGCTTGTTGATGATCATGTTGACAATCTTTGGCAGCGGGCACTTCTTGGAATTTGGTCTGTTTTGAAAAACCTTTTCTTTGTTTTGTTTTAGTTTTTTTTGGGATTTTTTCTTTGCTTTTTTTCTTTTCTGTGCATGTTTTTGTGGTTTCTGGACGTTTCCTCTAATACGCACGCATATTCATTAATAATGTTAATCGATTTCGAATTGTGCCCCTTCAAAAGATGTCACTTGTTGCCACACGCACACACACACACACGCGCGCAGTTGTGCCACGCCCATTTGGCCCATTGCAATTAGCGTGCTGCTGCGACGCCTTCTCCTCCTCCTCCTCCTTCTCCTTCTCGCTCTTCAATCCTTGCCCGTTCGGGCTGTCATTTTAAATTGCCTGCAGCTGCGCTTTGGCTCGACCTCAGCTTTGCTCCCATCTTAATTAGTTGCTCACCTACCCATACCCCCTACCCTCCTCCCCACTCCCCACTCCCCGCTTCGCCCGGCGCCGGCTGAGCGACATCAAATGCAACTCAAATCAAAATGTCATAATTTCCAGGAGACGACACAAGCGACAATACGTCAACATGCCACACAACCGCATCCCCACTCTCCCCTCGCCCACTTCTTTTACCCCTATCCCTCTTTAATTAGTCGCCGACCGCCCCCCACCGCCCACCGCCCACCGTCTGCCGTCCGCCGTCCGCTCTCACGTTGGCGTCGCAAACAAATCACATAATTATGATTGAGCGCAACCAACGCCAGCTACCCCTTCTCCTCGGAGATGCCCCTTTAACTCTTCCGTCCCACCCCGTCCCAACTGCAGCGCGGAGCTCATCTGTGGCGCATTTTGGGGCTTCCTTTATGGGAGCATGGTGCATAAAAATAAATCTGTCCGGCTCGCAGCTGCCGTAATTGAATGCAAATGCCCATCATCCAAAAATACGTGGCATCTATTGGAGCGACCCGCCCCTATCGCCCACTCGCCCCCGCCTCGGCGTAAAGGCGACAATCTGCTATAAATTATCGTGTGTAGGTGCCATTCCCCCCCCTTACCCAACCCCAGAACCCCTCTACCCCCTGGCATCCATCCACATGCCGCAGCGATGCTCCATTGTGTTTGCTGGCGATGCGTGGAAAACTAATTTTCCAATTCCCATTGCAGCTCCCTCTGTTGTCAGTCGCTCCCCCACCCCCCTCCCCTTCCCTTCCCCCTCTAGCCACGACAGCACTTTGCCTCCTTCCCATGATGTTGCCTTTTTCCTGTGTCGTTTATCTTGGGCACATTTTGATATTCATAATTTGTGGCGTGTGGCTCCGGCGCACTCCTTGTGGCATGTTGTTAAATTGCACCACGTGTTTTTGATAATGACGACATAATTATCCGATTCCCTGCCCCTGCCCCCTGCCCCTGTCCCTGACAGTCCGTAGACACATTTCGCAGCAGCCTGGAGCCGAGTTTCAAGTGTGCCACGAGACAGTTTCCTTCCGCTTTATGTTTAAGAGCTCACAACAGAAAATCCTGGAGAGGCTTACCCATCTCTCTTCACTATTTCGACAATACTGTTTCACCCATTTACCGATATTTAGTAGTATTTTTTATAGATATGTGACAAAGACTATGAAGCTCATTCGAAAATGAAGAAAGAAACGTTTCATTTGAATATTTTCCGCGAATTTTCCACGCTTGTAGGTGGATTTGCGTCACATAAGGTACCAAATTTTACGATCAGGGCTCTGCGTTTATCATCAATCTTGACCAAGCACTCAATAAATCCATTCTAACATATGTCCAAGCAAACTGTAACCCAACTGAGTAGCCCGAGCCTGTCAACCGGATTCACATGGGAAATCTACAAAGAGAAAATATTCAGTCTGTTTCACATTTTTGTACAGAATACAACGAAAACATGTTTGGAAAGTGTGTAAAAATAAATAAATTTAATACCATTTTAGAGCTTTGATACAAAAGGACGAAGCAACAATTGTTATGGTTGCATAAAAGTTATGCTTATTCTAAACGTAAGTTTGCTGGAAAATTTATTTTTCAATATACTTTGTAAACTTTTGCTGCCAGTCTCCGCCGTGGCTAGGATAGGTCTTGGCTAGGTTAGGTCGCTTTATAGGAGTCAGCCATGAGGCAGAATGTCACATTATGGTGGTAAGTGGGCACAACTCTAACTGGACTATTAATCCCAAGGATTTCCTCTTTATAGAATTCTTACCATGTAATATGTCAACACTGTTAAGGATAGGAATTTCAATTAAGTGTATCCAAATTTAATGTATCGTTATATTTAATAAAATAAATAAATGTTTATACTTACAGTTGTCAGGTTGATAATATGGTTGATTTGCTGGACATCCGTTATAGATGCTGTTATCCCCAGTACTAACTATTTCACACTTAACATAGCTGTAGTGCGCTGTAGTGCATGCCATTCTGTTATCGAGCTGTTAGCATAACGTGCGCTGTTAACAGCTCTGCTTAAGCATTCCCCCTTCCCCCTAAATGAGCTAAGCGCAGCTGAACAACAAAGCTTTTAGGAGTGCAAGCCCCTTTCTGCAGAGGCGGAGGTGGGGCGTGTCAGGCACAGAGCTGCAAACAAATGTGATGACAAAATTTGAGGGATTTCCGGGCAGAAGAAAAAGGAAAAACAAAAGCAAAAGGAGTAAATAATAATAATACAAAGAAACCGCTTGCGGTCATATAGAGCACTAATTTAAATATCATTAGTAAACAATTAAAACAAAAGGAAATCAACAACAGCAAAAAGGAGTCCAAAAGGACGACGTTAACAATGCGGCATTATCGCAAGCCGCCTGTCAACGCGCGCCACGCCCACAGGCGTTGGCCAGCAGCAGCAGCAGCAGATGCGGGGGCAGCAGCAGAAGCAGCAGCTTACATAAATGTCACAGCCGGCGCAGAGTGCGAGAGGGAGAGAGGGAGAGGGGGAAGCACAGAATAAGTGCGAAGCGCGGACAGAAATCAAAGGGCGACATTTTCTGTTTTGGCTTTACGCAAAGTTGTGACAGCTCCAAAAGGATTGCGAACAACAGAAAGAAAAGGATTGTGTTTTTTTTTTTGTATTTGTTGTTTGGCTCTGTATAGGGCAAGGGGCGTGGGGCGGGGGCGGCCGCGTCGGCTATTGTGCTGTTGTTTTTGCGTTGACTGCTCGGCATTTACCGTTAATTGCATTCCATATATAATTTGTCAAAACACAAGACAAACCAGACACCCGCCCGCTTATTTCTCTCTCCTCTCTTTCCCTCCCCTCCCCTCCCCTCCCCTCCCCTCCCCTCCCCTCCCCTCCCCTCCCCTCCCCTCACCGAACACTCACTTGCAATAAATCCTGCCCCTGGAGCGAGCTTTTTTTCTAGTTTATAAACGTGCCTTATCCGCGCACGTGGGCGCACAGCCTGCGGCAATTCGCATGGTCCACATGGCCAGGCTGCCGCGGACACGTGCCGCTGCACTCCCCGCAGCCCTCAACCCCTAACCATCAAGTGCCCAACCAGCAGCAGCAGCAGCAGCAGAAGCCGTCGGCGTCGACCGCAAGTCACCTGATGATGCTTTTCCCATGCCAAAGACTGCTTCTGCTGCTGCTGCCACGCCCCCGCCCATTGCAGAGCTCGCTTGCATGCTTGAGCGCAGGGGCGTTGCTATTTGTGTGTGTCTGTGTGTGCGAGTGGGAGGGGGGCTGTTATTATGGCATGTTGGTTAGCTAAGGCTGGGGCGGGAGCTGAGGCGGGGGCGGGATTTGGTTATGCATACAATATGCTTGTAATATGATCCTGCGTGCTTGGGCATAATTTGTTATTTTAGCTATCGCATTATGCTACCTCTGCAGGCCCCCTCCCCGCACCCCCACCCACTTTTGATTATACTACGCACTTCGTGAAATATATTTATACGTAAATGGATTTCTCTCTTGTCTCTTAACATTACGGCGAAACGGAACATCTTTTGTCAGCCACAGCAGAAAGAAAAAACAATGAGAAATCAAAAAAAAAAATCAAGTAAAACTGGTCTAGTCGGGTGTGCTTGACTACCAGATGCCCTTTTCTTAAATCTAAGCTAAGGTTTTCGGGTATTGTCCGATCTTTGCGTTTCTACAGCTCTTACGATTTGCGAGTTATACAGGAAATCGATAACGATCTTTGCGAAGTTATCGATGATTTAAAATATAGAAGGAGCTAAGTCTAAAATTCCCCTAGTTTCGACTGACAGGCCGGATGGAAAGTTGAAAATATGGATTGATCCTCCTGTTGCTGCTGCTTCCCCCCGCCCCTTTCCTTTTCCAGCAACCTCCTACTGCGTTTTACATACAGTTGCACAAAACGAATATACCCGTTTTCAGTGCGTTCAGGGTATAGAAACAGCAACGAAAAATATCGATTACATTCGCTGAAAACTTTTTGTCTGTATTCCGCCACAACAAGCAGGCGAAGAAGAAGCAGAAGAATAAGAGCGCATTGGAGCCCCGAATAACATAACCATAAATAAGGGTAATAAAATTGATGCTCAGTTGTCGCTGCAGCTGTCCTGACTAAGAGCAACAAATAAATTTGTTTTTGTTTTTGTTTTTGTTTTACTTTTTGGCGATCCGGCAATACTCATAACATTAACTCAGCGTCCAATACCAAAGCGAACCTCATCCAATCCCGGTCGCTACCAACTTTTAATGAGCTGACCTGCGATCACGAAGAGAGAATGGAAATGCACTTAATGCCAATCGGGGGGACAAGCCGTGCAAATTTTGTCACAACATGATGCCACAATTGTGTTTTATTTAAGGGCTTGAAGGGTTTTTGAAGGTTGGTCTTACTTGACAATAAGCACTATCAATTGACTGCAATATCTGGCATGCCAAGAGGTAGACCCCTCAAGTAACACATAAGAAAGCAATAGATCGTGTAAAATAAACGCTGAACAAGCATGTGTGTAGTATTTGCAGAAGTATTGGTAAATCTGCCCATTTCTTCCATATGCCAAGCTCTGAGCTGCATGCGTGTGCCCTGTATGTGTGTAAGTTTTTGTGCATGTATATGTGAGAATGTTATTGATTTGATTTTCGAGCCCACAAAAGAAATGCCATTAAGTATATGGTATATATAACTGCCTTGGGCTATTTTAGAATTTATTGCATTCAACTGTTTCTTAAGCAATCTACAAATACAACAATTAATTTAAAAAAAAAAAAAAAGAAGGAATATGGCTTACATTTATTAATATAACTTAAAGGGGAAGACAAATGTTAAGTATTTATGTATATGTATTTTCCGGTTACATAAATTTCGCTTACAGAATGCATTTCTCCGTTATTTTTGTTTGTAACTTTTATTTTTTTTTTTTTCAGTCAGACGTGGAAGGATAAACGAAAATCTTGATATCTAAATCCAAAGATGTACATTGTATATACATATACATATGCATGTATGTACATATGTGTAATTTAAGTAGGCTTCTATCGTATACAGCTGCGTATGTATGGGTATTTATTACTTACAACGAGTACTTAAATGAGTAAGTACTCAATTTCGATAATGAGAGCGCATTCGCTCGCACTTGAGCACACTTGCAAAGCAAAGCCGACAAATGCTCTTTTTTCTCTGTTTCTTTTGTTGTTGTTGTTGTTGTTGTTGTGACTGTTTGTGTTTCGCTTTGTTTTGTTTTGTTGTTTCGCTGCTGCTGCTGCTGGCATTGTGTTTGGCCATAAGGCGAAACATGCTTAAAGCGGCGAGTTATTAAAAACAATATTCGCCGGATAAGCAGCCAGGCGTGCAATGGGCAAAAAGAAGAAGCAGCATCAGCAGCAACGGTAACAGGCGGCAAAAGAGTCGAATTTGGATTGAGGAGTGGGCAATGTGCGGCTTATCTCTCATCTTTGCATTAACACTTCGGCTTTTCGCCGCTTGCTATTGTTGTTGCTATGCATACACACTCACACACACTCACACACAGACATGGCACAAAATGGCAGCCACTGAGGGCATTTCGCTTATCAGATCAACGCAATCGCCGCGCTGTGACAATGAAAATTTAGCACCTTGAATCATACAAACACACACACACACACACACACGTACACACACACTCGCTCTCTCTCTCTCTCTCTTTCTGTCTCTCTCTTGCAGCGCTTACAACTTCTCAAAGGCATTCGCATTGGTGAGCATCTCACGAGTCAAACGCCAGACCTGCTTGGCAGCCTGCTCGAGGGCGCTGGGGGATTTGCCCTTGAACATATCGAGGCTGGGCAGAAAATAGTGGGGACAGCGGCGATATTGGAGGCAGGAGATTAGCTGCAGGAATATCCCATTCAAACGGTCCGCAATGCAGCTCTCGTCCCACTCAAAGTCACGCGGATGCTTCTCGCACTCGTAGAGCAGCAGATTCTTCAGATGATACGCGCTGATCGGATTGCCGGGCAGCTCCAGGTGACGGTCACGCAGTGTCTTCAATATGCTCAGGCAGCGACGACGGCAGCCACCTTTGAAGATTCGATCAGATTTTTCAATTGCCATAGATTGCAGGATCTCCCCCTCTTACCCTCTCTCTCACTCTCTCTCTCGCTCTCTCTCTTACCTTGCAGCAGGCGATTCTCAGCCTCGAAGAAACTTAGGACCCAAGCATCGCCCTCCATGCTGGCCGCATTGTTGTTCTTGTTCTGCATAATGATGCTCTCCTTGGAGAGCAGATCGAAGCCTTCGGTCTTGACCTCGGCCACGATATTGGGATGCGGCCAGGGTATATGCGGCATGGGCCAATGCGCCGCCGATCGCGGCCAGATGCCGGAGCATTTGAAGGCCGGCGTTATCTGCACCACAAAGCGCTCCCTGATCCGCAGCTTCACCTCGGTGGTGTCGCCAATCATCTTGACCATATCCCGATAGATGCTCTTGTCGCACGCCTGCGCCACCAACGTCTGAAAGCGGGCGCGAATCTTGCGCGACGACAGATAGCCCGACGCGGTGATGAACTCCACCCACAGCGACATGGACCGCTTGCGTCCGTCGCTCAGCTTGAGCACCGCGCAGCCGGGCAGGGTGCCATCGTCCACAAAGTTGAAGACGCCCATCTGGTTCAGGTAGAGCACGATCTCGAACTCATTCGGCGAGATCACCTCCACGCCCTCGAATCTGAAACGGAATAAATACATATTATTCCTTCAGTTGTGTGCCGCATGTAATCCCTTGATCTTCGATCCGGACTCCAACTGGCTGCCAATCGGATCTGCGTAATTCCGGCGTCCGATAGCTGTCATCGCAGCGACCCTCGAGCTGCCAACAACAACAAAAACAACAACAACAAGTGCGATCCTCAATCGTATTAAAAACATGCAATGTCATTCCCGTCAAGTCATGCTCCTCGGCTCCAGCTCAATCTCATTGGCGTCTACTTGGACGGTGACACAGCTACAAATTGTTGCCGCTGATAGCCGATTCAACAGCTATTGATATATATTATAAACTCACAGTTCCAAGTCTCATAATCTCGGAGTGGTATCTTCCAGCGAAAGATCTAATTTCGGGTGATTCTTTCTTGCTCTTAAATATTCCAATCGATAAAGATATCTACAAAACTATTCTGGCTGATTGACTGACTGATTGAAAAACTGACTGATTGATTGACTGAGTAAATGACCGAATGATTGATTGACTGACAAATGAAACGCAGCCCCTCAAGATCTTGAAAGCAAAAAGTTGTACTTTATATGACTGAGACGGGGTTTTCGAAAATTCCATGCGAAGGAGTGGAAAATTGGTGGAAAGTTGCATAACACATTTTTATATATCCTTCAATTAGCTTTAAGCTTCTTTTTCACTTCATTTGAGACGTCTTTCACATCCTTTCAGGTTGAAAATGAAGGGGCAAAGGTCCCTTGCAGCCTGAAGTTTATTTAAAATTATGGAATAACTACGTGCTTCAGGGATTCTGCAAGTCCAGCCTACGTTAAAATAGATCTATATGTTAAATGCAATTTGAGACGTGGTTTTCAAGATAATACAAATAGATTTAGTTTTCCACGGGTGGAAAATGGGTGGAAAAGTATTGTTTAAAATTTGAAACAAATAACTTGGCTGGGACAATCCCAGAAAAAATACTGCATTTACGACTTTTCATCTTTCTAGACACACGAAAACTGTGGAAAATATCTAAAATTGTTTGTCAACTTCTATTTGACGTGGTTTACAAATGTTTAAAAGGAATCAAGATCAATGTTTAGATCCATATTGCAAATACTTAAAATATTGTTGAAAAATTTGGATTTTAAATTCTAGAGATCAAAATAAAATCTGATATATATTCTTTCATGTGAAATACTTCTTTATGTGGAGAGTATGTTTTTTGCAATCTGATGCTGATATTATTATTGGTTGAGAATAATACTAGAAGGACTAACCGACAGATAGAAGTGTATTGATCTTTAAGAATCGGGGATAATGATAATGCTCAGGATAATGAATATGAATTATCCTTGAATAACTATGCTTTGAGACCAGATCTTCAAGATCTTGTGGGTAGTAAAAGAACCGTCGGAAATGCGCCTAAAAGACTTAGCTCTAACGCTCTCTCGCCATCTCCAGCTCTATTTGAACCTTCTATATAAGATATGATAAGATTCTAAATAGATCACATTGTAAAAGAACTTTAGCTGAAAGTGGCAAATACTTTGGGTCGTTGGGGAAAAGAGATGAAACTTTTGTCTGTGCACGCAGATTGTGTTAACTTTTAATGCCCGGCTCAATAGCTGAGAGTTGTTCGCTCACCTGCCATTGCACTCGACCAGGCTGGATATAAAGCGTGGCTCCTGCAGCTCCACCTCCTTGAGTATGTCCTGGACAATTTTGCAGATCTCCCGAATGGCCGTTGAGGTTTTGAAGATGCGCGCCTGGACGCGTTCGGCGCAGAAACGATTCAGCTGGTAAATCATGCGCGTCTGGGCGGCCATCATATCCGGCGGCACCAGCATCTTACCGAGAGATCGCTGAGCCGAGTCGAGTCGAGTCGATTCGAGGCCCAAAGCTGGCGGCTAACAACAAACGGAGGCGGAGTCGCAGTCGAAGACGAAGGACGTTGACAGTGGGCCGTGGATGATGCCAATTATGCGAGCTACCAGAAATTGGCAAACGGAATCGGAAACGGGCGTCCAAGTGGGCTTGGGCTCGGGAGCGGGAACGGGAACGGGAACGGGATCGGGATCGGAATCGAGATCGGGCGACACACAAGACAAAGGAACAATTCAATTGTGAGTTACGTTGACAGCCCAAGTGGCAACAATGGGCCGCAAGTGGAGCACAGCGAAAACTCTTGTTTTCTTTGTATTTATATAGAGTTTTTTGTTGTTGTTGATTGTTTTGTTTTGGAATTGCGGCCGCGTATCTGTTGGATAGTCGCTGCAGCGACTGGATCTGTATCTGCAGCTGTATCTGTATCTGCAGTTGTATCTGTATCTGTATCTGTATCTGCAGCTATATAGCTGTTGCTGCTGCGAAAATCGGCGCGGATTAGTCGCGATTGCGTTAATGCGGATGCGTTATGGCGAGGCCGGAGTCGTGTTGTCTTCTTGTCGTGCCTGTCGAATGCCTGCCAACGATGCAAACAAACACTCGATACCGATTCAAACGAAAAGATACGCAACGCTCTCGACGTCTACCGAGTTCCAGTCCGTGTCCGAGTCGGAGTCGGAGTCGTAGTCGTAGTCGTTGCTGGCGTTGTAAATCTCGCGGATATTTACAGCTTTGGCAGATAAAGCGCTCGGCCCCAACACACAGCCTCGGGCGCTAAAAAGTGCAACTCGTTGTTGCGCTCGCTCAGCCCCTGCGTATGTGTGTATCTGTGTGTGTGCATCCGCCATCTCATGAATGGGCTATGAGTACACCCACAAAAGCAGCTGCAGCAGCGAGCACAGCTACAGATACAGATTCAGATACAGATTCAGATACAGATGCAGATACAGATACAGATACAATTGCAGTTGCAGATACAGATGCAACTGTCAACGTGTCACGTGACACTGGCCGCGTGATTGTCGCCTGGTCTCGTGCCAAGCCACAACAGCAACAACAACGACAAGAACAAAAAATCAATAAGATACTGTATCTGTATCTGTAAGATACATAACTGCACAGAGCACAGCAACTGCAAAACTAACTGCGGCGCTGACTAATCACGCCTCGCGAATGTATCTGCCGCGCCTGTATCTGTGTTTCGGTTGTGTGTATGTATCTGTGTGTGTGCTGTATCTATGTGCGCGCGCTGCGGCATTGGCTGTGGCACAAGCTCCGCCCAGCAGAGCTGAGATACACACGAGCGAGCGAGCGCAAGGGGCCCGCATGCCGTCGGCCTGTCGGCCTGTCGCCCCGTCGGGCAGTCGCTGTCACGCTGCGGCGCGCTCTTTGATCTGTCTCTCCCTCTCTCTCGCTCTCTCTCGCTCTCTCGCTATGTGTGTGTGTGTGTGTGTAAATTTAATTTGTTAAATACATTTTGTGCCAGACGCCGTCGTACACGAATTGTGTGCAATAATTTATCTGAAATGTGCACTCATTTAGCAACGAGCAGCGAGCAGCGAGCAACCCTCGTCCAACGACAACGGCGATATCTTTATATCTCACGGATACACGAACACACGAAAAGTTTTACATTTCACAGATACATTCCCAAGCACACCACAGATACACAGCTACACAGCTACACACATTCATAAATATGTCGCCTGGATTAATGTGCCAGTTGGCAATTTTTGACAGCGTTGTTCCAGCCAAACGAACGCCGTCTGCCAAGCACCCCCCCCCCCCCTCCGCCACCACCCCTCTATATGCACCCTCCCCACCTGAAATACCCCCTTCCCAAGATATGTACATAAAAAACATAAAATATGCTATGCCATACACAAAAATATCTTAAACTAAACCGATTCATAGCCAGCCCCTGCGTCACCTTCAAATCTCTTGATGACCGCTTGCAAGACATGTCTTCCGCATTGTCATCGTGGACTAGATCAAAGCATTCGTCAAAATTTGTTTTGTTGCTTTCAATTAGATGGAAATCTTTTGCATTTGGCACTAATTCAAATTGATGGCAAACATAAACAGAAAACAAACAGCGCATAAAACATGAAAAACATTCAAAAATATTCAAGAAGCAAAAAAAAACAAAATTATATAAAATTATTTAACAATTTCCGAATTTCAAATACCCTTACAGACATGACATACCGCCGATCTACTTCAAACCAAACCCAACCAGTAAAAAAAGGGGCTCGGGATTTTCTTGATGATTTTCTGCGAGAGATTGTCTCGAAAAAGAAAAATCTATTTCCCGCCTGAGCCGGCAAAAATTGCAAATAACCTAAAGGCTAGCTGTTAACATCTCAGCTTATCGTATATACTATATATATGTAAGCAATATATATATATATATAGATATGTATCTGATCACAACAATGAGCTAAGTTCTTCCACACAATAGTATGATAGTCTTTGAGCTAGGAAACTTTGGAAACTTTGTCTAAATTAATTTGTGCCGCATATAAATAGTTTTAATTTTAATTTTGAATGTGGATTATCTCTTACTTAGACAAAAACATTAGTTTAGATATTTGAGAAAACTAAAAGTTCTTAATTCATGTCAGCTCCATCTCGCTAGTTCCCTAGTTTCCCATAGTTCTCCCTAGTTGTCTCTCCCCTACATTTATGTATATAATAAAAAAAAATATATAAATTATATTTAAAATATTTTTATAGGAAACAGAAAAAGCAGCAAAAAAAAAATTAAAAAAATTTATAAAAAAAAAATATATTTTTTGTAGACCCGGGGGGGGAAAAGAAATTAAAAACAAAAAATAAAAAAAAAATAAAAAAAAAAAAAAAAAAAATAAATAAAATTGGGAGGGGGGGCAAAAAAAAAAAATAAAAAATAAACCCCAAACAAAGGCCGCGCGCGACCAACCAAAAGAAAAAAAAAAAATAAAAACACAAAAACAAAAACAAAAAAAAAACAAAACGATAAAAATATAAAAAAAAAAACAAGGAAAAAAGAAGAAACATAAAAAAGTGGAGAAAAAAAAAAATTTGAAAAAAAAAGAAACAACGAGAAAAAAAAAATAAAATGCTCATAGCTCTCTTCGCAATGCTCCGATTTTGATTCGCTTGAACAATTTGATCACAGATTACTTTGAATTTATATTATTTTCTTATCAATCGCATGATTACCAACAGATTATGTATATATATATATATAGATACATATTTATTTATACACTAGTTAAAGTGAGCAACAACTATTTGGAATAAATCAAGAGCAAATAACTTTAACTTATCGGAGGTCAATTTGTAAATGCTTTGTTCGATTCCGGAAGCGCTTTTATTGACCTGCATATCATTGTCTATGATCAAAGTTGTCACCGATCTATGCCCCCCGCCCCTCCCAAAACCACACCCCTCACCCACTTATTGTGTAATATATATGTTTGCCTTGTGATAAACGAGCGTCGATTGGATTTCAATTTGGACGCGGAGTGGATCAGTGAAGGATCGCGGCCAGGTGGGAGCGGTGTTAACAACAACATTTGGTTGATTTTTAGCGCGGGATTTCCACACACACACACACACACACACACATACACACACATGCAGAGAGAGAGAGATAAGAGTGGGCATATCTGCATAAATTTAAAACAAAGGGCGACACAGACGGGCGGACAGTGAAACGTCGCGACAGACGGACAGAAAGAGCAGCAAATGGTAAAAAGTGGAAACGAGCATGTACTATAAATTTGTGTGCCTGTGCGCGCGCGTGTGTGTGTGTGTGTGTGTGTGTGTGTGTGTGTGTGTGTTTTTCCCGTATTTATATATCTCTTAGATCTTGAAGAAATTTGAATATAATTTATGTGCAATCGTCGCGTTTTTCGGTTGGTTTATTTGCTTGCCCTGCCCTGCCCTGCCCTGCCCCGTCCGGCTGTTGCCCCTGCTCCAGCCGTGGCCAACGCTGCCCCTTGTCACAGCCCCTGTCGCATTGGCTCTGGCTCTGGCTCTGGGCCCGGGCTCGGTCCCGGATCCCCGGTTCGCTTTGGTCCCAAATGAAGAACGATCCATCCATCTAAACGTTTGTCACTTGCTGCGTTGTCGCCGCAACGTTTGTCTTTTCGCTGGATCCGCCAGTTCTGCTCCTTCGTCTCTTTTGTCTTTGCTGCTGCTGCTGCTGCTGCTTCTTCTGGCCAGTTGTTGTTGTTGCTTAAAAAGCGTCACCAGCACCGAACGTCGTCGCCCGTTGACCATCAACGCAGTCGTTTATCTTGTAGATACATCGCTCTGTCCAGCTGAGCGACCAGCCAGAGCTGCCCCCAGTTTCTATGGAAAAGAACAATAACTAAATTTCACATGCAACCAGCCAAAGTAATGCCCATGTCTATGGATCCCAACATACTCACATATCACATATAACCATATCAACTATCTGTCTATTTGCCTGCCATTATAATTAAGAATCCACTTAAATCGTATGGCCAATTTATCTCTATAAGCTCCATAAGTTAAATTTAATAAAGAAACCATAAACCTAATGTGAATAAATAACAAATATTTGTAAACTGTGTACGAGAGACTGCCAAATATTGTAGAGATTTACTCATCGCGACGAAGCCGTTTATGAATATATATTTAAGGTTTGATGAGTTTAATTTGTACAAACTTAAGATATTTAGGCAGCAATAGATATGTCATTGGTAAAGTTCCAAGAAGAAGTAAAGTTCCAAGAAGAATGTTATTAGCAGAATGTTTTAGAGCGCTGTTGCCAACTTAACATGTACCATTGTTAACTGTTAGCCTTTTTGGTAATTAGCAGCAGCCTATTTGTAGGGAAAGAGAAACAAAGTTTTTAACATTTACTCAGCTCTGTTGCAAGCAGCTTGCTGTTATGTAACATAACAAGCCACTGTTAGGATAACGTTTAACATAAAAAGCGCCATTTGCAAATCTGTTCAATGCATTTATCATTTTGACTTTCTCTGCGTCATGTCCAGCTTGGGGCACATGTGCCCCATAACATAAAAAGCGCCATTTGCAAATCTGTTCAATGCATTTATCATTTTGACTTTCTCTGCGACATGTCCAGCTTGGGGCACATGTGCTGAATTCATAAGGATGCATTAACCCTCAGCAAACCTCAGCTTATCCTTGCCCCGCGCATCCCTCTGCCAACCCCTTGGACTAGCGTCAGCTCTGTTGGCCATGCAAAAAGCATTCGCTAAGCGGATTTGCATTAACGCTCGGAGCCATTCAACTCGTTAATATGTTGCATGTGGCACACACACGCAGGGTAAATGGCGTGGACATCAATGAAATAATAACAACCGTAAGCCTTTGCGCTTTTTGCTTAAGTACAGGTGACATTTGACTACTTTATTGAATTATGACAGCGAACAAATCAGCGACACGTATCCAACCAGATCCTCCAGCCCCCAGAGCGGTCAATCAGTTATCTTCTTCTTCTGCTTGTTTTTTTCAATTTATTTTTTATGTCTGGGTGCAGCAGGCTCTGGCCCGGACGCTGACTGGGGCTCTGTGCAGAGCCTCATTACGCATGCGCCGCGTTGCGCCGAGTCCGGAATGATGATCAGAGGCGATCGACTGATCAAAACTTTGTGACTGGATCCGCAGAGACTCTGGACATTGCCTAGTTGTGTACATGTGTTTCGTGTTCCACTGTTTGGAATACTAATTACGCTCGGCAATGAGTGCAGCACATATGTATTGATAGCCCTCCTCGAACTCTGAACATTTTCCGATCTCTTAACTTACGATCTTGACGACAAGTGCACGCTAATCACGCAATGCTCGCAAGAGCCCAGAGGCGGAGGCGGTGGCAGAGGGGGGGGCCAAGCCTTAAAAGAAATAATATCATAATTTATTGTTACAGTCTCTCTCGCTCTCTCTCTCGCTCACTCTCTCTCACACTCTCTGGGGATCGCTCTCGTCGATTCTCATTTCAGACACGTACTCGAAAATCGATCTCAATTTCGTAGTTCAGATATCACGCGCACAGACCTCTATGTTGTTGTTGTTGTTGTTGTTGTTGTCCCGGGCAGGCCACGTTCCACATAGTAGCCAGACCCCATTCCCAGGCCCAGGCCAGGCCCAGGCCCTGCTCCCCTCTCCTGCATATATCCATAAACATATATATGTGTATATAGATATATGGCCAATATATGCGACTGGCCAAGGCGGCGGCCCTTTTCAAGCTGCGATGATCACGTTGACATTTCGCTTGGCGATTGCGCTGTCAGCGGCAGCGGGGGCGGGGGCGAGGCATAGGGACGGGATGGCTGGCGGGTGAGGGGCGGCAAGGGTGAAACAGAGGGGGAGGCGGGGGTAGGGAAGGTCTGTTGACATGTTTGCTGGCTGTGATTGATTTAGGGCTCGTTGGCTGCTTTTTGTTTTCCGCTGAAGCGCAGCCGTTTGAACCCATTGTTTTTAACCAAAAATGGGCGTACGATTGTCAGGAAAAAGACGACAACAACAACAGCAACAACAACAACAACAACAACAGCAACAACAACAACAACAACAACAAAGAGCAACAGCAACAACAACATTCTTGTTTGGGCTTAGGCTTTGGAACTGGGGCTCGGCACCGGGTTGATGGGTTGCTGAGATTCGAGATTGGAGTTGGGTTCGGGTTCGGGTTTTGGCTTTGGATTTGGATTGCGAAGACAAGCCCGTATTAAAGAGATAAAGCTGGATTAGTTGGCCACATAATGCAATGCATCAATGTTTCATCATTCCACAACAAGTTAATGAGCCACAATTTCTATGAATCAGGTCAAAATGAACCTGCGATGGCAAAGCTTAAGTGTACCTTCAGGCCAAGTTGTACATTTCTGAGGCTTGGCAAATATATTTGTGTTAAAAAGTAGATCACTCACTCATAATATTTTCCAATTCATCTGACAGCCTGTGCTTTGTTTCAATTGATTGGATTTTACAGGGTATAATTATGCTTGGCATGTCCACTTGCACAGAGTTGCACATTTTATTGCAGCTTTACATACGCTGCACTGATTTCTGGGTTTCAATGGGTCTTTCGGCTCGTATACCCTGGTAATTACGGCTGCCATGTAAGCGATTCGCATTTGCCGTCCGCCCCGATCCGTCCCTCGCTCCTCCCGCTGTCCCCGGCAAGCGGACGCGTTGCGCATTGCTGCCTCGCGGCGCTTGTGGCTGAAGCGTATTAAATTAATATTTGCTTTTTTGTCAAAAGGGTATAATCAAGCACCCTGGCGATGACAGGCTAAGGGGCTCTAATTACAGCTTGTTAGCCTGATGCACCGGCCACACAGGTCGCGGGCTCACTTGGCTCACTTGGCTCCTAGCTGCTCACTCCTCAACTCCTTAGCTCCTCACGCCAAATGCGCTCCACCCAGCAGAACAGGCTGCCTCCGTTTGTGCCCCATTCCGTTTATGCTAAGTGGCAAGCGCCGACGCGACGCGACGTCACGTCACAGCGCAGCAGCAGCAGCTCATCTTTTGGCGGACTTAAGGCAATGCACCCCCCCCCCCAAGACTGTTTCCCCTCTCCAAGACCGTTTCCCCTCCCCCATCTTCACGAGCACGTAGGTTGTCAGCCAATGCAGCTTGATTGAAGCCCGCAAATTAAAATTGCCAAGCTGGTTGCTTTTTATACCCTTGTGGAAGGTATTCAAAATTTGAGCACGAGTAGCAGAAGATATAAATATATATATACTCTTGATCAGCCGATGAATGATCGGGAGTATTAAGTTCTTGCATGAAAAACCTTTTCGCTTTTCCTAAAGATGTCTCAACTAAGCTTGACATGCATTAATCGCGCCCCGATTCTTACCGAAAAGCAAAAGCTGATCCACATCGGGCCACAATATCATATATTTCTATTGTAAGAATCGGTCTGGTATGCAAAACTTATCTACTTTCTGTATCACATATCTAATAACCAGGCTCAGCATTTACGAGTTCCTTTCGCATATCTGCCAACTCGTCTATGAGGGTATTCGGTTTTCGGCATAACCGATAATAATCGTTCTTTCTCGATTTGTTTTGCTTCTTTTTTTTTTTGGTGTGGCTCGAATGCAATTCTCACGATTTGGCAGAGACGCGTCATTTGTTCTTCATTTGTGTGTTCCTCAGAGCAGCAGCAGCAGAAGCAGCAGCATCATCATCATCATCATCGTGTAAGCTGCTCATTTGGGCGTTGCAAGACACACGGGTTGCCGGAGTCAAGATCCCAGATTTGAGATTCGCAAATCGAGGCTCAAGCTGTGAGCTTCCAAGTCCGGTTTGCAGCAGCGGCTGATCAAATTAACCATTTAAATAAAACATTTGTTTTGATTTTCGCTTACAAAAAGAAAATGAATGCAAAAGCTAAGCCAAGTCCAAATGGGGTACGCTGATTGACAGGCGTACACACAAATCTCTCCTCGCCGCCTGGTAGCCGCTTTAACAGAGCTCCAGCTCCAGCTCCAGCTCCATTATGATCGTACACTCGGGCCTTTGAGAACTTTAATTCCAGATTATCACAGCATTTACTCGTACTTAACCCAACGTAGCTGAAGAATCATCAGTCGCCGTTCCAGTTACCGAAAACTAAATGCCCTTGCCTGTACATTCATCCCATGACATGGCAGATACAATAGATCTTTATAATCTTGGCTGAAATCAATTAAAGCTAGCTGGATGTCTTTTTCCACTTACAAAATTCGAGGTTTGAAAGCTTATCGATTGTTCCTATGCCAATTGTTATGGATAAAGTCGCCTGATTTGGTTCAAACCTGAAGACATTTGGGGAAGACACAAACAAGCTTTAAAATCTTCAAAGAGAGAGAGAGAGAGAGATTCGTGCACTCACTTGAGAATCTACCCCAACTACACAATCTGAAAAAAGTATTCTTATTGTCCGATTGTTTTACAATTTTGCGTAGCTTTAAGATATTGAACTTCTGATTTTGAATACGAGGAGGCAAGGAAGAAAGTATTCAAAAAATTCTTCATGCCGTTCGAGAACTCAATATAATTGTTATGTCCCAGTCCTCATAAGCTCTGATATCGATATTTATCGGGTTTTAAGGAAATGAGTGAAGTAATCGAGCAAAAAGCATGTTCTATGCTTGACAACCGGGAAAGATCATAAGAAAAAGTACATAAAAGATCTAGGAACTAGAATGCGGATACTTTGCATGAATGCACTTGAATGCACTAGATATACTCATTGATTTATCGGATAAAGAAACGCGACATGAATGAGTTACACGTTCCCCAAAACAAATAACTAATACTTTTTGAGATTCCCAATACGCATTACGTATCGGGGAATAACAAATTGTGTGTTCAAAATGTGATTATGAGATGGTCATAATAATTTGCTTCTGGCCATTAAATGAATATAAATTGCATCGAATTCATTAAGACGCCAAAAACAAGGGCAACAACAACAACAACAGCAACAATAACAACAAGAAAAAGAAGAAGAAAGCGAAGCAAAGCTGGCTAACAAATTGGCCCCAACTGACATCTGGTGATGATGATGCCAATGGACAGGCGACAGCTCGAATGGTTCAGCTGGGGCCTAAAGGAGTCGGCTGCCGGGCTGGCGAGCTGAGGGACGGGCTGTGGGCTGCCGGAATTATCATTTATTAATTGTTCTTTAATTTGTGTGGGAAGCAGCAGCAGCGGCAAGAAAGTAGCCCAAAAATCAAATAGCCAAAAAATTAAGTGAAAAAAAAAACCCGGCGACCGCAAACAACAACAAATAATAAATATTTGTTGGTCATGTTTAAATGCAAATGGAATCCAATAAACAACAACTCATTAAAAAACGCAGCCAGCCGGCTGACGACCCGATCCGCCAGACGCCACCAATCTTGACGCCCCCCAACCAAGCCAAGCCGGGCCGGGCCAAACCGCTTGACGCATAATTGGCTAAAAACGATCGGCCGCCCACAAAAATTAGTCAAGTGGCAAAAACAGGTGGAAGAAAATAGTTTGTGGTTTGTCCAGTTTATGGCTGAATTCAGATCACGAATGCGATAAAGACGGAGGGACATCGTAATACGGATATGTTCGGGTCTATTTGAAAAGGTTAAGCTTTTTACTCAAAAACAATGTGCTATATAGTATAAGATGCCCGAAGTTCCGGGTTCGAATCCCCGGTGGACAGTTTGTACCTATATCCTATACTTAATGTGTAACTATAAGTGCTTGAAAATGCGCCTTTAAGTGTTGAAAAACGGTCTTCAAAGCTAATATAAACAATAAGAAGAAGAAGATTGCAGCCATTTATGGGAGTGTGCTTTGCAAACATGATGTTATATGCCCATGTGACTCAGCTGTGTGAACGACAACAGATCGCAGGCTCAAATTCAGCGGCGAGTCGCCGGCTCAAACTCAGCGGCAGGCAAATTTGTTGATATGGGTTAGGGTTATGTGGAATTAGTGGAAATGTAAACGTCTGTAAGTTTCTGAAATGCAGCAGGTCGCCGGCTCAAACTCAGCGGCCAGTTAACTGTCTAGTATGGAAAATGTAAAGACACGGGTTGACACATTGAGTGGAAATGTATACGCCTGTAAGTGTCCGAGCGTCGGACTAATCAGCGGCAGGTCGCCGGCTCAAATTGTTTATATTGGTTTCTGTGATTTGTTAACATGCATAATAGATATCTAAATTTGCCAATTTAGATGGACGTTTGTAATTGTAATTGAGCGTCGGATTAACAAGCGAAAGGTCACTGGTTCAAACCCACAGCATTTTTTTAAGGTTTGTTTCCTTGTTTTGCTTATATGGGTTAAGGACAGAGTGGAGCGTCTAAAGTCGGCGGATCTTACACCAACAATTTAGACGGCCCTTGCATTTTGAGCATTATTCGCCGGACGACGCCGAGTAATTCTTTCTGGTTTTAAAAGTTTTTCGGGTAAATTCATGACGCAAAGCAACTGAACCGTGATCTGATTCCTCTAATCAGGCCTGATTTGAGCCCGTAATTGAGCCGCAATAAATTCATCCTCATGTAGATATATAAACTTAATAATTTAAGCTGTTGAAGCCATTGGGCAGTTCAATATAAAAAATATTATCGGTGCAATAAGAGAATACGTGTTTCAGGTATTAACATTTCACTTGATGAACTTGTTAAACCTGCATTATTTGAGCTAACAATAGATTGAAACATTCGCAATATGTTATTGGATATATATATATATATATGTATATTTGAGAACAATATAAATAAAAGTGCGACGTGTTATGGGTAAATTTTTGAATAATATAAAATCAGGGCTCGTACATGCATAAATCAAGAGAAAAACAATAAAAAATAATAATATATTAGAGTATGTACGAGCATGTAAAAGCAAAGAAGCGACAGTAAATGCAATGACAACAATAACCCACTTTACGGATGGTAGACGAGCGTGCTCGACTAGCAGATGCCCTGCAGTTAGACGAGAGCTGGGCCATAAATATATAAAAGAAAATGTAGAACAACTCCTGAGCAAGTGTCAAGTAATTATGTTGAAGTAACTCGTGTCTGAATTATCGGATCGCCATGAAATTGGGTTGTTAAAGAGTTGACATGACGAACTTATCTATTCCTGAGCAAGTGCCAAGTAATTATGCTGATTACTATCCGATCGCCATGAAATTGAGAACTTAACGAGTTGACATGAAGAAGTAAACTATTCCTGAGAAAATACCAGTATATTATGTTGAAGTAACTCGTGTCTGTCTGTATTGTCCGATCGCCATGAAAGGATTTAACTTAACTATTTCTGAGCAACTGCCAAGTAATAATGTTGATTATTATCCGGTCGCTATGAAATTGAGACCTTAACGAGTTAACATGAAGAACTTAACGCATGCGAAAACATTCGAGGAATATCTGTTAATTTGTGCATAGTTTTGAATATTGTCAAATGGCACTTCATATAGAATTTTTATGCGAGATGCATTTAACTGCATGTTAAATATGTAGGTAAAAACAACCACTTTATGAGTACAGGGTATCATAAGCATGAAGAGAATCAACGATAGAGAAGTTAAATAATTTAATTTATGAATGGCATTCAATTTAATTTGACTGTTATGTCTGTTGCCTGAGAACGAAACTCACACGTGATCCAAATGCTGTATGCGCCGTCAGTCGCCGTCAGTCGCCGTCAGTCGCCGTCAGTCTTTGTCCAATTGTCCACTTCGATGGCTGTTTGGACCGGGCTCAAAGTGGGCCGCCGCCTCTGTGTATACTTTGTATTGCATATTATGGCCATGTTGGCGATCATTTTGCGACAATTGATGTAAGGTTTATTGGGCATTTGTTTGCTTCGGTCTGCGAAAATTTCTTTAATGCGCCATTAAAATGCGCAACGTGTTGACAAACGAACCTCTGACTGTCAGCCGCAGACATGTTCGACAATTGAAAAGCTAGCAATATTTTTTTTTTTTTTGTTTTTGTCTTCTTTTTAAATATCGACCTGAAATTTATATCGATTGCCGAAATTGGCGCACGTCGCCAGACGCAGCACTTCAAAGTAGCGCCCCGGAACCACCCGGAGCTCGATTGTTATTCAAATGGCAATGTTAACTGGGCATGTTATAGTTATGAGACCGGCTTTTAATATATTATGTATATTATGGCTATTACATGGTTTAATACACTTTGTCTTCACCAAGCTCTGTTTTATGTAAACCTAATGTTAAGCAGCTGTTAACTGCGTTGTTATTAGCATTTATATGTTAAGTAGAGCAGCTGTCAGTGTTAATTGTGATGGACATTGACAGAGTTTTTGTCTGGCAGCATTTATTTATGCCGTGCTTTTTATTAACTCGATTTGACAGCTGTGAGCTGTGCTAATCAGCTGTTAGATTAACAGACAAATTATAACGATAAGTACGTTATGTAAAGCACTGCATGTTATGCTAATTAGCTGTTGCCTGCAACATCTTAACGTTAAGCCTAGCTGCTGTTATAGATAAACGCACACTTATTTAAAGTTGTCTGCTCCATCTGCTCTATGGATTCTTAAAAGTAATAGACGACATGTTGATAAAAAGCGTGCAGATGTTGTTCTTTGTATGTTATCATAAACAGTTTGTGGCAACATACTCAAAAAATATGATTTTCAATTATTTATAGTTAGGGCACAAACGTTTGTTTTGTTAACAGCCACTTCTGTAAACTTATCTATGTTAGCACGCTGTTAGTTGACTATGTTAAGCAGCTGTACACGCTGGTAAATGTTCGAATTATAGCATTAATAATCATTTAGCTGAAAAAAAAGTGCATTATATTTGTTTTTTACTCAACTAACAATTAAAACTCAATGGCAGTTTGTTGAAAAAAACTTAATTTTTTATTGACTAAACTCACAAGAAAAGCAAAAAACACAAATAAATAATTTAAACAGAAAAAAAAATATATGTTTTTACTTCGTCTTCTACGTCTTCATTTCATACATAATTTGCAGCGCTATTTAATTGTTTTCTTAGCTTAAGCTAAGTACTTTAGCTAATTTTATTTGCCGCTTGGCAAAAATATTTGCGAAAAAAAAAATGCATATATATCTAGATATATTTAAGTGTAGTTCAGTTGATATAAGTACTTAGGTTTGTGCGTATTTTTGCTGCTGTTATTTGTATTATACGATAAAATCTATTAAGTTATTATATATATTTGTGTATATATAATTATATATGTCAATTAAATATAGGAAACTCTGTAAGCGGCGTATACTTTTCGAAAGCACCTAAAAACTAAACAACTTACTGTCTATAAAAATATCAAATAGTATTTGGGTTAAAATTTCCGAATTATGTACCTCTCTGAGCGTATACCCCCGAGCTCGCTAGCCCCCGAACTACGACAACTATCAACTAATTGTATTGGGCCACATTGTGCGGCTTTTGTTTCTGGCTCGTTTCCTCGACAAACAAACAAAAAATTAAAAAAAAAAAAACAAAAAAACAATAAGCAGAAAAGTAACAAAATCAAAAAGAAAGAGAAAGAGAGAGCGAGAGAGAGAGAGAGAGAGAGAATCGTTGTGTAAAACCATCTCACAAATTTCTTGGGATCCCTACAACTCCTCCAGGCAACGCACATTGGTCAGCATGATGCGCGTCAGGCGCCAGACCTGCTTGGCGGCATTCTCGAGAGCACCGGGAGACTTGCCCTTGAAGAGATCCATATTGGGCAGGAAGTAGTGCGGACAGCGACGGCACTGCAGGCACGAGATCAACTGCAGGAATATGCCATTGATCCGATCCGCGATGCAGTTCTCCTCCCACTCCATCTCCCTCGGGTGCTTCTCGCATTCGTAGAGCAGCAAGGTTTTCAGATGGTACGACGTTACGGGATTGCCCGGCAGGTCCAAATGACGATCGCGCAGTGTCTTCAATATGCTAAGGCAACGACGGCGACTTGCACCTGCAACAATTGATATAATAATGTAGAATAAATATAAAATAATTAATAACAATAGTTACTAAGTTAACTAATAGTTAAATTATGTGGCTTAAAGTTATATCATAGACTTTAGATCTTAGACTTTTCATAGCTTAGGGCTATGAAATTATCATCAATATCTAACCGCCTGTTAAAGTTAACATCCACTTTAGCATTTAGTCACATTCGAACGTAACGACTGACAAGCAGTTAAACATTCAGCTCTAACGCTAGCTTTTGCTTGCTAGTTATCAATGCAATGCCTTAGGGTTGCCAGCTTCTTGACAAAACGTTGCCATACTTACAACATTTTGAACATTCGCTTGACAAGAGCTCGAAAACAAGTCTCTTAACATGAACTTTGACAGGCAGGATGTAGTTTCTCGAGCTTTGGCATTATACCCATTTAGTAGATTACTTTTGATCAAGTATGTTTATGCCCAATTACTCATTTGAATGGCACTCAAGTGTCCATAATGTTTTGAAATGTAGAAAATATTTATCAAATTTGATAACTGAGACTTCTTCAAGTACGTGCAATAATTGTGCCGCTGACTAATTGATTTCTTAAAAAAGTTGTCTTTAATTTGTTGATAATTGATCGAAATAACCCCCTAACAATCAGTCTCAAGGTGCCAAATTTAGGCCTCCAACATATTGTGAACTGGTTTGATTGATCAACCCACGCAACAGACGTCAAGCAGCACATAAATCATAGTCTTCGAGTGTCAGCACGGCTAATCTCAGACTGTGCCCGATAATCATGTATTGAGTACATTGATATGTGCACTTATTATGGGCTATATAGGTAACGCTATACCCAATAAACATGCATGTTCTTCAGACGGGAATACTTGGTGTTTCGGAATAGGGTTCCATTAAATGAATCGCAAACGGGGCAAGGTCTAAAGAACTACTCGGACTTATACTACAACTAGGAATTCAAGAGAAGCTCTGCTAAATTACTCTTAGATATAGATATTCTACTTTTTGGAGACTACAAAATTCAGATAAGATAAGGGTTAACCCCATGAAATTGGAACCTACTAATCTAAAAAAAGAAACAACAACAATTTAAACCTTAAACGATATCGATAACGATCGAACTGTACGTAAGAGTTCCGCTAATATTATTTAATAGATTTTAAAATATGCAAACAATTGAAAAAGAACCAGTTAAGGTTATATAACAAAGATAGTATAAAATCAAGCCGATTAAGCGAAAGACGATAACAATAATAAAATTATAAATAAAATCGATTTCCAATTGGCAAAACTTTTGTTAAATATCTTAAGAACTTCGAGATAAGAACAAATAACAGAAAAAGAGGATTACAGAATGTACAAATACAGAAGTAAGATGCAAAGGAGAGGACTTTTACATAATCGATAGACGATATATGTATATCGTTGTCGTATATCGAACACATTAAATTCCTCTGCATACGATATATGTATAACGGTATCGTATATCGATTATATTCAATATACACGATATATGTATATCGTTATCGTATATCGATCATGTAAAAGTTCTCTTATGTGCTTCGCACTTGTATTCTTAAAATGTCTGCTTGTGGATGGATACGATCAAAGCACAGTCGCCTCATAATAGAGCACGATCTTATGCGAACCAATCTTAAGAGCATCCCAAAGATGATTACATATCCGATAAGAGTAAGCGATCAATGATAACTATAAATTGATAGATGCATGCACAATGAAACACCGCCTCATTAATATGCTATAGAATTTCTAGAATATAGAAAACATGAATATATAAGAAAGACTCGTCGAATGTGACAATAGAAATCTGATAAGCGTGACAGCAGCGTAATCGATATACGATAGCAATAACGACATTGTAATAGATACAGTCACACTGACAGTTGGCCGAAGCACGATCACAGCTAAATTATTATGCGCCAGCGCATTAAATTAAATGTCAAGACGATCGACTAAGATCGAAGATGGAAGATCGAAGATGGAAGATCGAGAGTTTCTCTCGAAAGACGGAGCTGACAACAAGGCGGACGAAATGAATGTGAGCAGGGCTTGAGATTTGATTTCGATTTGGGGTCTTCGGTTATAGTTAAATATTGATTTTTATTTATTTTATATTTTCTTGTCTTTGGTATTCGCTTTGTCGTCTCTGGTGGCTTTTGGGTTTTTGTTTTTGTTTTTGTTTTGGGTAGCTTCTTGCGGCCGGCGCGCCGTTGTTTTATTTATTTGCTGACTTTATCTAATCGCCGAGATTTAAAATATTTATAAAATCGTTTAGAAATTTATTTATGGCTCAGGCATTGCCAATGTTGATATCTACAAAACCAGTTTATTGACTAACCAACTAACCGCTGCGCCGCCTTATAGCGATGATAGCGACTGCGTCTCCGACTCCGACTCCGACTCCGACTGCGACTGCGTTTATCTGACTCAGATCAGCGGATTTGTGCGCGTAGAGACATCGGCCCAAAGGCGGCAGAATGGGCTATCCAATAGGCCAGCTTTGTCCATTCGATTAGTTTCAGTCAGATTTATGATCGTTGGCGCTCAGAGGGGCCATATCTCAGTTCTTATCTCTTACGCTCCGATAAACGGATGCGTTTTGCTTTGCGAGCTGCGTTCGATGGGCTGCTTAAGCAACTCGACTTAATTGAATTTGATTGACAGCCCAGCTGATCAGTGATCGTTAGAAATATTTAACGTTAATCGACATATTCATATTTAGACACTTGCGATTACCCATCCATAGATAGCTGTTAACAGTGTCAAAGACTCTGTTAGAATGTGGATCGTAACTTAGAACTTATTCTGTAAAATCCACTTTAATATAATTTGTACTTTGATCACTTGTTCTCGACTATCAACTGATCTTTTTAAGTAGCTAAATCATGCTGACAATTTGATCAGGCCCTTGCGATCATGGCTTGCTTGTTAGCAAGCATCATTTAAAATATGAACTGTTCGAGAACTAAAGATTGATCGTATCTAATTAACATCTACTTAACCCCACTTAACAGTGCAAACTGATCTATATGTATATCTATACATCTATAGCCCTATATGAACTGATAGCAAATTATCAGCTGATCAATGAGAGATTTTGTATTTGATCACTTGCCGATCATGTTGTTGCGATCAGTTGCATTCAGCGAGTGTTCTTTGCAGCCCAAGAGGTCGATCAGCTATCCAAAGCTCCATTCAATTTATATGCTGATTCGCGATCATTAAATTGACTATTCAAATTGTCCGCTGATCAATAAGATACTTTCATTTGATCACTTATCGATCATGTCGCTGCGATCTGTTGCAATTTACACCTTGGACTAGGGATCAAACTTAGCGTGAGAGTCAATTTAGGTGTTCGACTAGCATGGAGCTTATCGAATGGATCTGGGAAACAAGCAGCTAAGATTCACGTCGCCCAGTGGCACATATATGTACATATCTTTTGAGTACGATCATTGCCACCTGATTGTGTGTCGTGCTGCCAGACCGAATGCTTAATTTACAAGCAATTATATCAAACTACAGTCGCTGATTTGTTGAAAATAAATCAATTAAATTTAAGTGTGTCACTGATTGTAAAAACGTTAGCCGTGCCGTTGACAGCGAGTTGACTTCTGTGACTGTGCTGTGACTGGTGGGGGAGGAGGAACGAGGTAGAGGGCTGGGCAGTACGAGGTGCCCGAATTTGTAGTACCGATTTCTAAATTAATTTACAACCGGATAACATTTATTTTTGTGGCTTGGTCTTAAAGAGCTATTTGGTTTAACCAAAAACTTGGTATTGGGGCTTTTTTTGGGGTGAGCAGGTATACGAGGTATACGAGGCAGACGCACAAATTGGTGTGTACATTAGCATTGGGTAGAAATAGGTAAGAGTACATTTTATAAGAATGAAATCTATGAATCTATAAGATTTGGGAGAATTATAAAGGAAGAAACAAGAGATACCTTGAGATCCCCAACAAAAATAAAGAAGTTTAGAAAGAGATAGAAAGAGATAGAGTTAAAAAAGTATTTGAGAATCGAAGAAGAATACTTCACTATTATTTCCTAGTTAGGATTACTTATTATTGGAAATAGTCTAAAAACAGAATAATTGGAAGTATACTTGGGAATTTAAAATCAAAAACAATTGAAATCTTTCGGAATAAGATTCCGAATTATTATTATGATCAATGATATTTCTATTCTCTCTCAATATATGATATACATAAATATGATAATATTTATATTGGAACTTTTAAATATCCAGAATCTACATACAAGCACATTAATTGAATTAGTTGAAAGAACTTTGGATACTATTAAATACTCGTATAATATCAATTTGAGTATTTAACATACTTTCTAAAATATCTTGAAAAGATAACCGTATAACTTGTCCGATATTCGGGCCTATTAGTTGGACTTCTTTTTTGCCGACGGCAACTTGAGGTTATTGAGAATTGGGTAAATATCGGGAGAACTCACCTTGCAACAGACGATTCTCGGCGTCTGTAAAGCTGAGCACCCAGGCATCGCCCTCCATGGCGGAGTTCTTGCCCTGGAGCGCGATGCACTCCTTGGAAAGCATATCGAAGCCCTCAGTCTTAACCTCTGCAACAATATTGGGATGCGGCCAGGGTATGCCGGGCAGCGGCCAGTGCGAGGCCGAGCGTGGCCAGAGGCCGGCGCACTTGAAGGCGGGCGTGATTTGCACAATGATGCGCTCCCTGATCCGCAGCTTCACCTCGGTGGTGTCGGCGATCATCTTGACGATGTCACGGTAGGCGCACTTGTCGCAGGCCTGGGCCACCAGTGTTTGGAATCTGGAGCGAATCTTGCGTGCGGACAGATAGCCCGAGGCGGTAATGAACTCCACCCAGAGGGACATGGAACGCTTGCGTCCGTCGCTCAGCTTGAGCACCGCACAGCCGGGCAGGGTGCCGTCGTCCACAAAGTTGAGGACGCCCATCTGGTTGAGGTAGATGATGATTTCGAACTCTGTGGGTGAGATCACTTCGAGGCCCTCGAAGCGGCCGTTATAGTCGTTCAGGGAGGATATGAAGCGGGGCTCCTGCACCTCCACCTCCTTGAGCACATCCTGAACGATGCGACAGACCTCCTGGATCTGTTTGTGGATCTGCGCCTTGCGCACCTGCACACGATCCGCACAATATTTGTTCATTTGATAGACCATCTTGGACTGTGCCGCGATCATGTCCGACGGCACCAGCATTATTGACCCGGGCGACGACGTCGTGATGGTTTCTTTTCCCTCTTCCCTCTCCTCTTCTTTTCTTTTTGTTCTATTATCGATTACTTTTAGTTGGGAGCTGTTATTTTAATATATCTTTGCTTTATGTGGCACGGAACAGTTTTTGCATATTTTAGATACACTTTTCTGCTTATTCCTGTTGCTTATCTTATGTTTTGTTTTCTTAGGCACACCATAAAAAAATTATAACAAAATGCAATTGTTTCGATATTTGTTTTCTTAATATGTACTTTAATACAATATTATCTTTTTATTTTTCACGTTGCGAACGACGGCGGCGGCTTTCGGTTACTGTTACTGTTACTGTTACTGTTACGGTTTCACGTGAAGTCACAGCTTTGCGTTGAGTTCGCACGCGTCGCAGTCGCAGTCACAGTCGCAGTCAACTCGTGTCGCGTGTACTCGCGCCATCAACTCCAAGACATTGACTGATTTCGTATGGCGTGCACGCCGCAAGAAAAGTATCTTTGCCAGCCACAGCCACAGCCGCAGCCACAGTCACGGCCGCAGTCGCAGCGCTGCCCAGTCTCCATCTCGCAACTCCCCAATGAGTCGCCGGCAGCAGCAGCGAGTGTGAGCGAGGCAGCACTATCCATGGCATTCAATTGTGCGCTGCCCTGCTAGTGAGCTCTCCCTCTCTCGCTCTCTCTCTCTCTCGCTCTCTCTGCTGAACCGGCAGTGGTGGTGAGAGCGTGCATAATGGCTGAGCGTGCTCAGCAACTCTTACGTGTATATGCGTGTGCGTGTGCGTGTGTGCGTTCGCTTTTGTGTTGGTTTCTTGTGTTTGTTTAATGCTCTTTTGATTGTTTGTTTGTTTGTTTAATAAAGCGCTATAATGGCGACCACACTGCGTGAGAGCGAGAGAAGAGTGAGAGTCTGCCGAGAGAGCGCTAGTCAATTGTTATTGCAATTTTACTTTCACTCATTGAAGCCACACACACACCCATCCACCCCTTAAATGCAACCCCGTCTAGTCTATCCTTTTGGCCGTGTGCTGCTGTCGCTGCAAGTTTTCATTTGCTTCTGTTGCCGTTGCCGCTTGGCTCCGCCCCTCATGCGCTCAACCACACACACGCACACCGTTGCAGCCGGCATGCGGCGTTCACACAGATAAGCACCAACACACTGGCAAAGGCTTTGCGCTCAGCAGTGTTTTATTTGTGTGTCTACTTGGGGTTGCCTTGTGGGTGGTGGCTGAGCATGGGCTGTCGTTCTTGTTGTTGCTGCTGTTGTTGACTGGCATTCGCAGTTAAATAAATATGTAGCAGCAACAGAGGCCTTACAGTGGCCATTAACATGTGTGATTTATGTTAATATGTCTGCAGGCATTGCTTAGAGCGTAAACACGCGAAATAATTGTTAAATAGACATAATATGAGAACTTTAATTCTGTTTTCTTACAAAACTTAGTAAAGGCTAAAAAGAAAAACAAAAATAAATTATAATTGATTAAAATAAATTGTTAAATTCTTAAATTAATATTAAGTAACACGTATGTACATTTAATTGACTTCAAGAGTACACTTTACAATTCTTTCGAATTTTTATTCAGCTTGAAATATAGCAATTAACAATCGTTAACTTTTCATTAATTGTATTCAAGGCTCAGAACTTTTGGTTAATATGATACTTTAGCAATTGGTTCCTACTATCGAGCTACCACTGTGTATGTACTATGTACATTCTATGCAAATTCATATACATATAAGGGCTCATATTTAGTTTTTTATGTTGAAAATGTTGTAAACAACCCTTAATTATAAATTAAAGATATGCTCGATTAAATGTATCTGTATATTATCAAAACATAAATCATCATTCGTGTATATGTTTAAAAAGTATAAAAAACCTAAGCTGTTAATATAATGCGCAATATTATTAATAAATCAAAGGATATGCCAAATCAAGTACACATTTTATTTTAAACATACAAAGTTTTTTCAACCAACTTTACAGAGGCTTAACATATGTTAATAATAAAACAAAATCTGAAAGCAAGCTTCAAATATAAATGTAGAAAAGTGCTGAGAATGAAAAAGCATAGCAGAGTTTTTATTTTAAAATGGGGAATTTCAACTATTGTACATCTTGAGGTCGACGTGCCATTCCATGTTTCTGCTAATGTCAGCCATTGGGAAAATCAACATCCTCCTCAATAAGTCCTATATACATATATATTTTTCGTTTAGCGGTACCGTATTAATGCATAACTAATGTGATTAATGGACGCTTAACACGAGCTGCCAACGTCGCTCTGGCATGGACCTGGCCAGTGGGTGGCGTCTTGGGGTCAGAAGGCATCACACACACAGTGAGCGAGGGGGAGCGAAAGAGAGGGAGAGATGGCTGTCATATCTGGCTTTTTATGCACAGTCGGGCAACATTAAGTTCCACTTTAGAGAGTGGCAAACAAATTATTATGTATAATTCAGTTTGAACTGTGTGCCGGAACCTGCATTAAGATAAAGCTAATTAACACCTCAGCCCTCGGGGCACAGACCCGGTGCCGTGCGGCACCCTAATAGCCACCGCCCATAAGTTCAAGACTAGACTAAGATGTTGTTTTATTTTTTACCACATGCGTCTATCATTTTTCTTCGTCTGACTACATAGCCGATAAGCGAATACGGAATGGAGAGCTCTGGACTTAAGCGGAGAAACTAGTTGCAGAGAGCGAGACAGAGAGACAGAGAGAGAGAGGGAGAGACAGAGTAAATGGGTAGATGGAACCTGGGGATCTGTGGTCGTTGTCGTTGCATGTCATCGACTATGGAAATGAGGAGCTGATAATGTGCGAGAAAAATGCGCTGGGAATCACTTTAATGGCCGCGTAAATGTGGAAAATTATCAAAGGGACACGAACTTAATTGCGTCCATTATCGGCTTTAATGGGCATATAAATTGAAAATGAATTATGCAAACGGTCTAAACTATTCCAATAAAACGCCAAGATCTTCATTAGCCGCCTGTCTCAAGGTCGGCTCGGTTCTGGCTTAGTTTATATTCTTTTTTTTTTTATCGATAAGATAAACCAAATCGATGGCCAGCGATTTATGCGAGTCACGCCGAACCGATCGACTTGCCCGGGAGGGGGGATCCGAGGAGCACGGGATGTGGCGATCCGTTAAGTGGAGGCTGCACGGTAGTCGTCTCGTTTAATTAAATTGTGTATGTTTGTGTGTGTTATTCTGGCCCGTTGACGCGACGACTTCATTCGCGGCGGCTGCCCTTATCAGCGGCACGAGATCTGCCATGATGAGCTCCTGGCTCCCGGCTCCTGGCTCTCGCCTATGGCATTGCCACATACGCTTTATGGTTCTTGGCCAGGCCAAATGAGCAAATGGCGGAAAATTAAGTTCGCTGCGACAACTGCAACGGTCCCGGGAGCGAGCAAGCGAGAGATTGCAATCGCTGCCAGTTCACAACATACCCTGCTCCGGCGATCCCGATGCCGATGCCGATGCCGATGCCCTTCTCATTGCTGGCCACCGGCAGCTGCAGCTGCTACATGGATACAACACGTCGCCCCCGCGTCCTTCCTTTCCCACCTTTCGCAGCGTTTACCTTTGTGCCTCTCGACCGTTTTTGTGTGTCTTAACAACTGCTTGGCTACATCTTTGTGGTGACACTTGGACGTCGACATGTTCATTTGTGTTCTTCGCGTCGGCGCAGAGTCGCCAGCTGAGGAGCTGTATGTGGCTGCAACATGTGCCACACCAATACAAGAGCTTCTAAGTCGCAGCTATTCCCAGTTTTTGCCACTATGCAACATTTTGTGGCATAATATTTCACTCTAGACCTAAACGCATCCAGTCAAAACAATAGAAGAGATAACTCAAGAATATATATTCTGCATGTTATCGAAGATTTCTTTATCCAATTTTTGCACGATTCGCAACTCATATCATATGAAAAGTCTAAGACAGTCATTGTACTCAAAACGAGATCAATTTTAAGCTGTATTTTGTTATAATTAAATTTCTTCTCTTTATACCCAAGCCCATGGATGATGTGTAAAAGAGTATATTAAGCATATGTGTATAACAGGCAGAAGGAAGCTACTGCGAGCCCTGAAATCATCCCTGATTAGGATTAGGGAGACGAGCTAAGTCGAACCTATAACTTTGTTGTTCGATAAATATCGATTTTCAAACTTGTATTTTGAGCATAACTTGAAAATTCTTAGAGCTATATACTCCACACTTGGTATACAGGTTCTCATGTAGTATAGAAATATAGAATATATTTCCTTTCTTGGATACCTTTCCCTTTTCTCCCCTAAACTGCATATGAAGCTTTTTTAAGTTAGAGTTTTGCGCTTTGGTATGTACAATTATTTTGTTGTCATCTTTAGGCCCTGAAAATTTCATAGTGGTCAAACAATAAAGTCCGAAGGTATTCAAGAACATTCGGTAGTATGGGAAGAAGCACAGCTGCTGCGTAAAGTGCGTGGCAAGCGGAAGGAAGAAGAATGAGGGAATCGACAGGTATCTACAGTGTATCGTCTAGTCCGGCACGCCCGACTAGAGCAGGTCCAACAGCTCTTTGTGGCACTTGTAATGCCATATTCTAATCTCCGGTTGGGGCACTCAAGAGATCGCAGGCGAGTTCTCTCGAATCAGATGCTGAGACCGAGAGAAATACGAAAAATAAATAAATAAATACCCAAAACAGAAGCGAACCTTAATTAGGGCAGTGCCCGAAATGCCACCTTAAACCCGACTTATTGACAATATCGCAAGATGGCAGATGAGGAGGCGAGGAGATGGCGAGCGGGGAGCGGCGAGTTGTTCCAGTTGTTGCAATGTCAGTTGGAAGCGAACCCATTTCAAAGCCGGGCACAACATGCAGCATACACACACACACACACGCACACATACTCGTACCGATCATCGATCATTTTCCAATTGAGCTGGCCGAGCTCTGATAATCTGCAGAGCTGCCAGCACGCATTGCGTTTCATTGTGCAGTCGAGTTTGTCATTTGATATGATGGCAACGCTGACAGCAGCCCAAAGATGAAGACGACGATTGCAGCGAGAGCAGGGCCAGGGGCAGGGGCAGAGCCAGAGGCAGCGACACGGGCATGGCGCTTTTGGGCCAACTGGCCAACTGGCGACATCTGACCTCCTGCTTGTCCGAGCCGTTGCTTGTGGCATGTGCAAAGGTCAGCCGGTTGCAAGCACTCGCTGCCAGCGACAGAGACAGCGACAGCGACTGAGGCAGCGGCAGAGGGCATTGGCATTAACATTTACCTGTCTGCCGCCTGGCCAAGTGGCGCCTGCATCCCGTCGCGCGTTGTCTGCATATGCGGAATATGCGTGAGCGTGGGGCACACAACCGGCCACAAGCTGCATGCAACAGCAACAACAACAACAACCTCAAGAGTCGCAGCATCTTTTTGGACAGCGCCAGCTTCATGTCCAGACATTCAAATCAGCGCCAGTTTCCAGCCTGGAGAATTGCGCCGGAATCGGATTCGGATTCAGAGTCAGGCGACAGCGACTGAGAACCACCGCAGTTGCAGCACCTGAGCCCCCCCACCTGTGATGCACACACACATGCACACACACACACAGACACAGGCACACACACTAGAATTCAGCGACATGCGGTTAAATATGCTTAAGTTTTTCCGCGGACAACTTGAAATTAAGTATATGCCACAGCAGCAACAACTGTTGCGCTGCTCGGGCTGCTCGGGCTGCTGCTGGTGATCGGGCTGCATCTCCAGAACCAGGTGCCAGGCTCCAGTTGGCGTCCCATGCGGTTAGCTTAATTTATATATTGTTTGGCCCTGTGCAAATATCAACGCGCTTCTCTCCCTTCTCTTTTGCTGTCATGTAGTTAATGCAGCTCCTTGGCCATTATCCATTCATTATGGCCATTAGGCCTTTGTACCAGCATCAGTCCCACTTTCCCCCTTCTCTCTCCCGCTCTCCCGCTCTCCCGCTCTCCCTCTCTCCCTCTCTCCCCCTCTCCTGCTCTTCCTCTGTTGCTGCTCTGGTTGCACCATTTGATTAATTTGCCTTCATCCCAGATGACAACAATTGCAGCCACTTGGCGTTCTGCATGTCATCGGACTGTAATCAGTGCTCAGGGATTCTTCTCTATGCTCTCTAGATACTTATACTGGCTGGCATTGCCCGGCTTTGCCCGTGTCTAGACATTCCTTTCGAGGGGGCTCAAAGGGCCACATATAATTTTAATGAAGTTTCACATTGATCCTGAAAAGTTCTTTTCGGATCGGACGAACAACATCTACTACTGTCTACTACTTTAGCTGATTGGGTTATTAAACAGCCTTTAAAGGGGCATCTACTTATGAGAATTTGATCAACCTTCTTTCTCATTTTGAATAGACAAAGGTCTATAAATATATAATCTGGCTTGGGTCTTGCGACGAGCACTTGACTAATTAAATGAACAGCTTTTATAGCTTTCATAGGATATTCACGCTTTAATATGGCTTGCAGTTGGCAGAGCTGATGAGAAAACCCAAAAAGTAAGAATCGTGTCCTTTCATGCAACGCATTCTGTCTGTCGCTTATCTTGTCCCGCATTTAAATTATGGCAGCGAAATCGACGACAGCCTCCGCCAAGCTGTGGCTTATTAATGCAATTCTGCGAGACTCTCCCGATGGAACCATTTTGGGATGGATCGTGTGATAACTTAGCCAGCGTCGCATACGGATCGTCTGACATGGCATGGATGAGCCATTAGCCATTAGCTGCTTGTTAAGGCGCCCCTTGCCGGAGGAGATGGACAGCGAGAGGGAGAGAGAGAGAGGGAAAGAGGGGGAGGGGGAGAGAGAGAGACTGATTGTCGTTTCAGCAGGGCGCTTGCCGATAAGCTGGAAGTTGGCCATAAACATGAATATGCTATTATGGCCAGGCCGTGGAGCACTTTGGGTGTTATCCTCGCTGATTAAACGGAGCCTTAAAGTAAAAAACAAACAACAATGATCGACTAGCAGATACCCTTGTGGCTGGTGTGCTTCTTCTTCCCCCTGCACCACACCATGGCAAATGCGTTTTTGATTGCTTAAGCAATTTTCTAGGCATAAATTTAGTATATAGGAATGTGTGTATGCCACAAAATCAATGTCTATCGATAGTAGGGAAATACGAGGAGATATCGAAAAAAAATTAGAAAATTGGAGTCTCTAGAGTTTGTAGACAGCCGCACAGACTCAGCTCCTATCCCATTTAATGGGCTAGAAAATGCCTGCTTCCGACTGTTACATGCGCTGGCAGAAAAACAATATACCGCTTGTTAGCCCCTTTTCAATGGGTATAAAAAAAGACGAAGCAAGTATTTGTTTATTCAATTAAAGGCTCCATTGAATATCCATCAAAATGAGCGACTGAGCGAGTGGAAGAGAGAGCGAGAGAGAGAGGGAGGGAGAGGAATGCTAAGCCATAATCTCAATGCCAGATCTGAGATTTCCCAACATAAACTCAACGAATTTATGACTATAAAAACATGTCTCCGCTCGTATTCTAAAAGTGTTTATTTTGATGGCCACCACAGTCGGGGCGCTAATTAGGACGTGCTGCAAGACTGCCAGACTGCCAGACTGCGCTGCCCTCCACTCCGCTCCACCCCGCTCCAGACCAGACCAGACCAGACTTGTCCAGTCCAGTCCAGGCCAGTTCCATGTCCGATCTCTAAGCCCAAGTCCAAGCTCCGACGCGTATCGTTAAAATCAAAATCAAAATCATGCAAACGTTTAACAGCGCCACAAAACTTGTCGCAGCGATCAGCCCATTGATATTCCTCTTGGTATGATCAGCAGAGGGTGGAAAGGGGAAGGAGGAGGATCGGGGGGTGGAGGGCTATGGCGGATGCTCTATTGGCTCGTAAAAACGCGCCGTTACAAGCAGTTGGCACTTGGCAGTTGGCAGTTGCCTCATAAACTTTATAAACTGATTGGCCAATGTTTTTTCTCTCCTTTCCATCCAGTGGAAACTTGGCGTTCCAACGGCTTGGACGGGTATGATGTGCCGCTGCCACATCTTGCCGTCAATTCGTTGGAGTTCTTCTCTATATATATACGCATATAGCTTACAGCCGATCAAGTGTCCGTCCATTCATTCGACTTCTTCTCAATGTATTTTTCGTATATAGCCCAGATCAAGTTTGCCATCGTTCATTTCTAGACGCTCTTGGAAGTCCGAAAAACAGAAAAGATCCCATGTCTTGCACACTTTGAGAACTGATTTTATATATGTGAGATATATACTTAAGATCTGCTACAGATCTTCTTGACCGAACTATGCACTTATCGTGTATGTATATAAATTGTATTTCATCTATAAGATTTACAGTCGGTCTGCCATGTTTTAAGCTGAAATATTTTTGCACGTTTTGATATCGTAGTTTGAATAGAATATCTCGCAGTCGGAAAGACAAGTTTATCCTATTTAGTTTTGTGTACATGTGTTTTCTTCCTCTTTTTTGTCTACAAATGGCTCACAATTTGTAATTGAATGCATGTAAATTGATTTCATCTGCCAACAGTCGTAATGTCAACGATTTTATGGCTCAAGCAAGCGCCCAAACTGACAGAGAAATGCCAGAGCAGCCAGAGCCGAGTCCGAGTATGCTGCCTGCTCGAAAGTTGGTCCAAGCGAAGACAAACTGTTGAGAACTAAGTGATGCGTATGTGCTAAATATTATCGGCAAGTACACTTTAGGCCATTAGCAGGCCATTTAGGAGACGGCAACGACTACAGCTCCAACTCCAACTCCAACTCCAACTGCAAGTCCAAGTTGAGCTCCAACTGGAGCTCGGAATGAGATAATTTTGTGAGAGCTGCGCAGGCTGCTATCTTGAATTATGTCAGTTTTGTAATTTTATGCGAATCTTGTTAAATGTGCATAAGGTTGCCGTCGTTTTAGTCTGTTCGGCTGCCTGCCCAAGCCCGAGCCGCGTCCCGCTCGCACCTTGCCGCGGACACGCACGCAACCGGCACGCAACGTATGAAACGAAAGACTTAGGCAACGAACTCGCGACAGACAGACAGCTGCATGCAATGCTGTGGCACAAATGACCATGAAATTGAAATTGAGCACTGCAACAACAGAGACTGTCAACTCGAAAGCAACAAAGTCAAAGGCAACAAGAACCCGACTGCAGCGCATTGCCTATCAAAATATTGACCAAGAAAAGTACCCCAAATTCGAAAACTTTACAAGACAAACAACTTTGTATAATCTATTACAACTGAACTCTCGTTCATATTACTCAAAGCTTAAACCCTTTAAAAAATTAAAATAATGTATAACAACTGAACTCTAGTTAATCAAATCAAAGCTTAGGCCTTCAATATGCCAGCCAGCCAAGTCAAAGGCAACGAGAACCCGACTGCAGCGCATTGCCTATCAAAATATGGTCAAAAAAGTATTGTAAAGCTCTTTAAATTCGAAAACTTTACAAGAGAAATGTTATAAAAAAGTTGTACAACCAGAGATAATTTAAAAAATATATGTAAACCATGATATAACCAACAAAATATAGAAGTTTTCTGCAGCTTAAGAAAATAGAATCATAATAACCCTTGCCCCTTCATTCGCCCGAACTCTCCAAGCAAGACGCTATTTATGGCTATTTATAGCTAGAAACGGCTAATATTCCCAGCTGCAAACTAGTCAGAACGCTTGGCTATATTAAATTGACACGCAGCTGAATCAGACTTAGCTTAGCTTCGTTCTTGGTTTAGTAGCTTGTTTTAGCTGCAGCTAGTATATAGATTAGTGCCAAGCAGATCGGACTAACTATATCAGTTGGCTTGCATAGAATCAGCCGATTTATTGCTGACTCGATTGTTTATGAGGCAGGCAAACAATGAAAGCAAAGTCAAATGGAACGTAATTGATTCCTTTTCATTGCCAGGGTATTAAACTTTCGGCACCCGCCAGACATATGCATATACATATATATTTATCATATTTGTGCATTGTTTGTTTTTATTATGATTATTTTTTGTTTGTTTTTATTTGATTTGTTTTTGGCGCCGCCGTCTTCAAAATCGCATAAATTGCGGTTATTAACGCGCGCTTAGGCCACAACTCATGTCAAAATGTATCAATGGGGCCCATATGGAGAATATTTATATTTCTGCGCGGCTTTCGACGCGGTCCGCCAGCAAAAAAAAAAACCAATTCAGGTCCAGCCTGCAGCTGCAGGCTGACATCGATGCAGTCGGCCCTGCATAGGATAAATTATTTCGGGACAAGCAAAATATCACTTCGATTAATTCAAACAAAGGCGAACGCAAAGGCGAACTCCAACTGCAGCTCGGCAAGACTCGGTGCTCGCCGCGCCCAATGCAAATAGAGTTGGCATTATCGAGGCACCGGGTTATTCGACGAAACAAAGCAACGAAAAAAGAAACTCACACAACCAGCACAGGCATTGCTGGATTCCCGGCGGCCAGAAAAGGATAAAACAAACAATAAAAAAAAGTGAAGAGGAAAAAAAAACGCAGTCGTACGACTTGTTTATTTGGTATTGAGCTTAATTTGGACATGATAAGTTGCTCGGACGGCGTTGCCGGCATCGGTCGGCTCTGCCTTTCAAGTCTTTTCGGTCTTTACAATCCAATTGATGTTTTACTCGGCCAACTGGCAGCAAGTGCGAGCGAGAGAGCGCCACTGATCATCCCGATCATCCCGATCATACTCAGTTTGAAATGAATACGCCCCCAGTAGTTGTAGAAATCGCCGTCGGATTTGCTTTTAGGTTCTGTGTTATATCAGTGTTAAGTGCATATAACGATCACTGCTGATCGATCACTTTCTAGCTAAGTGAGGATCAAACAGTAACAGTCGCACGATAACCTATAGCATCTGATTAGCTCTAGCGGTCATTTACTATTTTCATAAGGAGCTGATGATGATCACAACTGCACACCCGCAATCTATTCAACCATGCGCATGATAATCTATAGCATCTGATTACTTTCAGCGATCATTAACTATTTTCATAATTGGTGATCTTACTGAGACCTAGCACAGATCAGGTGAAACTATACGACTTGCTTAAGGATCTGGAGCATCTGATTGCTTTCACTGATCGCCAGCTATTCTAGTAATTAGTGATCTACATTAACAACTGATAACTACTGATCACTTCTGATCAACCATCTAGATTATCTGATTACTTGTACTGATCAGTAACTATTTTCATAATTAGTGATCTTCATGAGACTTTCAACTCTTAAAGGGATCACTACCGATCACTAGCATAGGGATCTAAAGCATCTGATTACTTTCACTGACCATGCTGATCACTACTGATTAAACACGCTCTTGTTGCCTTTACGTTAGGCTGTTATAGTCACAGCTTGGCCTTAGGATCTAGAATATCTGATCACATTCACAATAAATGGCCTTCATGCGTTTTCTGTAAAGCTTGTAGTTATAAGACTGATCAGTGATCGCTTATTTTCTAGTCTAATATATCTATATTGATTAAATCGAATAACTACTGTATTGATCGTAAAGTGGGAATACATGGCTTTCTGTGAACAGCTCTCAACGATTAGTTGAGCTGTAATTAAAGAGGTATGCACAAATATTCTAGCACCTCAGCAACTGATCGATAGAGAGAGGAAAGAGAGAAAGATGGAGAGAGGGAGAGAGGAGATTGATCTATATATGTCCATATGCATATATGATGAACGATCGTGGTTGGCTGTGATCGCATGGAGCGCCTCTTCACAGCAAAAGTGTCTTAAATTGCGTACCCGAAACACATGAAAAAAAACAAAGCAATTTAGGGCAATTTCGATTAAAATCAATATTTACAAGTCACGAGCGCCATGGGAAGGCCTCTTGACGAAGCCTGGGTGGTTGAGGCACCTAGGCAGCGGACGGGGGCGACGGGGGCGACGGGGAGACGGGGAGACGGGGGCGACGGGGGCGACGGATGGTGCGGTGCGAGAGGAGAGTTGGGTGGGGCAAACGAGGCCAAAATTACGAATTTAAACATGAAAAGTTATAAATAATGTGACGATGACAGAGACGGAGACAACACGCACACATACATACAGTAAGTATAATGCGATAGTTGGGTGGATGGCAGATACCCTGTAAATTTATTTTATATTCATTCTAATTGAACTCTTGACAGAGTTGCTCCTGGCATCTCTTATTATTATTGCATATGCTATAGCCACTATCGATAGCTTAGATGTTATCGATAGTAAATGTTTTATCGATTTCTGTCAACTTTCTCAATATCCTTTCAGTTGGCACACGCATGTATCACTTTACACTTACAGGGTATTTGGGAGGCGAGTCACTGCACAGCGTCTGCAGGAGACTGAGAGCCTCAGATAGCGCTGACCGCTGACAAAGCCTGAGTTTGTGTTCTGAGTCTTTCGTGCTGCGATCTGAAATAAACAAGGCGGTTGCCCCAAGGCGGCTGACGTTCAATGTTTGGGAGACAGCGGCTCGGTGGGTACGTCGGGTACGGCGGGTTATCGGTTGCGACGTCAGTCCTAAAGAGCTGTTGATGCGTTCCGGGGCCGGCCTGGTTGCCTGCCTTCCTGCCTGCCTGCCTGCCTGTGGATGTTGGCTGGTTAGCTGTTTGGCTGGCTGCTTGGCTTGGTTGCTTGGTGTCTGGTGTCTGGTGTTGTTGGTTTGCTTTGGTAATCACCTTTTGTTATAAACACTGTAATTAGGGCTTCATTAAAAGGGTGGTCCCCGCTTGTCTTCGCCTGGCAGGCCGAGCGGCCGGTTGAACGTTGATTGAAAACGTCCCGTTCCGTCCGGCATCGTCCGGCATCGGCCACGGTGCCGTTCAAGCTGCTGCAGCAGGGGCCGGTTGGGGTACGCTCATGTAGCGCCGATCAACAAGCGTGCCACGCCCACAGCGCACGCCTCATAAATAATAAGTGAAATGTGCGTGCGGGCCGCACGATACGTACCCACAAGTCCTCAGGCACAGTGGTGCCAAGGCGCACAAAAAACCAACAGTAGCTACTTTCATTTTGATATTTTCTTTCTTCAGATGACCTTTCACAATGACCTCTCACCCAATGCTAGGACATACTCTGGGGCTCATAGTAAAACTTAAATAAATAAATAACTTCGCTTGCCTGTGCTTGGACCCACTGTGCGATCTGGGGAAGCCAGAGTTAAACAAATAGCGAGCCCAACATAATTATAGCATGCACAAAGTGTTTTTTAAGAAAGGGCGGACAGTTGCAGCGCAGTTTATTCACCTGCCGTCCCACTCGGGACCCACCAGAGACCCACCGCAACGTACAAATTTCACGCCTTGAAGCTATTTGCAAAAAATGAATACAACGAAGCAAAACAAAAAATCACAGCTCTAACTGATCTAGCTGACAAAAGGGTATGCTAGGACATACCCTGCATAGAGTAACAATATTCGTTATTAAGCCCAAATATGCAAGAATCCTTGACAGTTTGTTGTCCTAGACTTGATCTCATGGACTTTATCTTTCATTCAGTTTAAGTATGCTTAAGACTTAAAACAGGCTTTATGTGCACATAATATTCCGACTAAAAGGATAACTTGATTTTAAACCATAGACACATAACTAAGAAAAGTTATATACCAAAAGAAGAGTCTGTAGTCTCTGAGTTTACAGGGACAATTGGAAGAGCAGGCAGATCTGGTTCGAGCTGCTTCCATACACTCTTATTAATATTCCCGTTTTGAATGGGAATGGCAAAGGCTTGGCTGAAGCCTTTTCTTACCCAATGATACCCTGTATGTCGCATTTGTGCGTGGTATCACAGAACAACTCAAGAACTGTTGCTTGTTGTTTGCTCTGATAAACGCTGCTCGCTTTATCATCATTCGCAGTCGCCATAATTAAAATGCCATCAGGTAGGTTTCTGTGACGTCAGAGCAGCTGAATTAATTTACCTGCACCAGTTGGCAATTGCCCGCTTGATCGAGTGCATCCGATAAGGTCACAAATGAAACGAAAAACAAAAACTGTCAGCGACGTTTTTTGTTGGGTTTTCGATGAGCATATGATTTATGCACTTGTCGCTTGTGCGGGCCAAGCTGTTGAGCCTGAAAAACAAACGCATCCAACTGTTCCTTAGATAAGTCGAAATGATACAACAAGGTCAGGCTGAAGTCTGGCTGTGTCCTTAGGTAACTCTGGTCTAGAAGCTGATGAACTATTCGAACTTTGCCCAAAGGTCGACTTTTGACGTAAGTCAGTCTTGTCTTTAAGTTCTTTCTCTTGTGTATCTTGGAAGAATCGCAAACTGTTTATGATCAAGTCTCAGTTGTTTTTCTCTCTCTCTTTCCTTAAGCCTCTCTGCATAACATTTAAAATAATTAGGTATTTTGACAACCGTGCTTGTCTGTTGAAATCAATTATTCTTCTCAATTATGTTAATATAGATTTTAAGTTATTCAAGATGACTTCCTTGTCCTATAAATACCCATAGTTATGCCCTGAACTTAGGCAAAATATTGCCAAGCAAACTTTAGCCTAACTCAGTAGCCCGAGCTTATTTATTCCCATTTAGCTAGATTTTCATGGGAAATTTCAAATGAAAATTGTTCACTGCTTTTCATATATTTGCACAAAGGACATCTTAAATATTTTTGGAAAAAGTGTAAAAAACACAAAAAGTAAATTTTAGGTGTTCAATAAGAAACGACCAAGTAACATTTGTAATGGCTGCATAAAAGCTATGCTTCTTCCTAAACGTAAGTTAGCTGGACTTATTTAAATTCAATATACCCTGTAAACTCTTGCTTCCAGTCTCCGCCGTGGCTAGGATAGGTCTTGGCTAGGTTAGGTCGCTTGATAGGGGTCAGCCATTAGGCAATATGTCACATTATGGAGGTAAGGTTTTACGGGATATTATATAATATGTATATTAATCCCAAGCCTTCCCTTTACAGAGTGATGACCGTGTACTATGTCCAAACTGTTAACGATTGGAATTCGATGAAGTGCTTCAAAATTTGTTGTATAATAAATATATAAAAAAATTAATGTGACCTAACGTTTGTATTAACTGGGAGCTAGAGAAGATTCAATATATAGAAATGGGTGAGTTGTAGGTGGCACTAGGCTGTATCCCATATATATTCTTAATGGGTAACAGATCTTGTAAATTGTTGTAGATTGCACTAGGAGAGTATTATATATTCTTGATCAGTATCAGACCTTATCTATAGCTCAGACAAAACATACGCTTCAGTGTTTGCTTAATTTTAAATAGGGCGTTAGCAATTCGGTGTTTTCCGTTCCCAAGATTCAGTTGTAGATTACACTAGAAGATTATTATTATCAAATATATATTCTAGATCAGTATCAGATCTAGTCAAGAGCTCAGTGAAAACATATGCTTCCGTCTGTCCGTCTTAAGAAATTCGCCTTAGTTTTTTTTGTGGGGCATTATGAAATTCGATGTTACCTGTTTCAAAGATTCAGTTGGCCTTTTGTCAACTCAACTCTTGTACTCATTGTGAATGTTGCTGTTGTTGGCTCCTTTGTTTGTCTTGAAGCGCAGCGGGTCGTCCGCCCTGATGACCCGCCGTTATCCATTGATAAGCGACTGGCGCCTTGATCCACGCGATGATCTCGGAAAATGGAAATCGAAATGGAATTGGAACTGGAACTGAAGTTGGTAAATATGGCTAGTTGGAGTTTTGTGGCCCGCAACAAAAACAATGTGTCATTTTAATGTTGTTCAAAATGATTTTTATTGTGGACATTTGCCTGTTCTTTCTTTCCCCAAGCCAGGGGCGTTGTCACGGTTTTCCGCGGCCCCGCCTTCGCTGCCCGCAGGGTCATAAACATTTATTGGTTACGGCTCATTTGGAGAAGGCACAAAACAAATAAACAGTCGGAACATGAGACATGAAAAAAAACAAAACCACCTGACGCATGCCAGCCGCATGTAAAGTTGGAACAGTTCGATCGTCCGTCCGTCCGTCCGTCCGTCGGTCCGTCCGATCTTCAGTTCATCCTTTCACTTTTAATGAACCTAATGAACAGCCGCATAAATCATCGTTCGAGAAGCCACAAATGTCGTTAGTTTGTCGCGCTCATTAATGGGCCAGCCCTCTAGGGGGCAGCCCGTAGACGCCGCTCTTACCTGCCTGGCTGGGACCCTCGACTTGCCTATAGCTGCCACGCCCAGAGTGCAGTAGCATTAGGCCACGGTTCACGCTCACGACAGCCCGACAGCACGACAGCACAACAGCTCGACAACATTGTGAATTGTATGGCTATTAATCTATTGTTATGGGGCATTCGGAAATTAACTTGCCACATCATTTCTTAGATGCTTGGCTCAATTGCCCGAGCTCTGCTCCCGTTGTGAGCCGCAGGTGCAATCAACTTGTTTAATTTTGTTTATACAGAGTCCGAGACGAGGGTTTGCTGTTAAGTGCTTATGTGGGGTCACAGTTAATTATTCTCCCCCCCCCCCCTCTCGACCCTCCCTCTTTTGAGTAGGCATCCAAATCCTTGACAGATCTCAAGCTGGGCTCCATGCATACCACACGAGCTGGATATTGAGCTTTAAAGGGAATTTTATTTGAATAGGACGAAACTTCAGATTGCAGACCGAAAAGAATCTTTAGCTACGATAACTCTGTTTGAATTGAAGTCGAGTTTTGATCAAGCCAAAGGTATGTGAGGCAAGAAATCGATTTTTAAGCCACAAGAGACCCAAGCATGAGTACCCGACAATTTAGACAGCTTCAGCTCTGAATTTTGGCACACAAATTCCAATAGTTGCCAAGTTACGATAGAACATATTTGCCGATGTCTTAAGTATTTCTGCTCTATTGTTAAGCTGTTCAATGCATTATGCTATTTATTGGAACAGCTGTGGCAATAACAACAGCAACGCCCCTCTCATACGCTTCGGACAAAGCAACAAGAGAGGGCGAGCTTGGGCGAGAGAGAGAGAGAGTGTGAGAGGTACCGGAACAAAGGTCTAACAATGGTCCATTGTGGCCATTGAGGCTGCGTCAGAAAAAGTGGCAAATGCGAGTGCACGGCAATTGTTTGAGGCATTTGGCTTATCGGGCTTGTTAATCAGTTTACATCGGGCTCGCTGACTTTGCTCAATACCTCAAGGCACAGCCCCTGCAGACCCTGCTGCCTCACTCCCGTCAACCTCCGTCCATCTCTCTCTCTCTCTCTCTCTTGTTCAACGCGATTGCGATGCCGATTGCGATTGTCTACCCTCTGGCCGTACTCGAATTTGAACTTTGGTTTTAAGTTACCATCAAAATGATGTACAGATTTGACACGTGATTAGAAAACATCCAGTTTGAAGTGGCGGTACCCTCCGACTCAACCACCCAACGCTCACATTCTATTCTTTGCCAGCTCTAATCTAAATTTTACGCAGCATAGGGTGTGCACACCTTGAGCAAGTCCATTTAGCTACCCTACACTATGAATTAGATACTTTAAAGTTACTTTGCTTGTGCCCATACTTTTTATGCCAATTCAGTACTTGCTGTCCAAGCTTAGCTCTGCGACCTGGCATTCGGGTACGGGTACCATATATGGTTGGATACAATACAGACCAGGCCACAAGTTGAGTTGTATCGGGGCGTAAAGCGACATGTTCTTGTTCCACTTAACGATACGCCACGCATACCGCACACGCACATACACTCACACTCTGATACACACACACGGATACACACTATGAGGGCTACCGGTAGGGCTACTGCAGCCGGAGTACGGCCAGCGATCCCTGATCCCTGCTCGGGCGCCTGTTACTTTTAACCATGCATTCCAGGCGCAAGCCCATTGGGGCATTGTTATTGTTATTGTTGTTGCATGTAATTGTTTTTGTAGCTCTTGTTGTTTATTTTTTGTTGTTCTCGTGTGTTGTCTCATGTCGTGTTCAGTCGCCGTAATGCTGTGTGTGTGTGTTGTGAATGAGCGTGTACGAGGCGAATTTGTTTGTTTTATGGCCGCATAAAATTTAATGCCGCATAAAGTTATCGCCTAACGAGCTCAACAGCCCTTCAGCTCACGTGTGTCGCCCTGTGCACGCCCGGTGCACCCTGTCGCAGTTACACCCCTCCCCCCTTGGGCTCATCGCGAAACGTTTTGCTAGCAATTTTAATTTGCAATGCATTCCCATTGCTGCGCAGCTATTTTCAGGCGCTGCGACTCGACAGTTTTCTTCTCTTTTTTTCTTGTTTTACTCGATTGGCGTCTTGTAATTTGAGCGTAATTCACGTAAACAGCGAATTCCAATGCTGCGACGCTGCAGATGCCAGCCGCATGCAGAGGCGTCGTTCCAGGGGGATCACTTGGTGCAGGCGAGTCTTAAGAAAATGCCAAGAAGCAACCAAATCTTGACTAGCTGCTGCAGAAACAGGCAATTTATATAGTTCAAATTTTTCCATATCCAACTCATAGATATTTTAAAACTTATTTGAGAATTTGAGAAATTAACACTTGAATACCAATCAACTGTTTAAGTGCATTTAGACACTCGATTAAGCCCCCCTTTTGCACCGCTCGCTGCCTTGGACGCCACTGGGCGCGTCGCTTTGCTGGGCAGTCAATTTGCTTGACACCTCACGTTCATCAATGGGCAACAGAAGTAGCCGCGTGGCATGTCACTTGTATCCCAGACCAGACCAGACCAGATCTCTCACTCATTCGCTCGCTCAGTCGGCCAGTCAGTCCGTCAGCCAGTCCGTCAGTCAGTCAATCGGCTGGTCCAATGGTCCTTCATGTTGTCCTTGCCGACAAACATATCAATCTGTAGCTGTCAATGTGTGCGTAATTATTCCAGCAATTTGTTGCTGCGCCAATTGCAACTGCATTCAAGCAACTGCCACTGTTTACACTCTTGCTCTGTCTCCCTCTCTCTCTCTCTCTTGTTCTCTCCCTCTCTCTCTCCGTGTCTCTCTGTCGCCTTCTCCCTTCACGCTCTTACAGCATTTAAGTTGTTTCCTGTAAAGTCTTTCAATTGTTCCCACTTTCCGTCACCTTTGAAATTTCAGGCTTATCCGAAATTTTCTACTCTTTGTTATCGATAACCTCTTGTTTTAGTTTCAATTTGGTTTGAGAAATTCCCATCTGCTGTTTTTGTCTTGCAATTTTAGCCGTGTGGCAACTCTTCTACAATTTGTTATCGATAAATGTGTGTTTCAATCCAATTTGGTTTGGGAAACTCCTCTTTGACTCCTAACACTTTTGAGTGTCTACTTTTTGCTTGGTTCATAAATAATTCTATTGGAAATTCTTTGTTTGAAATAATTGAAGCTCGGCGATAAAACACTGAAATCGCACATTTTTTGGCGTTTTCGTAATCGGGAATGCGTCCACTAGATGCAGTTGCTCTCCGTCTCGTATTTCTCGCTCTCACTCTCATATCTTACCCAATTTTGTATTTATTTATTTTTTGTTGCTGTCGCATGACAAACTGCGCTGTCGAGTTGGCTCGATTCTGAAGCTGCTTTGAGGCTCGTCGCTTAAAGTATTTCGAATCATTCTTAATTTTTGCTGCTCTTGTTTTTTTCGGTTTTGTTCTGTGCTGAAATGTGTGAAATTTATTGCCAGCAATTTGGTTGCATGTCATTCCAGGCCAATGCGATGGCGATGCGACGCAACGCGATGCGACGCGATGCCACATTGCAACGTTGCAATAATTAAAAGCGGAAATGCATGCCACATGCGGGGCATAGAGCTTAAGGGGTGGGGTTGGAAAAGGGTGGAGGGGGAGGGGGGGGTTGCCTTATGTATGTCATTAGCCGCTAATGGGCTAATCCATCAAATGATGCACTCGCTCAGAGTGATCCGATCCCGCTAGCCGGATCGTCATCCAGCATAATAAATGACTCGCAATCAATTTCGGGGGCCGCAAAAATCAATTGGACTGGCGATGGTTGAGTGTTGCGGCTAATTGATGGATGCGCCCCGTCGCACATATATCAAAATAGCACCTGGTCGATCAAAAAATACAGGTAGCCAGCGATCAGGTAGCCCAACAGTTCAGCTAGCAGCCAACTCTCCAAGGTACTCGGCCAAGGTACTCGGCCAAGGTACTCGGCACGCGCGAGAGTCATTTATCATGCAACCGACTCTCAGGCTCAACTTCAAATCCAAGCTGCGACCCCCGAACCCGAGCCCGAACCCAGGCCCAAGCCCAAGCCCAAATCCAACTCCGACCCCGACTGAGCGCCCTTGTCTTGTTTTTGTTCCTCTGATTATTATTTTTTTTTGTGGGCGACTCGTATATTGACATTTTGGCAACGCCCTCGCTCGGTGTCAAACGGGGGTCAGTTCCGGCAAACTGAGCCAAATACACCCAACGATTCATCCAATTTTCAAATTGATTTATGCAGATTCGTACACCCTGGAAATGCTTAATAAATGCACAGGGTTTCATGAGGCGGTGTTTAAGAATTCCGGACAACTTTTAAGCTTTTGGGCACATGAATAATCCTTGAGGTACGCCTGCCCAACCATATGAACTCGGGCCTTATACGATCTAAACAAAGCAAGTTTGAAAAACTTTGATTATATGCAAAAATTTCTTTAAATTGATTAATTTGGAAAAATATACCTGAGTTTGGTTGGGAATGAAAGATGGGATGACCTACATATTGTGTATTTAAGTCTCCATAGAAAAATGCAATTAAAAGTACCCCACATTTAATTACAGGGTATTCCCAAATCAAACACACGCGACTCTGCCCGAAATTCCCAAACAGCAGCTGATGTCTCTTTCTGCTATCAAAAACTACAGCGGTATCTCAATGCTTTGAGGCGTTGCTAAACACTGAAACGATCCATAAAGATTACGACACACTCCCAAGCACACACACACACACACACACACACACACACACACACACACACTCGCACACACAGTTGAAAATTCCCACACAATGAGCATGTTTTGTTTTTAGGCAAATGCTCTGCTGTGATTTTAATGCCTTTTTATGAGCCTGGCGCCAGCTAGAGAGGCCCGAGCGGAAGATGATTGACTGGGTGGAGGGGGAAATCTACAAGGAGTGAAGTAGAAGAGATCACCTGGCTAGTCATAAAGTTTTTAATTATGTCCCATAAAGTTTGCCGGACACAAGATGAAGCCATAAAAAACAAACATGAACAAAAAAATACACAAAAATCGAAATTAAGTTGTTTCGAAAGCGATTCGAAAATCGTTAAAACTGGAAACTTCCCGGGAAGTTGGCCGGGCAGGAGGTGTACGAGCTACCAGCTTGGAGATATGTTAGCATAGCAAGCGCATAAAATTGAGTTCAAAGAAACAACCGCAAATCCTTTGATTTAATTGAATGCGTTTAGAGCAGAAACAATTGATGTCGCGATCAATGTGGAGCATCGCACAGGGTCGCATTTGGCGATCGATTGGAACAATCGATGGAAATTCAAGCGTGAAAGCGTGTTTCGCTTGGGAAAAAGGGCTGCGGGGACCTGAGCCCGATTCCAATGAATCGCGCTCAGAAAACAAAAGCCAAATTCAGAATCAGAATTCCAGCCACAAGGCTTGTTATCATTTTAATCCGCAGACTGCTGCTTTAACTCGATACACCCTGTACGCTGAGTGGCCTAGAGGGTATATTGGCTTGTCTACATAACAAAAACCTAAACTAGACTCGATATACATGAGTTCTAATCGATAAAAAATACCGAAACTATATTTTACAACTTTTATTTCAAATAAGTTTATTTAATAGAAAATACCCTAACTATATTTCATTTCAACATTTGTAGTTTAAGACTGAAAACAGGGTATCTTTAAGTCTGTACGGCGTTTTGCAAATGTTTTTATTCCCTTGAATGAAATCCGAAACCGAAAATGCAGCAGCCTCAGGTATTTTTATACACATATATATTATTCTTATACCCTTTCAGAGGGTATTATAGTTTTGTCTTGAAATGTGTAACATATAGCAGGAGTAACATATAACTGGGCTTGACAGTTCGAGTCCGGTTACGGGACAGCAACTTTTTTAAATGCATTTGGTGTGGGGAGAAGATGGTTTAGGGTATCCACTAGTCGGGCACCCGCACTCGTTATTTTGTGGGTTCTGTTGCATCAAGCGTGACAATACCGCGAAATGCGCTGTCGTCTCCCTCTGCCCTCTCCCTCTCTCTCTCTCTCGCCCCCTCTCACCACCTCTTTCTCACTCTCTCTGCCTCCTTCTCCCTCTTCGCCTTACTAAACGACAATTCAACTTCAGACTTTTTCATCTCTTTCTTTCTCTTCTGGTTTATTATTTTTCCAAATATTATCCAAAATTTAAGCAAGCGAGAGAGTGAGAGAGAGAGAGAGAGAGAGAGAGAGAGAGAGAGAGAAAAGAGCGTTAACATGGCAACAATCGCCTCCTGCTGCGACATTGAGTTATTGTTATTATGAATTTAAACGACACACTTCATTTGGTCAACGTCTTGCTTTATGCTGCTGCTTCTTCCTCTGACTCAATATTATTATTATTATTTTGTTGTTGTTTTAACAATAACTTTTGTTCTTATTAGTTTTATTGTTATGATCGCTATAGTTTGTCTATATTAATCCCAATTGAAAGACTTGTTTTTACAAAAGAAACGTCAATTATCATTTATCAACGTTAAAATTTGACAATTTCCCATTCTAATTTCAGAAACTCCTCTTAACACTGGTTGTGCACTACTAGTGTTGATAAACGCTGTTTGTCAACCAGTATCGATGCTTTTCCGCTTGAGCCAAGCATCCTTTGCGTGACTTCTTCTTCTTCTTATAAACTAGCCCCTTCGCCCCATGTTTGTCATATTTCAATCCAGGCTAAAACGTATTCTAGACTCACCTCTGAAAACCCTTTAGGTTTTTATACAGGGTTCGGATCTCAGCTAGATTTAAAGGAAGACTGGTATATCTTGAAACGTCTCAAAGAATTTTTGCGTATCTCTTGCTTAGCTAACATCCAGACTTGATTGTTATTTTAAATATCCATGTTGACCTTCTACATATCATCATTCCCCCCCTCCCTCTCTCTACATACCGTGTGAAAGACTGTTTGGTAGTCTTAATAATGCCGATATTTCATCATGCATGCATTATGCCAAATGAATAATTAGAAAATGAGTAAGAAAGAGTTTATCCTGACGCGCTAATTGATATAACTCCGTTATCTCCGGTAATACCGGAAACATTCTCTAACTGTTAAGCGTGTCAAAATGCGCAACCTCATCAGCGTCAACAGTTCCTTTTCTAATCAGAGATTAAAAAGCCGCCCCCATTGAGGCAACGCCCACTGATTGCTTCCTTCCGTACACTTAACGCTTCCTCCTCTCCCCCCTCCTCTCCCATGCTCGCAGCCTCTCAGTCTACCCGCTGAGTTGCGTAATGTTTGCGTTGTGTCAAAATGCAAAATTCAATTGTTTAGCCCTTTGTCGAGCCGTGGAAGGAGGTCGCGATGGCGGAGGAGGAGGCGAAGGAGGCTGAGCTGGATGAGAAGTGGAAGTTGCAGTAATTTAGGAAAAATTGACATAAAAATCCATTTGTCAGCCCCTTCAGATTAAAATCAAGGATTTAAAATGTAATTTGATTCATGGTTGAGTCAAGAGCTGGCTCTAGGGTAGACCCTGTGGGCCGGGGGGAAATGCGATCAAAAGAGCAAAGCGTGACCCCAGAAAAAACAACACACTAGCACAGCAGCCGGTACCCGGAACCGGGAACCGGGAAGCGGCCACCGGGTACCGGGTAGCGGGTATCCAGGCATGATTGCAAGGACAACACCAATAAATGACAACAAACACACCCCCCGGTTCGAGGGATGGGTTGCCATGGCACATGGACTGGCATCGGATTGCTCGCCCGCCCTGGTACTAGCACGGCACGGGTTGGGGGTTGTTATGGCTAGAGTGATTTTTGGGCGGCAGGATGCGAGGGTGTCCTGCACCGAGTGCTCAAATCTCCCGAGTGCTATTTTATGCCGAAGTGTGCCAGACACAGACCAACTGCCCCCACCAACCCCCCCCCCCCCTGCGTACCAGTTGCTGACTCTGCGACGGCGCCGCCGTTTGGCTTGGAGTTACGGGAAAGAGCTGGTCGGGGACTGTGGCTGGGTTTTTGTGCAACCGGTTGAGTCCATTAATCATTTTCTAATTTGTGGAATGCAGAGTGTGTGGCAGAGTGGAATGCCGCCGGCCCAAGAGGGTCGCTCTCCCCCCCTTCCCTCTCTCTCTCTCTCTCTCGTCCCCACGGGCACTGGGTTACAGTTGTCTCCTTCTCCTTCTCCTGCTACTTCTTCTTCTTTTGGTTGCTGCTCTGACACTGAAAATGAAATTTTCACATCTGTAATTTGTTAAGTGCGTTTGTTATTTCCATCGAATTATTTCACTTTTATGGGTTAAGTGCTTTTTGAATTATGTTGCTTCTGTTTCCACCTCTGCACATCCTTGAGGGTTGCCACTGTCGGGCTATTAGGCAACTCTGGCAGGAAATATGCGCCGACAGTTTACTTAAATTAGTTGTCTGGGAATTGGCTGACGCGCAAACCCCCCCCCCCTCCTAGTTCGTCAACCCGCGCCAAGAATTGGTTCATAGGACACTTTCTTGGAATATGAAGAAAATTGGTAGAAAATTTCCGTACAACTTAATTCCAGGCTTCGGTTAATTGAACACACATTTGAGAACTCTTAACGAAATTAAAATTAGAGTTCATTTGAATCTCGAAACTCGTCTGGTTTTTGAGGTATGAAAAACCAACTCCAATATCTTCCATTCAATTGATAATTATAATTATTGTCAGTTTAAAGTAACTATTAATCTGCCTTTGGAATAGCACGGAATGCTTTGGCCTTCGTCTAGATTCCAGCTTCAATTTCAATTTCCCAAATGGAACACTTATTCGATCTCCCAACTGTATCTGACTGAGGGAATTCTATAATCTCCTGAAAGGGAGTAAGGGTTGGAGTTGGCTCAAAGTGTTAAATTTTACCTAAGATTGCATTTAAATCTCATTTGACCCCACGTTTAACCTAAAGCAACTCCTTGTTTCCTGTGGAAAGAACCGAGGTCAAGTTGGAGCTGGGAATATTATCAAATTAAATCAAATTAAGCTGAGCTCAAGTCCTGTCTCACTTTTTAACTTTGGGTATATCATGACCGTTGAAAAACTGCTTAAAATTCAACTCTGAAGAAGAATTCTGCAAGGAAGAATTGCATAGAAAATTGTGAAATTCCAATTGAAATCTCAACAGTTTTCGGCTAAACTAATTGGACTTCTAGGTTAGCCCTGGAATAGGTTTCACTTTCAGCCAAATGGACTTATTTACACAGCTCTGCAGATGTCGTGGCGTTAGCTAAAGACACATCTGGAGTATTTCTGGTTCAACCCCAAGGCAAGTGGCAAGTGGCAAGTGACTGGGCAAAAAGACATGAATCCAGACGCTTCCAGCTCATAAATTTCGACACTGAATTTTAAGTTGATTTCATTTGATTACTTCATTTGCGACAACAAACAGCAACAACAACTAATGGCAAAATTATTGCCATTGATTTTGCGACAAGTGAATATTTTTGCGCATTTGTTTGGCCGGAAGAGGAGTTGGCTATCCCCTCGCACAGGACGCACAGGACGCACACTTCCCATTGTCGAGGGTGTCGTTTGGTAATTGTTACAAGCTGCCGCATATTTGGACAGCCAAGCGACCCACTCAAAACAAACAAATGAGCCAAGTCGAGCCAGCATCAACCCCCGAGCACAAAGGACACCCACAAGAGATACAAGCACAGCACAGCACAGCAGGACCAGACAGGATCGCAGACAGCAGCCGCTCTTGAGGGCGGCCTGTTTGTCATGTGAAAGGGAACTGGAAATGTCATTAGTTTACAGTTGTCTGATTCCATTTCAATATTGTGATCGATTATGACATTCCCCCGCCCCTCTCGGCGCTTCTCAGGGATATTTAAAGGACCAACTAGCAAGATGTACTTTTCAGTTCCTTTAGCTAGCAGATCTTGTGGATGAGAAAGGGTATTCCCACAAGCGTGAAAAAATCTTGAAAAAGAGTTTACTACATTTTTGTTGACCTTTCCATTTACCTGCAACTCATTTACAAATATTTTTGTTCTCACACTTTTCTGCAAATCCAAACCACTTTGGTGGAAATGCGAGTCAAAGGCAAGCTGGTTAAAGTTTCGGTTCGACATTCTTCTCCAAGAAACTTAATCTATATCCCAAGTGTTTCACACTTTTCTTAGAAGCCACGCTTACTGCTTTGAAAATTGTAGTCAAGGCTTTTGGGTGAAGTTTTATGTTTCGTTCTTTAGATGAGCAGCTCAAGACAGGAAGATTTAAAATTTCCACGTGTGGAAAATGGGTGGGAAACTGATGTCATGGACTAGGCGTGGCCGGGTAACACCAGTTAGTCTGTCTATATATTGCCTCGAATTGTTTATAGATCTAGCGCACAGGAGAGAGTCTGAAATTGGATAAAAGCAAGGGTATAGTACCTAAAATCGATAAATATCGATAAGAAGACATCTCCTTTTAAGCATAACTCTAAAATAGGATGAGTTTAATGCTTGAAAAGAGCTCATGCCAATATTATTCAACATTCAGCTGGGTTACATTCGCTTGAATCATAATGAATACACTCACTCAGATGTTACATTCGCTTGATTCATAATGAATACACTCACTTAGATATTGCATGGGCATTTCGTGAACTTATGATCTACCCAAAATGGGCCCCCAAATGTAATTCAAGATGTTGCAGTCGCCCCCTCTCGAGCTTTTCAAATATGAAAAACCGACAACATCTGCAACTGTTGCTGCCGCTGTCAGCAACTGTTGCTGCTGCTGCTGTTGCTGCTGTTGGGACAAGTGACGCCAGTCGATATGATTTGTGATTTACAACAGGTTTCAATTAACAAAGAGCCACTGCAAGACGCCCGACCAGCCCCCCCCCAAAGGCAGACAGATATAAAAATATGCCCTAGCCGAGAGTATTTTCATTCTGTTGTGAATTGTGTTGCAAAGCAAAAAGAAACTTTTCTTATACAAAAGTAAAACTTCAGTTGAATAGTATTCAAATAAACATAAGCATTAAGATTTACGTGAAGTGTGGCAACGCCATGGCCTTAACTGGCAACACCGCACTCTGTGTAAATCAAAACAAACTGTTTTTATCGATATGCATATGAACAAATATCTCTATTGACATGATTTTCCATTTGAAGAAGCTTTCTTTAGTGCTGCCAGATGTGCCATAAATGGACAGGGTGGCAATACTGTAAATTGAATTATAAAGTGACTGTTAACTTTAACATGCACATTTAAAAAGTTGTTGTCAGTTTTATGTTATTTAAACAAATCTCAGACGAATCGAGCTGGTTTTTCATATGGGAATAATGCCTAGCAAAAGTAGAATACTTTTTAAAAATAGCTCGAAGTTTATTTTGCTCTAATCGGAAACATTGGGGGCACTCCCCTAAAGCAGCTCGAAACTAATTTGCAAAGAAAATGTATGAAATAAGCATATTCAAATGCATTATAAAGAGGAGTTAGGGTATCAAGAACTTCGGCTACTCGAAATTTGTTTTTTTTTTGCGTATTTGGAAAATTGAGCAGCTGAGAGGCGTTGACAGGGACATAAATAAAGGTCGGTTAAGTATCAAGTAATGCTAGACGAATAGTTTGAAGTTTGATTTTCGTTGCGTAGAGGGAGCACATCTCGCCCTCCCGCTCTCTTCCTCACTCTCCCTCTCTCTCCCCCGCTTGAGATGTGAGCTGTAAGAAGAGAAGCCGCTGCGCTCCCGAGGGGCAGTTGCAGTTGCCAGTTGCAGTTGCAGTTGCCAGTTGCAGTTGCAGTTGCCAGTTGCCAGTTGCAGTTGCCGCTTGCCGCTTGCCGAGCGACTAATTGAAGACAAGGCGGCAACGATGCCGGCATAAATTAGACAACAGGCCGAGCAACAAGAGTGCCATTAAGTGGATTCCGTTGAGTAGGAGGGGGGAAGGGGGCTTGTACCAGTAGAGTGCGAAGGCGGGGGTATTAGATGAGGGGGATGGGGGCTAAATGAGACCCGTCTGATGGATTGTTAAATGTGTATGAAATGTCGCGGCGACATATTTCAATTAAAAATGTGCCAGCGTCGCGATGTTTTTTCTCTTCCCAGAGCACAGCATATACCCTGTAAAGTGGCTAAATAGGGCACTTACAGCCAGACAAATTAACTTGATTTCACTTTTATGCATTCACTTTTCCAAGTCTTAAAATCTGGAGGATTCTACGAGTTCCTGTCTTGAATTTTGGTATGCATGCGCATTTTTATATTATTCATATATATACAGACTTTCAGATCAGATCAGTTCGTGAACACCGAAGTTATGTTGGGCTAGCTTCTTTTCCAGGGAGCAGAGCGGGAAGAGGTTTGGGCTTTTTTATCTGCGCCTGGGCTAAGGCTTATATACACATATATGTATGGTCTGTGGCTGGGTTATGCCTAATAAATATATGCATATGTATATATATGAATTTATTTTTTATAGACTCAGAAAGTCGACATTCTATATTCCTAGAAGTAAGGCATTTAGGTATTATAGGGAAATAACAGGGAAATACCAACAAAGATGGGGGAACCCAACGAAGTCCGGCATTTGAGAACTCAGGCTTATTTTGAATAACATTTTTTAATACGTTCTCTGTTCGAAAAATGAATTTTCTACACGAATTATCCTTCGAGTGCATGCAGCCAGCTTTGCCTATATCTATTTGCAGGGTAGCTGCTGGTCGCGCATACCCGCTGCCAGCATGTTTATCATGTGCGTAATCTTTGGGCTCATTAAATTCAAATGGAATTCGGTAAAGCCAAACATAATCCGCTCATAAACATTTATTTGTTGCTCCGCTTGGCGGCGCCGCACACCGCTAACAACCCCCCTCCCCCCTCCCCCCTGAACCCCCTCTAGCAGCCAATCACCCAACCACCCACTCTGCACGGCCGCCACTCCCCTTTATTTTTGTTGTACCGAGGTGCCCCGGCTCCTCTCCGGCGGACATATTATAAATCACATGCTCTTTTGAAGGATTTACTCGGGCTCAGCTCACAAGCCCCAACCCGGCCCCGCCCCCGCCCACGCCTCCGCCCTGCCATTTGTCTGGGCACGTGTAGCGCACTTAAGACTCGCAACGAATGTTATGCAACACTGGCCAACTTGGCAGCGGCTCCTCAGGCAACACCAGTCTCAGTCAAAAATCTAATTTCAAGCACCAGAGAGCACCCAAAGCCCAAAATGCAGCTGGATGGTTGGGCTGCTGGGTGGTTGGTAGGTTGGGTGGTTGGGTGGCTGGGTGGTTGGGTGGTTGGGGTGGTTGCCAGGCTTTTGTGGAGGTATAGGTCGAGCAGCAGGTCCCAAGGCCGTGGTGAATTTGTGACCGTCGCCCGGTTCCACATCGCTTGCTTAACGATTTTAGCTGCTGTCAGAGTTTCTGTTGCTTTGTGCAGTTGATGTCTTAATGCCACGGCCCGCAGACGGGTCCGAACCACCATCCAGCCCGGCCAACCTACCCCCTCCCCCCCCCCCTCATCTCCCCTCCCCTCTCCGACCCGCCCGCCTGCCCCAGCTAGCATACACTTTTAATCAAATGGATTTGTTTCTATTTTCTATCCAATTTTCCTGCCGTGCTGCTGCACTCCCCCCTCCCTCCCAAAATAGATACTCGTAGGGCGAGTGCCAGCAATCAAACCAACCCCCATCCCCCTCCACCCCTACCCCTACCCTACCCATACCCCTCTCGCTTACCATCGCAGCTTCAATGTTTTCAAGAGTTTCGAGAGTTTCGAGAGGTGTCAAAAGGGCCGCACGATTTATTAGTCGTTTTTTTTTTAGCTGAGCTCTCTGGGCATTAACTGGCCTAGGTGCAACAATAACTCGATAGATAGATCAGATAGATACAGATAAAGATAAGATATAGATAAATATAAATATTGAGATTTAGACGTAGAAAGAATTTAAGTTTTGCCAGGCATTTAAAAAAATCAAAAGCACAAAAAGCGTGCATTTAATTTAATCGCAATTATAAAATATTAAATTTATAGCATTTTATATTATTTTAATTTTTATTAATTTTATATTAAGTTTAATTAAGAATTCTTTCTCAAATGCAAGCGGTTCAAGTCTGTGCTAACCCATATTGTTTAACTATACCCACAAATATAGCAAGCAGAAGCTCAAATACTGAGAACAGTATGCGCCTAAAGCTATTAGCAGTGCCACGAACCCATAACAAAAGCTTGCAAATATTCAACACTCGCCGCCTAAAAGTATGCTATGCCGCTTAAATATTATGTTCAACCACCTTAGCTAAGCATATAACCATTTGCTATTTAATAACAACACCACCTGTTAACATGCTAATTGTGCTGTTAAATATCAGAAATATCACGCCAAACTATCGATAGCAACAACAGCATTCTGTTTAGCAGTATCGATACCTTAACGGCAACGCCACAACAACATTAATGCACGCCTGTTAAGTTAACAGTCCGGCAGTCGGTCTTTTGTATTCGTTCGTTGCAGACGTGCAGCTCGGCATAAATATTTGTGTGTGTAAATTTTTTTTTCGAATTATTTTTGCCTGACGCGCTTGATATTCAACTGTGGTTCGTTCAACTGACGCCAAGAGAAAAATAAAGAAGAAAAAAGCAATTTAACGCGTTTATATATTAATGATAAACAAAATATAAAAACGGCATTGAGCAGCCACAGCACAGAGCAGAAAAGTGAAAAGCAACATTTTCTGCTACGCCTGAGAACCGAAACGAAACACACAACAACAACAAAAACAACAACAAGAAGAAGAAAAACAAGACAATTGTAAGACGAAGACGAAAGCGAATAGCTGAAGAGAAGTAGAGAAAAGATCATGCGTGCTTGACGACGACCACGACGACGACGACGACGACGCTGGCAACGCCACCACATGCATCAGACGAGGGGGGGAGAGGGTGACAACAACTAGTGCCAAACACAATGCAAGGCAGACAACAAGAAACGAGCTACAACAATAGCAACAACAACAAGCACAGTATTTGTATTTCCACATAATTGACAACGAGCGCCTGCAAACGTGCGCACAAGAAGCCACACAAGAGAGCCAGAAAATTAGACGAAGAAAATAAGACAACGGCAACAACAACAACAACAACACGACGGCAGAAAAAACCGCTCAGCATTGGCATCTCGAATATGTGTCTGCATGCATGTATTTGTATGTACAAATCTTTGGTGTGTCTTGAAAGCTTTTCTGCATTCAACGTAGAGGCAACAGGCGTCAGTCCATAAACAAAGCTGTCTGCAGCGCAGCCACAAAGCTTGATTGAAGTTCGTCTTAAAAGCCGGAGCGGAAACAGTGTTGTGTGCAGCAGCAGCAAATGCAATTGTTGTTTTGAGTGCCCACAAAAAAAAAAAAAAAAACAGTGCTGCGTGCAGCGCACAGGAAGCAATAAGGAGGCTCAAACAAAAACAGTGTTGTGTGCAGCTGCAAATGCTGCAAACATTAGCGTAAATACTAATCTATATATAAATATACGTAGACAGGAGTCGAAGACAGTGTTTTGTGCGGCAATTAGTGTGAATTTATTTAAAAAGCACTTAACCCAACGAAGTCTTGCGAAACAAATTAACACCCACACACACACAAAGATGAAAAGCTATTGGCTGCTGTTGCTGCTGATCTGCGCAGCAAACAGTCAACAAGAAGAAGAGCTAGTCACAGGCAGCACAGCAACGGCAACAACAGCAACAACAACAGCGCCAGCAAGCGCCTCGGGGCGACCGCCGCCGCCGCGCGTTCTGCTGAACAAGTGTTGCCACCAGGGTGAATATTTGAATGGGACGACGCTGGAGTGTATAGCGGGCTCCTCGGAGATGTGGGTGCCGCTGGTGTATCTGAAGCAGCAGCAGCGCTTCTTCGAGCCAAAGGGCGCCAAGCCGCGCTTCATCAAGTTCCAGCCAAATGTGCGGCCCAGCTGCCAGGCGCAGCGCCAGCAACAGGAGCTCTTCAGCAGCCGCCAGGCGAACGTGGTGCTCTTTCCCAATGGCACCATGTCGGTGCGGGAGCGCAGCCTGCTCGTGGAGCCGGCCAGCTACTGTGTGGATCAGGACGTTGCGCTGGTCTGCGTGGACAGCGAACCACCGCCGGCCGCCACGGACAAAGAGCGTGTGCCCGGCTCAGATCCGGCCGGAGGCGCACTGCAGCCAGCCGCAACCACATTGTCGCCGCTGCGCCTGCGCAAATGCTGCGGCAAATGGGGCAGCTACGACAGCGGCACCAAGGGCTGCAGCCTGCAAACGGCCGCCGAGCGTGCGGACAGCGGGCAGCTGCAGCTGCATCTGGCGCCACAGCTGCTGCCGGGCAGCTACCAGACCAGCTACGGCCTGCCCGAGTGCCTGGGCAATGGCAGCGGCTACGCCATTGCTGGGGACTGGCACGAGGCGACGCTCAATCGGAGCACGGGCTCGCTCCGGCTGGCACATACGAATCTGAGTGCCGCGCAGTATTGCCTGGAGCATACGGAGCGGGCGGGCGAGGTGAAAATAATTGCCTGCACCCAGCACTTTGCCGAGGGGCATCACAATGTGCCGTACGGCGGTGTCGAGGGCAGCTTCCAGAAGGCTGTCCTGGACGTGGGCATTCTCATATCGATTGTCTTTCTGGCTGCGACGCTGGTCGCTGGTTATATGCTGCCCGCGGTGCATCATGCGCTGCACTGGCGTTGCCAGATCTATTATGTATTTTGCCTGCTGCTGGGCAAGATTCTGCTGGCCATTGAGGAGCTGAGCACGGCCCTGGTGCCGGGCACAGTCAGCTGCCTGCTGCTGGCCATCGGAATGCAGTTCTTCTTTCTGTCGGCCTTCTTCTGGCTGAACACGATGTGCTTCAACATCTGGTGGACATTCCGCGACTTTCGTCCAAGCTCGCTGGAACGCAATCAGGAATCACTGCGGCTCCGGCTCTATTCGGCATACGCCTGGGGCCTCCCTCTGCTGATCTGCGCCATTGCCGCCTGCGTGGACCAGCTGCCGGAGACAGAGACCGCGCTGCTGCGTCCGGGCTTTGGCCAGCTGTACTGCTGGTTCGACAATCGCTCCTTGGCCATATTCGCCTACTTCTACGGACCCATCGGACTGCTGCTGTGCGCCAACATAGTGCTCTTCATATCGACAACGCATCAGCTGACCTGCGGCCTGTGGAAGCGCGACGATGTCAAGTCGACGACGGAGAAGTCGGCGCTGGGCCGCGTCTGTCTCAAGCTGGTCGTGGTCATGGGCGTCACCTGGATCTGGGACATTATCTCGTGGCTGGTCGGCGGGCCGCATGATGTCTGGCTGCTGACGGATCTGATCAATGCGCTCCAGGGCGTCTTCATATTCATTGTCGTCGGCTGCCAGCCCCAGGTGTGGACCGCCTGCAAGCGCATCTGCTGTCCGCGTCTCCGGCACGACATCACCAACACCACCAACGGCGTCCAGCACTCGAGCAGCTCCCAGGGCCTGCCCTCCCTCGCCAACGGCACCGAGTTCACCCAGAACACCTCCATGAACATCACAACAACAACCACAGCCACAGCCATGTCGCCAGCCAGCCCCATCGCAGAGGATGTCCCACAACCTGCAGCCAGTCCGAGCGGCCCGGTTGCCGCAAAGATACCCATGGAGACCATTTGCTAAGGTAGGTGTTTGTTCAATAAACACATACAGTGGTGGTCACATAATTGGGGCTGCTTACACACATTTTTCATTTCATATTTTATCATATCATCAAAATCGATAAATATCGATTTCTCCCTTTTTTTTTATTTATTTATTATTATAATTATATTTTTAGCATGTCGATCATTTTAAGAGCCAAGTCCTAGTTTATTTTCTCAGATATCTAGTCCCATTTTAATTAAGCACAACAATAACTCTTTGTAAATAAACGTACTTGAATCGGACAATAAACACAAAAATTATAGAGAATAAAAAACATTGGCAAGAAGCGCAAACTAATTATTTTTACGTATTCAACATATGTATGTATTTTCCAACACTACCAACTAAGCGATTAGTCAGAGTGTCGCTAATTGTGTGGCCAGCACTGTGCGCACAGGTTAAGCTGATAAGATAATGTGCTTTAAGTAAACAGACGCACAGGTAAATCTTGTAATCGAGACACACCCCAAACAAATACACACAAATACCCATCCGTAGAGCTGTCAATTACCTCACTTTCTCTCGAGCGCAAACAGAACCTAAAAGAAAACGACAAAGAAAATATATCTTTACTTTAACTGAAAATTTCCATTTGTCAGGTTTTACTCGCTTTTAAGCTGCGAGTTACTCATCGTGCGTCTGTAATAAAAAAAAAAAGCAGCTGTGCCTGGTTTTATCAGTTGGGTTCTCTCTAATGGGGTAATACGATCTGGCAAAAGTCTTGACAAAAGCCAAGCAAATTAGTCATTAGTCAAAACAATAGAAATATATTGATATATTAGTTATGGGGGTTCTCTCAATTGCTAAAGCCCCACAGATTCATATGAAAATACCTCTTCCCGCTTCTAAACACTTTTGATTTGCAATAGATCCAATTTCCGAACATCCCATGTGAACTCAGTCAGTCTTAAAGCTAGACGAACGAAACTTGGTTCGGATGCTGCTTTTGCAGTACAGACTCTTCATAGAACGCCACGGATCATCTTATTATATTATATAGTCTTCTAGGAATGTTTACATTAAAGCATTTCAATGTTCACTTTAGACTTCTCAGGCTCTGTTATAATATATAATATAGTATATGCGAGGGCATTTCTCATTATATATAGTATTCTTTCTTAGTGTTGACTAAGCCCATCGAAATTCGCAATGTGTTTATTTAATGAGCGTGAACCATTTGATACGCCCACGGGCATAGGCCGCAGTAAATGCTGCCGACATGCGTGCCCGAGCATGTGATTTTTTCACTGGGTAAATCAACGGGAATTACGATGCATATGCCCAGAATGAGAAGGGAAATTAAGGGACATTCGCACACTATGACAACTATGGGAATTAAACAACACGCACACGCACACATGCGTGTTTCGTAAGGTTTTCGTTTTATAATTTGGGAAACTTTGCAACACTGCTGGACAAGGCGCCACGGCGCCTAACGCATGTTATTAACATGTTTACCTCGTGGCTGGGTTCTTTCGGGCCGTCTTTCCTTTCCATTTGGCCCAAATGGTTATATTTCACATACCCTGTTTTGTGTCTGCCCCTTTTTGTTGCACTGTTTAATTGCTTTACGGCCATGCGCCGAGTTTACAATCTTGTTCGCTTCTACTTCTGCTTCTTCTTCAACTGTTGCGTTGCGAACCACTTGAAAGTGCCATAAAAAAAACACACACACAAATAATGTGAAATGTTTTTCATTGCTTTTCACTGGAAAACACATCGCTGTCGGTCGCCGGCGTTGGCCGCTGGCTATTCGGACATTTCCTGTAGATTTCCACATGGCCATAAAATAATCAGCGCAACCCTTGACACACACGGGCTCTTTGTCTGTCTGTGTGTGTGTATGGCATCCTCTTGAGACCATTTAAATATTACGAATATTGATAGGCAGCCAGTTCGACAAATGGACACACGTTTTACACACTCTGATAAGAAATAAGAAGACCTCCCCCTCCCACAGCCCCAAATCTCCGCCCGCAACTCCCAATGCCTCCCTTCACTCTGCCCGCGATCTGAGTGAGTGTCTCATTGGTCTCATGCCTGACACATTGCACAACAGCCCGAATATATAAAAACAACAACAACGTTTTATGTGTGCCCGACTGCCAGATACCCTGCAGGCAGCTACAACTCAATTAAAACTCTAAAATTCTTTAAGCTTATTTCGTAAAAAAATGAGTTTATATATAGTTATATCTTCTTGATCAGTATAAACAGCTCTGCCTCTCTCTATATCTCTTTCTCGCTCTCCTAATATATATCCATTTCCTTCTTTCCATATATATATCCCTTACTCTCTTTCTATATATATATATATATCTTTCTTTTCTCCTTTACTCTCTCCTTCTTTCTCTCCCCCCTTTTTTATCTCTTTCTATATATATGCATATCTTTCTCTCTCTCTTTCCGTCTCTATCTCTTTCTATCTTCTCCTGCGCTTGTTACATACAATTACACGACTTTGATATACCCCATTCCCCGATTTGAACACAGGGTAAAATGCGGAAAAGCACAATGAAATGAAATTGAAATCGAAATCGAAATGAAAATGATGCAAAGTTAATTTTTTTTTTTTTTGTTTTTGTTGGTTGTTGTTAAATAAATATATGCTTTATATATATTTGACTGCGTCACAGCCTGCACAAACAGATGTTGTTGAGCTGCAAGGCCGAGTGTTGGGGTGCAGGGTGCGGAGGGGTGGGAAGGGGCGGCTGGCATGTTTACCAAGCTAATAATCAACGCGGTCTGAAATGACTTTGCGTGGTGTCTGTGTTGTGTGTGTGTGTATGTGTGTGTGTTTGTTTATTGAGGTGGTTTTACGCGAAACGCTCTCGGTCAACACAGACACATTAAACACAACACTCACACATACACACACACACACACATAGCAGCAGCTCCGGCTTCAACCTGCCCCATGGGCCATTATCGTGGCTCTCAAGTGTTACGCAAGCAACATTTTGGGCAATGCCAGCGACGACGCATCCAAAAGAAAGAAATACAAAAAAAAACCGGGCTTAAAACTGTGCCGGGTCACAGCCAAGTTAACGACACACACACACACGCACACACACAGACACGTGGATACTTAAGAGCTGTTTCTTATCGAGCACATGTCGCATAGGGTCAAGAACTCTTTCAACTTCTCGAGCAACTCTCAATTAACATGCATATCACGTATTTGCAAAGCTATTCATGAGACTTTTATTGCCTGGAATATCATGTGATATCTAAAATAGAATTTAAGAGCGAGAAATAGGTTCACAAATAGATAGATATTCCAGATTTTCCATTCAAGAAATCTCTTTCGCGCCTTTTGTTTTCATTTAGCTCAATAATAAGCCAATTTTCATACACTTTACAAAACAAACCGAAAATATGATGTGTTTCTCTGATAATTTAACCCGATTCTCAGTTGTTTACAGCAGACAATCGAATCTTCGCAAATATGCAATTTTTTCTCAAAATTCGTATATAAACATCTTTATCACATCACATGTGATTAACCAAGACTTACTCAAAGCCTGATTTGTAGAGAAAGATATCCTAAATGCTTGAAGAAAAAAGAAATTAGAAATTATTTTCTAAGAGTTTTCTCAGTTAAATAATATTCTATGCCAATTACTGAGATTTTAAATAATATTATAAAATGATTAAACAATAAGTTCTTTTATTCTAGTTTCCTAAAGCCAAAAATTTGCAATAGAGTAGAATAGGAAGGAAATTTTCAATTTTGTCTTGTTTAGTTCTGTGGCAAGCACAAAGTAAATTAGCCGAGTAAATTGTACCTGAGCCTAAAGGCAATTGTGGTTGTCAGTTAACTTTCCAACACTGTTGTTTACTGTAATCAAATGTTGTACAATTGTTTACTATAGAGAGCTGCGACTACTTGAAATATTTAAATTGTTTGTGTGTCGCCTTTTTTTGTTGTTGTTTTCTTTGAATGTTTATAAACAATTACAACACCTTCATTTCCTTATTCGAATGTAAATATTTTGCATTTTTGTTTAGATTTTTCATTTACTGAAACAAATTCGAAGCATGACTTCCCCAACACTGGTCCCACTGTGCAGCCGCAAATGCGTGCAATTTACGTGTCTCCCAGCTGCAGCTGCAACTGCAACTGCCACAGCGACGGCGACTGCAACTGCGGCTGCGGCTGCAATTTCTTTTGCGTTTTTGCATAATCCCGGCGCAACGTGTCACCGTCACGCTCAGCAGCCGTGCGGCAGTCGATCCGCAGATGATGTCGATTCACGTTGGAGTTGCGCTCTAAATGAGGTATAACACGGCGGGGGTAGGGCTAGGGCTCAGGGGTAGGGGTCGATGGCAGGGGAATGGGGCATCTTTCGTCAACAGATGCGCGCGCGTATCAGCGTCTTTTTAATGCCAAACACACATGTGTCTGCCTGAGTGTCTGTGTGTGTGTGTGTTTGTATCTTATAAATACGAATGTATCTTTTGGATACGACAGCGAGTTTCGAGTTTGAGCAGCCGGAGTACGTGACTGTATCTTTCAGTACTTTTTGTCAAATTAGCAAATACAGCAAAAATGCGATACTTTCAGCATACACACACACACACACACGCGCGCACACACACACACACACGCGCGCACACACACACAGTCCGTTCATTAATCGAGTTTAGCGGCAATTTTAATTTGTACGCTTTGCAGTTTTTCAAGTAATAATTGCAATGTGGCCCATTTACATTTTACGCTCAGCGTTTTAAATACCCTTGCAGAGAATATGCTAAAATATAGCATTATAATGTACCCTACACATGCATGCATAGGTATATAGTACATATATACATATTTACTCTACAATTGAAAAACTTATAAACTTGGCAACATGGTTAAGCTAAGACTACGCTAGGTCATTTATTAAACTGCTTTTATAAAGCAGATCAAACAATAATATACATACTTATATATTTGAATGCATATGTATGTGTAGAGCATTAGAACTTCGCTCAAGTCCGTTTTCAATTTGCGGCTCAAGCGCGTCGTCGAAGATTGTTCTGTACTTCGCAAGCGAGGTGGGTTTGTAAACATATCAGAGGCTTTTTCAAAAACTTATAATTGCTTTGGCGTAGTATAAGAGTAAAATATATAAACTGTTAAATATGTTAGTGCTGGTAATTGCCTTCTTAAGTAGTTTTTTAGACACAGGAAGCCACATTTTCACATAATGTGAGCACTTGGACTAGAGTGTCAGCGGGTGTCAACATTCCAATTTCTTCTCGTTTTTCAAGGATCATCGTACTATATTATTGAAAACTGTTATTAACAATTGAATAAATTGAGTTATTCAATAAACAAACAATGAAACATATAAATATATTATATTATATTATATATATTCGCGCTGGAACGGTTTAGTATCGACAACTGAATTGGACTGAATATGTTATATAATAATAATGTTTTTTTCAAATAACTTTTAAAGCAACCCTCGCACGAACTTCAATATGTTTGTAATCATTTGTTTTGTTGCCCTTTTGTCTCTTCGCATTTTGCAGAAAACTGAGACGAGCGACAATGCGAAAGTAAACCGAGTCCTACAACAACAACAACAACAACAACAATGGCAATGAAGGCAGCAACAATAAAAACGGCAAACGGCCAGACTTGCGCAATAGCTGTTACAACAACAACAATAACAACAACAACGAAGACGGCAATAAGCACAACATTCAAGCACGCGCATTGACCGAGCGGGCAACAACTGCCCAGCCCAGCCCAGCCCAGGCCCAGGCCCAGCTGGCCAAGCTTTTTCTTAATGTAAGTGTATTGAGCAAAACTGTAAGTGCGCATGTGTGTATGTGTGTGTGTGATTTTCAAAATCAGTTTTTAGCCACAGCCGGACAAAGACGAACAAATGACTTACATAAATACATATGTACATATGCATGTAGGTACATTGTTTGTGTGTGTGTGTGTGTTTATATGTATTTAACTTGAGCTTCAACACAAAAGAAATTATTTAATTTGTACAAATAACGGTGTGCAATGGGATATGTGCTGGCAGCAAGATAGGGGGACAGGGTGAAAGAGAGAGAGAGAGAGGGGAGGGGAGAGTGTGAGAGCGCAGTGATTGAGAGAAAGAGCAAAGGCCCCGGCTTGAACGTTTAACGTTCTTAATTGAAAAGTCAAAGGCAGTGTTGCAAAACGCCAAAGCCAGCCGAGTGGGCGGCAAAGGAATGTGTATGCTAATAACAGAATGGAAGACAAAGCGTTGCCATTGTTCAAAAAATACTTTCAAATGGCAATTCACAAAAAAAAAACCCAACACACACATACAGATAAACAAGTACATATGGATATATAAACAGGCATGTGCTTTCTAAGCATTTGTGCATGCATGTGTGTATATGTATGTGTGTATTTTATGCTGGTGTTTTGTTTATGCAAACGCAAGCAGCAGCAGAAGCAGCGACGCCGCCACCGCTAGTCGTCACAAGGAATTTATTGTTGAGGCATTTTTTCTCAGTTAGGTTTTTATTTCTTTTCTCCTATTTCCCGCTGCTGCTGAGTGTTTGCTTTCAAGTGCCTCGCGCAGCCACAAAAATGTTTGAGTGTGAGAAAACGGCAACATTTAAATTAGCTGATTCTGATTTGGATTGCGTTTGCGCTGCATTTCACGTCAACATCTCACGTACAAAGCGCACGCACACACAGCTGTAAACAAATCTATGCATGTCATGTGTGTGTATGTGTGTGTGTGTGTGTGTGTGTGTGTGTGTGTGTGTGTGAGTGTCGCTGCTTTCTGTCATTTCGATTGCTCAATCAGTTTGGTATTTATTGTCTTAACGTTTTTTATGGTTTTTTAAGTGAAGTTGTGCGTTTGAAAATTCTTTTATAGATTATTTTTAAAACTTCCCTTTTTGGACTTAACTCAAATATTATTTAAATGTCAGTTTGTCAATTCTTCTCATCTAGGTTTTTTTCTTTACCTACCATTTTAATGACTTCTCAACACTAATTCTTTTTGCTGGTAAACTGTATGTAACGCGTTCTGGGCTAGATATTTTGATATATTTGTGATTGCAACAAAGTGTTGCAAAATGTACGTGCATGTACATACACTACAAAATCACTTCTCAACACCTGTTCGGTCGTGCCAAGGTCCGTTCTTCACATAAGATCGTGAGTTTATTGCCAAGCCTTTTTTCGCCTACTTCAAAGGCTCTATTCTGTCGCTGGTCGTTCAGCCTAGCCCGGAGCGTATCTTGTGCACTCCTTAACTTTGCTGATATTTCCCCTTCAGGTTCGCCTGAGGAGGTCTCTTGTTGATGACCGAATGTATTGTCTTATTATACTCAATCGTGGCTAGCATTATGACTTCAACTGAGTCACTGATGTTTCTCTCCCGCTTGAGGCAACGTGGAAGCTCGGCTAGAGTGCTATGGACGCGCTCGATTTGGCCATTGGAGGTGCTATGCAGCGGTGGCGCATTAACAATATATTCAATATTCGCGCATTCGTTTTCTCAATGCGCGCCTTCCATCTTTTAATTTCGGCGTTCGGGTTTAGGCTTTGCCGCGAACCGGACATCCGTCAGGCTACGCTTTAGGCCTGAGACAAAAACACGCAACGCATCATCTCTGAACTTCGTACAGATCCCTTCTGCCATGCTTGGTTCATAGGACATGTTGACCTTATTGGTGAGAAGAGTAAGCTTTTTCGCAACCTCGGCATAGTATTGTAAAATTGTTAATGAGCCCTGTCTTAGGGTGCTCATCTCTTGCTCTATGACGTGAATGCCTCTCTTATCTCTGTATGTGAAATCAAGACGGTTTATTATGGCATCAAAATTCATTACTGTGCCAAACTGACCCAAAACGTCTTCAGCTGCCCCTCTTATTTTGCTCTTAATAATAATTACCGCCTGGTAGTGGCGTGAGCTGCCGTCGTATGGCTTGTAAATTTTGTATGCCGCTATCGCAGCTTGTCTCCAAGAGGCGTACGTCTCTGGCACCCCCGTAAATTCTGGTAAGCATTTAACGGCGTGATTTCCACCGGCTCAAATGCCTGGACCGGCGGTGTTTCTATACTATTGGCAGATATTCTGCCTGCCAATTCTTGTATCCGAGCGTTTAAGGAAGCGCTCAGTTCTGCATATCTTTGCTTCAATACTGCGCTCTGTGCTTCTAAGGCGGCCTGCACCAAAGCCCTAAGCTGCTCAGGCTCCATTCCCATTTTAGACCTGTTGTCAGCGATCTCTTGCGGGACGGCTTCCCTATCTAAGGTGGTGGAGTCGTCTGACTCAGATCCCCTCGCAGAGCGGTCTCTGTACTGTACTGTACTGTATTGTAATATGTCAATAGTTCAGCATACAGTACACTGGCACGGCTCTGCCATGTAATATCCCAATAGTTAATCATACAATGCACTGGCACGTCTGTGCCGTTTGAGTTCAGTTTTAATAATCATTTATTCCATAACTCCTTGAGTACGCTTAGCCAATGTACATAAGTGCTTAGGCTAAGGCCGCGTAGCTGCGCTGCCGGTTACGCTAGCAGCGGAGCGGCTGCATATATGTATATGTCTTAGAGAGCGAGAGAGTCTTATGTGCATATATATACATATATGTTATTGGCGGTCAGCGTGGGAATGCTGACTTAGCGTAGTTCGATTTTCTGGACAACTTCGGATCTGGCCGGTAACACTATTGTATTATTACCGGAGCTGTAAGTTATGGGAACATAGATGGGGTAATTTAGATTATCTGGTCTTATTATGAGCAGATCTTTTGAAGGTGTGAAATCTAATTGACAATTATATTTTTTAATAAAATCTATGCCTAAAATTCCATCACACGGTATAGAAAAAGTTGAATCGACAATATGGAAGTTGTGTGGAATTATATATTTAGTTGTTTGTATTTCTAAAGATGTTAGTCCTTTGGATTGAATCAATGCTTGGTTGATTCCCTGAATATTAACTTTATTATTAATGTTTATATCATTGAATTTATATCGGAATTTTCTTTAATCAAAGATATATCTGCACCAGTGTCTATCAATAATATTAGTTTTTTGCCTGTAGCTACATTTGTGAATGTTACGAATATATTTACGCTAAGATTAATCGAATGAACCTTTTTACTATCTATTGCTGTGTACCTAAGGGCTGTTGGGAGTTTCCCGTTGTGTTGTGTTGTGGCCTCCGTTTGAGTTACCACGGCCTCTAGAGTTTCCTCTACATTGGCCTCTCTGTCTATTGTTGCCATTATTATTATTATTATAATATCTATTGCCATTATTTTGGTAATTTCCGCGGTTGTTTCCGCGGTTATTGCCTCGGTTGGATCTATTTCTCTGATGCTGCGTAGCATATAGGACTGTGTTTGGATGTCCTATCGAGTCTGTGCAGCTATCGACAAAGACAGTTGTAACATCACTCATGTTATTGAAATTTCGTGATTTCATTACAGACCTGACTTCGTCAATTGTGCTGTTTGTTATAATAGATTTTACAGCAACTTGTAGGCTTAGTTCTTCGGCATATTCTTGCGATACACCGTTAATCATATGTGCTGATTGCAAAGCCCTTGTCAACTGTTCAACTTCTTGAATATATTGACTTGCTGTCTTTTGCTTTTGCTGCAGATTGAACAATTTAGCGGATAATGCTTTGGCTGATTCGCCTTTTATACCGCTTTTTAGTTTGTCTATTATGGACAGAATTGTTTGTTCATTGTTGATTAAGTTTCGAACATGGCCTTTGAGTTTAGTTTTTATTAGACTGACTGCTGTAGTTTCATGTGTTCCTTTTAGTGAATCCACTAAACTAAGAGCATCAATGAAACTTTGTAGATTCTCAGACTTTCCACTAAACTCAGGTATGAGTGAAGAGGCTAGCTTAAGAAATTCTACTTGTTACATGGCCATGTTTACAGTTTTGTCTTCAATTATCAACTCTTGTTCAGACTCAGATAGCTCGGGTAATGTGATTACCGCTGGTATCGTAAGATCGTGTAGATCTTCTTCTTTTATATTTTGGTCTGAACCGCTTGCGATTTCAGGATCGCTTAATGTCTCTATATCTGTGTTTGTTTCTTCCTCGACTAATATTGGAGTATTCAAAATCGAAGGTATAGTTATGTCTAGCGCATATTTTGTTTTAATGCTATTTAGGTTTGTTTTCAACCTATTTAAAAATCTTGATACATACGACCAATGTTGGGTATTTAATTTTCCTTTATTGTCGTGTATCAGTGATCGTGCTTGGTTAAAACATGCAACTAGTGTTGTTGCATGTCTTCCTATAGTTTCATTGGAAATATTCCTATTTTGTGCTAAACACTTGTATGATTTGTCGAATTTTTCTTTAATATTTATTAATTCGGCATTAATCTTTTTCCATTCCATTTCATTTTTTTTTTAAATTCTTGGTTTGTCTATATCATTTTTGAATGTTTACAGGAAATAAGAATAAAATTTTACTTTGCAGACAGATTTATAAAATAACCAATAAAATTTGCAAAAACATATATATAAATTTAATGAGCAAATAGCCATATATTTTAGTTAGTTTGTTTTCTCAATAATGTTTTTAATCAATTACTGTTGCTAATTACGAGTAATTTTATTTTAAATTTTATCCAGGTCGTTTGCCTGGCTCTGGTATCGCTTCTTAATGCATCTGTTGTGGTACTTATATAATTTGTATAATAGATGCGCTAGTATTATAATAAAAATTATAACAATAAGTATTGTTATTAGTTTAAGGTCGGTGTTTTCGACTTCGACTTTGTTTATTACATTAGCTGTCGAGTCTACCGTTTTTACGTCAACAATGCCCATTTTGGCTGAATTTTCAAAATTTTCTACAAATTTACCTATTTCATTAGTGAACTATTGACATATCGAGGCCGGTGCTGGCTGCACAGGCTGCTACTGCTTCTGTGTTGGGGCACCGGTGCAGGCTGCACAGGTGTAGTCGCAATACGGTGAGTATAGCGGTCCCTCGCAGTCACTCGGGCATGTCCTCCTTAGCGTTGGTTTTCCTTTGTGCGTTCAATTTTCGTTTAAAGTCGTGTAAAGTCGATGGATCCGCTGTTGATTCTTCTATTTGTTTGCCTAATTTTCTTCTTCTTGGTGTTGTTGTATTGTCGGTGTCAGAAGTGGGCCATGTAAAGTTGATGTTGCTCAGCAGCTTCCATCCGTGCAAGACTCAGACCGAGTCACGGTCGCCATGTAATATGTCTTAGAGAGCGAGAGAGTCTTATGTGCATATATATATATGTTATTGGCGGTCAGCGTGGGAATGCTGACTTAGCGTAGTTCATAAGTGGGTGATCATATTTCACGCTCACTTGAATTGGTTTTGTTTATTTAATGCAACAAAGTGTTGCTGTTATATTTATGCTAAGTTCTTGGTACAGTGTACCCTCGATATATGCACATACTACAGTGTATTTTTTTTTTTCAAGGAAAAAATTTTTTTTTTTATTTAGTATTTTTAATATTATATTTAGGCATAAGGCCTTTCTTTTCGTGCCTATTTTAAACCCTATTTCGATCAACGCAGTGATCTCCTCTCTAATTTAGCGTACAATTTTTTTTTAGGTTGTACTTTACCTTGACGTACACAGCAAAGTGGGCGTCATTACAATTTATAAAAAAACTTAGTGTAATCTTATATAATGCTGCTTCGTCTGCTGCTTCTGTTGGTGTTATTTCTTCTTATTTGGCTGCTTTGGAGCGGTCAGCGTTGCCGGTGCAGGTCATCGCACAGGCCGGGGTGTAAAAGGGTCCAGGGCAGTCGTCAGGACATCTTTTCTTCATCTTAGGTAGCGGCTTTTCTTTCAGAAATTTATGATATTGCTATTTTCCGCCGTTGTTTTTGTAGTTGTTATCGTGCTGCTGCTCCTGCCGCAGTTGTTGTTGTTGTTTATTTATTTTTCCCTCGTTGCGTGACACTTGTCACGGTCGCCATGTAATATTGTTGTTACGATTTATAAAGAAGAGTTCATTTTAGCACGTCAGTGCTGGTTAGGTTGTAGTATGATAATGTTTTTATTCAAAGTCAATGTTATTCGCTTAGCCTATGGATACATATATGTTCTTATGCTGTTATTGGTTAACAGCTACAAAGAGAGGGAGAGTGGGTAGCTAGCATATGCCTGTGTTAGTGAGCATATATGTTGCTCATGCAATGCGCTCAGACGGAGCGTGGGATATGCAGCGTAAACATAAATGGTCAGCGTGCGGGGCTAGTGACTCGCGCTGCGTAATATGAGCCAGAGCCAATACATAGAGTGGCTCTGGGTTTGTTTAATTTATATTTGTTATTGTATGCAACAAAGTGCCACATACTTTATATATATGAATACTGGGTGTTACTTTTAGGCATATACACACTACACTACCCTTTGCCTCCTTTGGCCTGTCGCGCGTTCCGATCCGGCGGAGCGTTTATTTCCCTGACCTTGGCTGGCGTTAAACTTAGCCGAGCCCTGGGAACTCGAAAAGTTTGTGGGTTGCCTAAACCTGGAAGAAGAAGGGTCGACTTCCATGGGAACTGGGGCATCGGCCCCAGCTCTATTCTGGGCTTTGTCTGTGGATTGGCCGTTCTGCTTCTTGAAATGAGGATTCTTGCCCTGGCCACCCTGAGAGAATTGCTTTTTTTCTTGCTGTTGTTGTTGCTGGCGCCCTTGTGGGCGCTGCTCTGGACGAGATCGCTCTTCTTGCCCCCTAGCAAAACTTGTCGCGAAGGCATATCTCTCGTGATTAGCCTCGACCTCCTGGGCTAGCGCTAGTGCCGTCGGTAGATCCGAGGGGGTGAGCCGAAAACAACACATCGGTTAGACTGCGTTTTAATCCAGAGATAAATACGCGAAGTGCGTCACCCCTGAATTTTTCACACATTCCCGCTGCCAGATTGCTGTCATATGACATATGGGCTTTATTTGTGAGTAACGTGAGTTTCTTTTCAACCTCATCGTAGTACTGTAGAATGGACATGCCGCCCTGCCTAAGCGTACCCATCTCCTGGTCAATTACGTGGATAGGCCGCTTATCACTATAAGTGAAGTCCATCCTCGCTATGATGGCCTCAAAGTTTAACGGCGTGTTAAACGAGGCGAGAACCGCGTCTGCCGGGCCTCTCACTTTACTCCTAATGATTACGGTGGCTTGGTAATGACGTGAACTACCGTCGTATTTTTTGAAAATTTTATAGGCGGCATGCGCGGCCTGCCTCCAGGCCACGTAAGTGTCTTGAGTCCCATGGAACTCGGTAAGACATTTTACCACGTCGAGCGGCTCATTACATTCCACCCCGTCTATGATTTCAACTTCCCTGTAAACCTTTACTTCCGGGACTGAAAGTTATGTGTTTCTTAGCTTATTCGATACCTGCGCAATTTGTTGTTGAAGCTCTTGCCTTAGCGTAGCTTCCCTATTCGCGAATTCTTGCGCCTGCGCTGTGAGTGCGCTCCGCACTGCGGCCTCAATTATCGCACGCAACTGCTCTGGGTCCATAACTGAGTCTGTTTCTGTATTATGTTCAGTTGGGGTGACACAACCTGATACCTGCAATGTTCCAAATCCCCCTATTAACCTCGCTAAAATACTGTCGTCGCTATCGTAGTGTTCATGCGCGTCTACGTCGGAGTCACAGTCGCTCATTCGAATTTAAACCTCTGTATGAAACCGAACAACACATAAAAGGTTAAGCTAATGGGATTTTTATTTTTCTTTTTTTTTTTTTTTTAAATAATTCTCATAAATTTTTTCCTCAATCAGAAATAGACACTCCTTTTCTTACTTTAACAAAATTAATTTGTGCGTATTCGAAAAAAAAATTGTTCTTGAAATTTTATATTCTCACTTCACAAATCACTTACATGATTCTATTGTTGTGTATTTGTGTATTTTGATGAATTCCACCGCCGCTGTCACAAGAATTCCACCTCTGCTGTCACAACTGGAGTTTTGAAACCGTTTTATCGCGTTTTTTTTTTTTTTTTTGGTATTGGGTTTTTTTAGGTTGGGCGCCAATTAGTGCATTAATGTCTGCAGCTTTGGGTTTGCCGGTTGCATGTAAAGATGCATATAAAAAATGAGTTAACTAACGGGAGACTTTAAGGGACGATACGTCGCGCTTTTATTGTTTCCAAACTTAGACTAAAAAATACAATCTTTATCAATCTAAGCAATGCCTGCAGAGCCGCCGTCGCTGCCCCAGAGCCGCCGTCGCTGCTGCAGAACCGCTGCCGCCGCTCTCGCAAAAGTGCAGCGTTAGCGCCTCGTGTGCGGTGTCGGATGACCGTCGCGGCCGGTGACATAGTTGCGATATATCCGTCGCCACATGACTCTGGTCATTGGCTTCCCCAGAACGCTGGGTCAGCACATACTCGTTTACTCGTTTACTATATTATTGTTATTGTATGCAACAAAGTGCTGCATACTTTATATTTAAGTACAGGGTATTCTGTAAGGGCATATACGCACTACACTGTCAACAATAATAACAACACAATTTCAAGGCCCCACGTTGGGCGCCAATTAAGATTTAAATAAGAAGTCCTCGCGGATTTTCGTTATAAGACTTTATTATTGGATAAATACATAATGTTCTTATTCTATGTATTCTGTATATGTGTTCATATGTTTATGCAGAAGGTATAAACATTATGATATGACCAGAGGGGCGCCGGTGCTGGTCTTCTCACAGGCTGTTGGGGCGCCGGTGCTGGTCCTCTTGAAGCATGTATAGCTGCAGTGCGGCGACTCTAATGGTCCAGGGCAGTCCGTTGGGCATTGTTTTTCCGGTTTAGTGTTTAGTTGTTTCTTCTGTGGCACTGATTGAAATACTTTAGAATTTATTAATGTTATATCTTTAAAAGTGATTTCATTCGTAGAGGTTGAGCTTTTGTATTTTTGCTGAATCGACTCGATATTGTCGATTTCAGCCTGTATTTTATTGCCTGCTTTCCAACTAATTGTTGTGTTGGGGGCAAATAACAGTTTTAGGAGTTTGGCTTTTCTTTCCTTAAGCCTTTTTTGTACTCCACTGCGCCTATTTTTAGGCATTGCTCATCACCTCTACTTACTCAGTATTTCCAGCCACTTTCTCTGTATCGTTTCCAGTTTTAGTATATGTCCTGCCGATGATTGTTGTTGCTACTGCCGCTGCTGCACCTCCAGTTGTAGTTGTATAGATTTATTTTAATTTTTTTTTTCACATGTTATATTTTTAACATGTTCGTGACACTTGTCACGGTCGCCATGTTAAGTTAAAATGTTTTCACAATAATAAAGACGTCTTATTCGGTTTGAGCATAAGTCGAGAGTGTTCTCTCGGTTTTATTCAATTTTATATTTGGCTTATTACATACAATATTCTAAGTGAGCTCTGCCGCTAAGAGCGTCGGCAGAGAGAGAGTTGCAGTACATATGTGCCTATGTAGTTATGTATATATACATATATATGTACAGATGGTACATACTCAAGAAGTGCTTACGCTAGCGATCTCACGCTGCGGCCAGTCCGCATAAGTGACGGATCCTATTACTGCACTTATGTATATTTATGATTGTATAAACATAGCAACAAAGTGTCGTTATGTTATGAGTTGTTACTCTTTATGTTGGGCATATGACCACTTGCTATATTGTATACTCTACAATACTGTGGGCATATGCTCATTTGGCATACAACATACTACAAAGCCCTCAGTTCTGCATATCTTTGCTTCAATACTGCGCTCTGTGCTTCTAAGGCGGAGGCCACTGCGGCCTGCACCAAAGCCCTAAGCTGCTCAGGCTCGATTCCCATTTTAGACCTGTTGTCAGCGGTCTCTTGCGGGACGGCTTCCCTATCTAAGGTGGTGGAGTCGTCTGACTCAGATCCCATCGCAGAGCGGTATCTGTACTGTACTGTACCGATACTGTCAACAATAATAATAACACAATTTCAAGGCCCCGCGTTGGGCGCCAATTAAGATTTAAATAAGAAGTCCTCGCGGATTTTCGTTATAAGACTTTATTATTGGATAAATACATAATGTTCTTATTTTATGTATGCTGTATATGTGTTCATATGTTTATGAAGAAGGTATAAACATTAGATATAGCGCAACCACTGTCGCTGGCGGCAAAGTGCATAGATGTTGTTGATGTTGCTGTTATTGTTGTTATATAACAGTTTTATAGGTCGTTAGATCGAATGGCTTCTTAAAATCGGGGTACCTGAGCATTACATTCTCGGATGACAAAATATCGCGCAACTTCTGAAACGCCCTTTGCTGCACTTCAGAGAATTATTCCATCACACGGTATTGAAAAATCGGAATCTACTAAATGAAATTCGTGTGGAATAATATATTTTGTTGATTGAAGTTCTATTGAAGTTGTTTCTTGAGATTTTATTACACCTTGGCCTATGCCTTGGATGTTTATAATTTTTTCTTCTCGTCTGAATTTATTTTTAAAAGTGAAATATCTGCACCAGTATCTATTAGGAATGTGAGTTTATTTTCAGTTGAATAATTATAAAAAGTGACACATATATTAAGACTGTAATTGATGGAATGAACCTTTACTGGTTGTTTCCTAAAGGGTTCTGAGAGTTTTTCGGCGTATTTTGCGCCATTCTCACATTGCTACTATTATAACCTTGGTTGGAGTTACCTCGGCCTCTTCCTCTATTATTATTGTGTGCACCTCGTCGATAATACAGGACAGTGTTACTTTGACCTGTTATCTCCGTGCAGCTATTAACAAATTTGGAGACTGCATCATTCATATTTATGAATGTGCCTGCCAGCATGATAAGTTTTACCTTATCAATTGAACAATTTTGGGTCATAGGACGATGATTTTTTGTTAGTTTTTTTATATTTATATCTGAGGGACAGGGCTCGCTCTTTGATTTTAATAACGACTCGAGATGTTCGAGTTCGTCATTTAGTTTCACTGCAGTGTCCCATGGGAGGGGATTTTTGCATATATAAAGGAGTCTTACGATTTCAGACTTTCTTCGTCTGATTCGCTCCTTAATGCCACTGCGTCTTGGCTTATTTTTTGCCTTAGAGCTCATGCCCTGTACTCACTCAGTATATTTTTGTTTTTTTTTTTTCCAGCTCCAAGCAGGTTGTAGTTATTATTTGCTGTGTGTTTCACGCCAGAGCTGGGTAACGGTCTTGATCTGTGTGAAGAATTAGGCTGTTGCTGCTGCCACTGCTGCACCTCCGGTTTCCAATTTTATATTTTATATTTATTTGCACTATTACTTTTTAACATGTTCGTGACACTTGTCACGGTCGCCATGTAAAAAGAGCACTCTTTAAATGTATATTGGTTCAGAATGAATTTATTCAGTTTTTATAATGTTCGCTTAGCCTATGGATATACATATATACTTATGCTGTTATTCGTTAACAGCTACAAAGAGAGGGAGATTGAATAGCTCGCATATGCCTGTATTAGTGAGCATATATATTGCTCAACAATAATAACAACACAATTTCAAGGACCCACGTTGGGCGCCAATTAAGATTTAAATAAGAAGTCCTCGCGGATTTTCGTTATAAGACTTTATTATTGGATAAATACATAATGTTCTTATTCTATGTATTCTGTATATGTGTTCATATGTTTATGCAGAAGGTATAAACATTAGATATAGCGCAACGACTGTCGCTGGCGGCAAAGTGCATAGATGTTGTTGTTGTTGTTGCTGTTATTGTTGTTATATAACAGTTTTATTTAACAGTTACATCTTAACAGGACACAGCTGACCTTGGGCCGCGTGCCAGATCTCGCGCTACGATCTTCCGCTGCAAGCATTCTCATGTTTTCTCATCAAAACTTCTGATATTCTCTTTAAAGTGAAATACATAAATTAACACATTTGGTGACGGATTCGTATTTAAATATTTAACCGCTAGTTGCGCACAACGCTCTCTTTTAACATAAAAGTTTGGATATTTCTTTTAGTCTTCGCTTCGGCTCTAACGTCTATCAAATCCGATTGCAACGCGTGGATTACGTTTGTTAGTGTGATGTGTGGAACCTGTGGAGCCTGTGTCAATGCTTTGGATTCTCTTCTAGCTAAAGGCTGATGCTGTAACTGTAAACACTGGGATATTTTTATTGTTTAGTCTGCTCGTGTGTATGTGTGTGTGTGTGTGTGTATGTGTGCGCTTCTTTTTAGGGGCGCACAAAAAGCGCGCGTTTAATTAAACAAACATTGAAAACGGTTAATAGTTCGCTTTGATATGCACACACACACACACACACACACACACACCCACACAGTGAAACACAAGAATAACAAACGCTCACACATATTATCAAAAGTTCAACGTAATGAAAACTGATCAAGGTTAAATGGCTCAAAGCAACAACAAATATAAATAGAAGCAATAACCGAAAGCATAGAGACAAAACAGACAGAGAAGATGCCAAAAGAAGAAAGCGCGTTTAATTAACCGGACGCAGCACACACACACACACACATGGACGCAAACGCAAAGTACAGTTAGTTAGCGGCGTTGCCAGACCTGCTCGCCAATTGGCAAGCTGCTTAACTCAACGAAGCACACACACACACACATGGACGCAGCGTTGCCACACTGGCGTGCTGATCTTATGCAGTTCTAAGCGACTTGCAAATGCACTTCCCCCCACACACAATGTATTTTCTTTTAAATTTACAAAAACGCAGAAACTAAAAAAAGTACAATTATCCATTTTTTTTTTTAAATATATTAATTTATTTAATATTTTTTTTTTGTATAATTATAGTGCGTTTAACGCATGCCGTAAAGAAAAAGAAAAAGGAAAAAAAAATGCGTTTCGAAAACCAACAAAAAAGAAATTACGGCAAAATTGTCTGAGAAAATAAATGTTTAATTAAACATCGATTATAAATGTTTAAGCACATTGTATTATGAGATAGCTATTATGTAAGTATATATACTTCCAAAGTGTTCAGGCCAAAAGTAATTTTCCCCTCTATTTAATCCCCGTTTGTTATGTAGCATATGTCCTAAACTTGCATATAATGAAAGCAAACTGTTTAACTATATTTAAGTAAATGTAATTTATTATTATTATTATTATTATTTTACTTTGTTTTGTATACTTTTTAAAGCAACTACAACGAACATGAAATTTTAACTGACTGAGGCAAAGGCAGCGAATACATTTTACAAACATATATGTTTTTTTTTTTTATAGAGTATTTAATTATAAGTATCAGGCATACTATTTTTGATACTACCTACAACAGTCAACGTATAATTGTATATAACTATTTTATATATATGTATATGTATTTAAATATTGTAATTGAACAATTGAAATTGATATATGACATTTCATAGCTATAGACTTTTACCACATCTAATATACACTTTACTCGAATATAAATATAAGATCAACGAATATTGCCCAAGTTTACATATAGTATCTAATATTTAAGTGCATAGTTTGTACATACATATTTATATATATATATATATATATTTTTGACTCTTTAAGGGAAATTTTACCCAAGTATTCAAGAAACAGCTCGAACAATTGAAATTTAAAAAGTCTGCAGTTCCTTTGGAAAATTTGCTTAGTCCAAGCGAAATATTGAGAAAAATTAAAAAGATATAATGGGAAGTAAATTGCGATTAACATATACAGATGCGCATTCTTTTTGTTGATTTTTTTTTCGAATATCTTTTATGATTATTTATGGAGCGTACCCAATCATTTTTCAAGGCGTGTGCGCTTTTTTTTTCCAAATTTATTGCGCACAACATTTTTATAGATAAACATGCGGAAAAATTGTCGGAAAAGGGGCAATTAAACGAAATCGAAAACTGAAAACAGAAAACTGAAAACTCAGCAAACAATTTTTTGTGCAGCTAGCATATACATTTATATATGTATGTGTATTTAAACTAAATAGCCGTATGTATGTGTATTAACTAGTATATCATATTTGTGCATAAAACTGATGACTAACTAACTAGCACAGGCAACTATATCATGTATTTATACTTTATTTATGTGCTTATCATTACAAAACCATCCAACAAATAAAAGCCTATATTACAAAAAAAAAAAATTACCCCAAAGCAAAACGTTTTCTGTATTTCAACAATTTAGCCCAATTTCTTGCTTATTTTGGTGCCTTGAGCTGGAATTTGTCATCTTTTGAATGGAAATGAGCTGCAGGTGTGGCAATTATTGTGACGTAATTAACCTTTATGGCATGCCGAAGTGCGGCGAGTGCAAAAACCGGTTAAAACGCGCTTCAAATGCTTCAACAACGGACATCATTTATATAAATAAAAATCATTGCACACATGCATAACCGAATTCGTTAGCACTAACTCCAAATACCCTCACCCGACCAACTGATCAAGTTAACTTGATAAAAGTTTTTACATCTTCTATAGCTTGTTTACGATCTAATAGTTCTTTGAGTTAGGGGCCAAGTTTCTTTATCATAGCAGGGAATTCGCGATACATCGACATCATTTTATAAAGGATTGCAATCTTATAAACATTGAAAAACCCAAGCTCTATAAGCATTTTTCCAAATAAGTCGAGGTGAGTAAATCCCATTATACAGTTTAATATAATATGCATTGAGCATGCATCGAAATATACATATGTAAATAACTTTTTCGTATTAATATATCTTATAATTTAAATATTTGTTAATAGATACTTTAGGACTCTCCAAGAACAAGCTTGCCTCCAAGTGTTATACAAAGTTGAGATAACTACTAGAAATAGAGTATAGCCAGAAATACAATCAGAGTTAAGTGTACTGTGGGAACAGCGAGTTCATTATGAAGTAACCCGATACTACATACATATATACTATAAGGCTTAAACCTACGAAATCACCTCTTTCCAAACGTATGACATAAGTAGATGCCTATTAAAAGATTACAATAAAGCTTAAACTCAAACTGTGACAAGCACTCGGTTCATTATATAAGTATTATACCATGCAATTAAAAACTCTTTGTAATTCTTTCTGGATGGGCTTAAAAAACTGTCGCCTTGATACCGAAGTAAAGTTGTGAAGAAAGCTGTAGAACACAAGTTGGGTATACCTATATAAAAGCCGTCTGACACGATAAAAATACATATACATACATATACCTTGATATATCTATATAAAAGCATCGGATGGCACATAAAAACAAAAAATATATGTAAACATATATAATATATTCATAAAAACCTTAAAGCTTCAAAAGTGCCGTGATACAAAGGAGAAAAAAAAAGAGTATAAAAGGGTCCATATACATATGTATATCTAAATGGGAACAGTCTTTCAATTGGTCTGTGTAGTTTTTGGCGTGTATTTGTGTATTATATACGTATATACATTTAAAAAATTAATAATCATATGCAAAAGTCACATTAAATGTAATGCAATGTATAGCAAAAGCATGCACATAAACATAAATACATTTATATACATACATATATGTACATATATAGATAAAAAACAATCAAACAACTGCATATCAATAACGGGAAATGCATCTACATAGATCAGATCGTAATATACATATATGAAATATACAACAAATAAGGCAAATTAAGGTAAAACAAGGCAACTAAAGTATATAAATGTCCAGGGCCTCCGCTAGCTAGTCGACATGGTATTCGGTGCGATGCGGCGAGCCGGTGCGCTTCTCGGCCACAAACGGACCGGAGATGCCCGAGATGCTGGTGACACCGCGCAGGCCGGTGCTGCGGAAATAGATGAGCAGATATTGTTCGCCATGGCGGAGCTCGACATCGTCGGCAAAATCGAGACGCACCAGCTCCTCGTTGGCCTCCTGCTGGCGACGCAATCGCTGCCGATTGCGATGATGATGATGTCGACTGTGACGATGAGGCGCCGGTGCTGGCGTCTCAAAGTAATCCCGCTCCTGGTTTGAGTCGGAGGAGTTGGGCGATTCGGCCTGATTCACATACTCATAGGCCACATAGTACGCCAGACTGGCATAGTCAATGCCATAGATGGCAATCCAATCGTTGGGTCCCTCCTCAAACTCCGGCTGCTTGCGATACTCCACGGTATTCTCATCGCCAATGCGCCAAGTGGACAGCGGGCTAAAGCTGACGCCCGGCGCACGATAATTGGGATAAAGCTTGATCGTAAAATCGCTGGTAACCGGCTTGTGGTCGCTGATATTGTAGGCAGGATGCGACTTATAGGAGCACTGCTCAATGGACAGCGGCATGCCTGGCTGGCGATTGAGCGGCTGCACTGCGTACATGATGCGATCCGTCCAGGCAGGTCGCCGCTTCATATCGTATTCGGAGGTGCCCTCCTTGAACTTAAACGTGGGCGGAAAGGCGGGCAAGCGCTCGTGCAGCACCTGAAACGCCTGCTGCGTATGCTCACGCACCTGGTACAGCTGATCGCGCTGCAGCAGCGCCTCGTGCTTTTGCTCATCGCTCAGTGCGTCGCGCACCTCCGTTGCGCTGTCGCTGCCCTCCAGCCGAAAGTTGAGATCACCAAACCAGAATACATAGTCATGATCGTAGATCTCGCGATATCGCTTCACATGGTAATGATGATTCTCGATTATCTGCTTGTAATCCTCGATGCGCTCGTCCAGCTGATGATCGTGGGCGGCCAAATGGGAGACAACAAACGCCAGCCCGCAGCCGTAGAGCGTGAAACGCACACTGACCGCACCCTTGTTGCCCCAAATGCCACCGAAACCGGTGCGCGTGAATTCCGCCTCCATGTCCTTCAGATGCTCCACATGCTGCCGACGCACAAACATCGTCAGCAACAGGCCCTGCATTTGCTCGGTTTTGACGGCCACATAGTTGTAATTGCGCAAATGCTGCTTGGCCTTGTGCGTCCATGGATCCTCCTTGAACAGGCCCAGCACCTGATGCTGCGGCTGTGCGTTCACCTCCTGCAGTCCAATTGCATAGATATCGGGCAATTCGCCAGCCGCATCCCCACTGGCATCGTCCGGCAGGCCCAGCAGCTGGCGCAGTGAGATGTTGTCCGGAAACCTACTGCCCACATTCCAGGTGACCACATAGACCCGATATGTTTCCAGTTGTTGGCGCACATTCGATTCGGCTTTGGGTGCGGCCGTTTCGACAGCTTCTGTCTTACTCATACTATCAAACGCACACACACACACACAAACACGTATAGAATACTTTTAGCTTTTGATTCATGCGATTTTGGCCATATTGTTACTTACATTAACGAGTGCTTGTTGTTGTTGTTGTTGCTGCTGCTAACTATTTTGTGTCGCAAGTTGTTATCGCTCCGTTGCTTTTATTGTTGCAATTTTGTTTCGATTGCTGTTAGCTGTTTTGCAGAGCTATGAAGTAATCACCGTTACAAGGCTTAGCGCATAGTAAATAAAGCACCAGCAGCAGCAGAGCCCGTTTTTCAAAAAAAGCAAGGCCAATTAAGTCATAAAATCAGCTGTTTGCTTTGCATCTATCGTTATCGATACTACGATAGTATCGAATCGGGCGCCGATGTGCTGCGCTCCAGTGTTGCATAACTAACTTTTTAAAATCGGATTTGAAAGCTATCTGCGAATTTTATTTTGACAAGAAATGTTTTTAAGTCACAGCGTCTTCTTATAGATAATAAAAACTCAGCAGACTCTACAAAACTACGTTGCATTCATAATATGGTTCCGCACCTCCGACAAATTCAAATTTTGGACCCGCCTAGTTTTAGGAATTCTAAGAAAACAAAGTCAAAAATTATCATTCCTACATATTCTCTTTTAAATTTCAGTTATTTTGACTATTTTTATATATATTTTAATAATTATCGACAGTTTGCAGCACTGGTACGCTGCCAGACTTTGAACGGCGATATGCAACACTGTGCTTAGTTTTGGATTTGTTTTTGTTTTTGTGACACACATACTTTTTGTTTTATTGATGCACAATTGATAAGCGCTCATAAAAGCAAAAAAAATACATACTTATACATACGCTATATCAGTTACAAACATACAAATCAATTCTGCAATGTACGGACGATCGGGGCGTGCGTTGAATTGAATAAAAGCCGCCGATACACGGCGTCTACGGCCACGGAATAAAAGGCGAGCGACCAACATAACTGAAACTAATTTTGGTTCAGATTTTTGTTTTTGTTTTTTTTTCTTCTTCATACTTTGACGTCGTTGGCAAACGTTGCTGCTGCTGCCGATGCCGATGCTGATGCTGTTGTTGTCAGTGTTATGTAAAAATATATGAGAGCCAAATGTGTTCACAGCATCCTTGAAAGTTGAGACGTGTAGCAAACCAGCTTCTGCAGTGCTTAACAAGTCACGCGATCTTTGCGCTTTAATTTTGTTGACTTTAACAACGCCGGCAGCGGCAGCAGCAGAGGCAGCAGCCACCGTCGCAGCAGCGCAGCCCACACATTGATTGGCTTGCCACCAAAAACTCGCGCCATTGTTTGTGTGTGTGTGTGTGTGCTTGGTCTCGTATCACTGCTGTTAAATAATAAAATTGAATTTGTTAATAAATAAATCCAATTGCAGTTAAACAATGCCTGCGCCCCAGGTTTTCGCAGCCGCTGCCGCGGCCATAACCACGGCAAGTGTGCCCAGCACAGATGCCAGCGCCAACGCAGCAGCCGCAGCGACCAATGCAACAGTTTCAACAGCGGCCAGCAGCAGCAGCAGCAGCGCTGTGAATAGCGGACGCCATCAGCTGCGACCAGTTAAATATGATTATGCGGATTCATTTGCCTGCACCTATATCGTTTCGGTTGTGGCTGCCTCCATAGCCGAGCTGGTCACATATCCGCTGGATCTCACAAAGACCCGTTTGCAAATCCAAGGCGAGGCGGCCAGTGTGGCCACCATTGCAACCAGCAGCAGCAGCAGCAGCGCCAAGGCAAATGTGAGTAGTCTGGGTTTTTTGTTTGATTTTTGTTTTGGCATTATTTGGTATTTTGGTGTTAACCGTTTGTTGTTGTGTTGGTCTCATGCATGCTAGCTTTGATCCCGGCTTTGCTAATAACGATACCCACGCAGGCGGCTACCGATAAGCGACCGATACCAAAACCCAGCCTATAACTGGGCACACAGCACTTGACCAGATCCGTATGTCTGCTTTACAGTGTTGACAAACGATTCCAACTTTTTGTTGTAACTTTCTGCAGCCTTGGGTTCAATCTTATGACGCACACATGTCGATACTGCTATCAAGACTACAAATATTTCCTTTGGCAAGGGTATTTAGGCGCTTCGGTATGCCGAAGTTTACGTTTAGCACTTTTGGCAATAACAAACAACACGGTACTATTTTGGTCAGTCATATGCATTATCAGCATGCTGATAAGCCCTAGCTGGTGCTGTTATTTACTTTTGTTCTTGTTCTTGCGGGGTGTGTCCATCTGAGCGCGAGAGATAAATGTAGACATGGAGATTGAGATCAGGTGACTGTGTTTCATGCTGTATTGTGGTAGCCAAACGCCATCAAACCCAAACCCAACTATCCCCCCTCCCCCCCTCTACACCCACACAAATATCCATAATTCCATTACTCTGTGCGTGTGTTAAATGTGAACTATAAGAAAAAAAGAAAAACAAAAATGAAACCAACTCTATATACATAGTCCACATATTATGTATGTACATGTATATGGATAGGTATACATATATACGTTCTATAATGAGCTGCTGCATATTATGTAACTGAAAAACCCCCCATTACCAGATGCAATATCGCGGCATGGTCGCCACCGCCTTTGGCATTGTACGCGAGGAGGGCGCCGTCAAATTGTGGCAGGGCGTGACGCCGGCGCTCTACAGACACGTCGTCTATAGGTGGGCAATCCAATCCAACAACCTAACAAGTACAATACATATGTATATGCTGGCACATGATCTGTGCCTCCTTAAGTAGAAGCCCAGTGTAGCAATACTGGACTGCGATTGCCAATCCAAAATTGCCCATTTGCCAGCCAGCCAGCCGAACTAATCTCGTATCCTCCTTGACAGCGGCGTGCGCATCTGCAGCTATGATCTGATGCGCAAGGAGTTCACCAAGAACGGCAGCCAGGCGCTGCCCGTATGGAAATCGGCGCTGTGCGGCGTCACCGCCGGCGCCGTTGCTCAATGGCTGGCCTCGCCCGCGGATCTGGTCAAGGTGCAAATACAAATGGAGGGACGGCGGCGTCTGATGGGCGAGGCGCCGCGTGTGCACAGTGCGGCGCATGCATTCCGCATGATTGTGCAGCGCGGCGGCGTCAAGGGCCTCTGGAAGGGCAGCATACCGAATGTGCAGCGTGCGGCTTTGGTCAATTTGGGTGATCTGACCACATACGACACCATCAAGCATCTGATCATGCGTCGCCTGCAAATGCCCGATTGCCACACGGTGCATGTCCTGGCATCCATATGCGCTGGATTCGTGGCGGCCATCATGGGCACGCCGGCGGATGTGGTCAAGACGCGCATCATGAATCAGCCCACCGACGAGCTGGGCCGGTAAGCACGCAGCTCGTCCTCTCTTGTCCACCTCTCACAGGCTTGTTCTTAATTCAATTTCAATCCCATTTCCAGGGGTTTGCTATATCGCGGCTCTTTGGATTGCTTGCGCCAGACTGTGGCCAAGGAGGGCTTCGTTGCGCTCTACAAGGGCTTTCTGCCCTGCTGGATACGCATGGCCCCCTGGTCGCTCACCTTTTGGCTATCCTTCGAACAAATACGCAAAATGATTGGCGCCTCCAGTTACTGAGTCTTTGGCTGTTAAGTCACACCCTAAGAGTTTGGGAATGAATGAGAATCAAAACAGAAAATGCAATCGATATTTAAAAATCAACATAACTATGTTAACTCTACATTATTTGTGTTTGTTGCTTTGTGCGGCAAGGTAAACAAGTGCTATTATAATGGTACAAATACTCTCAAGACTGTTTTTATCTATGCTTAAATCTGATTCTTATGGAACATCTAAAACTTCCACTTGACTATCCTTCGTCCCATTCACAACTAATAGAGTCTGGGTGCAGACAACAAGCACAGAAGATTTATAATTGTCGAAACCTATACAAAATTCGAAAAATCAAAATAAAACTTCTAATCATGTTGAAAATTATAATCAATAGTCTGTAAGGAACCAATATGAAACTCTAGACGAATATATATATATTTCCTGGTTTTAAGCAAAGTTTTCTTCTTTTTTGTTTTTGAAAAAGGTATCGCTATTTTTTTATTTTTTGTATGAATATATATATAAACTGATATTTTTCAATGATTGAATGGTATTTACTTAGCCTTTACTAAAGTGTACTAAGCTCGTATATTACATATTATTATTGCCTTGTTCTAAACGGGCTTTTTAAGGAATGAACTTTCTAAAAGTGTAAGATATACATTGTTATATAAATTGAAATGAACGGGATTCCTAATTTGTATATGAAAATTAATCGGCAAAAGCTAAACTTGTATTTAATATGTGTATCAAAAAATAAATAAAATCTCCATATACGGAATTATTTAACTGCCTTAAAACGATCAACGAAATTGAAGTTTAGATAACGAGTATTTTTGGAAAATTATCGATATCAACAAATACCACACTCAACTTGCGTAGTTGGTAAGTCGCCGTGGTATTTTCGTGTCACACGAAGCTGGTAACACTTAAAAGCTATATGATCGATATCAAGTATTTTGTGAAAATCATCGAAACTACAAAATACTGCTCGTCAACTTGCGTAGGTGGTAAGACGCCGTGGTATTTTCGTGTCACAAGAAGCTGGTCGCACTGCCCAACACAACCATCATTTCATGTAGTGTATATAAGAGGTGCAAAGGCGATAGACAAACTTTATTATACACTCCAAAATGTTATTCAAATCAATTATACCACTGGCCATCTGTGCGCTCAGCATAAAACCATTTCTGGCAGCCGCAGCGGCCGACGAAAATCCAAAGCCAGCCGATGAGAAGCAATTTGCCGTCGAGCTCAATCCGGAAACATTTGACGAAGCCATCAAAGCCGGCAATGTCTTTGTGAAGTTTTTTGCGCCATGGTAAGCGAAATTGCTGAAAGGCGTTTATTAGCACAATATTGGGAAATTTGGCTGTTTGATTTGAATGCGGTTAAGCAAACGATTAAACAATGCTTTGTAGTTTTAGTTGGCCAAAAAACACACACACGCAGACGCACACGCATGCAGACATAGCCACGCAATCTTTACAAACATCTGTTCATACATATGTACCTACATATGTTCATGCATGTGTGCATACGTTCATTCTATGCGTTACGACTTTTGTGCAAACATATTAAAAAATAGAAACACACATTTCCTAGTTGTTGACACAGCCATAAGAAGCTGAAGTAGAGATGAGTGCGTGTCGCATTTTTGAAACATTGGCACGCACCACAATCAGAGTGGCCAACTGTCGTTTCAAAAAAGCCGAAACCAATGTTAAAAAGAGCTGAATTAGCTTTCGAAGCACGAGCTTGGAAAAATGCCAAATCAGTTGAAAATGTCAACTGTTGCCGACCTCTGAAACCTAAAGCTTAAAAAAAAAAAACTGTTGCCGACCCAAATTAGCTAGAAAATGGCTGACTTGGCAACACTGACTACAATTCAAAAACGCGCACTGTTCAAAATTGTGACCAACAGCAGGACACAAGTTTTATTAAAAATACTAAAGAACATAAAATCCAGAACGAGCTAAGTACAAAATACTGCAGAGCCTTAAAAGCTATTATATATATATGTATATAAGTTATATTTTAACTAAAATAAACAACATATGTCATTGATTTGAGCAGAAGACGTCTTTTTAAGTCGTGTCACGCGCCCAGCACAAATTCTACAATATTTCGAAGGCAGCAACTAGTTTGGTGTCATTGACGCTGCCGAAATATAAGAATTCTCTTTTTTTAATATTCTTAACACGTATCTTGATAAGGGCGGTCAAAGGGGCTTTATGTATTTATTTATATTTTGGTTGAGGAAAGTCAAAGAAGTGCCCCATTGATTGACATATACTAAGCGCACACACTCGCACGTACGACTCGTAACTAAACAAGTATGAGTTATAATTATACACTCATACTTAGTTAGGCGCTGGCCGGTTATCAGCTTTTACATATAATATATCAGCAGCCATATATCATGCACTCTTTCTAGTCAATAGCTCGAGCAACCCGGCCTGCCCCTGCCCCTGTCCATACCCCTAATTCTCAGACAATGCCCATTGAGTCTTGATACTCTTCAACTGTTTTTGAAGAGCTCGCATATACGCAGTCCAGAATTAGTCCAGAGTTCTTATCAACAGCTCTGCCATACAATAGCATCATGTCTTAAAAAACAATCGTTGGCGTTGTTGAAACAAATTTAATGCTGGAGAAATTAATTTTTATATACATCATATTATATATCTGTATATGATGCCAACTTCTGTTCTTAGCCGAATTTGCACTCTCCTCGTTTTTAGAATGTGTTTGCATTTTATCAGACAATAAAAAGAAGACAAAATGTCACGTAGGCAACTTGTCTAGTAAAGAACTTAAACCAGGTTTGGACCACTTTTGAATTATTGTAAAGCATTTAATAGAAAGTCTTCCCGAAATCCTGATGCATATTTAATCCTCTGATCTCTGATCCTGTGCTCTGTTCTCGTTTGCAGGTGCGGTCATTGCAAGCGCCTGCATCCGTTGTGGGAGCAGCTGGCTGAAATAATGAACATTGATGAGCCGAAGGTGACCATTGCCAAGGTGGACTGCACCAAGCATCAGACGCTCTGCGCCGATCACCAGGTGACTGGCTACCCCACGCTGCGACTCTTCAAGCAGGGCGAAACGGAGTCGATCAAGTTTAAGGGTACACGCGACTTGCCAGCGATAACGGATTTCATCAATCAGGAGCTGAACACGCCCGCCGAGGAGGATTTGAGTGAGCAGCAGCATCTGGATGGCAGCGGAACGAATCCCAACGTGGGCAAGGTTGTCGATCTCACGGAGGAGACGTTCGCCAAGCATGTGTCCAGTGGCAATCACTTTGTCAAATTCTTTGCGCCCTGGTGCAGCCATTGTCAGGTAATTAAATTCTTGCATTTACCTTCTGTTCAAACACAAATAACAAATTTACATGCTTGAATCAATCGTAGCGTCTGGCGCCCACTTGGGAGGAGCTGGCCAAGGAGCTGATCAAGGAGCCGGAGGCAACGATTTCTAAAATCGATTGCACACAATATCGCAGCATATGCCAGGACTTTGAGGTCAAGGGCTATCCCACCTTGCTCTGGATAGAGGATGGCAAAAAGATTGAGAAATATGCGGGTGCACGCGACCTGTCCACACTGAAAAGCTATGTGGTAAAGATGATTGGCGCCCCAAGCGGCACTCACGATCTGGAGGATGCGGCCAAAGACGCACCGGAGGAGGCTAAAAAGCAAAATGTGCTGCAGCTGAACGGCAACGAGGAATTCGAGAAGGCAACTGGCGATGGCATTGCCTTTGTCAAATTCTATGCACCCTGGTGTGGACATTGCCAGAAGCTGCAGCCCACCTGGGAGCAGCTGGCAACAGAGACGCAGGCCGCCGACTTGGGCATTGTGTTTGCCAAGGTCGATTGCACATCGCCGGAGAACAAACAGATCTGCATAGACCAGCAGGTCGAGGGCTATCCCACGCTCTTCCTCTACAAGAATGGCCAGCGCCAGAAGGAGTACGAAGGCAGTCGCTCCCTGCCAGAGCTGCAGGCGTACGTCAGGAAATTCATCGGTCACGATGAGCTCTGAGCTGTCCGCATAGTGCATCAACGGATGAACCGAATCACACACCAATACGAATGTCATCGCCAAAGTAAACTAATTTCTGCATGTTCGAACCAGCTGTTGCAGCCTCTATATGATAGCATTGGTTGATAGTCGTGCCATTTTGGACCGAGTAGTCATCCATTTAAAAAAAAAAAACAAAAAAACAACAAAAATTGTAATAATAGTCTAAAGAAAACAATCAAATTTACACTGAAAATGTGAATCAGTTTTGTGATTGTTCCTTGTGTTGTCCCTTAGCGTCTTTTTCTTTTCATTCAGTTCAGTTTTGTTCACATGTGCCAATTATCTAAGATTATATTTTTCTTTAAATTTTGATATTGAATCTGAAAGGAAGTTTATATCAAAACTTGTTGAAAAACAGAAAGTATATAAATATATTAGTACTGGTATCTGGCATATTTGATCTCAACTTAAGACTTTTACATTGGTTTTGGTTTTTGTTTTTGAAAAAATACTTAGAATTATTGTCTTAAAGAAACCAATAAACACAAATTTGGAAGTTATATTTGTTTAAATGCTTTTCGAAATGGATTAGATAGGGTAGGAAGATGGAAAATATGGTTACGATATTTCGAAAAATACTACAGCAAATACCAAAAATACTATATATTTATAAACTGTCAACGAAGCTAATAAAAGGCACATAACTATTTTCTACATACAGCCGAAAAAAAAAAGCTTGCGACAGTGTATATTTATGATATTTTTATTCTGATATCAATTAACAAATATTTGAAAATTTGCGGTTTTGTATAAAATACTGTTTTATGTTTTTTTTTTTTTGTAATACGAATTGTGTCTTTGCGTTTTGGGTTTTACAGGCAACACGGCAAACGGTCACACAGTCACAAAAACGCAATTTGTTGTTTTTCGTTCGGTAGAAATTGATGTTAACCTATTGGGCATGTCCTCAACGAGTTTTGCACGAGTAATGCTGTAGGCATCATCAAATCAATTGATTTGGAGTAGGAGCGTCTGCCAGGTGTAACACAGAGCTACAGAAACGCACACCGACACAAAGTTTTTTATGAACGCAAACATCAACGGAGGAGCTGGTGGTGGCGGTGCCGCTGGTGGTGGTGGTGGTGGTGGGGTTGGGGGTGGTGCTGCTGCAGCTGGTGCTGGCGCTAGTCCTGCGGCCGCTGGCGGTGGTGCATCAGGTGAACCTGGCGCTGGAGGCAATGCGAGCGCTTCAGCAGCCACAAATGGCGCCGAGGGTAGCACAAATCTCAATGAGGATCAGGATGCCAAGCGGCGCAAGTGTTTGGAGACAGACGAAACACAGGATGGCGCTAGCACCGTGAGTATGCATTTACATAGAATACACAAGGACAATGCACCTTACAAAGAGGCCCATTAATCTCTGATACTCATCTCTGCGTGTGTGTGTGTGTGTGTGTTTGTGTGTGTGCAGATGATTGATGCGAACAGCGTGCTGAACAAGATTGCACATCTGTATGCAGAACAGCTGATGTCGGACATTGTTCTGCTGGTGGATGGCAAGGAGTATCCGGCACACCGTGTCATACTCTGCGCCAGCAGCGATGTCTTTCAAGTGATGCTCATGAATCCGGAGTGGAACGAGTGCAGCAAGCATGTGATTGAGCTGCACGAGGAGGCCTGCTGCTCGGCGGTATTTCCACAGTTTATAAAGTACTTGTATGTGGGCCATATCGAGGTGACGCTCCAGACGGTAATGCCCATGCTGGCGCTATCCGACAAGTACAATGTGCGGGATCTCATCGAGCTGTGCGTGGGCTATATGATGAAGCATGTGGCCAAGTCGGCGACCAGTGGCTATTTGGTCTCCTGGCTGCAATATACACTATCGTTTACGCCCACGCATAATGATCTCACCGAGACGCTGAAGCGTTTCCTCAAATGGAATCTGGAGATGGTGGCCGAGTCCAAGGACTTTGTCGAAATGGATCCGGCTATACTGCAGCTGCTTTTGCAGCAGAACGACATCGTTGTCACCAGCGAGTACAAATTGTTTACCATATTGCAGACATGGCTGCTCCACCGGCGCGAGCTAATCGAGTCCACCGTCGACATAAGCGTCGACAAAAAGACGGCCAGCTTCGTTGAGCTGATCGAGCAGACAGTCATGCACATACGCTTTGGCATGATGACGCCGAGTGAGCTGGCGCATCTACTAATCGTCCCATTGATCGAGTACCATAAGGAGTTTCTCGTGGAGCGCATTGCTATCGGCATGAGCTATCAGTCCGGCCAGGAGGATCGCGTACGCGAGGTCCGGAGCACAGAGTGCGGCGAACTGCAGTTCACACCGCGGCTCTACTGGAACGACACATGGAGCGTTGGCATCGATGTGCACAATTTTGACAAGATCGAGGACTACAAGAACTATGTCACCTGCTTCTTTTCGCAACGCCACATCGCCGAGACCGAAGACGGTGAGTACCATTCCATCATGCTCACATACTTATCTGAAATGTTGTGTTTTGAACTTTTCCCGTTTTCTCCCTTTTCCACCATACCTTTGTATTTTTGATATATGCTCTCATCTTTCTAAATCGTGTGATTATAATGTTTAGATCCCTGCATGACTTGGGAGATTGAGTTCTTTCCGCGCGGCGTTAAGTACAATAAGGCCAAAATGGTCTGTGGTGAGGATGTGCCCGGCTGTTCACTGAACACGGTGCGACTCCGAGTCACATGCAAGCACCAGAACATTGGCGAGGAACGTTTTAAGGTGCGTATACCCTGTAAATATGGTATGTAGCCGGCCTGCTAACACAATTTTCAATGCGCTTGACCCACAGATTGCCGTGCTCATCGTTGGCGTGCAGAACAAGATATCGCATATACGCACCGTTGTGGAGCGTACGGAATACTTTTCGGACATAGCACGTGTCATCAATTTGGATAATCTGCTGCCGTACGAGGAGCTGGAGCATACATCACCCTATTTAAGCCCCCATCTGACGGGCAATCAGCGCAATACGCTGTCCCTGCACGTTGTAATTACCCCCATGGGTCCGCACACCTGTCGCGACACGCCCCCATTTCAGTTTTGAGCTGATCAAACCTGAGCACATACCCATCTTCCGAAATACACACACACAATGCACACTCGCACAAACATGGTTGTGTGTGCGAGTGTTTATTGTGTGTGCTTCGCAAAATGTGTTTGGATTTATGTTAGATCAATTTAAAATTCATATAGGAGAGTGTCTCGACATGTTGTGCACATATATATATATATATATATATATAAATAAATATATATATGTATATACATATTTATATGTATAGCGAACGCGAAGACATTAGTTTATAGAGCCCGCTCAGCCCCTATATTATCCTAGTCGTTTAGAGCGTTGGCTCTTTGACCTGCTCCAACGTGCTCGAATTGTGTGCATAAACCTAGCTTTCTCCTTCATACAATTATGAAAATCCGATGTATTAACGAAAATCATCTGAAATGCAGATCAGCGAGGTTAGCGCATCAGTTTTTCTGCTGTACAATTCCCAGCTTAAGCATTATATATTTTTTAAGTACCGCTCTATGGCTCTGTATTTCTGCAATATATTCTGATTTTATTATTATTATTATTATTTTATTTTTTTTTGATGAATATGTGTTCTAGTTTTTTTTTTGGTTTGACTTACAACTTAAGCAAAAGGTTTAGCAAAAAGGCCATTTACTTGATAATAAATTTGTAGTTGCCTTTGAAGAGCATGTTTACTGGTCGCAATGCCAATAAACATTGTAACTAACTAGACTTTGGCAACGGCATTTTTCTAATAAACGTTGATTTGTATAGAAAGATTTCGAGTTTTAAATTTAAAGTTCTCTCATTTCCTTATTGTACACAAATCCTTTTCAAGACCATTTTCTTATGTTACTTTCAAAGTTCATCAGATGCAGTTTAACCTTTAGAGTTTTAAGCATCCAGCTGATAGATGTTTACAAGCAATGTCAATATCACAGCCCGGCGTTGCCACACTTGCGCATTTTGCTGCCAAGAGGATAAATTCAGTTCCAGTTAATTAACATGAACTTCGATCGTAACATGAGAGAACGGCGCTAAATAGTTTTACAGCTTCCAAGCAAATACAATTTTTGTTCTTTAAGTACTATCCCATTCAAGATAATGCCGAACTATGTAAGGCTGTTGCCAACTTATGTAGCTATTACCCTGGCATTAGATAATAGTGCAAATGCGTATGTGTATGTGTTTGTATAGGTGTATATATGTATGTATTCCTAAGGCTTAAGCTTAACTATTTTACCTACTCTGGTTGTAGTGTAAATATCACGTATGAAGTTTTACCAACTACTTGGGTTTTGTTATAACATTATAAAGACAGCTTCATCAACCGAGAGCTATAAAAATCCCAACATATATATATATATATATAAATAGGTATTGCGTCAAAGTGCCCATAGATAAGAAGAGCAAGGTACAAAATAGAGAGCGAAAGCGAGAGGGAGTGAGCGTGTAAAGAGAGCGAGAGAGAGAGAGCGTGTAAAGAGAGCGAGAGAGAGAGAGAGAGAAGGTTTTGACAGAGATTGAGATATATGTATGTGTATAAAGAGAAAACTATTTACCCATAAAATCAAAAGATTTTACTATATTATATAGAAATATCAACAATGTCATTTTAAAGCAATGTTCTCAACTTTTTTTTTTGTTTGTCAATTGCTTTGAGAAATAATTCTGTCAATTTCTGAATACGCTCATAGTCTAGTTTTTGTACCAATTAATACGGCTTGCTCTATGCATGGATATCGAAAAAACGACAAAAAAAGAAAGAAACCAAAGCTGTATATTTATGCAATCTATTAGTATCTGTGCTATCATAATAATCATATGTTATAATAATCAAATATTTTATTTATCAAGCTGCAAATTAAAATACATATATGAAAAAGAACTTTCGAAACTGTTGCAACAAACGAAATACATATATAAATATTATATATATAATGTTACGGATCAGAAATGTCCTAATTTAAGCATTTAAGGAATTCCGTATTGAAGATCTTGAGATTAAATATAACTGAGAATTACAAATGTTATTATTTAAAGCGAAACTCATTTCTAATACCTTGTCTTTGATCTGTAAAGTAGCCCTGGTATTATATTATTTTGAACATGAACAGAACATATAACAAATATTTGCTATAACAAGATAATATTATCTGACAGAATGTGTGTGTTTCCTACGCGGTTTAAAGCTAATGAAAACAAATATTTGTAACGTATTACTTAACCATAATTGTTAATAAAAATTCTGATCCAGATATATCTTTTATATTCTCAGTATCCCAACTCAGCATCCGGCATGTTATTTGGCCAGAAAGTTAAAGCAGATGCGACCTTGAATTTACCCCCAGGCAAAGTGAAGAGCACAGCTTAAACTATATATATATCTAAATTTTTATACCCTGAACCCATTAAAAATGGGTAAAAGGGGTATTATGTTTTTGTGCAAAATGCAAATGTATGTAACAGGCAGAAGGAAGCATCTCCGACCCTATAAAGTATATATATTCTTGATCAGCATCAATAGCCGAGTCGATCTAGCCATGTCCGTCTGTCTGTCCGTCCGTCCGTCCGTCCGTATGTATGAACGCAAGGATCTCAGAACCTATAAGAGCTAGAGACTTGAAATTTTAGATGTAGGTGCTCCTAGTTCCTACGCAGATCGAGTTTGTTTCCGATAATCGATAACTTGCCCCGTTTCCAAGTAATCGATAAAAATGTATATCGAAATCCAGTTTGTTAAGCAATTTTGGTAAATAATAAGAGCTAGAGTCAACAAACTTGACATGTAGCTTCTAGAATAGTATATATATATCGAGTATCTTTCATTTTATACCTATCGCCACCTCCCCGCTACTCTATATCTATAAGCGCGCGCTGCATTTGGTGTTGGAATATGAGGGTTCAGGGTATCCCCTAGTCGGGAGCTCCCGACTAGAACCTCTTACTTGTTTTAAATATATTTTTTATATATTTAACGAGAGTTCGGCAGAGTGTGGACTAACTACGTAGTTCATAAGAAAGCAATTGCATATTTGTTTAAGCATCTGCCGAGGCTGTTGACAAATTTTAACTCTATACCGCACTGCACCACCAAATAACTCTGAAAGACACAGAGAGAGAGAGAGAGAGGGAGAGAGAGAGAGAGAGAGACAGAGAGTGAGAGTGTTTTTAAATCCATCGGGCGCTGACTTGCAAAAATTGTGGATGGACTTCTATTCTTAGCGGTATCTGGGTGGGTATTTAAGTTTTATAACACACTCTTATTGTTGCCTCTCATATCACAGTCTTTTGTTATTGTGCGCCGCTTGGCTTTTCAAGCACCCTGTACGCATCGCGTGCCCTGAAAAGGTTGTTCCAAATCCTCTGAAAACAATTAATTAACAATCAATTATGTCAAAAAAACATATATTTCGATCAATCAAGGTCTTTGATCTTTGGCAAACTTGTCTCAGCTGATGGAAGTTGTGTATACCCTAGCATAATCCAATAAAGGGAAGATTCTGCAAAGAAGTTTTGCAGATATTTTCGTAATATTTATTAATACTCTCGAAGTTTACAGATGCTTGAATGTTTTTGTGAGTATTCGAATTTGGATTTCTGGATAGGCGTATTTCCAGGAGGGTATCCGACAGTCGGGCATACCCAACTTGTATGTTTTGTCGGTTTGAGTGTTTTTTAGTTTATGTACTTATCGCTATCCATCCATTGTTTTACAAAACCACCTTGTAATCGGCCCATTTAATAATACCAGACGTACAGCATTACCTAAAGATAAATTATGCTTAAAGTGGCGTTCGGAGTTTTGAGGCTTCCCAGTCGAATTTTGGCAGCGACAGCGACAACAGTCGCATCCGAACTTAAGCCATTACCTATAAAAACTCTGGAAGCCACCGGACTAGTCAGATACCAGTCGAGCCTCTAGCCAAGTGCAGTGTGCGTGTGCCTCTTTTTTTTTTTTTCTTCTTCATTCTAAAAGATTTGAATTTTTTTTTTTTTAAAAACCATAGCTCTATGGATAATCCGGGCTATGTGATTGATTGCGAGCGCGAGTTCGGTGAGTTTTATCGTTCGAAATGGTTCCAACTGGTTAAAAAAATATATTTGATCGTTCGAAATGGTTCCGACTGGTTCACGGCTTGAGCTTATTAACGGGAACTAGTTCCGCAACATTATTGTCCTAATTGAATTGTGACGAAATATAAAAAAACGTGGAATCCGGAAATATGATTGATAAGGGCGTGTCTTTGTTCTCCACTGATAAGTGAATCGTAATGTTTATGTTTATGTGAGCTGTAAAGTTCATTAGGTTTTAATTAGTGCAAACAGAGATTTGTTCGATACCCTGTAAAAAGTGGAATGTCCCAAGCGGGTAAACGCTTGAAACGGTTAAAATGTGCATATGAAAGACGGGTTTTTTTTTTTTTAAACCGATCCCACTATTTGGGATTTTATGCATTTCTATATAGCTCGGGAGTTAAATAGTTCTATGCCATGAAAACTTGCAATTAGTTTAAAGGAATTGCGAACAATTTTTGCATGGATATGACAATAAATTTTCAATATATACATATATATATTTTTTTTGATTTAGTCAAGATTCTCCGCAATTAAAATGGATTATTTCTGATTTTCATATTGAGCTTAAGAACTTTAGAAAAGTTCTAATTTATGAAAGCAAGAAAAAATTGATTTTTGAGCCAAATGTTTCATCTTTGCGTTTATTTAGCTTTGTTTCAACTGAAAGAGATTCTTAGCATTCTAGTATTTTTTACCCAAGTATTTTTTGCTCCAAATACTTTTTTCTTGTCGTGTTAAGTAACTTCTTCAGCTCGTGCTCTGCTTACAGGGTAGCTGGACGTCGACTACTCGCGTCTTGTTTATCGCATTGTTATTTGTTTGACTAAAGTTGGGCAAAAGGCAGTTTAAAGCTTTGTTTTAATAGTTTGTTCTATGCTTTATTATTGCCAAAATGACTTGTTTTTCGTCTAAGTACACAACGTACACATGTGTGTGTGTGTGTGTGTGTGTGTGTGTGTATTTGTTATTTAATATGCAAGTACATGTTCATCAGTTACAAACACACTTACAGGATACAATTCTATGTCATAAAGCCATATAGTTTTCATATATATTTATCTATATATATATTTATATATATATGTATGTATGTGTATAGATATATAATCATTTATTCATATAGTCGTCAACTCAATTCTCTTGTGTAAAATGCGATTGTGGTGTGGATATGATATGGGGTCTTCCTCTTGTTGGGCTTTGCATTTGCAGCTCCTTTCCTATTTGTGAGTGCGCCACAGCAGTTAATATATCTGAACGTACGATTATGGATATGCCCTATTGGGTTATATATGCAGGGTATATCTGTGACAAACGAACTTTTCGCCGCACACATCAGAAAACCCAATGCGAGTTTGAATTATTTGTCCATTAACTTCAAGTTGTTTAATATTTAAGATTTTTAAACTTCTAACAAAACTAAACCTAAATAAATCAGTTTGTCAGATGTGCGGTGCCCGGTTCAAATCCATTCCACGTCGTGTTTTTATTTGCACCTCGCACATTTACAATATTTCAAATAAACAATTTGCCGAAATAGTGAAAAACTTAGATATTTTGTTTAAAAACATTTAAGCTTAAACCAAATGTGATTAGTAAAGTTCAATGCTGGGGTTTTGAGTTCGAACTCAAAACTCTTTTGTTTTCAAACCGTTTTCGAAACGTTTTCGAACTCAAATACGGTTCAGCTGTTTTTTTGTCTTTCAAAATCCGTTAACAGCCTGGTAAAAAATATGTTTTCCGGATATTCGCATTTGTTTGCCAATTCAAGCACTCAAAACTTGAGGGTTTTTTAACAAATCTATCAAACTAACCGAAGTAAATATTTAAAAAACTTTAACTCTCTAAAATTGTAAACTTTCATTTGAATATAAAATTCGTTTGTTTTAATTTTAATTTTTTTTTTGTTTTTATCAAATTTTTACGTTTTTTGACTTTTTGATAAATCTATCTATTTGGAAATACTCTAATTTGTCGCTAATTAGAAATATATTTGGTACGAATGCCTGACTAGATGACCCTAGAATATATATGTATATATATTCGTATATATTGTTCTTGGTTTTCATTATGGAAACGTAACCTTTTTTTTTTAGGAACAAACATTGTATCAAAAACCGTTTTGATCAAATTGCACTTAAAAAAAAAAGTTCATTATTTACTTTTCTCTTGCTAATTTTCAACGCTGCCAAGTCGCAAATCTCAACCGAAAATGTTGAAGAACATTTTTGTTTTTGTTTTTTGTTTTTGTTTTTTTCTTCTTTAAAAAAAGGTATAAAAAACACACATATATATGCTGTTATATATACGTTTGTATATGTACGAGCTTTATCCAATAATCTTAATGCCAATTGCGGAGACAAACGCACCGAAAAATGTCCATAGCATACTTTTGAGGGCGGCAGAAACTTTGGTCTCCTTCGATGGATTTGCCTCGAATATGAAACTCGGAATATGGATAATATGTATATATATATATATATTATCGTCTCTATATAGTTATAGTGTGCTGTGCACCTTGAATGTTATATACAAATACCATATAAATTGTTATCGTTATCAATTGTGATCAATCTATGAAATATTCATGCAATTTGCCAAGCTGAACCCTCTCCGATATCTTCGTTGATGCCGAATGCCGTGAGCTCTATATATTGTATATATATATATATATATATGGTATTGTGAGTTGTTGTGAGAGTGTGTTGTTTGGTTATACTTAATTGTTGTTTGTTTCTTTTGTAACTAGTTATTGTTGTTGCCTTAAAGCAGTGTCCTAGGTGGGGTGTTGTTGCTTGCCGCTGCGAGTGACGCTCTATTTGGAGTGGGTCCCGTCTAGGTACATATGTATACAAGTACCTAACTATCGTATTTAACTATTTCTTTTACTTTTAACTATAACTATAACTATTATTGAGTATTGCGTTCGCCGTGTTCTGCCATAGTTGCGGGTGTGTGTGTGTGTGTGTTTGGTTCTAGAAAGTAGGTTAAGTAATGCCCCTCTATATAGTTTTTTTTTGTTGATATAGTTAGATATATATATTGTATATATACGTATTGAAGGTGTGTTCATTGCAATGTTTTGTGGTGTTTATCATCAGAGTTTCCAGCTTTCTTCTCTGGTTAATAAATTATTTGAGCACAATTTTCGGGTGTGGGTTGCACAATAGAACCCGTTAGTATACCCAAAAACGATCCTATCGATTGGGTTTATCCAATTAATGTAGTATAAATAATGGCTGGTTTCCAGTTTAGAAAAGCTGCCCTTTCACTGTTCACAGACGAGTCGAGCAGCTAGAAGAGCTCTAAATGGTTAAAGAAAAAAATAACCTAGTGGAAACCCCGGTCACATTCAACTCTGATATATACTTTATATATATGTATATATATGTGTGTGTGTGTGTGTATAGGTATATTTGAGGCATCTGCCGTGTGCAAGGATCGTTGCTTTGGGAGTATAGTATAGTAGTACTTGTGATATGAGAGTGTCCGAGTCTCAATTCCGTGCCAGAATTCCCCAGCCATCTGGTACATGCCAGATGCTTAAAGTAAAGTATCTTTAGCTAAACTTTGGCCAACTTTTTGTGTGTGTGTGTGTGTGTTAGTTAATGGGGCAACATTTGCTGCGCTTACTTCTCGAAGATTAGCTCGCCGGTAAGGAACGGATTGAGATAGGTCTGCGCATCGTAGCCGGACACGGTGGCCGTGGTGGTGCGCCGACGCACCTGGGCACCACCCAGGCCGCGTCGCTCGCCATGCGCATGACTGTGGCTGTGGTGCGACGGACGCTTCTCGCTGTTGCTCGGACTGAGGATCAGCGGTATGGGCATCGAGGTGTACAGCTGCAGCGGCTGCTGCACTATGGTGCCGGCTTGCGGATTCAGCGGTGTGTCCATGTAGCCATGTGGTGCCGCCGCCGTTGGCTGCTCGCCCAGCGCATACCCGGCGGTGGCTGTGCTGCTGGCCGGCAATGCGAAGCCGCTGCGTTCTGTCTGCTTTTTGGGCCCGATGCCGCCGGAACGCCCACGATGGTGTTTGTAGTGGCCACCGCGGTGGCTCTTGCGCTTCAGATGTGCCATGCCCTCCGCCGGCGGGGATGTATCCAGCACCAGGGGCATGTGGTGCGCCGTCGACTCGTCCACATTTGACGGCGGCTCCAGGCGATAGGCACCCGGATTGCTGCTGCTGTTGTTGTTGGAGTGGGTGACAGTTGGCTTCTTGAGCGGCTCACGCAAGTGCGGATGTGGATGTGGATGTGCCTGTATAATGGTGGCCGTGGCGAACACCTCCTGGAAGCGATTGCTCGCCTCCAGCTGCTGCAGCTGGAGATGTTGCTTCTGCAGGAACTGCTGGCGCTGCATTTGCAAATGGTTCAGGATGCGATACTGCTCGAGGATGTGCTTGTAGAACTGCTCTGCGGTGACTTCCGATGAGTTTAATAGGCGTATGGCAATCTTTTCGGGTATCACAATTTTGTCTGCAACGGTAGAACGGAAAGTAATCAAACTACAAATATAACACAATACTCCAGGCAGCCATGCCCAACTGACAGATACCCTGTTTCTACCTACGGAGAGCGTTCTACTTTCCGTCCTTTTGCTATACCCTTCATCCATTGCTAATGGGTAAAAAAGGTGCATATGTAACAGGCCCAAGCTCTCCGACCCTCTATATTATATATGTATGTATATTCTTCGTTTAAGGTTTAAGTTTATGTTAACTGATCGATAGCTTAGAGTCAGGAGAGCTCTACGAGAGAGTATACACAAAAACAGAATATTCAACTATCTGGCTTACCCACAAACTTTTCCCCCTAAAACCCTTGAAGCCCTGAAACTTTTAAAAAGATCTGACCACAAACAGCAGAGTTAAAAAAGAATCTCATTTATAGAAATAAACCCTTGAACTTTGGGATATGCAAACTTTTGTATGTGATATTGACGCTCTGAAAATTGCAAAAAGATCGGACCACAAACACCGAAGTTAATCAAGACAAATTGCAGGGCCTAGAATATAGGGAAGTAACTGGAATGTTTGTGGCAGCAGCTCGTGGCTGGGTGCAGAGTAGCTGCTAGTCGTGCATGCCCGACTAGAGCACTCGCAATAGCTTAAATCCTAGTGGAGCTACTTTATAATATGCATCAGTAAATATTATTTATAATATAGCCACTATTTTTGGGCTGAGCCAATTTCATGGCTGGTGACAATGCGATTATTGAACCGCAAAAGCCATGCACACATACACAGACGCGCACACATGCACACGCACAAGATAGCCCATTGACCCAATTTCCAGTTGATTTACAACACTAAAAAAAAGGACAAATACAACAAATGCAAAAACACAACCATGTTAACTCTCACGCCCCTTCGGCAAGTGCAAAGCCCAACGAGAACCGCAAAAGCCGACAGCGTTCCGAGCCGTTACCGTTACCGTTATTGTTAGACACACACAACCCCCCCAACCCCTAGCCCTCCTGCCGTCGTCACTCTTCATTTAACGAGAGGCGATGAATCGGTTATGGATTGCGGGGCAGGGCAGGGCGGGGCAGGAGTAAGCGGTGGTGTGCAATTTAACTGTAGCCTAGTTGAAAGCCTGTGTCCCAGTTTGATTTAGTAGCGCGTCCGCAGCCCCAAATGAGTCCATCAATTGACCATAGCCCTCCCGTACCCTCCCCCACCAACCTGCTAGCTAGCAAATGCAGTTAAAGTTAAGTTTGGGATTAAACGTTCATTGGTATGATTAGCTAGCCGCCGTACCTGCCGAACATGCCGCACTTACCGCACTGATTGGCCTTGGTAACAAAGGGCCGTATGGTCGGATCCCATATGAATATATAGTATAGCGAGAGCATTATGGCCGCCAGCGATACGCAGAGCACATAGACGGCTACCGTTAGGATGCGGATGACCTTACGGTTGCTCTGCTGCGGCTGATAGCAGCGGCTTATTGTCTCCGTTGGCGGCAGTTTTACTTTCTCCTCAAGCGAATTGGCTTTGGAATTCATTTTCGTTGTTTCTAGTTTCTGTTGTTGTTGTTGTTGTTGCTGCTGCTGCAGTTGCTGCTCTCTTTTGATTCTCGTTGTTTTTGTTTTTCTTATTTGATTTCGTTGCCAGTTTTGATTGGGCTGTCTTGTTAATTATTTATTTCTGCTGTGCACTTTCCTTTTTCTTTTTTCGCTTCTTTTCTTTTTTTTTTTGATATGTTCAGCTTCTTTTGTGTTTAGATTTTCGCGTTTGGCAGTGCAATTGGTTAGTCTAGTTGTTGTACATAAATGCAAAGTTTTTGTAGTTTCTTGTTGTTGTTATTATTATTGTTGACGCGTCGCGCTGCGCTTAACAGTTAAAGTTAACAGCCGCCGTCGCAGTCGCAGTCACAAAAAAAGCTGCCAACCGACGCGTCGAGCGAATGCAAGCGAAATGACGCCCCAGCACAAAAAGCTTCAGCCGTAAGCAGAGCCTTTCTGCTGCTGCTGCTGCTGCTGCTGCCTCAGTCAATGCAGGAGTCATCGGCAGCGGCATCGCCTGCTCCTCGGCTGCAGCACTTCGTGCGGCGTAGCCTTCGTGTCAGGCTGCCGCATCTCTTTCTCTCGCTCGCTCTCTCCCACTCCAACCAACAGCCCTTGCGATCCTCCATATTGTGCTGCGCTTTTTCGGCATCTTTCGCATATAATTTCATTCATAAAATGCCTGTTTACTCCACGCCAGCTGTCAGCCGCTCGCTGCTTGCTGCTCATTTCGCTCATTTTCATTTACATACAAATTTCGACGCCTGCGTCGGCATCGGCGTCTGGATGCGGTCCGTTAGTTGTCGTGTTGTTGCTTTTGACTGCAACTGGCACGCGCCGCTGGCATTCCAAACAAAAACATAGCCAAGCTGCTCTGTAACTGCGACTGCGACAGCGGCAGAGGCAGCACATCGGCACGTCTTGAGGCCTGTCACTGCTTTATGTGTCAAGAGCGCGACGCCCACGCCCACGCCCACGCCCACGCCCGACGGCCCACGGCCGACGCTCGTTTTGGTTGTTTATTGCACGCGGAAATGCAAATGCGCGCCTGATTTTGCTCGCAAAATGAATGATTAATAAATAAATAATTAAAAAAAAACTTTTTTTTTTAACATCTATCAATTGGGCGTAAAATTGAAATGAAATCATGTTCCAAACATTTCTCGCCAATTAATTGCCATTCCCCTCTATTTCGCGGCAGCGGTCGCAGCTGCGCTGCAGTTGCCTGCAATCACATCTGCCTGCTTGATGTGTGACCATGCCCGCGCAACCTTCGCAGGCGGCGTTGCGAAGGACAACAGCGGGCAATGCGAATTCATATGTATGTATGTATGTATGTGAATAAATATGTTTGTATGTGTTGTTATTGTGCGTTTTGCTTGGGCAACTTTCGCTGTTGGTCGTCCTGCACCTGCACCTTTCGCTTCCAAGCGCCATGCGCTGCTTTATTGCTTTTTGATGCTCTGCACTTGAAAGTTGCCAAATAGGGTATACCCACTTGTTTGTAGCTTGCAAATTTAACAGCTGGCAGATCTTTTAAATATCGATAGTTGTATGTACGCAGTGAGAGCTCTCTTGAGCTCCCATAAGAAATGTGGCTGGTCTGTTACGCTAAGAAATCCCTTCTCTTCTACAACTTGCACTCTTATATTCTGCGACGCCAGCGCAGCTCAGCAACTACATGGCCGATAGAAAGCAAATAGATCGTAAACTCCCCACAATGTTGAAGAAGTTTATATATTAAAACAAAAAGTTATAATAGTTAAAATTATGATCGCATTATATATAATTGTTTATATTCTCTTCTACTACCAGTCTTCTACTCTGCATGCAAAATTCAATTGGATCGTAACCTCTTCATATACATAAGTACATATGTAATTGCAATTGATACGAGTTAAGTTAAACTTATACCGGCTGCATTATGTATACGCCCTGTAACACTTCTGTTGTGTTATTGGAAGCTAGCATTAAGCTCTTATATAACTCTTATATTGCACAGCTACAGGGTATTCGCTTAACGTGTCCTCTCTGCACTGCGCAAAACTTTTACTTGTTTTCCATTTGGATTCGGCAATCCGTTCGTCACCGGTCGGCCGGTCGGGCGGTCGTTCGGTGGGTCGGTCGCCGTTAGCTGGAGGTTAATAATCTGCAACTGGGTCACTAGGACAACGGCGAAACGAATGCAACTAAAAGCTGGCAGGCACAGAGCGCAAGAGAGCAAGAGAGAGAGAGAGAGAGAGAGAGAGCACGCGATAGGGGGAGAGCGGACATCGGCTTGGACTCCGAACGATTGCAGCGTTTGGCCATTGATTTTGTTGAATAAGCGAGACTCACACATAAACACACACACACACACACACACACATGCACGCATTCATCATGTGGCTCGCCAAAATGTAGGCCACACGCCCAGTTTCAGTTTTTGCACCCACACTCAAGCACCAACCCCCGCACACCCCTTACACCACCCACACTAGGCCAGCGACTGAAACATTGTTTGCAAATGGCCCTCAAGGATTCCATTCAGGTGTCGCGCCACCTTGAACAACAAACAACTGAAAACAGTGTATGATAATCTGATATACTCTTTAACTGCCGACTAACAGTATTCTAGTTACGTATAAGTTGGCTTATATGCGCACTCTTATACTCGCCGAAGAGCTGCGTCAAAAAGCTAATTTGAAGTGCGATAAATTTGTGTATTCTGAATGAAACGTTATCGAAAAGACGAGATCAGAGGGTGTGCTCGACTAGCTGTTACCCTGTATGCGAAATGCGCTACTCGATATAGATGAAATGTTAAGCTATATTAAATAGAGACATCTAATTTTTCCAGTTTGCGACGGACGGACAGAGTAGACAGAGTATATATAGGGTCTATGAAGAGTTTATATGGAGTAAATATAGAGTACAAACTACCTCAAATTCCGGCTGAAAATAGTTTGGAATATCTGATTTATTGGGCTTAAGGGTTATATCAATTATATCTGACTGCGAAAAACGACCATACTTAACTATCAAAAGAACCAAATATTGCAAGTTTCATCTAGTAGTCGGTTATATACATATTTATAAAGAAGAAGACATTACCAACATGGGCATCTGGTCCCGGGCTGAGCAAAAGGCATTAGCCAAAAGCCGGTGGCTTCTTTGGACCCTTGAAGACGGGCGGCATGCGCGAGTCCCAGAAGAAGATGTGGTAGATGGACAGTATGAAGCCGAGGCTGCAGAGTCCGCACAAGTAGATGACAAGAATAAAGTAGCGGGCGAAGCGTTCCGAGCATGTCGGCTGGGCGATCACAATCTCCTCCAGCTGCGGCGATTTGGGCACGTACGAGTAGGCAGCGCGCCGGGGCGTGCCGCTGCTGGCGAGCCGGACGCCGCGCGAGCTGCCAATGCTCGATGGCTCCTCCTCGCACACATTGGAGCCAATGAGATTGACAATTTTGGCCAAGTTAACATTGACCGCCGGCGTCTCGGCTGACATGCTGAACCGATCTCTGGACGCGGGACTCTATCAGCTCCTGGACACTGGGCCTGGTCTGGCCTGGCTTGCTAAGCGTCGCACCGATTACTGATTTCATTTTATTGACGCTGGCGTCGATTAAATCAAAATCGGACACGGCTGACGCAAGCGAACGCAGACCTGGCCCACTCGGTACGGCTGTCCGGGCTTTGGGGCTCTGCGATTTAGTGGAACGTGCTAAAGCGGATTAGTTTATGCGTGTCTGTCAGTTTTTTTTTCTCTTCTCTTTTTTCTCTCTATATCAGAGGGTCCAGAGTCCGTCGGAGGCAACCTTTAGCTGGCAACCTAAGTCCGGCACCCTAGACCCTACCCACATTTGAATAGTTGCCCTAACGCCCTCTTCCTGCCCAATTAATCCGAGTGGTTAGTCAAAGCAAATACCAGACAAAGCCGGCTAACTAAAACCCAATCCCCAATCCCCGCGGTACACTCACCCAATAAAAATGTTTCGATGAGGGGTACGGCGAGAGGTTCGTTATCCCGGCTTAGCCAATTGGATGCGTATGCTTGAAGACGGGCAGCGGCGGCATGCGCGAGTCCCAGATGAATAGATAGTACATGGCCAGCGTTAGGCCCATGCCGCTGACTCCGCCCATATAGAGGATTAGGGTGAGGAGTCGAAATGTCTTCGATTCGAAGAAATCATCCGATTTGGGTACTGGAATCTCCTCGTCCTTGGCCTCCTTGACCACAGCGGCCAGGTTGGTCATCATCGACGGCGACGCCATGCTCTCTCCCTCTCTCCCTTTATATATATTTATATATATATATATATATTTATGGTAGATATATAACTGTATGTAGCCCCAACGAGAAACCGTTCGAATCTGCGGTCTTCCACGGCTTGGCGTCTCTGGAGGCGAACTGAATGGCGGCGGGCGATTGACGTTGCGCTTTGCCACATTTGCTGTGTGCTTTGCGGCTTCCACTGCTTCTTCTTTTTCCTCTTCTTCCTCTTCTTCTTATTTTCCTGCTGCTTCTTCTCTTTGTTTGCTTGTGGTTAAGCGATTTGGGCGCTGCCCTCAGGTCCGCGCTGGGGCAGCGTCTTGACCGCCACGCTAATAAGATTCAATACCCGCCGCCTCGCAGCACACCTCCACCCGCTGCCTGTACATACCTCCTCCCCCCTCCCCCGCCCCTTGTGCCACCTGCTGAGCCACATAACGTGAGCTATTCTGCGGCCACTTGACCTGGTTTGATTTGTTGTCAACGTTGCGACGTCATTTATTTTGTATACCCTGTACCCAGCGAAGACGCTTAAATAAGGGTATATTGATTATGTGAGAGGATATGCAGCAGGAAGAAGGTTGCATCTGCGCCTCCATTAAGTATATTTCCTAGAGCTCAGAAAAATTAAACTTCAAATTTGGCATATATTCTTTCCTAACTTCTCTTTATTTTAACAGCTTAAGCGCATGTTAAATGTGCTTGTTAACTTTGATGGGATAGTCAAATGTCTCTACTCTGAGCTAAGTTTTGTGTTAAACTATTGTATATAAATGAAAAGTTTTCTACTTTTCATTTAAGATTAAGTTTGTGGCATTAATTTAATGATTGTAGGGTATGCGCTCGTTGAGCAGCTCAGTTTGTTGTTGGCAAATCCAATTAGAAAACACGACAGTCGTAAGTTCTGCGGTATGTGCTTTTTTGCTCAAGGGTATGGGCTGGTGATGGGGAAGCTCGGCTGGGACTCACCTCTTGGTACTCGTGCACCTTCTGCACCGGCTGGCCGCCAATTGAGACGGGAAACCTGAGATGAATGTCCGGCATGCCGGAGTCAAAGAAGATGAGATAGTAGAGGGCCAGCGCCATGCCCAGGCCACTGATGCCGCCCAGATAGATGACAATGGAGATCAGGCGAAAGGTTTTCGACTCGAAAAACGCCGACGGCGGCTGCTCCTTGGGCAGACGCACATCCTCCGCCAGCGGATCGGGCGTGACAGTGCTTGCGGCTGCGCTTGCCATTGCAACTGGGCCTGTTCCATGGCGGCGTCGGTGTACTTAAGGCGATGCCAATTATGCAAATAAGCGGGCGGATAATAGTTTTAATGCCAACTGACAGCCGGATTGACACTGACACTGACACTGATTGACTGTGATTGACCGTGATTGACGTGCGACTTATTGCAGGCACTGCGGAAAAATGTGGCAAGCCGGCCGCATGCCGCGAATACAGCTTCGAGGAGGCGATCACACTGACGGGCGTCGGACGGTTCCACCTGAAGCTGCTGCTCATCTGCGGACTCTGTTTCATGGCCGTCATGGTGGAGATAATGGGCGTCAGCCTGATCCTGCCGCTGGTCAAGTGCGATCTGATGGCCACACTTGAACAGCAGGGCATACTGGCCTCCTCCGGCTTTCTGGGCGTCGTGCTCAGCTCGCACGCGATGGGCTTCCTGGCGGACACCTGGGGCCGTGTGGCCACGCTGCGCTGCGCGATGCTGTGCAGCGCCATCTGCTCCGTGGTGTCCGCCTTTTCGGTAAACATTTGGATGCTGATTGTGTTCCGCTTCCTCACGGGCTTCTTCATCTCCGGCGGACAGGCGTGCGTGTTCAGCCTGTGCGGCGAGTTCCATGGCAACAAGTCGCGTGTTCGCCACGTGACGCTCCTCTCCTGCTTCATGTGCATTGCCATGATGTTTGCACCAGGTAGGTCGATGGCTAAACAGTTCGAAGAGTTGCGAAACCTTTGCTAATCCTCCTCCCTGCTCCTTCTCCTCCTGCTCCTTCATCCTGCCTGCTCCCGCAGCTGTGGCCATTGGCATTTTGCCGCTCCAGCTGAATGGCTCGCTGCTGGGCTTGAGCCTCTCCTCGTGGCGTGTGTTCCTCATCGCGGATGTCTCCGTGACTGTGCTGGCGCTCCTGGGCCTTTTCCTGCTGCCCGAGACGCCCAAGTATCTGCTAGTCCAGGGCCGTGTCGACGAGGCGCTCCAAACGCTGCGCAGCATCTATGCCTCGAACTCGGGCAGACCCTCAGCCGATTATCCAGTGCAGCGCCTGGCCACGCAGAGCGGCGGCGCCAGCCTGTCCAGTGTGCACGGTTTCTGTGATGCAGTGCATCTCATCTGGCAACAGACGGTGCCGCTCTTCTATCGCTCCCGAGTGCTGCACACGCTCAACATCTGCATCATACAGTTCCTTATCTACGGAATCGCCCAGGGCATCTTCATGTGGTTCCCCACCATACTCAACGAGCTGGGCAAGGACAGCGCCCACGGCTCGCTGCTCTGCACCGTGCTCCAGGGCTTCAATGCCGCTGGCGAGACATCCATGGACGGCAGCTGCATCATGATCGCCGACATCAATACCTACCAGGTGATGATTACCATTGGCGGCGCCTTCACCATCATCTACTTGATATTCGCCTACACCATCGATCTGATTGGCAAGCGAAATCTATTGAGTGAGTATTTTGCGCAAGACAGATCCTCGCCAGACTTGACCTCTCTCGCTCTCTCGCTCTCCTTACAGTTGGCTGGATGCTGCTCACGATTGTCTGCCTGGCCCTGCTTCACTGGCTGCAGAACTTTGCCCTGGTGGTGATCGCCCTGACTTTGGCCATGGCCATCGGCAATTGCGGCGGCCTGGTCAGCACCATTGCGATGGACTTCTATCCGACGCAGATAAACGCGATGGGCATGTGCTTCATCATGATGGTAGGTCGCCTGGGCGCCGTCGTGGGCAGCAATCTGCTGGGCCGGCTCATGTTCAGCAGCTGCGACGCCAGCTTCTGGGGCGTGCTCGGCCTGGTCGTGGTGCTCAGCGTGATGGCATACTTTCTGCCCGACCAAGCCAGGCCCAAGGCCAGGCGGCAATCCTCAGCTGCCGCCGCCGCCGTCGACAGCCAGGAAATTAGCTCTAAGTAACTGTAGCTCCTACTATCTAACTATATAGTTGTAAAAAAAAAAAAAAAACAAAAAAAACTAGATGAATTCTACATGGAACGGGAACGTCAATGGGAACGGGTATGAGAATGGCAATGGGAATGGCACCGAGCTGGGGGAACTGGAACGGGAACGGGCACGGGAATGGGAATGGGAACGGGAACGGGAACGAGAGCAATTGCATTGGAAATGGATTAAGTAAATGTTTGTGCTCATTTCTACAGTTGTTGTTCTATTATACCCTGTAAGCCAAATGTGCGGCTGGATGGGGTATACTCTCAGTTGAGGAAAGTTTATGTAACAAATTCGTTCTTCTTCAAAATCAGTTTTGAGTAGATTGTTTATTGAAACAAATGGGGAACTAGAAAGTAATCCCCACAGAATTCCGACTAAATCCTATCCTGAGCGCAGGAGTTACAAAGGGTTTCTTTTTAATCTAGTCTAGATAAATATATATATATATATATAGGTTTTTGAAAGAGAAATATAATGTATACCAAGGTCTGTATATAGCTAACTTTAATGTGTTTACAGGGTATATCATGTCCCATGTTGATCATCTGAACTCATGAAGTATGTGAAACACCAGGCATGCAGCTTGAACCCAGAAGCTGATTATTAAGTTAAGGCTCTTACTAAAGCAATGGGTATCTCGCAGTCGTGCAGCCAAGCCTGGAGCTGTTGTCATTGCCGATAGCTGCAGCGGCTGCATTAACATTCTTGACATTGCCTCGCTGTGTGTGTGTTTGTCTGTGCTTGTGTGCTTGTGTCGTGGGGAGGCAGAGTGGCAGAGTGGCTCTTGGGGCGGCACAGAGTCGCCTCTAAACGCATTCCAGCCGCATCGTCGCATCGTCGGATCGCCGCATCTGCAATCGTAAGTACGCTGTTTATTTATACAGTGAACGGTGTTTGCACCGCCGGCTGCACCACAGTCTGAGCGATCTCTGCCGAGTTTGAAGAGTCCGAAGAGTCCGCCGCCGCCCCAGCTGCCAATCATAAATACAAGTACGTAACACACACGTTGTCATTGCCAGGCGGCATCTGGCATCGGGCATCGGCCATCAGCTATTGGCCATGGACCAGCCTAACTGCGCATTTGTCGACTTATATGGCATAGACAGATAACCAAATAACAACTGCCAGTCCCAGTCCCAGTCCCAGTCCCACTCCCAGTCCCACTGCTAGTGCCCGTGCCCGTGCCCGTACCCGTGCCAGTTCCATTAGCCAGTTCCGTTGCACAGTGGAGCCATTTAAGCGCACAGTGGGCCCTGCAGACAAAATTATGTTGCAGCTATGCAATCTCAATCCGAAAAAAAAGGCCAAAAATAGCTTCATATCAATTATGCCCTATGAAAGGGGTCGAATAGAAGTCCATATTCCATATATGTTATATAAACTATTTCGATCTGATTGACAGACTGATTGTCTGATTGATTGATTATTTTATATATTATCTTCTATATGTATATTATTTATCTTTAATCTATCTTATTGCCATCTTCAATTCTGTCTGTCTCTATATATATATCTTTCAGTTATCTTCTATTTATCATCCGACTATCTTCTTTTGTCTTCAACTTGTACTCCATCAATTGTGAGCCTTACCTTATGCCCTTTTACCTTATCTGTCTTCTCTTTATCACCATCAATCAATGAGTAGAATTAAATTTGTATCCTTCTTCTATCTATTTTTAATTTATTCTCTATTTGTATTCTCTTTATCTTCATCAATCAGTCTTTAAATCATCACCTATTCATCTTCTATCTTCAAATCATCAATACATCTTGTATCCATCAGCCTTTTATCATCATCAATCAATAAATAATACCCATTGTCCACCAATTTTTTACATTTCTTCTATCTATCCTTTATCCATCTTATATCTGTCTTCTGTTTATCATTAATGAATAGAATTCACCTTCTATCTTTATTCTCCAAATCGTCATTATTCCTCTTCTAATCCTCTTCTTCAAATATTCTTTTATTAAGTCATCATGTATCCATCTTCCCTTTATCATAATTAATCATTATGTATCAATAAGTAGAGCTCACTTTCTTCCAATATTCTACCCGGCTTCTATCTATCTTTAACCCATCTTATATGTATATACTTTTTTTCTTTTCTTTCTGCTCTATGTATGTTCTATCTATATTCGCTTTATCATCATCAATCAATCTTCTGATTCTCTTCTACAAATCTTCCATCTTCAATCCATCTTCCCTTCATCATCAAGAATCACCATAGGTCCATAAGTAGACCTCTATCCTTATATATATCTATCCTCTTATATATATTTTTCTCTAGCTCTCTTCTCTGTGTGATCATCAATCATCATCAATCAAGCTACCCAATGTCTATCTATCTATAATCTATCTTTTATCTATCTTATATTTTTCTTCTATCTTCTATCTATGGTATATATTTTTTACAACTTCCATCTAGTTTATATTGTGTGCTTCATCAATCTAACCTATACCGCAATACATCTATATCTGCATCTAATCTATACTTAATAGACTGCACCACATGTGTCTGCCCCTGCTTCTTTCACTTCCCCCTCTCTGTGTTGTTTTGTGGGCCATGATTGCTTTCTGTGGGGCGTGTCTGTGTGGCATCTGCATCTGTTGAGTGTGGGCCGCCAGAGCACTAATGTCGCGGCAATTAAGGAGCAGCAACTGTCGTTCATCAATCATGGCAACCAGGTAGAAGGCACTGCCGACTGGGGTTCGCGTATGTTGACCCACAATGGGCCACAAATTAGGCGGTAATGTCGGCGTGTGTGTGGTGTGTGTGGCGCGGCTGCTATGCAAATAGAGAGACAAGTGCCAGCAATTGGGGGTACTGGGCAGAAGAAGCAGGTGGCGCTCGTCTACGTTGACTGACTGCTAACTGGGCAACAAGCACGACAACAACAACAACAACAACAACAGCAACAGCAGCAAGAACATCTTGAAGAGGACGCCCCACAAGCGACGTGCCGTGAAATAAAATCAGAGATAAAAGTCGCACGTCCAAATGGAGCAGCATCAACTGGCTAAGAGCAACGGCAACGGCAACTGGCAAATGGCAAAAATAGTTAAATAGTCGACTTAGGCAAATTGGCACGAGGCGATCGCAATGCCAACTGGCAACTGGCAACTGGCAACTGGTAACCGGCAACTGGCCAGTGGAGCAGCAATCGGAGCAGCAACTGACGGCAGGTGAGTTGAGGAATTACAATGATGCGATGCCAGTCATAGAACGAGGCGACGTTAATAGATTTACACGCCAACTGAAACAAGCCAGAAATGAAAGACAACAACAACAGCAACAACAGCAGCAACAACACGGCAGCAACAACACGGCAGCAACTGTTGCTGATGATGCCAAATTGAAAAGTAGACTGCGCATGCGTGGAATGGGAATGAGAATGAGCACAGAATCAAACGCAGAACAACTGACAAAACACACAACGAACAACGAACAACGAACTGTGCAACTGTGCAACTGTTGCAGCTAAACAGTTGCCACAGCATACAGTTGCCGTTGATGACCACAACAGACCAACAGTTGCCCATGTTGCAGCAGCGGCAACATTGTTGCCCAGTTGCCCACTTTGCCCCCGTGTTGCACGGCTCGCCCATGTACAGCTAATGAAGCGAGCGGATGCGGCGCTTAGACGCAGCAATCAATTGTCTTTTACTGTCTGGCAACTCTGTTCAAATGTGCATCGATAGATATACGACTTATAATAGAAGGACTTTATAAAGGTAACAAAAATAAGTTTTATTGCAGAACGCCAACAATGTATACGAAAATAAGAGATTATTATATAAAGATAATTATATATATAGTATGTATACATATGTATGTATATAGTTTAATATCCAAAAGGGAAACATAAATTATCATATCATATCCCATCAAGAATAATTATATATGTAACTACATACATTGGCAAAGGAAACACACATTATTTTGTTAGCATATCGATATCACATTAAAGATAATGCTTAAGCATTATAAACAGTTTATTATTTTAGCTTTTGATAAATACCGTTATTTGTATAATAAATGGCAGCCCTTTCAAATAAAAAACAAAATTTGAAAAGAAATTTAACCTAAGGAAACAACAGAGAAAATATCTGATTAAAAGGAAATTCCATAAAAATACCGCATCGCTGTTAATCACGTTTTTATGTATGTTTAGTTAATTTAGCTTTTCGTAATATCCTTTTTTTTTACTTTTATAAAAATTTTCTACAAAATAACATACCCTAAAAGCTATGTATCAATTTTTGTAAATATTCAAAATCCACAAAAGTTCAGGAACTTCATTAAAAAGCACAAATCGTTTTATATACAAGCTTAAGTGGAACAAAATAAGTAGGCACTATGCCTTTGCGAGTGTTGCCACCTAGCCAAACATAAAGAAGAAGAAAGATTTTACAAAATGACAGTTGTTATCTGGCAGTTCATAACGGGCATTGCCTGTTGTTGCATACAGGGACATTGCGATATGTGTGTGTGCCATATCGCGAAATGAGCATGTGTGTGTGTGTGTGAGTCTCATAAACAAGGTAGGTGACGAGGACGCAGACAAAGACGAAAGCGTAGACGCAGACGACGTCGACGCCCGCCAAGTCAAACGTTATTTAATCAGAATCGCAAAGGCAAAGGCACAGCCAGAGAGACAGACAGAGAGAAATAGCTGGCCAGCAGACGTCTCAGCAGCGTCTGTAGCAAAACAGCAACAACGACAGGTGCCTGGCAGCGACGGCGACGGCGGCAGCGACTGCTTGAAAAATGCAGCAAGAAATAAAAGCTGGCGTGTGGAGTATGCGAACGCGACGGCCAATCAATTCTGAGAAATGAAAACGCCGTCTTCGGCATCGGCTGCTGTTGTTGTTGTTGTTGCTGGCACAATTGTGCGATGGCTGCCAGTCCGCAGGCAAAGCAAAAGCCACAGCCACACATAAACATAAAAGAATGCGAAGAAATGCAAAATGCAAACACCACGAGCCACTTTCCAAATGCATTCATGATGTTTACCGTTGAAATGCGCCCAGTTGCCGCTCTGTGACTGAGTGCAAAAGAGAGGCAGCATCGCAGACTGAAGCTGAGACTGCGACAGCGACAGCGGCAGTGGCAGCGGCTGCACTGGCTCTTGCAACGGTCGCGCTGCTGCGGTCTCTAACAACAAATGTGGAGAAAAGCACAAGCACAGGCAACAACAACTTTGAATCAAGCACGCACACATGCGCACAAAGCAGCAGAAGCAGCGCGCACACACAAGTGTTGCCCGTAGGGTTGCCAATTCCGCTGATTTTAGCAGGTTTACCTGAAAAAATATTATACGAAATTTTTACAACAGTTTTACATTATCTAAATAAAAAATAAATACAAATTATTTGCACATTAATTTAAACATATGTACATATATTATCGTAGGTTTCTACTTAATGCAAATCGAGTTTTGCTCAAAAATTGTGGTTATTAAAATATACCAAATATATATTCAACATCCTGCTCCTTTTGTATTTATCGATTAATCGTGTGTATTAAAATAAAGATTGGCAACTCTGTTGGTCGCAGCAATAACAACAACAACAACAACAAATTAGCCGCAGCCGCCGCAGCAGCCGCCTCTGCCGTTTGCTTTTAATGAACGCTGCGCGCTTTAAGTTCAAGTTCAAGTGCACTTCGGCGTCGACTGCACTGCCACTTAACTGATCCTGCAGGAGCTTTTAATTGCCGCTGCAACCTTTTGAAACGTCCAATTACCAAATGATTCAGCAATATTAGTGCAGCTAATCAGGCGAGCTGTGAAGCAAAGAGTGCTAATTGAGCCTGTTGAGTGCCAGTTCTATGCTGGCGACGCGTCGGCTGCTCTGCTGTGCTCATTTGTGCAGTTGACGTCGCTGTCGACGGCGACGGCGCAACAATATATCGTTGAGAGCGCCGGCGCAGCCAGTTACAGGCGGCTGCCTCTACTCTGCCGCAGATTTTGCTATGTGTGTATGTGTGTGTGTGTGTGTCTTGTCTTGAATTTCTTCTTCTGTTCCCGACAGTTACATTACGAGGCCAAAGAAAGTATCTTGGCTGGCTCGCGTGTATTTCGCGTTCGTCGCTCGACGAGTTCACACGTCTTTGGCTCGCTTGGCGCATCTAACACAGAATCCGAACCCGATTCTGACTCCGAATCAAAATCCGAATCCGAATCCGAATTCCGCTCGGATCGTGAACGAGTCTCGTTTTTGTCTCGTGCTCTAGCCCCAGCCAGACGCCCAGTGCCAGTGTCAGTGTATTAAATTCTTAATATTTTTTTTTTGCTGTTCTGTTGTTCTTTTCGCAATTACCGTTATTCAAACACACGCACACATACACACCACAGACTTAGCGGAGATCTTACAGTGAAGTGAGTGTTATTGTTGTTGCTGCCAGACATAAGTCAGCCCTGAGTGGGTAATTAAACATAAAAAGAAAATCAAAAAAAAACAAAAAGGAAACTAAAGAATATCTATTTTTTTTTTCTGGTGTTTACATTTTTTGTTTTTTAATTTTCTGTGCAAAAAACAAGAGAAACAAAAATTGTGTGCGCTAAAGGATGCCAATTTGACTCCAATCAGATCAAATAGGACACAAGCTAAACGAAGAGGAAGAAGAAGCTGCATTAAATACCGCTGCAATTGCCTAGTGCCGGGGGAGGGGCTGCTGGTGCGGGGCAGGTTGCAAGCGGATTCGGCATTTCATGCTTTCTAATTTTTTCCAATTAGCACAAAAGCTGTCTGTGCGCTCTCCCCCTCCCCCTTCCCCCCGCACCGCTCGTTCTCGGTCTGCGCTCAATTGAGAATCGAAAAACTGAAATCAAAGTTTTCCGTTGCGGATGTTTTTCACATTTTTCACCGCCACAGCAACAGAAATATTATAAAAATCATTACGCACACAAATCAAAACGACCCACAAAAAGTAGCTTGACATGATGTGCTTGCCTCCCCCCCTTCCCCTCCCGTCAACCCACAAACATAAAAAAAAAAAATAAAAATTTCCCATATTCTCGTTACTTATTGACAATTTAACCAATGCCATTCACATTCCCCATTCACACACACACACACACACATACGCGTGCACCTGCGTCTGTGTTCTGTTCCTTTTGCTGTGTGTGTGTGTGTGGCGGCTACCGATCTGCAGGCCGAGCGAAAGAAAGAAAGAGAGAGAGAGACGAGCTCGCACACACACACACACACACACATGCTTATGTGTCAAATGGCAACTAATCACTAATCAGTTGGCATCATCATCGGCCGCTTGGACTTTTCAACTCTTCAATGTGAAAAATACTTTATGATATGCCCCCCCACCCCTTCCCCCTTGCCACCTGTTCCCTCCTCACCCTCCTCAAGACACACACACACACACACACACCCCGCATTTCACCTGAGTTGCTTGGCTGGTTACCTGGCTGCTTGGCTGGTTCTTATTTACGTTTACGTGTTGTGCAGCGCTCTGTCGATTTCACTTCAGCTTCTTCTTCAGAGCACTTGCATGTTCTTCTTCTTCTTCTTTGACTACTTTTTTTTTTTATCGTTATTTTGTTATTTATTTTATTTACTTTTATTACTGTTTTTTTTTTTGTTGCTATTTTTTATGCGCTCGCTTTAGACTTTAGTCCGAAAGCTAACAAAATCGTTGACAACACACACACGCGCGCACACACACACACACACACACACATATCACGCAGAAAGCTCTCATTGAGTGTAGCTTTCCAGGACGAACGGATCGAGAGCGCGCGCAAGAGCGTTAAAAACGAGGACATTTTCTTTTCAACGGTAAGTGCTCGATATAAGAGTATGTATAAGAGTAGAACGATTATAAGACTCAAAGCTCTACACAATTTCTATTGCATTTTTGCACGTCCCTCAACAATGTGGATAAGGCAGCATAAATAGCGTTGCCAGACAGGCAGCAGTTTTTAGTAACTTATATTGGCAGCGCTAATCATTAGAAAATGCTGCTGTTAACCGTTATTTTATGTACGTATGTGAAAATATTTTTCAAATCGAACTCTTTTGAACTTTTTATTGACAATTTGCGTTGTAGCTAACAAATTATTACTGGGCTTTAGTTGAAAAATGTAATATTGTATATTAATATGTAATATTGTATTTTTTTCTGTCTCCATTATGCAACCATTTTCATTGTTGTCTTTTTTACGCTAAATATAATGAATGCAAATCTTGCTTTTACTTCTGTGCATACATTATTTATTATTTAATAAGCCCAAGTCCATGGTTCTAGCTTTTTCTTCTTGAAATATTCTTTATTTCTTTACTTTAACGCTGTTAATACAAATTATGAAGTTGGTCTTAATCAATTCTTTTTTGAATGAAGCCTTTCTTTTGGCGCCCATTATTTTCTCTTAGTGTATTGATGATAATTAGGTTTTAACGCGAGCCTAATGAGTTCACAAATCAATCAAATCAAATCGAATCGAATCAAAAGCAATCGAATCGCGAAGTAAACAATGCGCGCACACACACACACTGAGAGAAATGATCGGTGTTAAATGCAACTGATCCGTCTTGGAGCGCATTAAATACACCGTTAACTACTTCGAATTCTAATCAAGCTGATGCGACAAACCAAAGAACGCCGCGCGGTGGCACAATAAACTCAATTCCTCGCGCCAGTTTAAAAAAAAATCACACACACACTAAGAGAGAGAGAGAGAGGGGGAGGGGGGAAGAAAGAGACAGGTAAGCAACACGCGACTTGGCCATAAATGCAATGCCAAGTTGCCATTTGCCAGTGGTTGTTGTTGTTGTTGTCGCATCTGTTGCAAGTTGGCAAACGGAGTTCAACTAACAGCTACACCTGTGTCCGTGTGTGTGTGTGTGTGTGTGTGTGTGTGTGTGTGTGCGATTCTTTGTCTTGGCCTCAAATCATTTGCTTTTCAGCCAGATACACCCTAAGCAGACGTGACGCGTTCAAGTTTCTGGCATCTATTTGATCTATAATCGTGAACTCTTTTGCTATACCCTTGCCTAGGGTATACCGATATTGTTACAAATTATGTGACAACAACTTTTTCACATGCAAATAACAAATATCTTGTTTAGTTTTTTGATCAATTTTAAAATTATTTTTAGCAATCGATTTTCAATATTATGAAAAATATTATGCGCGGGCAAAACCGCTCAACAAATGCTAGTATGATATAGATTTCAAGAAAATTTAATCATAATTGAGTAAAGATTGGCGACTATTTGATATCCCAGATAGATTTTCGATAATCGGATGCAATAAACGGTTCCAGTTTGGCTTCCAAGTAAAAGAAATATTTATGTGATTTTAGACTATTTTGACTTGAAGCAAGTGTATCGCATATTCGGCTAGGCCGAAAGAAACTCTTGGCTCTCTCCTTTTTTCGTTTGGTATTTCTTATTTTCCTACTTTCTGTAAGCCCATAGATCTTTTTAGCATCTGACTGATGATTGTCGTTTGAATTCATTTGGTATTCATTCATTGTCTTCAGCTTTCGTGCGCCAACAGCTGGCAATAAACAGCATTAACTTGTCCGGCTGCTGTTTGAATTGCTCCCCGCAGGTGCGATGTACCTGGCCCCTCCCTGATCCATAGCCCCGTTCAGTGACTCTTTCGGTTAGCTCTTTGATAACGCATAATTTATGAGCTGCCGCCCAAGACAATTTGATTTTGGCCAGCTTCGTTTTTTATTCAGCAAGAATAAGCCAAAACACACAGATACAGATACAGGTACAAAGATACAAAGATACACAGCTACAGCTACAAAAACAGAGATACATTTACGGCTTGGCAAACACGCGATTGGCCTTTTCTTCGTAAAATGCTAATTTGGCGCTTAACAAGTTTTCAACAATTTCTCGATATCTTTTCTGGCGTCTAACTGTTCTTTGCCTTTCTACATGCTGCAACATCGTCAGATACAAGCCATACAAGCCTCCCCCCCTCCCGCCACAACACTCGCCTCGTTCTCATTTGAATGATGAATGAATGAAATGGAAATCGGTTTGCATCTCGATAAGCCCAAATGAATGAAAAGGGAGAGTGAAGCGAGTTGAAAGAACATGCAAGCACATTAAAGATACAAATTAATCCGCATCTCAATCAAAAAGAAACTCGCAACTTCCACTGTGAATGAAGAAAGATTCGTTGCAAACCTAATGACATACTTAAATACTCTTCAAATTCTTCTGTTCGGCGCATTCTACTGTCCAAAATTCGTGTGTCATTCACTTGAAAGCTACGATCCGTTATCTTTATCTACTTCAACGTTGTTTATTTTTGGTATTTTTTGCAAATATACTAACTACTTGCGAGTATTTTCGCACTCATACGAAGTTATTAATTTTCTTAAGGTCAGATGAAAGCGCTTCAATCTATTCATCTATTTTTCTTGACTACTTGAATTCGGTATATTTTTGGTATTTTTTTCAAATATACTTAAAACTACTTGCGACTATTTATATATTAAGTTGTAAGTGCTTGAAAACTAAGATCTGTTTCTCCTAACTACTTGTATTTGGCATATTTTTGGTATATTCACACCTGTCAAAAATTGTAAACCAGCTTTTAAGCTGTGGTAAATATTTAGATTCTTGCAACTTACTCGACCATTTAGGACCTGGTCACTTCATATGAAAGTTATTCAGTTTTCGAGCAGAGTATAACAACACAACATTTCAAATGTGGCTAACATTCAGCCTGTGGAATTCGCTTGTCAATGCACTTGAAGAAGTAAATGAACAGAGCTGAAGAAAATTTAGATTGGCTACACAAATTAAACTAGTCCCAAACTTACTGAATTCACAGTCTCAAGAGTGAGTGTGTGTGTGCGTGTGTGTGTGTGGGAGTCTGTGTGCCTTTCAGGGCTTAGAACTGTGCGAGTCATTTGCATATTGTCATAAAATGAAATGCTTCCCTTGCACTCGCATGTGGCAGGCACTGATAAACAGCAGCTTGGGCTGCAACGCATTCAGCTGTTCCCAGCTGCAGTTGGAGTTGCCACCGCCAAGTCGTGGTAGCTGTCAAAACAAAAGCCTCCGTTCGGAGACGGAGACGGTGACGGAGCGGGGCCGTATGGCAGTTGTTGTCGCGCAATTCCCAAAGCGTTTTGTGCCACCAAATTGAAAAGTTGCCGCTGCGGCTGTGGCAGCTACGATTCTTGTTGTTGTCGTTGTTGTTGTTGGGCCATTTGACACGTTGTCGGTCTTTAGAGCAGCCCATTTTGAACATTAGAAATGACAACGGCATGACCCCAGAAATCTCTAACCTCTCCCGCCCCTGCCCGGACACACAATTTGCATCTTGTGGCAAGCACAGCTGCAAATCCGGGTGCTTGGCACTTGCCCAATTTTCGGCAACCCAAATAGGCACATTCGATGCATTTAAGAGCGATAAACCGATTCAAGAAACTGTTTTTAAACGGCTCGACTCGCTTTATTAAGTGAAATTAGGCTTAAATTTAGTTGGCACTTGAAAATATGCACAAATATCTGCTAAATGTGTTAGGCCGAAGTTTGAGTACCTACCTATTTTTGACATGTGGATGGTAAATCGAAGAGAGATCTTCACATGGTTTGCTAAAAAGCATTTGTATTTATAAAATATGGTTTAAAGTGCATAGTATACACAAATATTTCCCCAATATGTTAAACTTAATTTTAAGTACCTACATAATATTTGACATGTAGATGGTAAATCAGTGCTAACAGCTGCACATAATTAACCTAGAAACATTTGCACTCTTAAAGTATATCTTTAAGTGTATAATATACACAAATTTTTCCTAAAGATGTTTAGCTCAAGTTTATGTACCTACCTAATATTTGACATGCAGATGGTAACTTTAAAAGTACTTTAAAACGTAATTTTTTACAAACTTATTTGAGGCATTGCAAATGTCCGTAAAATTCTTGGCCCAAAGCAAATTTCTGTAAGTTCTCTTAGAATTCAATTCAAAGTAAATTAAACAGAAAGTTGTAGATTATTAAACACTTTGCAAAAAAACTGAATGGATACTTATAAAGTGAAAAGAAATAAACAAAAAACTCTTTTCAATTTTAGCCAACTTTTGGCCAAATATAAACATGTTGTGATAGTGAACATATTCATGTGAACGCTGGTGTATGCGGCGCCCAATGGCGAGCAATTAACCATTACCAACTAGACCAGTTCGGGCGGCTGGTCTAGAAACCAGTTTAATTAAAATCAGGTGCAAAAGAAAGTGAACCATTTCCAGCTATATATACTATATATCTATATATCTTTATGTATCTTTATATATCTTTATATATATATATGTCTAATAATCGACTTTAATTGTGGCTATTGTGCCGCAGTTTTCATTGTTTGGCCGTCAAGAAAATAAAAAGCCGGCAGAGTGTAGGAAAATACATTAGAAAAAAAAAAAGAGTTTCAACAAAATTTATGGGTAACTGCGTTTTGTTCGGTGATTTACCGTTTAATGCTTTTATGTGCGCGCGCGTGTGTGTGTGTGTTATGTGTGTGTGTGTGTGTGTGTGTGTGAAAATGCCGCTTCGATTGGAAAGTGGTCTTTTTTCCCAAGCCAAACAAACGCCCGAAAAACGCCGCTTTTGATAGCTAATTTAAAAAAGAGCTGATCAACAAAAAAAAAAACAAAAAAAAAACCGCTAAAAAAAAACGAGTTGTGAAAGAAAAGTGAAAACTGTGCGACAATTCGCTTTTCCATTTCATTTGTATCGGGCATCGATACGTTAATGGCTTATTAATGAAATATGTGGCACTGCCCCGAAGCATATCAGGTGGCAAGTCCCCCGCCCCTCCCCCCTCTGCCAACCACCAAACCGCCCCTCGCCCTGCGTTGCACAGCCAAAATGCGGCGCTGTTAATTGCAACTTGGCCGTGGCAGCAACTGCTGCGGCTTACATTAATTAAGCGCTAGCGGAGCGTGCAACATGCGCCGCCAACGGCGCTGCCACACGTTGCAGCCACTTTCTATGGCTTACATATTTGGGCCTGCCGACTCTCGGCTTAAGTAGATCCCCGCCAGGCCGGCGCACTTAATTGGTTGCTGCGGCGGCTGGGGCATGCGGCTGTGGCAGCGGTGGCAGCGGGGGCACCAAGCGCAGCTGCCACATGCAAAACAGTTAGACGCGACGGCGTCTGCAGCGTTGTGTGGCATGGCTTTTAGCTTCTCCTCTCTCTCTCACTCTCTCTCTCTCTCTCTCTCTCTCTCTCTCTCTCTCTCTCTCCCTCTCTTTCTCTAGTTCTCAATACCCCAACTTCATATATAGACATAAATATATTGATATATGCATTATATATTCCTGTTCAGAGTAACAAATATGTCTAGATCGTGCCAAGTTCTACAGGCTTTATACCTCATTCCAACTGAGTTCGGCGTAAGTTGGGCTTAATCTAATTGGAATTTGTAGTTCGAATAGGTTTTCATAATGCACATATTCCTGTATATATAATATTCTTATTCAAAAATGTAGGCTTTTGTTTTTAGCTTTTCTAGCTCTTTTTTTTGACAAGCTGCGCGTGCAACAACAACAAAAACATGCGCTCAGGTGTTCTTTACAGTTAACCATATTGTAATCTGTAATCTGTTCTGTGCACACATTGCTCCCGCGGCCAATTAGCCAAGTTAAGAGTGAAAAGCGCTGCCCAAAAAAAAAAAGAAGAAAAAAAGAGAAATTAATTGGCCGCAAATTAAAGACAACAAACAAAATAAACAGAAATCTACAAAATATATATAAAAATAGGGTAGTAAAAAAAAAGTGTGTAAACTTTATAAGCAGACAATTTACCGTTGTTAAATCGCATATCCATTGATTCGTTGTCGTTGTTGTTGTTGTTGTTGTCGATGTTTTAAACAATTTACAGTTCTGCGCGCGATTCTGACCGCATTTTTGCGCTTCAATTCAAAGGCAGCAACAACAACAACAACAATAACAATCAACAACAACAAGCAATAACAATAGCTTGTGGCAGTTGCCAACTGTATCTGTATCTGCATTTTGTATCTGTATCTGTATCTGTATATTGTATATTGTATCTTTTATCCAGCAGCTGCTGCCCATTTGGCTTATTGTGTGCCCGCTTTTGTTCGAATGCGGGCCCACGAATCGACTTAAAGCCGCTTCGCGCATACAATTTCGATTTCATTTTCACCTGTTGTTAACAGCGAAACCCGCTGCCCACCCCTCCCCTTGCCACCCTGTAAGCTCCACCCCCTTTGGCGGTAAAAGTGTGCAAATACAGGTAATCATAAAAGAGAAAAATAAACACAACTACGCATAGCTGGACTCGATTTTGTTTGTGCTTTGCTTTTATTATTATTGCTCCAATGTGGGCTGGTCCATTGCTCTGTTTGACTGACTGACTGACTGACTGATTGATTGATTGATTGATTGATTACATGATTCAGCACATGTCGGTGAATTGTCTTTCAAATTTCTGAGCAACGGCAGTGAAAGTGCCCCTGCTGATTGATCAATAGAAATTTTGAGAACTAAACAACTTCCTGACAAAACTATTTGGGAATTTTTTTTTTGGCTCTTTTGAATATCAATAGCATATAGAAAACCTTGCAAGAGTTCAAACTCTAGCAAACTTTGTGCATAAAATCTATTTCGAACAGATCTTAAATTGAGCTCAATAAGTTGCTCAAAACTTGGCTGATTTCCCACTCTTACTTCATCATATCCACATCTCTTATCTTAAGACTTCTTCTTACTCTCTTTACATTTTCATTATCTCTTGATTATCTAAATTGTATTCATGTGCTTATTTTAATAATTTCTTTAGTAATTTTTTATTTATGTTCAACTGAAGTTCGTTGAAATTATACCCTCGCAATATCATAAGCCAAATTGCTTGGCCAGCTCACGCTTTTGGGGCGTTAACACGATTCGCGGCGCTGTTTTTGGCAACGGAGCAAGCAGCGGGAATTGGGCTGTGGCCCCTGGCCTACGGGCCACTGGCCCCCACTTGATCCGAGAAACGGGTTTCAATTTTGGGTTCACTAAAATTAGCCGCCTTGTCGTTTATTAAATTTCAGTTTGTTTATTGCTGCCTGTTTAAAGCGGCATCCCAACCGGCATCGAGCCCCAAAGATGTGCCACAGACAATTTGGTTGGATCCGTTGGGGGCATTCTTTGGGTACGCCAATGAACAAGATGCTGAGCCATGGGAAATCGTTTCCTTAAACCTGTTTCTTGACATTCCGAAATTTGCACATTTCAACTATTTCGATAACTATCGATAACTTTCCCTAGTTCTTAGCATAATATAATCTTTAAAAAGGAAACATCTCGAAGATAACAGTATATAGTATTTGCGTTTAATCGTTTATCGCTTATCGATTTACACTGGAGAAATACTTTCATTAATCGAATTTTATGTCATTTTGCGATTCCATATATTGATCAATCTCGATAACTATCGATAACTATCATATTTTCGTTTAATCGCTTATCGCATGATAGTTTATCGATTATCAGTAGCTACGCAATTGATTAATTTCGATAACTTTCGATAACTACTAACTAACTAATTTATAGCAACTTGTAGCTAAGTATTTGCCCATTCATTTCGCATTCACATAATTCCTTTTAATAGTTGAACGCTTATCGATAACCATTCAGATTTCTGCCCAATTGAGATCATTTCGATAACTCTCTATATCGATATATATTCATTTTGAATTCATATACTTACTGTAAATAGTTGATCGCTTATAGATAACTGTAGAAGTGCAATCCTTACAGCGCCCGCCTAATTCTTGCAGCTCGCTTTTCCAACCTCGCCGTTTTGTGGGTCACAACGAACTGGACCAAGCGTGAGAGACAGTCAAAATGCATTTCGCACTTGGCATTCGCATTCGTCAAGCTCTCCCAGCAGATTTTCGCAATTGGCCAATTTCTTTTCATTAGCCGCATTCGCCACGCCACCCACTCAGCCAGCTCTCGCCTGCCGCTAAGTGGCTTTTGCAAAGTGCCGCACAGTGGGGCCGAATGCGAAAGAATGGCCAGCAAAAGTATATACTCCTCAAGGCCTGCGCTAGAGGCTCAAGAGGCAATTGCTTGCTTGTATTGGGTGTATTTCTATTTGCCAAGTTTCTATTCGGTTTATTTATAAATAAAAACTTTAACAAATCATGTCGTATAATTTTTAATGTAATTTGTGATTTTATTATTTGTTTATTTTGAAGTGCCTATCTAAAATAGACTCACATTGGGTCTGGTCAGTTCTGAACGATCTCACAATCTCTAAATGCATTATCGCAACTTCGATAACAGTGCAAATTTGACATTTTCATTTATTTTAAAGGTAGCTCAAACATCATCATGCTGACACTTAATAGACCTTTTGTTATCTCAGCTCTTGAGCTTCGAGTCTTTTGTTGCACAACACATTGTGATTTATAAGCTAACTAACTTACTAATTTCAGTAAAATGCTTCGCTTGCATAACTTCCAAACTTCAGAAATTTGAATATTTTAAAAATTTTAAGCGAAATTTGTTTATTTTTGAGCTTTTTTTTTAACGTAGAACTTTTAGAAACCCCATAAAAGCATACAATATAAATTTAATTTCAGATATAGTATATCACAAATAGAAACCATTTATTTGATTAAAGTGTTCCAAGTAACTTTACAATGTAAACAGGCAAATGTTCGTGGCACGATTTAAGCTGAATTGAAATGCAATTTTTCGTTGCACTTTCAACCATATTGAACCACTGTGCGGCTCTGCGCCTCACAAGCCAGAGCGAATAACAGACGCGACAGACACTTGCCCTGCCATTGTGATGACATTTTGATGTACGGTATATGCTTTGAATCTGATTATTTAACCAGGTCTTCTTTTTGTTCTCGCTTTCTTTTACAGATATAGCCGCAGCGCCCACATCGCCAGCATGTGGAGCCCACAAAAAGGTCCTACACGGCTGTGGGACCTTAGATTTAGTAGCTGTATATTTATTTTACATTTAATGGTGAGTACAACTTGAAAATAAATAAAAATTAAGGTCGGGAAAGAGAAAAAATGTATATTTTATGTATATACATATATAATAAGGCAAAGGCATATAAGTATTATATATATGTGTGTGTGTGTGTGTGTGTGTGTGTGTGTGTGTGTGTGTGTGTGTGTATGTGTGTGTGTGTTAGTGTATGCATGCATTTATGTATGCATTTATAAAGATACATATGTATGCATGCATGTTTCTAATACCAAACGCAAATTTAAATAACACGAATTTCTGCTAAGTGCTCTTCTCCTCGATTCTCAAGAATTCAAGTAGGCCCCGCACTTTTTCATGCTTAGCTAGTAATGTAGTGATTTTTGTTGGTATTTTTTTGTTGTTGTTTTTTGTTTATTTGTTTTACTTTTTTATATGTATGGTTGCATGTACATATGTATGTACGTACGTATGTATGTATATATATACATATATATAGATTGTTATATATATAGAGTTAAGCTATATACAATCAACAGTCAACAGCAAAAACTACAACTTTGCTTCAATTAAGTTAATAACTACTTGGTTTTTCTGTAAAAATTGGCTTTATACAGATCAATTATTGATGAATTTACACAAAGATCTTAAGAAATAATTTCAAAATCCCGCTTTTTCGCTCATTTTCCACAGTTGCGAGTGAAATGCCTAATGTGTTTATATAAAGTTCACATAAACTTTGAGCCTCATTTTCAACCTGAAAGATATTTCGATAGAACTTGATCATTAATCTAGACAAACATTGATTGTGTAGTTCATACGCACTGTATCTTATCAAGAGCACATGATATGGCAAATCGAACGCTTTAATTATTATATGTTGAACACTTTTTGAACACTGAGAGAGGCACTGATAGCGAGACAGAGAGAGAGAGAAAAAGAGATAGTCATAGAGAGATATAGAGAGAGGGATAGAATGTAGAATATGTAGATACGATCGGATCGATATGTTCTAGAATGTTTTTACTTATCTATTATAATACCCTATACCCCATAAAATAAAGGGTATTATTGTTTTTGTATACGCAAATCTCTAGGTTTTACAAAAAAGGGGCATACGCAGAAAAACGCTTCTATTTTACATTCAGATACCCCGAAAAGGTCCACTTTCTTAGGACCCATTCAAAAGTTCTTCCAAACTTAATAATTTTTAACTGTTAACTTTTCAATTGTTGAAAGAAAAGATACGTTGTTGTTAAACATAATCAAAGATCATAATAATTAGAAAAAAAATATATATATAATAAATATAATTTTACAAGGATCCTTCTATAGAGTATCTATATATGCATCCACTTGATGAGCTTAGAATCTCTCGCCAACGGGCTTGATCGTGAGCTCGTGTATTTGGACATTCGGCGGTGTCTGAATGCAATAGGAGATCGCATCGGCGACATCCTCGGACCGCAACATGGGAAAATCGCCCACATGAGCCAAAAGGCTCTTGTCAATAATTTCGGTGTCCACACCGCCGGGACTAATGCTCTGTAGTGGAAAAAGCACATGTTAAGTTAATCGATCTAGATATACAGGGTATATCAAGTGCGACTCACTGTGATCTTTATTTTGGTGCCCTTGTTGAGGAACTCCTGGCGGAGCACCTCGGTCAGTGCGGTGATCGCATGCTTGGATGGCGCATACATGTTGAAGCTCATCTGGGGAACATTGGGCACATGGTGTCCGGCAATGCTGTTTACAATGAGTATGTGACCATCGTCGACCTTGCGCCGCTGCAGCGAGAGGAACGCCTCGCGCGTGCACCAGGAGACGCCGAGCACGTTGGTGTCCAGAATGGCGCGCAGATCAGCGCTGTTGCCCTCGCTGATGATTTTGGTGGGACGCACAATGCCCGCATTATTGATCAGCACATCTGCGCCGCCCAGCTGCTTGTCGATCCAGGCGAAGGTATCGATCACCTGCTGCTCCACGCTCACATCGCACTTGCGGTAATGGAAGCGCGCCGCCTGATCCGCGGGCAGCTCCGCCTTCAGCTCCTGCAGCCGATTCTCGCGACGTGCCAGACCCACCACTACCAAGCCCTTGGCCACCAAATCCTTGCAGCAGGCCGCACCAATGCCCGAACTGGCGCCGGTTACCACGGCCACACGATTCAACCAACGATCCATTTTCTTTAGTTCTTTCAGTTTATGTGTCCGGCTGGCTAGCTAACGACGCTTTGACTGAACGCTAATATCTCCGGCGGCTTCGCTTTTATAGCGCAACCGGTTCGGCGTGAGCAGCTGATCGCCCAGCCCGGCACACGCACCTCCCGGACCCCGCGCTGTGGCGAGCGTAATACATTTGTAGGTATCTAATTGTTAGATTCGAAAAGAGTCGCGTCATGCTGATAGCACTATAACCCACTGCCCACTTGATGGAATCTAACCTTGACTCGCTCGCTGTCTATTTGGGTTGGGAGAGGGTCGTTCGGCTTCTTCTCTCTCCCTCCCTCTCTCTCTCTCTCTCTCCCTCCCTCCCTCTCCCTCCCTCTCTCTTATTCTCTCGCTTACTGTGCGATTTAATGATCGTACGAAATGGCTATCATCATAAGAATCGAGTTTTGTAGCATAATTTCGCAAGAGGCTAGTAAAATCAAAATGAAATTATATTTTTCTGGAATGTTTTTAATGAAGACAATCGGTTCCATTAGGTATATTTATACATATGTATGATCAGTATGATCAGCTATAGTTATAATAACTGATCATATCATTGTTTGTTTTACCTGGCGAGAATGATAAACTATTTGTTTGTTTCGTATTTGCTGAAAAGTAAACATATTGAAGAATTCTCTTTCCTTTCTCTCTCTTTCTCTCTCTCTGCCTGTCTCTCTGTCCTTCTCATGTGATCTATGTGAAATCTGGCTATATAGCTGCATGTATAAATATATCCCTCTTCTATGCGAGGGTCTCCAGTGGTCGACTTATCTGAAAATATACCTTTTCATTGATATTCTTATTCATTAACCAGATAAGATTTACATATTAATATTGTTCCCCTTGGAAATGGGTAAAAGGGTATATTGGGCTTAAGCGAAAGTATGCGACCTGGAGAAGGAATCAGATATTCTCTAGATCTGGATAACTAGCTGAGTCGTTCAGGTCTTGTTCCCCTTAACAATGGGTAAAAGGGTATATTGGGCTTTTGATGATGTAATTTCTGCAGATAAGAAACGATCGGACTACAAGCTCCGAGGAAGATCAGCTGCAGCCTGTCCATGTGTTTTGCATACATACATCGAAGCTAGAATGTTGGTTAAGGGTATCTGCACGTCGGGCACACCCGACTGAAATGCGCTTACTTGTTAATTGTCAAACGTATTTCATTTCGTATGTTTCTCATGCGAAATTGTTTGGGAATGTTTTTGCCTGTTGAAAACTGAAAAAAAAGCTTTTAATTCGTGACGCAATAAAACAAAATTCATTTCATAAGAATGATATACAAATTCTTACATGTATTCTTCTGCTCAGTGTAGACAAGCACACGCATACCCATAAGCAGGTGGTAGGCAATTAAGAACACGTTTTAGATACCCTGTGTTCGGGCAGCACAGAGTATAGTAGGGGAATTATGATTCCTGAGTCCAGTTGACTTAGAATGTTTATCTAGAATAAACATAATCTATTAAAAGTTGATTTAATATGCAGACTTTATTGTCGGGCTAGAGAACTGAGGCAGCTACAGGGTATAGCCAGGTCGACTACTCTAGACTTTTAGCTGGAAATTTAACGTCTCAATCTGAGTACATCTATCTTGAAATACAAACTTAACTAACTATTGTGTTTTTTTATGTCTGAGGACATCTTTCTACATTTAACTGGTTTCCTGTTTCTCTAGCTTTTCAATTGTCAAAAAGAAAACACACGTTTTAGTGACATATTATCATATGCATATATTTAATTTAGTGATTAAATTAAAAAAAAATATTGATACATTTAATTTGACTTCGACCTTCCATATTGGAGCTATTATCTTATGACAGGCCAATAGTTCCGAGCCTTATACAGAGTATCTATAGCCTTGGGCTCAGCTTCTTAGAACTTCTCGCCAATGGGCTTGATCGTGAGCTCGTGTATTTGGACATTCGGCGGTGTCTGAATGCAATAGGAGATCGCATCGGCGACATCCTCGGACCGCAACAGAGGAAACTCGCCAAGGGAGGACAAATTACTCGTATTAATAATTTGCGTATCCACAGCGCCGGGACTTATGCTCTACGGTAGAAATTAGGCATTTAGTAATTGTTATAGGGTATGTCAAGTGCGACTCACTGTGATCTTTGTCTTGGTGCCCTTGTTGAGGAATTCCTGGCGAAGCACCTCGGTCAGTGCGGTGATCGCATACTTGGACGGCGCATACATATTGAAGCTCATGTCCGGCACAATGGGCACCGAGTGTCCGGCAATGCTGTTCACGATGACGACATGTCCGTCGTCGACCTTGCGCCGCTGCATCGAGAGGAACGCCTCACGCGTGCACCAGGAGACGCCCAGCACATTGATGTCCAGTATGGAGCGCAGATCGGCGCTGGTCTCCGAGTTCAGGATTTCGGTGTGCAGCATTACGCCCGCACTATTGATCAGCACATCTGCGCCGCCCAGCTGCTTGTCGACCCAGGCGAAGGTATCGATCACCTGCTGCTCCACGCTCACATCGCACTTGCGGTAATGGAAGCGCGCCGCCTGATCCGCGGGCAGCTCCGCCTTTATCAGCTGAAGTGGATCCTCGCGTCGCGCCAGGCCCACCACGACCATGCCCTTGGCCACCAAATCCTTGCAGCAGGCCGCACCAATGCCCGAACTGGCTCCGGTTACCACGGCCACACGATTCAACCAACGATCCATTTTCTTCAATATTTATAATGAAATAACGATATATATATGTATATAATTTATGTGTCCGACTGGATAGCTGTTAAGACTTTGACTGAACTCTAACTTTCCGTGTCGAGTCAGTTTTATAGCCCAACCGTTTGTGCGTGAGCAGCTGTTTACCTGGGCCGCACCGCCACACCCACCTCGCCCACTGCCCATGATGGGAAAGGTAAAACATAGGTAGCTAAATATTTAATTTGAAAAGTGTCGCGTCATTCTGTTAGCGCAATTAAGCGCTGTCCGCTCGATAGAATCTAGCCTCGACTCTGTTGTCTGCTTAGAGTCGTTAGGCCTCTCTCTCTCTCCCTCTCTCTCTCTCGCTCTCTGAACAGGTTTAATAATTTGACACAACTGACTGCTTGGCAGATGATTCAAATGACTCAGACATTCATTCGGGGTTCCAGTTCACATTTAAGGTATATCTCGACCTAAACCAAAAGAGGGAGGTCTCAGGTACAAATTTACCTTATGTGCGTGGCTTAAGAAAGTGCTTTAGAAGGTTGCTTCAAAGTGATTTTAAATGTATTTTTTCTTGAAAAATATACAGGCAACAGTTTTATTATCGATTGTTATTTTATGGCTTGCGAATGACCTTGAGACATGGCTCAAAACTGGGATCGTTGTATAAATTAATGTTTTAAGGTACAACGAGAAGGTCAGGACTTAATGTCCTTGTTAACATATGCCATATTTTGGGTTTCTTGAATATATAATTTTCCACAAATTCTTTCTATATTGCTGTGCAATAAAGAAGTGCGATCTTTTCGAGACTTAGCTCATATGTAAGCAGCACAGTTTAAATAGTAAGAGCCGGGTTTTGTTAAGATATCTTGATAAAAAAAAATTTCTTTTTCGATAAAAAATAATGTCAATTTTCGACCGATCGTTCCTATGGCAGCTATATGCTATAGTAGTCCGATCTTGATTAGATTTGTTTGCTCAAAATATATATAAATAAACAACAAAGTTTTCCATACAAGAAGCTCATTTTCGACCGATCGCTTTGATGGATACAAGAACTTAGCCTTCGGCCGATCAGCTATATGATATAGTGGTCCGATCCACCCCATATCGACATATGTATGTACTGAAAGACGGAGCTAAGCAACGTTTCAAGCAGATAGCTTTTAAGAGGGGAACTAGTTCGCATAGAAAGAGACAGGTGGAGGCAGGCGAGATGGACGGACAGACAGATGAACGGACATGACTTTATTAACTCGGCTGTTGCTGCTGATCTGGAATGTAAATGGATCAGATATTATCGGATATGTCTCATTCTGTGCGTTAAACATGTCATGCTCAAATTATAATATTCTCTGCAAGGGTATACAAAATATTCCTAATGGGAGTGTGACATTTTGAAGGTGATTTGCCGCCCTTCAAAAGCAAACAAAAATAAATAATAATAGATACTTCGACTGGAAGTTAAGTTCTCTGCTGCAGAGTCTAATCCATGTAGCCTCGCATTGTGGACGCTGCAGACAATTTGGCACCGCCTTTTGGCCAAGTGGATGCGTTAGCAGGGGCAGGGGCAGGGGCAGGTGCAGGGGCTGGGGCAGGTGCAGGGGCAGCTGTCGTTCATAATTTTGAATGGTGCTTTTCGCGTGGCGAATGGGTATCAACTTTTACTGCAAGTACAGCAAGAAATTGCATTTTGGCCCGTTCGATTAAAGCCAAGACCAGCCTGGCCCCGTCTAGGAGCTGCCGGACAGCCAGCTTTGCGGCAAGTATGCAAATCCAGCCAGCTAGACGAGTTGCACGGCCACGGCAGCTGCTGCTGCTGCTGTTGCGGCTGGAATTTGCTTTCTCGATGGCTGGCAACAACTGCAAAACAAATCTATAGCGGAAACTTGGCGCATTGCATTTCGTTTTTATTGGCAACATGTTTGGCGGGGCCAACAAGTGTAATTAAGAAAAAAAAAGAAAACATCAATAAACTGATGTGCATTGTGTGCGGCACCCGTCAAGGCCGCGGCTGTGGCAGCCAACCCTAATTTAAAGGAGTCGGGTTAACGCCCGCGAATCGCAATCAAGGCAACTAACTAACTAGCTAACCAACAAATTCCAACATGCAGGGGGCAGGCTGAGGGGACAGCCTCATACCATACCATTCCAGTTCAGATGCCAGTTGCCAGTTGCCAGTTGTCGGCAGGTGCTGGCAGCAGCAGCAGCAGCGGCAGCAGCAGGTGTCAAGTTTGCCAGTGGGAATCGCGTTAATTAGAAATTATAACGGGCCACATATCGTTGTCAGTCGCATCAGTTAAGAGATCTAGAAATGCACGAACATAAAAACTTTCTCAAAAAAAAATAAATAAATTACATCCAGAAAAGTCAATTAAGTGTGCTGCGAAATGTTCAAGTTATTTAAAGCCTTGATCTTTTCCCACATTTAGCACACTGCCAAACAGTTTGTCCCAATGTAAATACAAGTTAAATATCTCTGGGCAAGTAACTTGACGGATTTGTGCTGGAATTGGAGTTATAAAGTGGCTAAAAACGTATTCTTTAAGGCGACGTCAAACAACTTAGTGGGAATTTAAAAGACTGTTGCCAGCTGCTTTTAACAACTGTTTTACAAGCTGGTTAAAAACGTTTACAAGCTGGTTTTAAACTTCTTGCTTTTAAAAGTTGCCCTAAAATTCCTCAATAGTTTACTAAGAAAAAATGAACTTCATTGGAAGTTGCTGCAAAACTCATCTGTTCACAGCATTCTTTACAAGCTGGTTGTAAGCTCCTGTTAACTTTTACAAGCTGGTTTTAAACTTCTTGTCCGTTTAAAAGGTGCTCTAAAATTCCTAAAAAGTTTACTATTTAAGCGATATAGGTATTTAACTTTAACCATTAAGGCTGCCAAGAGAAAAAAATTTCATTGGAAGTTGCTTCAAAACTCCTCTGTTTACAGCTTACTGGCAAGCTGGTTGTAAGCTCCTGTGAACTTTTACAAGCTTGTTTTTTTTTTACATAAGTTGCGCGCTTATGTCTCATTACTTCAATAAGTGTCTGAGTGGTATGCTCTATATATATATATGTAAGACTCTGCTTTAATTTTCGTATCTTTATCCTTCTATTTTCGCTTACAGTTTAGTTTAGTCATAGCTGGTAATGAACTGTGGCCCATGGATCGGCCAGATGGTATGCCAAACATAGTTTCACTGGAGGTCATGTGTGGTAAGGATCACATGGACGTACATTTGACCTTCTCCAATCCCTTCGAAGGCATTGTTAGCTCCAAAGGTGCGTGCGACAAGACCAAACACTGTTCATAGCCGGACTTTATCCAATGTTTCTTTTAACAGGACAACACAGTGATCCACGTTGTGTGTATGTGCCACCATCGACGGGCAAGACGTTCTTCTCGTTCCGCATCTCGTACTCACGCTGCGGCACCAAACCGGATCTCAACGGCCAGTTCTATGAGAATACGGTAAGTGGCACGTCCATTCACATCAAATTTAGCAAATGGGAATACGAAAGCGATCCTTAAAACAAGCTCTTATCAAATGCAAACAACTTTCAACATATGCTATTTGAAGAGAGTGATCGTATAGCAATTTAAGAAGGTGATCAATAAAGATTTTGATCGTACATTAAGGGAAGAGCGATCGACAAAGAGTGGGATCATAGATCAAGAAGAGAATCTACCCTGTGGCCCGTAGTTGAACGATCGGAAGTCAACGATCTGTGATCAGAGGCATCTTACGAAAAGAGTGATCGAAATGCCATGTTATTTGAGAAGAGAATACGATCACGTTGTAAATACTGAGTCTCTCAATCATACACCATGCTATCCATGGGACCATCAAACGCAGCTGTAATTAAATGCTGCTAAAACGATCCTCGAATCTGTGATCAGTGCTCAGTAAACAGGACTCTTCAATGAAGATTCCCATGGAGCTCAAAAAGAGAATCGATCATAAAGATAGCTGCTGCTCATATGCCAAAGCAAGCCCATGGGAGCCCATTGAGCTGAGCTGCATAACTGATCACTGATCGCTGATCGCTGATCGTTGATCGCTTTCCCACGTTGCCTCACGCTGTGCACTCACCTGCTCGAGGGCCATTTACTTAACCCGCTAAACCGCTAACCGCTAACCGCTAAATGGCATATTGTGACCGCAGGTAGTCGTGCAGTATGACAAGGATCTGCTGGAGGTCTGGGACGAGGCGAAGCGTTTACGCTGCGAGTGGTTCAACGACTATGAGAAGACCGCCTCCAAGCCCCCGATGGTAATTGCCGATTTGGATGTAATACAGCTTGACTTTCGCGGTAAGTAGCGTGGGCCCTTGCCCTTTTCTCTTTCCTGCGCATACCCTGTACTCATTTTAAATTGCTAAAGCGGGCATCTTGATTTTGTGAACAGGTATGTAACAGGCAAAACACCTCCTTTCTATTTTATATATGTATATATATTCTTGAGACGATCAAACCATGTCCGTCTGCATACAAATTTGATAATTTATATTGATAACAAATACCTCGTTTCATAAAAAGCTTCTTTTAAGCATATCTCGAGAAATATAAGTGCCAAAGACACAAAATTTGGTATACTGAGCTTCAATAATGCTCACACATATTAATCAACAAAAGAAATACAAATATCACAAAAGGCAACCGAGTTATTGGAAGCTAAATTAATAAATATATCCAATTAATAGAAAAATTGTACCTCTTACTTTTTACTTCTTTCCGCTTTCCTTTCAATTGAAAGTTTTGGTAGGCATAGTCCCAACTTTTGCTAAGGGAAAAAATGATCGAAGCTGGGTACAGGGTATCTGCTTGACCGGCACTTCTGCTCGTTTACTTTTTCAATAAGCTGACCCCAAAAATTCGAAAAAATAACATTTTGTCTCCTGCTCTCTCACCCCTTTGTCTCGCGCAGGCGATAATGTCGATTGCTGGATGGAGATACAGCACGGCAAGGGACCCTGGGCGCCGCCGGTGAGCGGCATTGTGCCACTGGGATCGACGCTCACCCTGGTGGTGGCCATCAACGACTATCGCGGTAAGTGCCCAGCCGCAGTTTCAGCAGTTCCTGTCCCCAACTAACGACTCTCTTTCTCTCTCTGCTCTCCAGGTGAATTTGATATGCGCGTCAAGTCGTGCGTCGCCTCGGATGGCTCGGGACATGTCATCAATCTGTCGGATGAGTTTGGCTGTGTGCTGCGACCCAAGATGATCTCACGCTTCCTCAAGGCGCGCGCTCCCGACGAGCGCGCAACGGTCATAACCTACGCTTTCTTCCACGCCTTCAAGTTTCCGGATGCGCTCAGCGTGCACATCAAGTGCAAGGTGGAGATTTGCCGGCACGGCTGCCTGGATCACTGCCAGAACACGGCGGCCGGTGAGGGACTGGGCGCGGCCATCGGCAATGCCCACGAGCGCAAGGATGTGCACATCGGTGATGCTATGGGCAGCAGCAGCAACAATGATATGCACAGAGATCTGGCCATGCCACCGGCCAACATGGGTCACGGACCGCAGCCCGGACACCATGGTCTGGGCATGGGCATGGGCATGGGCTTGGGCATGGGCATGGGCATGGATCATGACATCTTCTACGAGGACATCATACACGATCACAAACAGACCATGGGCGGCGGCGGCGGCGGCGGCGGGCCTGATCTGTACGAGGAGAAGAGCGGCAATCTGCAGCCGCGACCCGTGCACGAGGATCCCGATGAGGAGGCCGATCTGTCCGATCTCTTTGGCGACGATGATCTGAGCGACATGGATGGCGACGGCGAGCGCTATTTGGGACTTAAGAAGAGCGGCAAATTTCCGCACGGTCCCCGCCAGCTGGAGGCGCAGAAGCGCATGGGCGTGCCCATGGCCGGACCGCGCTCTCTGGAGCCGAAATCGGAGCTGGATGATGTGCCGCGTCCCGTTTACCGGCCACAGGCGGAGGCATTGAAACAACCGCGTGACGATCACATCGATCTGGACGAGCCGAATGCCAACAGCTCCACGGAGTCGACGGCGACGCAGACGCAGTCGCCGCAAGGCAGCAGCCGCCGGCGTCGTCGATCCTTGGTCATAGCGGATCGCAAGGTGCGCAGCGCCGACGTCGGCGTCAGCGGGCTGTACGATGTCATCTCTGAGGCGGATCTGGCCTTCTCGCCGGACTCCAAGCAGGAGGCGGTCACCGTCTTTCAGGGCAAGATCAGCGAGGAGGTCGTCTACGGCATTTGCATGCCGGTGCCCGGCTTCAGCATACTCTTCATCGTGGTCATCTCGGCGACCATTGTCTCGGCGCTAATCGCCGGCTCGCTGCTCTATCGCTATCAGCTGCAGAAGGAGGCGCTCGAGAAGCAGACGCCCATGCCCGTGCCGGGCACACTGGCCTCCTGGATGACGTTGCGCCTCTTCCGCTTGCGACACCTGCAACAGCAGCAGCAGCAGCAGCAACAACAGCAGCAACAGTTGCCCAGCCCAGCTGCTGGCCATGAAACGGTGCAGTGAGGGATCGCTTCTGGTTCCCTGTCCCTGTCCCTGTCCCTGCCCCCTCAAGCCTAGCCCTAATCCTGCTGCAACAGTTTTAACTTATTTATTTATACTATATATATTTTTTTTTTGTTTTTTTTGTTTAACCACAAAGAAAATGTCCTACTGACTGGCGGGTTTTGCACCTGCACCTTTTCCAAACTCAGCACAGGTAGAAGACAAATTAAGTAGAAGAAGTAGCCACAAAGATAGAGAAGAAACAGAGTGGAATGGAACACGTTTTCAGTTCAGTCGAACATTCGTTAGTTACCCACAAAAAGAGCGAGGAAACGGAATGGAATAGAACAAAAATTGAGTAGAAAGAGAATGTAATGGAATGGATCTTGCTTTCTTCCACTCTTGAGTTTTGGAATCAAAATAGAAAACAAAATAGAATCATAATAGAATGGAGCATAAGAAACAGAATGGAATGAAACATACATCCGACTATGTCGAAATTCGTTAGTAGCAGAGAAAGAGAGCAGGAACAAAGCGGAATTTAGTATGTTTTCAATTCATTCGTAAAATAGAAAACATAAACATAATGAAATGGAACATGCATGCATTCATTATTCACTCATAAGCTAGAAGTAATATCATATTTGACAAATAGATAGAAAGAAATGGAATGGCATGAAACACGCTTGTGTTCACTTTAACACTTTTTCAGTCCTTAGCCGCTCGGAAAGTAGAAAAAGCGAATGGAATGAAGCATGAATTCATGTGCTAGCTGGAGACTAGAGACAATGTGGAATGGAACACGTATTCGTCCACTCGTTAGTTTCTTACTCGTTAGTTTTTTGCTCTCGTCAGCTGAAACGGGCAACATGGCAATACTTGAAGGCAATTGGTTGGTACCCAACACGCCCAACTGATCCATTAGAGAGATGCGTTCAATGTCCCGATCAAGTGTTATTTTTTTTTTTTTTTGGTGCTGCATAATATTTATTTATTTATGTGTATTTTTTTTTACTGGGTGCATTTAGTCGTAAAATCTGCAATAACATAAACGAAGAATACAAATAACAATAGAGTTTGCCCAATATATAAACGTATTTCTAAATAGATCAACGCACATGACTAAAATTAGGGGACACATATTTATTTATTTACCTTACAATCTATAAGCATCTAAACTATACTTAACAGAAAATCGCATAATATTTGAGAAAATGTTCGAAAATATTTCAAATTTCCATCAACAAGTCATTCGAATGCGGCGTTTAGCAAATTTTAAGCGAAATTTTAGATAAAATTTTCAACTTTTTCATACATCTAAATTCACATAGATCAGCAATAGGGCATACGTAGTGCATATATATATATGTGCGTATACTTTTGGCATGATTTTCTTTTGTCTGAAATTTGAATTCCATATTTCTGATCTATGTGAATTTGGCCTTATGTATTTATTACCTACTTAAACAATTAGTAAATTATTATTAGAGAAATTGAATCAAGAAAACAAATGAAAACAAAACCACAACAAAAAAAAAAAACAAACAACAAATGCAAATCGGTTGTCAAGGCCAAATAATTTATACAATCTTTATTTAATTAACATTTTTTTTAATTAATACTCGTAAAGCTAAAGAAAAGTAAACAAAAAAAACAAAACAAAACTTTGACAATTGTAATGAACTAAATGCAAAAACAAAATAAATACTTATAGTTAAGATTAAATATATTATAAATATGATAAATGATGCGTCTTTAATTGAATACTGAATGAAATTACCCGGCGTTGTCCGGGCCAAATGAATGTTAGAAATGTTGATTGTGCGATGTGAGTTTTGAAAAATGTCATATATTATCCCCTGTGCCGAACTTTTTTTTTCATTTTAACAATATTTCTGCATCATTATCCGATTTGATCATTTTATCGATATTAAAACGTGAAATATCGATAAATATCGATTTTAGATCTTGGAACGCTCGAAAACCTTTAGAGTCCGTTACATTTAACTGGTCATTTAGGATCTTGAGTGGGATATGAATAAGAATAATTCACTTTTTGGATACCTTCTCCCATCTTCTTATTCTCCCATCTTGGCCCTGACATTTACATAAAGATGGTTCTATAAATACCAAAGACAATTAAGAATGCTTTTCTGAAGCAAAGTGTAGAGTAAAGGTATGAAGATGCGGACATTATCCTCGGCTGGAGCTCAGAATATACATATATACCTTGGATTGTAATAGGCCCAAGGCACAATTTTCGCTGCATGCATTTAGGCGGCTAAGAATGCATTTTACAGCGTTGCCACCTTGGTAAACCTAATGGAGATTTGATAACAATTGGTCACACCTGAATTGCGTATACACTTAGAGATGGAGTTTCGCAAAGATAAGTGCAGCAACAGAGAAAAGCTGGAACGTAATAAAAATAAATAAAACAACATTATATAACTCTTTTATAATTGTCGTTTATTGGTTTTGCTCGTACATACATGCAATGCTGTATTTGTAATTCGTACATTTCGTAAATAAGTAAATAGATAATTGGATATAAAGGTTATGTAAGTACTCGTACACTCGGTATTTGTATTATTCAGCTAAGGAATTCGATTAAATTGTCCGATATGTGTTGTTATAAACGATTTATTGAATACGTTGTTAACTTAATTTCCTTCTCTGCTTGCAGGAATTACAATTATAATAATAATAATAATAATAATAATAATATTAATAAAAAAAAACAAAAAAAAAACAAATACTCGTAATAAAAAACGGGTTATGTCGGATTCAACTAGGTGGTAAAATAAATAAATAAATAAATAAATAGAAGTATAAATTAGATACGCTCCATGTGAGGCAACAATTATAAATAAACCAGATGTTAAATCAAGGATCAAAGGGTCTATGGATCAAAGAATCGAATCCGGAGCTTAGACTAAGTTTAAAACACTTAAAATATTTAGTGACTAATTGAAATACACGCACACATATGTCTAATGCGTGCATATAAGTATAAGCATATTGTAAGTATATGTATTAAGATAGTCTTAAGAAGAGTCTATAACATGTGGGTCCGATAGCTCAAGTGCCCGTTAAAGTTATCAGCAAGCTTAACATGGACTTTGCAAGTCCGTCAGCAGAACAGAGCTGATATCTGCAGAGCTGAACTGCTGAATGTCAGCCTTGCCACCTTGCTGTACGTTGCACATATGGCAACAACGCACCAATTGACAGGCTAATACATGGCGTTGCCACACCTGCTTAACTCTAACTAATTATGAGCGAGGACCTTAAGATGGAAGCAAAGCAAGAGAGACAGTTGCATGAAAGGGACAGAGCCGACAGAGCTGATAGAGTTGCCAGATTGGCCATATGTTTGAACTGTGAGCATTGGCTTAGCACCGATTTAAAGTAGAACCTAGACTTAAGCTAAAGCATATTATAAATTGTGTTAAATCTTCTTCTTTTTTTTTTTAATTGACTACCACCAACAGAGAGAGTGAGAGAGATAGAGATAAAGAGAGAGAGTGCGAGAGAGTGAAAGGAAGAATGAGCAAGGGGCTGGGATAAGTGTTGGAAAATAATTGGAATTTGCGGAGATTGGAATAGGGGAAACCCAGTTAACGGCATGAACTATATAATTATTGTAAATTTGTGACAAAAATTAAACTAATTAATAGCAATTAGCAAACTTGATGGCCTAAACTAGTTCAGGCGGGAAGCGGAAGGAATCTGAAACGAAGATGGATCATACCGAACGTGTCGCTCATGAGAGCGCCCGCTTCTTGGAGAGCGTGCCCGGCAGTGCATCGGCCGGCGACGGCAGATGGATGACGGGCAGGGCGGCTGCCGCCAGCTGGGGATTCGTAAAGGCGACGGCACGCTCCTTGGCGGCAAAGCTGGAGAAGGGCCGCAGGCGCACATAGAGCACCGCCGAGATGAGGCAGGATGTGACCAAAATGCCAAGCAGCACGATTAGCGTTATGGCAAAGCCCGGCGTGGTCATGCAAATGAGTCCCTCCTCCCGCACCGGGAACACCATGGTCTGGGGCAATGTGTTGCTGTTGTTGGTGCCGTTGCCATCGCCGTTGCCGTTGCCCGCCGCCTGCTCGTCGATGGCAAAGGTCAGATCGCCGGAGGAAACCACCTTGATGATGCGATTTAGGCCCACCTGCTCCGTGGTCTCGGCTACGGCGCGTGCCCGTCGCTGGACGCGTCGCTCGTCGCGTCGCTTGCCAATGGCACTGGCCACATGATAGGCATCCACATGCAGCTGCGGCGGCGGCGGACCATACTGCGACTCGGGCCCCACCTGCAGGTGGTGCACATCCTGCAGATTTGTCTCAGCGCTGCACTGATCCGGGCAATGGTAGCGACAGATCTGTATGGTGCACTGGAAGTGCACCTCCATCGAGTCGGGAAACTTGAATGCCTGGAAGTGGGCATATGACAGCACCGAGGCGGACGCGCCGAAGTTCTTGATCTTGGTGAAGCGTGACATCAGCTTGGGTCGGGTGACGCAGCCGCGCTGATCCACCAGCTGGATGGGCGCACGTTTGCCATCGTGGGCGACACAGTTGCGCACAAGCATATCGAATTTGGAGTCATCGTCCTTGATGGCCAGCACCATGGTCATGGTCTGGCCGATTTTGACCAGGCCGGAGACCTCCGAGGCCCAAGGACCCTTGCCCACCTGGATTTGCATCCAGCAGCCGACATTGTCGCCGGCAAAGTCGGCGCGCACTACGTCCAGCATGTCCACCGGGAACGGCCGGAAGGTGACGCTCTTCTCGTACTGATCGTGCCAGGTGCAGCGCAGCTTGCGCGCCTGATCCCACACCTCCTGTACCTGCGGATCGTACTGGATGACAATGATGTTCTCAAAGTAGGTGCCAGCCCCGGCACCGCCGCCAGCCTCATGCCCGTAGCCCTGATTGTAGTTGTCGGTGTTGCCGGCGGTGCCGCATTCGTGCAGTCCAATATCAAAGCTGGCCGAGCTGCGGCCCAGGCCGGAGGGCAGATGCACACAGTTCATGTTGCTGTAGTGGCCCTTGGAGAAGACGATGCCATTGAAGGGCTTGTCGAACTGCACAAAGACCTTCATGCCGCTCTTCTCGCACTTCACGTCCAGCGAAACGATCTTGGGCATGTCCTGAACGGGCGAGGCCCAGATCTCGTTGTTGCTGGAGGCGCCCACGCTCAGATCGGGCAGCGATTGCACCTGCACCTGTTGCACCTGCTGTTGCACCTGCTGCACTTGCAACGGCGGCGGTGGTGGTGGTCGCTGTGGTGCCGGCGGCGGTGGTCCCTTATAGAATTGTGCCCCCGGCGGCGGCGGCGGTCCAAAGGGCTGGCCAAAGCTCATGGGTATATTCTGATGGTTGTTGCCTGCATTGGAATGAATTAGATTGATTAGCTGGTTAAGTGCTTTGCTAGCTTGCTGCAGACTTACTTCTAGCTGGGCCCAGGCCCAAGCTGAGACCGGGTGGCGCCTGTGGTGGGCCATTGTGCTGATAATGCACCTGCACCTTGGGCCCCGAAACGGATTGTTGTTGCTGCTGCTGCTGCTGCTGTTGCTGTAGTTGCTGCTGCTGCTGTTGCTGTTGTTGTTGCTGCTGTTGCTGTTGTTCCTGTTCCGATTCGAGGGCCATTTGATCCACCTCATTGTCTTGCTCGCTGAGTCCCATGGAGAGCTCATCGTTGCCGCCGCCAGCGATTGCCTTCACCACCTCAACCTCATCCGCGCGGATCAAAGCGAGCTGCACAGAAACACAGTAAATGGGTCAGCAAAGCAGAAGAAGAAGCAGAGTTGCTCGCATTAATGAGCTGCCTCACATACACACACACACACACACACACGCGCACACCGTGTGGCAAGAATTTCAACTAAGTACAATGGGAGCAGCCACATGTCGCATGCCAATTGCCAATTGGCAACTGGCAACTGGCAACTGGCGAATGGCGAATGGCGGATGCGACTTGCGATTCAATTGCATAAGGAAAACCAACAAGAACAACAACAACAACAACAACAACAACAAAGGAGAACAGCGCAAAGTGTAACAATTTCACTTTTTTAGTATGTTTCTTTCTTTCTTTCTTTCTTTCTTGCTTTTTGCTAGCATCTCAGGCGACCCAATTGGCCCAGAGATCCGCCTTGGCCAAAACGATGTCAAGGCTAGAAACGGGGAGCAGCAGAGAACCGGATGAGCACAAAGCCAATGCGGCTGGCATGGAACAAGGCAAGCTAATTACTTGATCGTGATCCACCCAACAAATCGTTTTTCTGATAATCCTCGACTTGTTTTCTATATTTTTCCTTCAAAACTGAAACATATTGCACATTTAGGAAAATATTTTCTAAGCATTTTCTAAATGAAATGAAAATGTATGAAAATTTTCTAAAATTTAACAAAGTTTTTTGATATTCACATTAATATTATATTATTAAGGCTAGCTTTGGCTTTCCTCCCCTATTATATTATAATATTATCAATATTTCTCTATCAAAGCCAAAAGCTCAGATCTCTTTGTTTTTTGCCTAACATAATACCGCATCTAGGGAGGCAAGAGTTTCGAAACCGAAAACATTTTGTTTATTTCCAACAAAAAAGGTTAGATAACGGAATATTAAATATCCTCGCAGATGGAAAGATAGATACATTAAATATCCTTGCAAATAGATAAATAGCTATTCAATTTGGCATTTTGAGCTGAGCCCAAAAACTCTGTCGAATCGTTTTGAGAATATTGGATTCTTAAGTTTATCGAATCGAAAAAGTTAACTCGATGAATAGCAAGAAATATTTATGCAGTATTCTAATAAGATATCGTTTAAATGTAGTCAAAATGAAATCTGGCTAATATATCTAGGCTTTGAGAATGGGACAGTTTAAATGTAGTCAAAATGAAATCTGGCTAATATATCTAGGCTCTGAGAATGGGACAGACAGACAAGTTGGGACTACATTGACCCAGTTTTAGGTGCAGATAATGCGAGCCAAATATTTAATATATTAAATTATTCAATTTGCAATATTTTTATATATTTTTTGATTATTTTAGGTTTTGTCTTTTCAGAGGAAGAGAGGGAGAGGGGAAGTGGGGAAGAGAGAAGTGTAGAAGCGATTTAACATTTGGCAGACACTGTAACTGAGGGACACTGAAGAGAGGGAGAGGGGAAGTGGGGGAGAGAGAAGTGTAGAAGCGATTTAACATTTGGCAGACACTGTAACTGCCAGACTGTCTATCTGGCCAGCTGGCCAGAGAGCCAAGCCAAGCATTTGCTTTGGACCAAACTGTGCCGCGGGCCCAAAACAACTTTCTCCCAGCATCGGCTTCAATGGGGATGTCACATAATCAGCGCGACGTGCTACGCGGTGGCATCCTGCCCCAATCCTGTTTAAGGTAGAAAGTGATGATGCCCATGCGGCAGACGATGCTAACAAACACATACACTGAGATAAATTGCCAAACGAGTTGCAAAAACAAATTCTAAAAATATCAAAAAAAAACCCAAATATGTTTTGCATGCCAAGTCGGCAAGCGGGAACGTGATTTGGAGCAGCCCATGGACGACGACCATGAATAATAACGAGGAGGCAGCTAGGAAGACCAAAGCAATGGCAGGTGGGGTCCGAGGCGGGGTGCAGGGGCGCACGGGAGAGAGGGGAGGAGGGGAGGATGGGGTTGGTGTTTCATTTCGATTTTAGATTTTGATGATGCACGTGATCCGGTTCCGCAATGCGATAGAACGCGATGCCGCTGAGCAGCGTCCAGAGCTGCTGGAGAGTGGGGAGAGGGGCAAGCTGTGTGGGCGCAAGGCTGGCGGTCGGAATTAGGGGGCGGGGGGAGGGTGTTTGGTGTTTTTAGAAGGCCAGCGCCTGCGTTAATAGAAATGTGTGCCAAGTTTTCCATTTTGGCGACGGGCAAAGCGCAAAAAAGTCGTGAGCTGCTGTTGTTGTTGTTGTTGCAGCAGCAGCAGCTGCTAATGCGACAACTAATGATGCGGCAGCCAGAGCCGGAGCTAAAGACGGAACCAAAGACAAAGCCAAAGCCAAAGCCAAAGACAGAGCCAAAGCCAATGCCGGCTGTTGCTGTTAATCTTGACCTCGACCAATGCTGAAATGTCGAGTTGCCGTCTGGCTCCGACTCCGAGAGAAAGTAAACGTGAAAAAGCGTCGACAGCAGCAGCAGCAGCAGCAGCTCTTCTCTTGTCCAGAGAATGCGAAAATCTTATTATTATTTTTGTTTTTTTTTTGGCAGCACACAAAAACCTGGACAAGATCTGGTCGATGGTTCAAAGTTGAACGCAGCCGAGGCTGGGAAAAATGAAAACAAAAATACCAGAAGAAAAAAAAAAAAGAAAAAAGGAAGAGTTTTTGCCAGCGGCTGTTGAAGCAATCGTGCAGCCAAGGAAAGGGAAATCATTTTTGAGCCCACGTTTCAATTGTGTCATAGACCTGGCAGTGAGAAACGTGGATGGAGGAACGCGGAACGGGTAACGAGGAACGGGGAAGGAGGCACGGGGAAGGAGGAACGAGGAACGGGGAATGCGGATCGCCCACTTGATGCGATGAACAGTCAAATCTTTGCTTTCTATGAGCTTGTGGTGAAGATATGTTTAGTGGAAATCATGGGAAGATGTACACTGTTCAGTTTAATAAGACTTCAAGGCGAAGCACTATTCTTATATCGATTTTGGTCTGATCGATAACATATGACAAGGTTTTTGACCGCTTTTAGCGTATGACTTTGTAAACATTTTAAATCTTTAAAAAACAAAAATGTAATTGATTTTTAGTATACATCTATATATATATACCATATAGCACATTATTAGCCTGATCTTAATATAGATCTATCTAAGCTCAAAACAAACAACTTATCGAAAACGATCAAAGCAACTCTCCCATCGATAACCAAATATCGATCAACAATCGACTATCAATTCACTTAAATTGTTCAGTAACTGAAATGAATCGATTTGTAATCGATTCTTTGATATTCTTTAAAGAACTAACAAACTAGCTAGATGGTATACTTTATACTCATATCATGTATTCAGACCTTAGGATAACTGTGTCTATCCATAATCCTTTTCTAGAGAACCCAACCACTTTATCATTTAGCTGACATTGACATTTTCGCACTGAAAACAAGCAATATCTTATCATCAATCTAACGATCCCAGATTGTGTCTATGTCTGCCAGGATATTTAATCCACGAAACTTCAAAGCTAATTCAAATGAAAACGTATACCACTTAAAGCTACTTTAAAGCTCGTTAAGTCGAAAGTTCTTTCACTTCACACACAAAGGCGCTTAGCGATAATTATCGAACTTGTCAAACTAACAACAAACAAAATCTTATTAAAACTAACAATCTAGGATTTTGTTAATCTCTGCCAAGATATTTAATCTCAACGACTTTTGAAAGCTAACTTAAAGCTTAGATTCTTTTAAATCTTTAAAATGAAAATGGATGCCACTTAAAGCTATTGTAAAGATCGATATGTCGAAAGCTCTTTCACTTCACACATCGATAATTATCGATAATTATCGAACTTGTTGAATTGCCAATTATTTATTGCACTTGTTGTTGTTGTTGTTGTTGTTGCTGCTGCTTGGCATTAGCTACAATTGATTTAAATTATGTGTGTGTGGCAGATGAAAAGGAGCTTATGTTGTTGTTGTTGTTGCTCACCTGCAGTGAAAGGAAAATGATAAGCGGCAGCCAAATCTTTTTGATCCCCAGACGTTGTCGACAGCTTTGGGAACGCATCTGTTGTTGTTGTTGTTGTTGTTGTTGTTGCTTTAAGATATTTGGCTGTTGTTGTTGTTGTTGTTGTGGTTGTTGTTGTTGCTGTTGTCGGTGTTGTTGCGGCTGCTGTTGATGCTGTTGCTGTGAGTGTTTTTGTTGTCGCTGCATGTTGCTAGCTGGCACGTTGTTGTTGTTGTTTGTTGTTGTTGTTGTTTTTTTGTTGTTTGTTGCTTTTAATGTTGTTGTTAATGTGCATAAACTGCAATTAATACGTTATTTTTGCTGTCATGTGCGCGCTTTTGTTGCTGCTGTTGCTGTTGCTGTTGTTGCCTGCAATATATTGTTGTTGGAAAGCAAATGAAATGAAATGTGCCAAAAAGAAGAAGCAGCAGCAGCTGCCGCAGCCGCAGCAGCAACAAAAACAATTGTTGAAACACTAGAAAGTGTTTACTTTGTAGCTTTTCACAATTGTTGCTGTTGATGTTGTTGCTGTTGCTGCTGCTGCTGTTGTTGTTGTTAGTATTATTATTTATTATTGCCGTTTTCGCTTTCAGGTGTGTGCGTGTGTGTGTGTGTGCTGGTGTGCGTCTCGGTTAATTATAATTTATTGCTATTAATTTTGCAGCTTAAATGCCGCTTGACTGATTGACTGATTGACTGATTCGTTTGATTGATTTGACATTTATGAGTTTCACCTCTTCCCTAGCCCCTGCCCCTTCCCCTGTCACACTTACAGCAGGTACTTAGTGCTGCTGCCACGCCCCAAATTGAAAGCTAAGCTGCCCATTGGGCAACCAAATTGAAAGTAAAGACAAGCAGAGAAAAAGCATCAAAAAAACGACAGGCTGCAAGAAGAAGAAGCAGCAGCAGCAGCAGCAGCAGCAGCAGCTTTTTAATGACAACTTATTCACCTGGTCAGGTGCTGGCGAGGTGAAATGTGTTAATAATGTGTTCCATCAGCCAATTGGGTCAACGTCAACAGGCCCAAGACAAATACGAGTCGAGCAATTAGAAAACTTCACAACTGACAAACTGCAAGACTCAGGTTTGAAGACTGAAGACAGAAGACAGAAGATTGGCCACTTTCAGTAGACTAGCAGGCAGCCGGTAGATGAAGGAAGTAAAGAGAGTTAGAGAGAGGGGAAGAGGGAGGTATGACATGTCCATAATAAGCATAGGCAAGGGGAGCACTCGTATTCCACCCAAATTCCACTTGAACAAGTGACATTATTTGAAAAAGAAGCTCAAGAATGTGTTATCCATGTGCTATTTACTATCAGATATGAAAAAGTATTTCACATTTTATGTTGGAAACTGAAGTTAAAACTAAACTCTTTAAAATTAGATATATACCATATATGACACATAGTTAATTTGTTCAATTATATATGATATATGACATAAATTCAATTTTATAGAGATAAGTTTAAAATACATAGTACATAATATAGTATATACAATATCTTTTCTCTATCTGTATCTACATATATTATTTCTTGTTTGTTCTACTCAATATAAAGTTATTCTAACCTAAAAAGTCTTTATAAAAAGACTATATATATGGATGATATCCTAAAAAAATATGACCTTCTTTGACCTTCGGCTCAGATATTACAGCATCCAAGTCGTATCCTGCTATTCAACCCTGCATTTTCTTTTGATTTGTATTGTATCTATTTTGTTTTGAGTTATAAACGTACACAATATATATATTTATAACAACACAATCTAGATACAATCAAAAATAATAAAGCAGAAGTTCTCAAACATTAAATCAAAGTCATGTTTCTCTGTTAAGATATTGAACAAATTATATAAAGAGGCAATTTAAGGAAAAGATAAAAGAACTCCCGCCTGGAGGCTGATATAGTAATATCATATAATATATATATAATATGACATATCTAGGAACTCATATGAACTCTATGAAAATCAATATAGCTATCAGATGAAAGCTGTGGCCAATCTTCTCTTCTACATATAATTAAGATATTATTCTATCTGGACAATAGTTTGATTCAGATAATAATATATAGATAGATAGTAGATATTTGTTTGTAGACAGATATTCAGATAATATTCATATACCATAAAAGATATTATATATTGCCTTTAACTATGCTATATTTGGCCTCTATTGAAGTATTGTTTAGAAATTTACTCAAATTTACTCAAATTTTAGAAAACAGACGCAAAATTTAAAATTTCCAAAAAAAATGCCCCCAATACAATGTTGGAAATGTTCTAAAAAAAACTTGAAAACTGTTTGCCTGCGAAGTAAGTGTTTAAATTGATTGCTCCTGCTTCGACTGGGCCTTTAGACTATTCGATTATACAATCGGCGAATCAGATCTGAGTCAAGTCTGGTGCCGTCTGGAGCTGGGCTGTTCGACTGCACCCACTGGCCCCGATCGTGCGTGTGGCGGGTAGCCCGGTGCAACACTTACCTGTGCCACAAGAGCTCGGCTCCAATTCCAATTTTGATGCAATGCCGAACAACAGGATGTGCTCGATGCGACTTTCGAAAGCAGTTGTTGTTGTTGTTGTTGGTTGTTAGCTGTTGTTGTTGTTGTTGCTGTTGTTGTTGACAATGTTGCTGCTAATTGCAGTTGTTGTTGCAGTTCGAGTTGCACGCGGCCAATTAACGAGGTGCACACAGTTTATTCAAAAAAAAAACAAATGTATAAAAATAACAACAACAAAAAAAAAGTGATGCCAACAAAATTGGAAGAAAAAAAACTGAATGAACAGCAAAGAAAAAAAATTGTATGAAGGACACGCGCGTTCGAACACACACAAAGCACACACACGCACAGGAATGTTTCTCTGCTTCTTGGCTTGTTGTTTTTGTTTTGTTTTTGGTTAATAAAAAAAAAAAGATTGCACTTGGCCAAAACACACAATTTGGCTGTTTATTGTTGTTGGTTTTCTAGTGTTTGCCGTGTTTTGTAATAATTTTTCTGAAATTTTTGATTTTTGATTTTGTTTATCTATTTGTTGTCGGCTCTGTGAGTTGGCCTGGCGACTTGGTCAGCGACAAGCGGCAAGCGTTGTGGTTGAGAAACGCGTCTGGTTCGCGCCGTGGTTAAGCGCCGAATGCTGCATCCACCTGCTTTCTCGTAGCGAAACACTTCGCATGCGCAACGGCGCCGACGGCCACGAGGCAAGCAGCGCTGCCGACGCGCTGCCGCCGCTGCTGTTGCTGCTGCTGCTGCTGCTGCTGTTGACGGCGAAATTTCTTCTTTACATTGATGGGCAGCAAAAAGTGAGACACTGAGACACGAATACAAATACGGCATTGCGGTATCGGTATCGGTATCGCTATCGGTATCGGCTTTGCCGGCTGATGTTGCCGCCGCCGCTGCCGCTGCTGCTGCTGCTGCTGCTGCTGCTGCTGCTGCTGCTGCTGCTGCTGTTGCTCGTGGCATGCGTTTGTTGTCAGCGGCAATCGGTTTCCCCATTCGTCTGTTTGTTTATACTGGGCAGACGGGGCAACTTTCAGTTGCAGACGCATCGCTGGACAAGTCCTCAAAACTGTTTGCACTTTCTATGCACCGCACCACCAACCGCACCACCAATTGCCACCACAATTGTGTTGCTGCCGCAGTTGCTGCTGCCGCTGCTGCTGCCTCATTGTTTTTGCTGTCGTGCCGCATCAATCAAGTGCGCTTCTTGTAGGTGCAGCAAATGCCCTTCTGGGTGGGTTTTCGACATTCATATGTGGGTATTTATTGCTCTGGTGGTGCTTGGGCGGCACCGCTTTCTGCCCTAATAACAGCTGCAGCATCTGTTGCTGTTGTTTCTGTTGTTGCTGCTGTGCTTCTTGGTTTGGTTTTCATTTCGTATTGTTGTTGTAATGCTTAATCGATTGTTCCACTTTTCCATAAAATATTTTCGCATTTGGTTCGGTTTTAGCTTTGGCCAGCAGCGACAATGCCGATGACGCTGTCGTCTCCACATCTTCGTCTCCGCCACCGTCTCCGTCTCCATTCCCCATTCCCATCGCCCAGTGTTCACTGTACTCCGCTGCAGTTGCTCTGGTTGCGTTACAGCCTGGCAGCAGGCGAATTGAAATGTTGCACAGTGGAACTAAAACGCATGGAATTGGGACGAAATAGTCATGCGAAAGATATATAATCCTGCTGAATCTAAAACTCCTAAATCAACAAGGCTAACAAATAGTCATATGACATTATTTTAATCTTCCCCGGGTTCAGCTTCTGCCCCTATCAAATGTCTATCAATACACATCATATCATGCACATCATATCATACATATTATATCATGCATATCATTCAAAAGGAATCTTTTTAAACGAAAGAAACAAGTTTTTTGAGAAATTTGTATTTAGCATATTATTATTATTATTATAAGTACTTTTTTCATTAGTATTATTATTACTACTATATCATTATTATTAATATTATTATTGCTATTATTATTATTACTATTAATATTATGATTGTTTTTATTATTATAGTTGTTAACTAATAGTATATCATCCTCCTCTGCAGCCCAAGCCTTAGATTCGAACCCGGACCCTCGTTGACAGTTACTTAAACACTTGGTCAACTCATCCGAGGACGACAAGATCCATTATATTGCATGTGTATACACACATGTATGACATGTGTGTGTGTGTGTGTGTGTGTGTGTGTGTGTGTGTGTGTGTGTGTGTGCGTGTGTGTGCATCACCTGAACCGGTGCGCATGGGTGAGCAGCGATTTCATCGCCATTTCAAGTCGAGCTGGCAGCTTTAGGAGCTGCGATGTACGCTCGATTCCTGTTTGCTAAATATGACCAAAAATACTTGTCTCGAAATTGGAGTAATTTCATCGCAACCTGCTAGCTGCTAGCTGGTCAACTGGTCCACTGGTCAACTGGTCAACTGGGGGGACGGCCAGCAGCCAGTTGGTTCCGCCTGAAATTGGCAATTGGAGCCAGTCGCCAGTTGCCAGTTGCGAGTTGCGAGCTGCAAGTTGCGAGTTGCCAGTCGCCAGTTGCCAGTTGCGAGCATCTGCGTCGTCTTCGTCTATCGGGGCACATTAAGTAACACGCGGACGCGACTCTTGCCTGGGTGAGTCGCGCCACAAAGTCTGCCAAATGGCGGCTGCTCAATTATTATATTGCTAGCTTTGCATGCGCCGGCGACAAGCTGCAATCGCTGAGGCCACCACAACAAAATTTGTGGCCCATCATCAAAGCGGCTCTGCCGCCAGCTGGGCTAGGGGCAAGGGGCAAGGGCTACATCTCTGGCTGGGGCTCGGGCTCTGGCTGAGGCTGAGGCTGAGGCTGAGGCAACTCTGGCTGTGGCAAGTTCCCATTGCCCGGTTGGCTGCCACTTAATTGCTGGGCGCACGCCGCACGCATTTTAAGTAAACGCTGCCCGCTGCCCCGCGTTCGCCATCAACTCAACCCAATCCCCTTCCTCCCTCCCCCCTCCAAGCACACACACACACACGCACACACAAACTGCTCAGATGTCTTATTAAAAGTATCTTGTTACTTTCACCAGCCGCAGACTTGAATTGCGCTTCAATTTCACACACATTGACGCTGACTAAGTCGGAAAGAAAGAAAGAGATGGCCAGCTTGTGGCCCGAGGGGAGGGACGGGGGGCGCGGGAGGGCATCTGCGGGGTCAGTCGGCCAGTTGACACTGACCAAATTTGGTGGCATGCGCTGCGCCAGCGAAGGTCTCCCCGTTTGTCCATCAGCCCCATCATCTTTCCGAAAGTAACAGGAAGTCTGGCCGGGATTACTTCGTCCGCCCCCAGTGGGCATGAGTCTTAGCTCAAAATCTGTTGCATCTCTCATCGGAGATAAATGATGTGAAAGCATTTAGCAGCTGCAGGCTGACGATATTCTGTAGACGATCTCGCAATGCTCTATCATAGAGCGAAATCAATAGATCAACTTGAGACCGGCTGACTTTAATGATGTGACAATGTGGATATTGTATGTTGGCTTTATAAGTTATCTATATTTGAGACTAGCTTTTAAATTGTTGGGATATTGATGCTTTTCATCTGCCTGTCAAATTTAACAAAGGTATATGGGATTTAGGTTTTCTGCTTGTAAAATTGTACACTCGCTTTTAAATTGTTGGGATATGAATGTTCTTTCATCTACCTGTCATATTTGACATTAGCTTTTAAGCTAAGGAGATATGGTTTTTAAGTTATACGCCAGTCAAATTTAACATTATCTTTTAAGTTGTATAGAATTGGATTTCATTCATCTGCCCTTCAAATTTGAGACTAGCTTTTGGAAGGAATATAGACTTTCTCTCATCTGGCTGTCAGATTTGACACCAGCTTTGAAGCTGTAGGGATATGGATATTGTTAAATCTGCCTGTCAAAGTTGATTCTAGCATTTAACTTGTAGGCACATGGAATTTCTCTCATCTGCCTTTCAAATTTGACACTAGCTTTTAAACTATATGGTTATGGACAATCAATTATATGTCGGTCATGTTTGACTTTAGTTAGCTTTAGTTAACTGTTTGTCAAGTTTGACAGATAGAAAAGCCAGAAAAAATACCCATTTCTAGAAACTTTTCTTCAGTTAAGTAAAAGTAATTATGCAAATGTGAAATATTTCCAACTATCAGGATGTTTTTTAAATGAATAGCTAATTGCTAACATTTTTTTCTGAGTGTATAATTGGGTAAATTGTGACAAGCCCAGATTTGAATTAAAACCGGGCTCCAAATATTACATAGAAGAGGTCCGCTTGGCTTTTGCGAAGAATGAATAAATTTGGTATGGAATACACATAAAACACATGCATGTGTGTGTGTGTGTGTGTGTGTGTGTGCACCCACAAAACAATAAATAATCTCTGGCGGATTTCCATGATAAACGTGATGTTAATTTTTGTTTTGTTTTGTTTTCTTCTCATTTATGTATTTGTGAAAATTTATGCGATGGTCAGCGGCTTTCAGGTGGATTCATTTGCATAGCTCAATGTTTTTGGGCTCCCACAGTTGCACAGTTGCACAGTTGCCCCCCACGCTCCCTTCCCCCTTGCCCGTTGCCCCTTCGCCCGGCCCTCTGTTGAAGCTAAAACCCATCAACGCCCAGTAAAATCCTCTTTGCCACGCCAGGTTTCTAGCCAGCTATTTGGGTCGCTCTCACAATTTATTAGTTTAGTTTTCATTGCATTGACACTTCATCATCGAGTGGCTGTCGTTTGTCATCTGCCGCATGCAGCTGCAAGTTGCAGTTGTTGTTGTTGTTGTTGTTGCTGTTGTTGTTGCTGCAAGTTGCAGTTGTTGTTGTTGCTGCTGTAATAACCTTTGCGCTGGCTGCAATCGGTCGCATGTGTGTCCATTATTGCCGGGTTACAAGGTGCCAACTGCAACTGCAACTGCAACTGCAGCGTTGGCCAAAGTGAAAACGACACAAAACAACAACAACAACAGCAACAACAACAACAACGACAGCAACGACAAAAAAGCCGAGAAACAGTAGCAACGGCTGCCATTAAGCAATGAGAAGACACTTTTTTACACCATTGCAGCTCGCCAGTTGAGAGTCTGGGAGTCGCCTCCGTCGCCTCCATCGCCTCCATCGTTGCAGTTGCAACTCAAAGTCAAAGTCGCTGTGGCAGTTGCCGTCGCGAATTGGCCCTTTGGAGTAGTTCACTGGCAATGCGACGGAAATGCAGTCAAAGAATTGGGTTATTGCCGTTGCTAGCCAAGTTGCCACCATTGTTGTTATACCCTGTAATTGGCCAAGTGCCTGAAAAAGGGCATGCATAGCTAGAGTCAGTCCAACAATCTGCTTTGATATTATAGCAGAAAGCTTTCCTTGAATTAAGCCTTGATTTATTCAAATATCATCTTCCTTTTTTTAAACTTTTCTTAATACTACTTTATCAGTAAATATAATTTTTGGATGGTTCTTTTTAAGACCTCGTCTTCGGGTTCGGCACTCTTGAATTCGATTTTCTAGACACAGTTTATGCTGCTTTCCTAATTCTAAGTTTCATACAATATGATGCCATATTATATTATTATTATATATTTGATTTATTTACAATGTTTTTTTTCCTCAATTAGAACATTTTAGGCAGAAATTGTTTCTGGTTTGCGGAGCCATTTTGAGGTTATGTTTTAGAAAAGGGTATAAATATAGCATAAGTTGAATAATGAATTGTGCGTAGCCTCAGAGCGAAGCAGCCGCAGCATTGCGAGCCAAATTACAGGGTATCTGGCGCTGCGCGCATTTTTAACCAGAGAATTCTTACAGCTTATTGTTGTTGTTGTTGTTGTTGTTGTTGTTATTGTTGTTGGTGTTGATATTTGCTCGTTTCGTTTCGTTTCGTTTCGTTTCGCTTTTAAGTGTCGCCGGCATGCGTGGTAAAAGCTGAAGTTGCAACTCATGCAACTCATCCCAGCAGCCGCATCAGCGCAGCTAAGGCGGCTTAGAAAGCGGCTACTCTTCTTCAGCTTCTGCTGCTCCCTTCCCTGCCCCCCTGCCCCTTACCACCCCGCCGCTGCTGTTGCAACTTGTTCCTTGTGCCTTTGCCAGCTCCTTAACATGCCCTGAAAAATCTTTGCAGCTCTCTTAAGTTACCAAAAAGACACTCAAAAGTCGAACAGCAGTGGAGAGGCATGCAGCATGTGGCATGTGGCATGTGGCATGTGGCAAGCGGCAAGTGCCACTTGCCGTGCGATCAATTTCACTTTCTCAGTGCCAAAAAGCAGGTCCAAACATTGAAAGTCAATTAGCCGCTGTCCAAAAGATTCTTCTACCTCCACGCTCCACTGTCGCGAATGTCCAGAGCGGGCGATAGCGAGGCGAAGGGTGGACCGAACGATGAGCGGGGTGCGATCCACCCATCAATTATGGCTATTGTTATTGCTGTCATGCCTCAGTTTTGAAACTTTTTTTTTGTATTTTTACTTTTTAACTTCTTTTTTTTTTCTGTGTGTCTCTTCTTCTGCTGCTGCTTTCTGGCAAATTGGGCGTGCGAACAGGCACTCACAGACTTACTCAAACACTCATACACTCACACACTCAAACACTCATACACTCAGCCGCATACTCAACCTCATACTGATACTCATACAGATACTCAGACCGAGTGTTTGATTTGACCATTGAGCCATTGCCCAGAGGCGCCATTCTCTGTGATGTTTAACTACATATGTACTACTTATGTTTAGCTCTTTTCTCTTGGTCACTTTTGTGGAACTGTAAATTGTATATGAAAGTTCCCAGCCAGGCGAGGCATATGCTACAGATACCCATAACAGCGAAATGTACTTATCTATCTATCTATCTATCCATCTATCTATCTATCTATCCATCTATCTATATATCTATCCATCTATCTATCTATCTATCTATCTATCTATCCATCCATATATCTATCCATCTATCAATCTATCTATCTATCTATCTATCTATCTTTCTATCTATCTATCTATCCATCCATATATCTATCTATCTATCCATATATCTATCTATCTATCTATCCATCCATATATCCATCTATCTATCTATCTATCTATCTGTCTACCTATCTATCTATCTATCTATCTATCTATCTATCTATATATCCATATATCTTTCTATCTATCTATCTATCTAACTATCTATCAAAGAAGCCTATAGATCTATGGATCCAATCATTCAGTTAATTGCGCTCTATGTTTAATACCTAGCATACAGAATTTTATTGACTATATTTATCATAAAGATCTATTGAAATACGTATTGCTCATGCCATACAGATCTTGAGCAATATCTACAGTCTAATCATATAGCTCAATACACATTTCCATCTATATCATAAATATTTTTGTTCTCTATTTGTATCAGATTGAGCTATTTGATCATATACTCCTATCACGAAATTATATCCGGCAGATAATTCTACTCATATAGATTTGTTTAAATATCTTAACACACAGACTATCTATCAATAGATCATATTCAATAGATCTTTCTATATCTACAGATCTATTCATAAAGTTCTTACTTCAAATCACAAAACTATATCCTAAGGGAAGTTCTACAGATCTAGATGTTTTCAAATATCTAGGTCTTTAGACTATCTAGCTCTTCAGACTTTATTAGAATTGATTATATACATTTAGATATGGAGAACAATTTATCGAAATATATATATACCATAAGTGTATATCTATATATGTATATACATCAATCTTAAAGAATCTGCCGATCATCTTAAATTCCTACATAACTATCATATATACAGATTGCTCAAAATATTCAACTCACATAGTACACCCGAGTCATGGACTCTCAAGTGTTACTTTTTACTGCGAGTACCCAAAAAAAAAAAAAAAAAAAATCAAAAAATGAAAAAACACACGCACTTTCCAAATGAAAACAAAATCATGGATCAGCAAATAGCATCACGAAGTGCGGCATTTGAAATGCTGTACCAGACCGGGACCAATCCCAGCCCAGACTATTCCATTCCGAGCCAGACGAGACGATGCTTGTGAAATATGCAAAGTGTTTGTGCCACGCATGCGCAAACAAATGAATGAAATCGACTTGTGTGCCGCTAGTTTGTGGCAAGATGGATGATGCAGCCGCAAGGGCACGCACAGGCATCTGTCTGCGCATAATTTAGGCACCCGCCACCCGCCCCCGCCCCCGTCGCCACCCGCGCAACGCAGCCAAGCCACAAAGCGTTGCAAACCAAATGCATCGAGTGGTTCCATAAACAAACTTTTTACTGCAATAATTGATCAAAAATAATCATGAACTGACATAGTTCCAAGCACTTGACTCAAAGTACTCGCACACACACATGAGCATGCCACATAAATAGAAGTGAGTACACGAGCATTTTAACTGTGATTTCATGTATGCTGCACTCGTACATCTAGATGTATGCTCGCTCAACTTATGCTCAAAACAATTGAACATACTTTATATCAGTGTACTTTATGTCGGAACTGTTTCCTCTACCTTTTATATATGCTCATCTTGATCTATGGCTTTAGAAGTCTGTACCCAAGTATGCATACATCTTGATGTATGGCTGTACAAAGACATGTACAGACGTACAGACTTATAAGCAGTTTATTTTATGTCGGAACTGTTTCCTCTACCTTTTATATATTCTCATCTTGAGGTATGGCTTTAAAAGTCTGTACACAAGTATGCTGACATCTTGATGTATGGCTGAACAAAGACTTCTACTAGCTTTTATATGTGCACATCTTGATGTATGGGCTTAAAAGTGTGTAAGCACTTATTCATACATCTTGATGTATGCACAAGTAAAGCTTAAGAACTTTTCAGACAGTCTTCATTGGATTTTAACTGTCCACTTGTTTTCGTACACCTAGATGTACGACCACTTGAAACTAAAAGTATATGTACAAATATAGATACTTTAAAATAAAATTAAGTTAGTCCATCAAGCCTCTTTCAAGAATAACCCGTAAGAGCTTTAAGGTCAATCAGTGGCTTTACATATAATAAATGTGAATTGCATTAACACATCCAACTATTCGGTCGCTATAAAAGCTAGAGTTACCAAATTTGGTATCTGGGTGCTGGCATACCCCACACAGCTTAGTTATTTTCACTTTTTCAATATAGACATCCGCCTGCCCCGCAAATCGAGAAAACGAATTGCAACCACAATGATGATTACTCAAGTAACAATTGTTGTATGCATTGAGAAGCACTTCCAGTTTGGCATTCTTCATCAGTTCAATTGAGCCAAACAAACTTAATGGGATATGGACACACACACACACACACAGACACACACACGCACAGACTTTCTGGCCATGTGCAGCCCCACGACATTTGGCTTTGCGTTTGCCGCCTGCCAGCCAAAAGAAAAGAGCATCAATCAATTGCAAATAGAAAACAAAATCTTCCAATCAGACGAATTGATCATTGAATTGCTCTTGGGAGCCTGGGTTGCTGCGGAGGGGGCCGGGGCGGGCATGCAACGTACAAAACTGCGCTTGCGGGTGGCCCCACCTGCCGGCCAGAGGCTGTAACTGTGTCTGTCTGCGCGCGTGCGCGTGTGTGTGTATGTTTGTGTGCGTGTGTGCGTGTGTCTGTGTGTCTGTGTCTGTGGCTTGGGCTCGGATTTTGTTTTGGGTTTGGTGTTAGGAACGCGGCCTGGCCAAAGAAGAAAGTGTTAAGTCCAATTCCAAATATTCGCTGGTGAAATTTAAATCATTTTCAAATTTAATTACCGACAAATAAACGTTTGACATTCCAGACGAGACGCTGCCACCTGCCTTGTCACCTGTGGCTGCTGTTGCTGTTGCTGTTGCTGCTGGGCGTGGCATTTCAGGCATTCAAGTGTAGCATCTCATCATCATCATCATCAGCATCATCATCATCATCATCATCTGGCAGCAGCAGCAGCAGCATCATCATGAGCATTGGCTTATTCTACGAATACGCACAACTTTTTCTCTTTTATTTGTGCAGTCTCTTCTTGTTGTTGTTGTTGTTGTTGTTGTAATTGCATGTCTTGGCATGTCCAAAAAATGTTAATGGCCAGCACTGTGCTTCATTGAGAAATCGGGAGCACAGCGCACAGTGGTCAACGGCACGCGGACATTGCATTCATTTAAATCAATTGTGACATTCGAAATGCCCCGACTTAGTATATACATACATACATATATATTATTTAAGTCTAGATGGTTATTTTCGTAGGACTTTCACCTTTTAAATAGAGTTTATCAATTCATATATTTATATTTAGACTGTCAGGCACATGATCGCTAGCTAGCTGTCAAAGTTCATGTTAGTTTGACAAGCAGTTAAATTGCAATTTCGTTTTCACTCAGCGCAATTTACATCGCGCCAAGTTGGCAGCACCGCATTGACAGGCTGGCAGGGCGATTGAAGGAAATTGTTTAATTCACAATTGAGTGTCAAGTGCTTGATGCTGCCAGATGTGCCTTGCCCAGCCAGGTGGCAACACTTAACAGCACGGTAAATCTTAAGCATTTCAACTGAAGTGAGCGCTGTGAAACATTTCCGAATGAATGAACATTTGCTTTAAAAAAAAACCTATATAGTTTTCGCGCAGTGCATTGCTCATTTGTTGACAAAATATGATCTATAGATGGTAGACAGTCTGCGAGTCTATCGGGCGAGCCAGACAGCTAGTCACCCACTCCTTTACCCCACCCGGCTGCGCCTCAGTTGGCAGTGGCACACTTCAGGCAATTGCAAAGTGCAACTGCAACAATGTTGCACGCATTGTGATTTGAGCTGGTGGCAGCTACCATTGCGAGTCTCGATATGGGTTGGCTGGCCGTCTACGCCCTTGGCGCATGCGCAAATTGCCAGTCATTATACCCTGTGCCCCCAAAAAGGATGGGGTAACATAAACTGTTGCCAATGTTTGTCACAGACAGAAGAGCCCAAGTTCTCCCAAATACTCCTATTTATTTATGAATGTGCTTTCGTATCTTATAGCTAATGAGAGATATTGTAAACTTAAAAAAATTGAATTGTTATCATGTATTTAAGCATACAGGGCATTCGCTAGTCGAGCAGTCTCAAGTGCAGCATTCATTTGACTTGTTTTCATTCATCTTCAGCGCACAGACATATGTTAGTACGCAAGCGTGTGTGTGTGCGTGTGTGTGTGTGCGTGCGTGCATGTGTGTGTTTGTGTTTGTGTGCGATCAGGAGACATTTCTCGTTGGTCGTTTTCTCGCCTTTTTCGCGCTGGCCGCTCTTTTCTTTTCTTTTTTCTTTCTTTCTTTTTGGCGCACATAAAAAAGCGGCTTTTCGTTTAAGTGCGTCGCGCCTGGATGAGACGTCTGTCCGTTTGGCCGCCGACTGCGTCTCCGTCTGCGTCCGCGTCTGCGTCTGCAGAGAGATGACCGCTAAAGCCGGAACTGGCCATGGCCATGGCCAAGCGATGCAGTCGCCGTCGCGCCGCAGCGGCAGCACGTCGAAAGTTGCGCCGTTTTTGGGCTGGCCAACTGACTGCCTGACTGACTGACTGACTAACTGACTGACTGACGGTCGGACTGACTGGCTGGCTTGGCTGGCTGACCAACTGAGCAAATCAGACAGAGACGCGGACGCAAGCGCTGGCGGAAGAAGGAAAGTGAAGACGCTGCGCGCAGACGATGCGCAGCCAGCGTCGACGTCCGCGTTGACGCCCCACCTGCAGGCAGAACCCGAACGCGGCTGCGCTGAGGATGTCAATGGTGGATTGGGCTGTGGATGCTGAATGTGTATATGGATGTAGATGTGGATGTCGATGTGGATGCTGTGTATGTGGATGTCGAATGTGCGATGGCTGCGTGAAAATGCCGCCCAACGAGTTTCGCAATAAAGAGAAAGTGTCCAAAGGCTGTTCTCGCGATCGTAAAGAATAAATTTGTGTTTCCTGTTTGCTGCATACCTTTTTAACAGTCTCACCAAGAAAACCAAAAAAAACCGATTTCATCTTTATCATCGGCTACCACCCCGCGCGCCCCGCGCGCCCCACACCCCAACTCGCGAGGGCCAACAAGTGCCGCGAGAAAGTTATTTATATGTATGTGTATGTATGTATGTACGTATGTATGTAGCTTGTGCAGCCTGTTGCCAGGGTCTTGAGAAAACGTCAAAGGGAACGGACTGAGATCAATGCGCTCAGGCGACAACCTCAAGTGAAAACCGAATAAATTGGCAAAAGACAACAAAAAAAAAAAACTAAACTCAAAATGTGCTTAAGACGCAACTCGCCAAAACTCTAAATGCAGCCAAAAATACGCCTTCCTGCCTGTGGAATCCAAAGTGCACAGGCACAGTGGTGCCAGCGCCATGAAAACAGCACAAATATTAATTACTCAACACACAGATAGGCATGCATATACATAGCATGTTTATGTGTGGGCAGCTGGAAATGATAAGATTGAGAGCGACGGCATTTGGATGCTGGATGCTGAATGCTTACACGCATTCCAATATCAATATTCCATTAAAAAAAATGACGCATTGCCACACCACGACACACACGCACACACACATGCACATGCGCCCGTTGTTGTCAGTGTATGTGCCACTGTTTCCAACCGATTCGCAATGTACCGCTAGATCAGTAAATCAGTGCAAGCCAAGCGCTTAGCTATAGCCAAAGTACCTAGCTAGAAACAAGCTGCATGCTATGAAAAAGGATCCAATTTGAATGAATTATTGAAGCTAAATTGATATTAACTGTAATGTAACGAAATAAATTTAACAGCAAAGTGAGTGTTGGGCAGCTAAAACAGAGTTAAGCGCGAATTAATGCAATTATTGTGGCTGCTGAAGCTAGCTATAAAATAGCTAAACTGCCAACACTGGCCTATGTATACATGTGTATGTGTGCGCGTTTTATTTTCAGCTACGATAATGAATAAGCCACAGCGACAAAAACAACGCGCAACATTTTAATAAAAATCTACATGAATACTGTGTAATACACATGCATATATGTATGTAACTGTATTTATATACATGCTTAGTATATGGCGTCTTATCCGCCAAGAATGGATCCGCTGCGCGGCATCCGTTCGAAACGGCATCGCAGTGCCAGCCACAACGCAGCGGGCAGCGCTCGAGTCTAAGCCCCAACGCTCAATTTGCGGATAAGCTAAATAAAAGCAAACAAAACAAACATATCCTTATCCCAATTCCAATTGGCATCGCAACATTATCCGCTGCAGCATGTTGCTCTCGCAGAGGGCAGCTCAGGTGCTGCCGCTGCTTCTGCTGCCGCTGCTGCTCGACCTGACGGAGCTGCCCAGCGCCACGGCCTGGATGAAGTTTAACAGTTACACGGCGATCGGCCGGAAGCGCACGGATCTGCGCAAGAAATGTCCAAATGTGAGTGCACAAATAAAAACAGTAGAAACGAGATTTGCCTTAGCTCGGATAGCGCGGATAAGCTGGATAGCTCGGATAAGCTGGCTAGCTCGGATAAGCTGGCTAATTTCGTTAGCGGATAAAGTCATTGGAAATCTGTTTACATTTTTACAGTGCAGCAATCGAATTCTAAAATATTTCTCACATTCAGTACTCGAGGCACAAAGAAAACAACAATAACATTTTTTTTATCGTACAGTGAAAGTTCTCTTAAGAAGGCATCTACGACTCCACAATATGCTGTACTTAGGGAGAAGTCCAGTACACTGACAAAAGTTTGTGGCAGGTGTCTAGAAATTCCTAAGCGAGCATCGAGAAATTGCGTTTTAGAATCGATACTTATCGATGTCACAATAACATGCAAAATTATCGATAGATTACACGTGCTAAAGCTTTGATCTTGATGCAAGTGGAGAATAGCAAAATTTGTCTCAGTGTACACAAAACATTTGCATGCCAGTGTGTGCGTGTGTCTGTGTGTGTCTGTGTGTGTTTGTGTGTGTGTGTGCTCTCTCATCAATATACGAGTCAGTCAGGCTCTCATTCAGAATGTGTCTGGGGGCAAAGAAATGGGCGCACACTGATGCCAAAATCAATCACACTTTCTAAGTGCCCGACGTCCGCGTGTCGTCGCTGCCGACGTCGCAGTCGCTGCTTCCAGCGGCGTCGGCGTCGGTGTCGCCATCGGCATGGCCGCAACGTTGACAGGCGCTCAAGTGCAGCGGATTTTGTTGTATATACCCTGTACCCGTGGCAAAATAGATAAAACAGGGTATACTCCATCTGTGCATATATATGTTTTATAGATAAAGGTAAACTGTTTGTCCAGACTGACTGATTGATCGGTGATCAAGAGCTAAGGAGTGCAGAATTCCACCCGCCAGCGTGGAAAATTGGTGAATATTTATTCTCATATTCACAGAACTTGATAAAAACTCGCCTGGCTGGCAATTGGAGGTCGAAGCCCGGGGAATGTATGAAAAAGTAAAGTCTTACATTTAAAGATCAAATCAATCAAAAGATTTCAAATTTGCAATTTTATTTTTCATCCATAAAATCGATAAATATCGACTTGCAGGCGCCGCACTTTGAACATATCTCCAGATTCAGAAGAACTGAAGATATATCGATTATTATGAGCGATAAATCTGATAAGAATCTGAACAATACAGTTTTATTCTGATAAGTATCTGGACATGGAAATTGGTGCAAATTTATGTAACGGCAACTCGTAGCTGTGCATAGGGTATCTGGCAGTCGAACATACCCGACTGTAGCACGCTTACACTTGTTTCTGTGTTTTCTAGTTTGTTTTTCCTCATTTTGTTGCCATTTTTATTTTGTGGCAGTTGCAAGACGCACAGCCAAAAGCGAGAAACAAATTGAACAAATGCACAAAGTGACATGCAACTAGATTTTTGTATGCTCTACGTGTGTGTGTGTGTGAGTATGTGTGTGTGTGTGTGAGTATGTGTGTGTGTGTGTGCGTGTGTGTGTGTTGTGTGTGTTGTGTGTGTGTGTGCGTTTGGTTTAATTTCAGCTGGCACGCACATTTGCCTCAATGAAAACTTTGCTGTTGTTAATTCTGATTTATTTATGTGTTAACTTTCTATAAGAGACCATTCTACCCTTTCCCCCCCCCCCCCTTTCCACCCGGCCCCTCTTTACCACCCTCACAACAGGTGCGCGCCATACGAAACTTTGATCTGGAGCTAATGATGGGCAATTGGCATGTGGTCCAATATTATGCATCCACCGAGGAGCTGCCGGAATATGCGTGCATGCGCAGCAATTTTGCCTTCTCCAGCGAGGATCAGCATGTAAGTACATCAATCTCATGATTGAGTGACTGACTGACTGACTGACTGACGAATTGGTTATGAAGAACCCTAGCCGTGAGAGCTAGACGGTGCATTTGGGCCTGGGCCTATTCGAACACTTTGGCCAATTCCACTCGCAAGTGTGGAAAACGAGTGAAAAAGTTGATGTATAGCTTAATTTTGATCCGATTGACTTCAGACTCAATTCTAAAGATGTCTGAAGCGAAACTTTGCCGAAAAGTCGTCTTTAGACTTCAACGTTTTTTTTATATTTCTACATAAAGAAATTCAATTATGCCAAAGCTACTTTTGTAGAGTGACACCTGTGCCGGGCAATGCCGGGCGATGCCTACTATTCTATTTTACTAGCACGTACATGTTATTTATATGCACTTCAGATAACCATGAACTTTAGCTACATCTTTGCGGAAGATCCGCTGCGCGAGAAGCTGCAGGGCAACATCACGTGGCTGATACCGGACTTTGGGACTCCGGGACACTGGATGCACACCGAGGACATATGTATGTAAGCCGAGGCCATGTCTTGAGTATTGAGTATATTATCAAATTTCACACAATCGCAGACGAGGGCATTTACAACACCTATGTGCTGGATACGGATTATAGGAACTGGGGTCTGATCATGCACTGTGCCGAGAAGAAGAAACATCCGCGATATTTGTCCGCATTGCTGCTGTCGCGGCAGCCCACGCTGGGCGACAATGTGATTACATTTTTGAGGTGAGTCGCGCAGCAACTTAAATGCATATTGCAAACGTTAATTTGAGCGTTTTATTAGAGAGAAATTGCCACGCTATGATATTGACTTATCGTTTATGTTTGCCATAAATCAAACATTGTGCGAGCATCTGATGGAGTCGAGCAAAGATGATCCGCTGGCGTATATTGTAAATGGACAGCAGAGCGTTACAGATAGCTTTAAGCTGATCAATAAACCATAATTGAATAATAATAAACGTATGCAATTCAAATCTATCTTTAAATTGGGCGCTTACTTAAAGTTGGCTGCGCTTAAATTCAATTTGACAAACGCCTAAGGTTGGCTGCGCGCATAATGCGTAGTCACCTTAAGTGAGCTGCGCGCAAATTTGCGTTCACTTTAAGTTGGCAGCACAACGTACGCCTTATGTGTGGCGTGAACGCAAATTGAGCAGCGCGCAACGCAAAAATGCGCAACGTAAAATGAAAAAACACAACACTGAGCGTTCGTGGCGAATGCCAAGCTGAACAACGCAAACAAAATTTGGTCACTCTAAAACGTAGTTGCGAAGAAAAAATTAAATATTTTTGTGTGTTTTTAAAGAGTTTTAATTGCTTTGACAAAACACGGCAAACCTGCATTTTTGAACGTATTTGAATTCGTGTGTTCGCAATGTGCAATATTTTCAATATACGCACAAACAGTGATTTGTATGTATATAATCTGTAGCTGTTGTTGTACCTGATTCGTTGCGATTATCGTATGCTGCTGCGTTAAAAGTGGTGGAAAATGTGTGCAACAAAAAACATGCAATTGCCACTAACTATGCATATTGGGCAGCCAGCGGCAACAGTGCGTTAGTTATTATTATTAATCTGGTTTGGTGCGAGTGCGTTAAACGTGAAAAGTAGCTAAGAAAATTCGCGCGTGCAACACAAAATTGCGCCAATAAGCGAACGGCGACGACGTTTCTGTCTGTTTCTGTTTTATTGCATTCCTGCTCGCACACATACATACATACATACAGAGCAACAGAGATTTTCGAGCATACATATGCATGTGTATGCTTGCATGTATATGCATACACATATACATAAACACATACCCACATGCATTCACGCAATAAACGCAGCGCAGCGCAACCAACAACAACAAACAACAATCAACATTGGCCGCAACACAAATGTTTTGTTTCAGGTGAGCATGCAGCAAACATGAATACAGTTTGTACAGTTTGTACGAAGCGCGAATACTTCAAATAGAAATAGAACAACTCAAAGTGCAACAAATTAAGTTTATGTGCATTGATTTGTTTCTCTTGTGTTTTTTGTATCATTTCGGCTGTTTTTTTTTGTTTTCGATTTTGGCAACAATCAAAATGGTAAATCGTTTGCGCTCGTACACTGTGCGCGCAATTGACAATAGTGTGCGCTCGCTCGCACGCACGCAACGCTTACGGCAACTCGTTTGTTGTGTTTTGTTGTTGTTGCTTCTTGACATTTGCTGCGGGAAGCTCCGCTTGAGTATATTTTTTTAATTTTTTTTAATATACATATGTATATATATAGTTTGAATGTGTTGCAGGAGTTAATTAATCATAATAATGCTCATGTTTACCTTTTTCACTTGCAGTGTAATTGTTGCAATTGCCATCAACTGGCCACGCGCGCCAACAATCGCATAAACGAATTGTAAACAATAGAAAAATAATCGCAATAAAAGGCGAAACTGAAAGTGAAGTATTCGCAAAACCGACCGGAACTCCGCCCGTCAAGATGTCGCGCTGGGGCAAGAACATTGTCGTGCCGCTGGACTCGCTCTGCAAGGAGAAGGAGAACACCAATCGGCCGACAGTGGCCCGCTCGGTCGGCACAGTGGGCAAATGGGGCAAGATGGGCTTCACCTCGACGCGCACCTATACACTATCCGCGCTGCATCCGATGGCCGCGGCGGCGGCTGCTGCTGCGGCTGCCGCCAGTCCCGCCCAGAGTCCGGCCTCCACGCACGATCACGATCCGAACGATATGTCCGTGTCGGTGCCGGAGCCGCCCAAGCCCAAGAAGTTCTTCAAGTCGCGCAACGCGGCGCCGCCGGAGGTGATAGCTCAGATAATACAACAGCTGCCGCACTGCGTCGCCGGTACGTCACCCATGCGGGATCAGGCGGCTATGACGCCCACACGTGAGCCCATCAAGCTCAAGCTGGCCAAAGGCAACTCCGCAGAGCGGAAGCGTAAGTCGCCCAAGAAGAAGGCTACGGCGACGACGGCGGCGGCGGCTGCGGGGGCAGCGGCAACGACGGCTGCTTTAACGCCAGGTGCGTTTGGCGCCGCCGATATAGGCGATGGCTTGGGCTTGGATGCGGCCGATCAAATGGATCTGGCTACGGGCGTATCGCCCACGGCTGAGCCCAGGGGCAAGAAGAAGAAAATCAAGGAGGAGAAGAAACTAAAGCCAGAGGCGCCGCCATCACGGATTTTGGGGCGCGCCCGCAAAGCGGTCAACTACTGCGAAGTGGACGAGGACGAACGCTTTCCGACGCCCATCAAGGATCTGGTCATGCCCAAAACGCGTGCGCCCGAAACAACAACAACAACAGCCGCATCCCAGGATGCTAACCCAGACCCAGCCACAGCCGCAATCCCTGCATCAGCAGCAGCAGCAGCAGATGGAAATCCAGCGCTTCCTCCGCCAACGACGGCGCCCAGTGCATCAGCCGTTGGCATCACAGCCGTCTCAGCTTCCACAATGGCCGCATCTACAGTGCCATCTGCATCCGCCTCATCCAGTGCTTCCCGCACGCCCGAACATCCGCCAATTGTTCTGCGCATTTCCAAAGTGAGTGTCTGGAGCCAACGTGATCACATCTTAACCTGTGCTAGCTGGACTTCGGTCTGCCGAAGATTAAATGGCCAGAGGCTAATCTATAAAAGGCTAGCTGGCATTTCCCTGTCCTGACCGGGGTCTATATTTCAATTTTCCACCCATTTTCCGACCGTAAAAATTGTACATACTATCTCGAACAAATCGAGCTATATTTATTTAAGAACCTTAAGTTGTCTCTTGTCGTGGAGCTTAAAGCTGAAGGTAAACTTTCGCATGACAACCTTTGACCTATATTTTGCATCCAAGAAGGGGTGGATTGTGCAGAAAGTTTAAAACATTTTTAAAATGCGCTTGAAGTCAATCGCATGGTCGAAACCGAAATCCGTTTTATGTAAATAGATTATCCGAAATCGATTTCTATATAGAAATGAGGTTTTCCTTTATCCCAGCTATTTTTCAATTTCCAATTGGAGCTTAATGTTAAAATAGGCTGACGTTGATAAGATTTTCCTGATATGTTAAGAGCATTATCTGGGTGCTATTCTATATCTCTTAAAGAATATCTCTTTATTTTATAAAAGAACTCAATCCCCGACATATTTTACGTATCGTACTACCTGCACAATACGGATTAATGCCAAGATCGACTTATTTGTTAATTTGGTTCAAAAATGAGCAGAGCCTATTTCTGAATGTTCCAAAATATCCTGGCTATGTTTTATGGAAATAATCGGCCCAAATAAATATTCTAATTTCCGAGCGAGCTGTGCGCACAAATTCAAGAATTTAATGTCTAGTGTGGTTTAAAACAAACCTGGTATTAAAATTGATTACAATTTTTTTTTGGTTTTAATTCAGAATTATGTTAACTTTTGCAAGAAAAGCAACAAAAAAAAAATGGTCCGACTTGCATTTGTGCGCAGTTGACATATTTTTTATCGTCTGCTTAACCACTGTGCGCACGAGTGACGCGCTCGGCGAGAGACGATCCCTGCCTGCCTCTCGCTCGCTCTCGTACACACACATTCACGCACCCCATAACATGTCGGCTTGAAGCGCTCTTTAAGCGCTGTGTGGGAAAGAGAAAGCGACAACAATAACAACAATCAGCAAGCAGCGCGCAGCGCCAGTGTTAAATTACGCGCGCTTTTACATTAAACGGAGGTTTTTTTTTTCTCCATTTCTTTTCTTGAGTTTCTGTTTTTTCAACAACGTTTTCATTTGACTGCCGCCGCCGCTTAGGCCCAGTTGTTGTTTGTGTCTGTTGCGCGACAGTTGTCGCTGCCGTTAGCCAAGTGTTAATTGCGGCTGAGAAAATACAACGTCCCCTCCACACACACACACACACACAAGTGCACAGTTAGATCGAATTGTGTTATAAACAATGCAATTTCATTTGCCGTTTTCAATTGCAGGGCACCTCACGTTTAGTCAGCACGGACAGCGAGGAGCCGCCAAATAGTTCGCCTGCACAGCAGCACCAGCAGCAGCAGCCATATGATACGCCCAGCGATGCGCTGCCCGATCAAATAGAAGCCATAGTTCCTGCAAGTACGCCAAAAATAACTGTAAAACCGCTGCGACCGCCGACAGCGGCAGAAGCACAGGACGCAGCCGCAGCAGCTGGCAGCGAAGCGTTAACGCAGGCAGCGACGCACGCAGCGAACGAGAAAATTAACAACGACGACGAAGAAGAAGAAGGCGAGGACGAGGAGGAGGAGGAAGAAGAAGAAGAGGAAGAACCGCCCGAAATCAATTATTGCACAGTGAAAATCTCACCAGACAAACCGCCCAAGGAGCGCCTGAAGCTGATCATCAAAACGGACGTCATACGAAACGCGATCGCCAAAGCAGCCGCCGCCGCTGCCGCAAAGGCCGCTGGCGAGGAGTCGCGCAGCGAAAAGAAATCCAAAAGTAAAAAGCACAAACATTTAAAACACGCCCAGCTAGTCGAGCAACTGCAGCCCAGTCTACCACCAGCAGGAGCAGGAGCAACAGTTGCTGCTGTCCCAACTGCGTCGGTCGCCGAATTGGCCAATACGGAGTTTAAGACGCCGTCGCCGCATCTGGCGCTGAGCGAGCCGCAGCAGCAACAGCAGCCGCATCCGACGCATATACAGCCGGTGCGGGGATCGGTTATATCGCCAACGACACGCTCCGATCACGACTTCGATTCGCAGTCGTCGGTGCTGGGCAGCATCTCGTCCAAGGGCAACAGCACGCCGCAGCTGCTGGCGCAGGCGGTGCAGGAGGAGAGCTGTGTGATACGCAGTCGCGGCTCCAGTGTCATAACCAGCGATCTAGAGACCAGCCAGCACTCCTCGCTGGTGGCGCCGCCCTCGGACATTGAGTCGCGCCTCGAGTCCATGATGATGACCATCGATGGCAATAATACGGGCGCAGCTGCAGTTGCAGCAGCAGCAGCAGCCGGCACAGTTGCTGGCCCAGCAGCGGATCTGCATAGTCGTGTGGAGCAGCCGCTGCAGCAGGACATACTCTCTGTGCTGCGCGGCGATGTGGCGCCACATCTGAATGGCGTCGACGAGCCGCCGCCCGACGAGTCCTCCAAACAGCCAAAGCGGGCGACGCGCGGACGTGCGCGCAAGTCCAACAGCAATAGCAATAGCAATAACAATAGCAATGCGGAGCCGGCGCCCACGGAGACGCGCACCAGAGCGCGCGCCAAGCCCTTGGAGGCATCATCGCCCACGTCTACGTCCACATCCACGCCTGCGGTCACGAAGCGTGCCACACGCACGCGTGGCGGCAGCAAGAGAACGGAGGCGGAAATGGAGCTGGTCGAGTCGCCTGAAAAGTGCTTGGAGGCGGCTGAGGCGCCGCCGCGACGCGGACGTGCCGCTGCGCGGGCCAACAACAACAATTTGGCCAGCAGCAATAATAACAACAACAACAACAACAATAACAACATCAACAAAATAGCCGCCAACTTGTCCGCCAAAGCGGAGGCCAGTCGCACCACAGACAATGGCGCAGGCAGCGCCGCCGCCGGAGCTGGAGCCGGAACCGGAACGCGTAGCTATGGACGGAAGCGGAAAAATCAGCAGGTGACGCAGCTGCTGCCACAGGGCGAAGCGGATGCCGCGACGGCGGAGCAGCTGAAGCTAAAGCAGCAGCAGCAGCAGCTGGAGGCGCAGCTGAACGATGATAGCCAGCCAACGCCGGCAAAGGTGCCGCACACGGAGCTGGATCTGGACCTGGACGCAGAGCCTGATCCGGGCATGGATGAGCTGTCGAATACATCGAACAGCTCCTCGTTGCAGCACGATGGCTCCTCTTCGTCGCCGCCGCCGCGTGATTACAAATTCAAGGATAAGTTCAAGCGCACGCTCACCCTCGATACCCAGGTGGCGGCCGCTGGAGCTGCTGGTGCAGGCGCTGCTGCCGCTGCTGCTGCTGCCGCCGCCGCTGCCGCTTCGAGCAGTGCCGCCAACACCGGTGGCGAGGAGACGCAGCGCGGCGCCGTCAAGCTGGTCATCTCCAAGAAGAAGGGCAGCATCTTCAAGAGCCGGGCGCTGGTGCCCTCCGATCAGGCCGAGCAGGCGTCGGTGGCCAAGCGACATCTGTACAAGCACAGCTGGGATGCGGCACTGGAGGCCAACGGCGGCGGCACTGGCAGCGATGCCAGCAATGCCTCCGCCTCGACGACAGCGGGCGGCCTCGGCGGCGGCGCCAAAGCGGACAGCCTGCTGGCCGGCAAAGCGGCCACCATCGATGCCATCTACGGGGACTTTGGTGACAGCAACTCCAACAACAATACCTGCAGCAGTTCGGCGCTGCGCGGCGAAAGTCCAGCCCTGGGCAAGCTGATGCGCCAGTCCAAGCCACAGCATAGTGGACAATCCTCGGCGGCGGCGTCAAGCAGCGATGCCTTCGACCTTGAACTGGAACCGAGCCCGGATGAAGCTGGTCCGGGCGGCGGCGGCACGGCTGGAGCTGCAGCTGGCGCTGGCGGTGGGGCTGGTGAGCGAACGGGTCTGCGCGTGGATCGCAAAACAAAGGAGTACTATACGGTGGTGCGGAATGTGAAGACTGCGCATCAGATACAGGAAATTGGCGAGTACCAGGAGATGTATGACGATGTCGAGTACATACTGGATGCACTGCAGCCGCACAATCCACCGCCGACACGCTGCCTATCAGCCCTGCAGCTGGCCACCAAATGTATGACGCCCGCCTTTCGTATGCATGTGCGCGCCCACGGCGTCGTCACCAAGTTCTTTAAGGTAAGTGGACAGGGACAGGGTCGGAGACGGGAACGGGGACTGGGACATGTACATGGGGTTAAAGTAAATGCCAATAATCTCTATTCAATTACGTAGGCGCTCTCGGATGCCAACAAGGATCTGAGCCTGGGCCTGTGCACCTCGGCCATTATGTATATACTCTCGCAGGAGGGCCT